>OY751539.1:9969682-10569682 GCA_963572205.1 Caenorhabditis imperialis | reverse complement strand
AATTTTTTGAAATTTTTTATCCTTATTTTATTAAATTTTAACCCATTTTCAACCTATTTTAACCTATTTTAACCTCTTTAAACCTTTTTTCCCCTATTTTTACCTATTTCAACCTATTTTTAACCCTATTTTAACCTATTTTCACCCTAATTTTTTACCAAAATATTTGTTCATAATAAAACCCCCTATTCAAAAGATCACAAAATAGAGGGAAACCAAACAGAAAAGTGCGCTTTTATGGGAATAAAAAATTCGCGATTCTCCTTTTTCCCCGATTTACATTTTCATACATTTTTCATTTTTTTTATTTTCCACATCAAAAACATATTGATTCCCCCATTATATCTTTATCATTTTTATATTACAATAAGTAACAGGAAATTACAAAATAAATAAAATCTCCATTTCTCTGCGTCTCTTCATTTTTCATACTCTCTCGCCTCGCTTTTATTCGTGTCCACAGCTGCGTAAACGTGGCTTCCGATATGGACAGAGCTCGGAATTTTTGGAATTTTTTCAGTAATTTTATTACATTTTACTAAAAAATTACTAATATTTGTTGCTCTCTTGAACTAACTATGAGCTTTTGAACTCTTTCCATGATAAGAAGTGGGCGTTGACGATGAATTTTGATAATGACTATCTTAAGGCTACGTTTTAATGATTCCGGGGTACTTGTAGTGCTATTTTGATAGATGGAAGAGGAAAGTTAGGCCAGCAAAGGGATTTTTTGGTTTATCTGAAGTTTTGTACGTTTTTCTCCAAATTTTGATACTTTTTTCAAATTTTTTCAAATTTTTTTCACTTTTTTTCAAGTTTTTATGGTATTCTGATGATTTTCCGATGTTTTTACACGAATTTTCTAATAAAAATGATAAAAAACTATCAAAAAAGATAGTATTAATCAATTTTTGTCGAAAAAACAGCGAAAATCGGCGAGAAAACCATCAAAAACGTGAAAAAAACTCGAAAAAATCAATCTGGCCTAGCTTTTCCTCTTCCATTGCTCTGATTGGTTGCTTGTGTACTTCTCGTGGACAACGAATGTCTGCGTCTCTAACATTCCACCCTGCGGGGACACCACAGAGCCGTCTGCGTCTCTTATTATAACGGTGTCTCTAACTGTCTGTCTCTCCTCCCTAATCACTATCTATCGCTTGTCTAGATGTCTAACTCTCTGCGTCTACTACCAAGGACGGTTCTCTAGTCGTCTAACTGTCTGTGTCTCCTCTATTGTCACTATCTCTCGATTGTCTAGCTGTCTAGCTGTCTGCGTCTATTACCTATTATCATCGTATTGTCTCTAACTGTCTGTCTCTCCTCTCTAATCAAACGCCCTTGCTTGTCTAGCTGTCTAACTGTCTGCGTTTCCTACTGGACTATCGTTCTCTACTGTCTAATTATCTGCGTCTACTCTCTAGCAGGCATCTCTCGCTCATCGTCGCTCTCTAGTTGTCTGCTCTCTCTCTCTCTCTCTCTCTCTCTCTCTCTCTCTCTCTCTCTCTCTCTCTCTCTCTCTCTCTCTCTCTCTCTCTCTCTCTCTCTCTTTCTCTCAAACTACACAAACTACACAAACTACAAACCACAAACAAAAAAAAAGAAATTTTTCACGTTTTTCACGCTATTTTTGTGTAGTTAGAAGTCCCCTGACCCCTCCGACCGCCCATCTCACCATGTTCGCCACGTCTTTACCGAATGATCAGCTTCCTGTCAAGTCTATTAGATCAATTCCAGAGTGCTCTCCCCCCGAAAAATGCACCGACTTGCGGTATCGGCGAAACGAAAAGTGCTGCTGAACCCGAAGACGGTGGCCATTTACTGCTCCGCCATCTTTTTCACCTTTCTTCTTGCCTATCATCATCGTTTGGGACAGGTAAGTGCAAGTGCAAGTGCAAGTGCAAGTAGAAGTGCAAGTAGAAGTGCAAGTGCAAGTAGAAGTGCAAGTGCAAGTGCAAGTGCAAGTGCAAGTGCAAGTGCAAGTGCAAGTGCAAGTGCAAGTGCAAGTGCAAGTGCAAGTGCAAGTGCAAGTGCAAGTGCAAGTGCAAGTGCAAGTGCAAGTGCAAGTGCAAGTGCAAGTGCAAGTGAAAGTGCAAGTGCAAGTGCAAGTGCAAGTGCAAGTGCAAGTGCAAGTGCAAGTGCAAGTGCAAGTGCAATTTTTTGCAGGAGAATGACACGGAAATCCACTCGCTGAGGTTGATTCGGATGAGGACGGCGATCGGGGAGAATGGGAGTGTGGCAAAAAATTCGAAAAATTTGAATTTGCTCCCAGAAGAGCAACTTGAAGCTCCACCAATTGAGTCAAAGGGGGATTTTAATGTGAGTATTGAGTATTGTCCACGAGAACTACACGAGAATGGTTTCCAGACATTTGATCTATTCAAAAGCGCGGTAATGGGTGGACAAACTCTTCCAAGGAAAACAAAGAAACATCAGAAATTGAAAGTTCATGTGCTCCCATTTACTCATGTGGATCCAGGTAATCTATTAGGGTCTGCAAGTGTGCTCTACTGGACTTTCATCAAAGATCAACTGTAGATCAAAAAATGCTCTTCCAGGCTGGCTCCAAACCTTCGAGTCCTACACGAAAAGCACCAATCAGATCCTCGACAATATGCACAGTTTTATGATGGAAAACGAGAAGATGCGATTCATGTGGGCCGAATTCGTGTTTTTCGAACGATGGTGGTCGTTGAAGAGTGATGATGTGAAGCGGGATGTCAGGAAGTGGGTTTGAAGGGGAAGAAAGTGCGCTCTATTGAGAATTTCAAACAATTTTGTTTTGTAATTGTCAATAGAGCGCAGTTGCATTTACTATTTGGGACACAGTAAGTGCGCTCTATTGAGAATTCAAAAGGGGGTTCATAGTTATCAATGGAGCGCACTTGCATCGACTATCAGTAAGTGCGCTCTATTGAGAATTTGGTATATTTTTTCTCAATTTGCTATAGAGCGCACTTGCAGAGACTATACGAGTACAGTAAGTGCGCTCTATTGCAAATTGACAGCAGAAAGTGTGCTCTATTGACAATTCATAGTATTTTTGTTGAATTTGCTATAGAGCGCACTTGCAATGGTTATCAGTAAGTGCGCTCTACTGAAAATTGACCGCAGAAACTGCGCTCTGTTGCGAATTCAAAGTGTTTTTGCTCAATTTGCAATAGAGCGCACTTGCATTCACTATATGACTATCAGTAAGTGCGCTCTACTGCAAATTGACAACAGAAAGTGCGCTCTATTGAGAATTTAAAGTGTTTTTCATAATTCTCAATAGAGCAGAGTTTCGTCGATGATCAGTAAGTGTACTCTATTGCAAATTGACAGCAGAAAGCACGCTCTATTGAGAATTTATAGTAATTTTTTGTAATTCTCACTAGAGCACAGTTGCATAGACTATCAGTAAGTGCGCTCTATTGCAAATTGACAGCAGTAAGTGCGCTCTATGGAGAATTTCAAGTGTTTTTTCATAATTCTCATTAGAGCACAGTTGCATAGACTATCAGTAAGTGCGCTCTATTGCAATTGAGAGTAGAAAGTGCGCTCGAATGCTAATTTCTCTTCCATTTGCCATATTCTCATTAGAGCGCACTTGCATCATCGACAATATGAATACAGTAAGTGCGCTCTACTGACAATCAGAATTTAGAGTATTTTTCCCCCATTCTCAATAGAGCGTACTTTCATGAAATGAATGCATACAGTAAATGCGCTCCATTGAGAATCCTCTCCATTTTCCCTATTCTCATTAGAGCGCACTTTCATCAACTACCACCAATCACTAATACTTCCAGACTCGTCTCCTCTGGCCGCCTCGAACTGGCCACTGGCTCCTGGGTGATGACTGACGAGGCGAATCCATATTTCCCCGTCTCAGTTGACAACATCATTGAAGGATTCCAATTTATCAACACTCATTTTGGCATCAAGCCAACTACAATGTGGTCGAATGACCCGTTTGGATATTCTAATTCAGTGCCGTACTTGTTTAGAAAATCGGGTAAGGTTTTGAGAGAGGGTATTGCGTCATATTTGTGGAATATGATGCAATACTATAAAAATTTCAAAAAAGGATGTTTTTTTTGTCAATTTTCCTCGAGAACTACACAACTTTTTCCGCGTTTCAGGCGTCCAAAGACAAGTGATCAACCGCATCCATCACACCCTGAAACAAAATCTCCAGAATCAACAAGCGATCCCATTCAAATGGCGCCAGTTTTTTGACCAACATGGAAAGAATGATGTGCTCACACAGGTATGTGCTCATCCTTATTAATTGTATACAAAATGAGCATTTAGGTGCTCCCCTACACCCACTACGACATTCTCAACTCTTGTGGCTCTTCTGCTTCAGTATGCTGTGAGTTCGATTTCAAACGGATCACGCATTGGTCTTGTCCTGGGCCAAAACCCGTGAATATTGATAAGCACAATGTGAAGAGCAAGTGAGTTTTTGGTTTTAGGGCTTATTGCTCACATTAAAAATGCACTTTCAGAGCCGAGAAGCTCGTCGCGGAGATTGAGAAGATGTCGGAGATGTATCGAGCTCCTGTGATTCTGATGATGCACGGTGATGATTTCCGGTGAGAAAATGCACTTGTACTTGCACTTGTACTTGCACTTGTACTTGCACTTGCACTTGCACTTGCACTTGCACTTGCACTTGCACTTGCACTTGCACTTGCACTTGCACTTGCACTTGCACTTGCACTTGCACTTACACTTGCACTTGCACTTGCACTTGCACTTGCACTTGCACTTGCACTTGCACTTGCACTTGCACTTGCACTTGCACTTGCACTTGCACTTGCACTTGCACTTGCACTTGCACTTGCACTTGCACTTGCACTTGCACTTGCACTTGCACTTGCACTTGCACTTGCACTTGCACTTGCACTTGCACTTGCACTTGCACTTGCACTTGCACTTGCACTTGCACTTGCACTTGCACTTGCACTTGCACTTGCACTTGCACTTGCACTTGCACTTGCACACTTTCTCATTTTTTTTCAATTTTTCCTTTTTTTCAGCTTCGATATGATTGAAGAGTGGCACCAACAACACGACAACTTCCTCCCGGTCTTCGAGGAGATCAACAAAGGGGATCGCATGGAAATTGGGTGAGTTTTGGAGCATTTTTAATGAGCCACCTCTTTAATAATATCCAGATTCGGCACATTCAACGACTACTTCAACGACATGGAAAAGTGGAACTCGGAGCATCCATCCGAAGCTCCGCCCACTTTGACTGGAGACTTCTTCCCGTACATGTGTGCACTGGGAGATTATTGGACGGGGTATTTCACGACGAGACCGTTTTACAAGAGGCAGGGGAGGTTGTTGCATGTGAGTTTTTGATTTGAAATAGTTAGAAAAAGTGAAAGTGCTCTCTATCCTGGCGAGACGCAGAGAAAAATGATTAGAAAGGCTACAAACTACACTATTTTCCCAAAAAACATCTAGAAAGCAAAAAGTGCTCTCTAGTTAATAGAGACGCAGAGAAAAATGGAAAAAATCAAATTATTGACATCAAAAATACTCTCTCACCTAGTGAGACGCAGAGAAAAATATCCAAAAAAGCTACAAACTACACTATTTACCCAAACAATCATCTGAAAAAACAAAAATTCTCTCTAACCAATAGAGACGCAGAGAAAAATGGAAAAAACCAAATTGTCGAAATCAAAAATACTCTCTAACCACTAGAGACGCAGAGAAAAATATCCAGAAAAGCTACAAACTACAATTTTCTAACAAAAATCATCTGAAAAACGAAAATGCTCTCTCATCAAAAGAGGCGCAGAGAAAAAGAGCAAAAACTACAAACTACAGTACTTTTTTGTAAAAAAAATTGGTAGATGTTAGAAAATGTTCTCTCATCAATAGAGACGCAGAGAAAATATATCGAGAAAAGCTACAAACTACACTAATTTCCCAAAAATCAACTGAAAAATAGAAAATACTCTCTCATCAATAGAGACGCAAAGAAAAACACCCAAGAAAAATGTGAATCACTGAAAATACTCTCTCACCAGAATAAACGCAGAGAAAAATGTCCAGAAAAGCTACAAACTACACAATTTTTCCAAAAATCATCTGAAAAACAAAAAACACTCTCTAACCAAACGAGACGGAAAGAAAAAGTCAATTTAAATTCTAAACATCAAAGAATACTCTCTCACAAAATGAGACACAGAGAAACATACTAAACTTGCTAATTTCCAGTCTCTCATCAGAAACGCCGATGTCATGTTGTCGATGCGCCGCTCCACTTTGAAGCAGAAGAAGATCAATGCGAATATCCAATTCCTCGAAGAAGCTCGACGCAATCTTTCTCTGTTTCAACATCATGATGCTATTACGGGTACTCCTTTTTTTTCCATTTCCAACAATTTTTTGCTTAAAATCAATACTTTTCCAATTCCAGGCACCTCAAAAGTGAGCGTAATGGACGACTACTCGGAGCTGCTGCACAAATCGATCCTCTCCACAAAGTCGGTGCTCGAGGAGCTCATGAAAGGCGATCTGGATCTCTACCCGCGAGTTCATGATGGTGTGGAGATCAAGAAGCTGTTGGCTTTCAAAGAGCGCACTGCTCCCCGGGAGGTCAAAATCTTCAACAGTCAATTGTTCGCAGTGACGGATGTGTTTGAGCTCCGCACTGATTTAGGGGCGGAGCTTCGAGTGCTGATTAATGGGAGTGTGGTGGCAGCACAAGTGGAGCCCTATTTTGTGAAGGGGAAGGTGGATAAGGAGTCGGTTTTGGTGAGGGATTGCTCATTTTTAATTTTTTATAATAGTAAAAAAAGTTCAGGTACTATTCTCGGCTACAATCCCCCCTCTGAGCATGATAAAAGTCACCATTGAAAAAGGCGATTCTGCTGGAAAAACTGAAGTCGTGAAAATGACGTCTTCTAACTCAACTTGGAGCTCAGAATTGCTCGGCGGCTCCTGGAAAGTTTCGACGTCATCAGCTTCAGAACTCTTCATGGAGACCCCATTTTTGAAATCCTTCCATGACCCCGCAACTGGAGCTCTTAGAGTGAGCATTTTCTTCTCTCTTTCTTTTCTTATCCTCTCTTTTGAAGACGTTTTTCTATTTCAGAAGGTTATCAAACTGGGCTCCGCGAGCACCTTCCCCTGCGAGCAAACTTGGCTCAAGTACACCGACGCGGCTGGAGGAGCCTATTTGATGAGATTGCACACGAATCCAAAGGTTTTATTTCAATTTCGACACAAATATCACAATTTAACCAGTTTATTTGAATTCCTATTCCATTTGAATTTGACGAGATACCAGCGAGTAGTACATGCCGGACTTGTCGAGCATTAGGTCCGAGTGAGAGCCCATCTGAAATGTTTAAATTTTAATGGATAGGGAAAAGGATAACAGGTTACGGTAGCCGGGAAAGTCTGCAAACACGGGATTTGAAGCTACAGTAACCTTCGCGGTGTTTGCAGACTTCTCTTGCTACCGTACCATTGAAAATATTCAGATTTTTGACCCCTTATAACTCCACCCACTTTTGCTCTTTTTGGCTCAAATTTTCTGGAGATACAGATTAACATGAGAGCTGTAAATTGTTAGTTAATAACTTTTAATGAGCAATAAAAATGAGCTCGGAATTATCGATTTTTAGCGAAAATTCGAAAAGTTGAATTTTTCACATATTTGTGCTCTTCGAAAAATCGATATTTTCTTGATCATTTTTTATGCTCATCAAAAGTGTTCAACTAACAATTTGTAACTCTAAATTCAAGAAGTAATGTGCAAAAAATTTGAGCCAAAAAGAGCAAAAATGGGCGGAGTTATGAAAGAGTAGACCAAAATATCACTTTCACCCATTTTTTGCCATTTGAGCACTCATAACTCTGCCCACTTTTGCTCTTTTTGGCTCAAATTTTCTGGAGTTACAGATTAACATGAGAGCTTCATATTGTTAATTGACCACTTTTGATGAAAATTGAAAATGAGCTTGAAATTATAAATTTTTTGTGAAAGTTCGAAAATTGAAAATTTTCACTTTTGTGTTTCAAAAAAATCGATATTTTTTGCTCATTTTCAGAGCTTCTGAAAAGTTGTCAACTGATAGTTTGTTGCTCTCATGTTGATCTATAACTCCACAAAATTTGAGCCGAAAAGAGCAAGAACTAACCTGCACCAACTGCCCCTTGACAAACACCGCAATCTTATCAGCCTTCTCAATAGTCGATAACCGATGAGCAATAATGATGACAGTCCTCTCATTGGCGCATCTGTTAAGCGCCTGTTGCACCAACGCCTCCGACTCGACGTCCAACGCACTCGTCGCCTCGTCCAGTATCAGAATCGCTGGATTGCGAACAAGGGCGCGAGCAATAGCGATCCGCTGCTTTTGTCCACCACTCATCTGTCCACCCTTCTCGCCACAGTTGGTGTCGTAGCCATCCTCGAGCTCGCTGACAAACTCGTGCACATTAGCCATCTCGGCGGCTCTGAGCATATCGGATTCGGTGGCAAAGTCGCAGCCGTAGAGGATGTTGTGACGGATTGAGCCGTCGTAGAGCACTGGCTCCTGGGCGACAAGGGCGATCTGGAAGAAGAGCTCAATAGCTCCCCCCAAAAGTCTGGACTCACCTTCTGATGATAAAAGAGATGATCAATTTGCGAAATATCCACTCCATCCAAAGTGATCAATCCTTTCTCGGGCTCATAAAACCGTTCAATGAGCTTCACTATCGACGACTTGCCACCACCACTCGGTCCCACCAACGCCACAGTCTCACCAGGTTGGATCTCAAAGTTGAGCTCCTTGAGCACCTGATAGTTGGGACGAGAGGGGTAGGTGAACGAGACGCCCGAGAACTGAATATGTCCCTCTATCGCTGGCTTCAAGGTGCCGTCCATCAGGAAAAGGGGCTCTCGATCAATGAGCTCGAAGACCTTTCGAGAGGCACCCACGCATTCCATGAGCCCTGTTACGACCCATGACATTTCCTGAAGAGCACGATTGGTACAGGTTGGTGCAAGTGCAAGTGCAAGTGCAAGTGCAAGTGCAAGTGCAAGTGCAAGTGCAAGTGCAAGTGCAAGTGCAAGTGCAAGTGCAAGTGCAAGTGCAAGTGCAAGTGCAAGTGCAAGTGCAAGTGCAAGTGCAAGTGCAAGTGCAAGTGCAAGTGCAAGTGCAAGTGCAAGTGCAAGTGCAAGTGCAAGTGCAAGTGCAAGTGCAAGTGCAAGTGCAAGTGCAAGTGCAAGTGCAAGTGCAAGTGCAAGTGCAAGTGCAAGTGCAAGTGCAAGTGCAAGTGCAAGTGCAAGTGCAAGTGCAAGTGCAAGTGCAAGTGAACTTAAACTTACAATAACATTATCCCCGATCTGCCTCTGATACAGCACAAACTGCAACAGATACTCTTTGTCCATCATCCCACTCAACACGAGGTAGGCTCCATACCCGAGCACACCAACTAGAGCAGAGTAGGTGGCGAGCTCGTTGAGCCAGTTGTACCCGACGGTGGCAATCGCTTCTTGTTTGGAGACTTTTAGGGTGCTGAGCAGCAGGTTTTCGTAGTCGCGCTGCTCCTGGAGCTCGCATCCGAAGCTCCGCACTGTTGTCATGGAGGAGAGCACTTCTTGTGCTTTTCGATTGGCGTTTGCGATGGTTTCTTGCAGTTTTTCGGCGATTTTCTGAAAGGATTTGGAAAGTTCTTGGTCTGACGAGTTTCGAGCTATGTTTGTTTTTTTCTACAGGGCTCTGTGAGCCGAGATATGGAGCTCTGAAGTTTACAGTAGATCAGTTCAAACTTCAGAGCCTCATATCTCGGCTCACAGAGCTCCGTGGAAAAAAACAAACATAGTTCCAAACTTGTCAGATCAAGAGCTTTCAATTGATATATAACTCATCCACCTCACCCCACTCCTTTACAAATAAAAAGAGCTCCAACTTACATCATAAAACACGCCGAACACCTTGGTAACGTACACCATAAACGGCACCACTATAAACGTCACCATCGCCAATCGCCATGACAACCGGTACATGGCAATCATGGCGCCAATCATCATCACCAAATTCCTCAAGAAGACGTTGAGCTTGTGAGGCAACCTGGTGGCGATGGTGGAGCAATCCGAGGTGAGCCGAGACATCACGTCGCCCGTCTTGGCGCTGTCGAAAAATGCGATATCCTGACGGAGCAACGAGGTGAAGAGCTCCATCCGAATCCTCAAGGAAACCAGAGCCGACGCGTACTCGAAGGTGGCTCCACGGAGCCCGCCGAAGAACGAGGAGCCCATCGCCAAGGAGCACAGTGTTATGATAGAGACATGCGCTTCGGCGGTTCGTCCCGCCACGATGTCGTTGATGAGGGTGGCGATGCACTGGGTGATGTAGATGCGGCAGATGGAGGCGATGAGCAGGAAGATGAATGCGGGCAGGAACCAGCGCCACTCGACGGCGCAGTAGGCGAACAGGCGGAGTAGGAATTGGTGGAGAGGCGAGCGAGGGGTGGCTGGAAGTAGATCTAGTGGGAATTGGTGTGTAGTTCTCGTGGACAATTGGAAGTTGGGAATTGTGGGCAAAAAATGTGGTTTTTCTGGTTTTTTTTTCTGGATTTTTCGTGATGAGAGTCTTTTTCTGGCGGGTTTTATCTGTGTACTTCTCGTGGACAGGTGCAAGTTCATTTTTCTAGATTTTTTATGGAAAAACCCCAAAAACTAAACTGGAACTTTTAAAATCACTGCAAAAACTCTCAAAATTCACTACAAATTTAAAATTTCAATCGAAATTTAACGAAATCTACCCCTATTCTTATTGGTCAGCTGTGTAGTTCTCGTGGACAATAAGCTGCACTATTTTTTGACCCGAACATTCGCAAAAACCCCCATTTTTCTGCAAATTGTCGTAGAATATGACACATTTTTGCATGCTCAAACAAAAAATTAAAATTGTGCAATACGACACATTTGACGACAATTTACAGAAAAATCAATTTTTCCCTATTTTTTGGCGACAATAACGTAGATATTGTCCACGAGAACTACACGACTAGCCAATGAGCGTTAGGGATGGGCGGGAGCGTAGTTTTGCCGGAATTTTGGAGAAAAATCGATAAAATTGGCGATTTTGTGAAATTTTCACATTTTTTCAAATAATTATGAAACTTTTCGGTCATTTTTTAGATTTCGTTTCAAAAAATCAATAACTTTTAGTTTTGAGAGTTTGAAAATTTTCGAAAAATTTTGAAATTTTGAAAATTTCTCTTGTCCTCGAGAAGTACACAGCTGACCAATCAGAACATTACACTTTTTTGGGTCTCAGCACGAAAAAAATTGAAAAAATTCAAAATTTAACATCCAATTCTTCAAAAACTTCAAAATTTTCAAATTCTACAAAACTATCTTTTTTTGCTCAAAATTTTCAATTCTCCACTACACAACCCCACATTATCTCTGATTGGTCACTTGTGTAGTTCACGAGGACGATTACCTTCCAAACTTCTCGACTCCTCCTCCGTTTCCTCTCGCTCCGCCCACTCCTCCATGGTCCCCAATATCTCCTGATACCCAATCCGCTGCCCATTGATCGCCATACACCATATCGCCAACTGCCCGAACCCCGCCACCATCGCCCACACCACAATCATCCACACGCCCGCAAAATTCAAATTTCCCGCCACATCGGAAAAGGCGAGAAACTTGACGAGCGAGAAGGAGTAGGTGACGACCGCCTGACCTAACACCAATGGTGTCCACCCACGAGCCACCTCTCTTTTGTTGAATCGGAGCAGCAAAAGAGCCGAGATGGTGAAGAATTGGCGGAGCACCAAGAGCAGGAGGAACTCGTGGGGTGAAGTGGTGAAGGTGTAGGTGGAGAGGGTGAAGGGTGGGAAGTAGGCGAGAGAGATGGTGGTGAGGAGGGCGTCGAGCAGGAAGTGAAAATAGAGCCAGCGGTGCATCTGTTATCAAGAAGATTATTGATTAGGAACACGAAAAAGTATGGAAATTAGAAAAAAAAGAGATAAAAACTAACTTTTGAAACAACAATCTCCACCATTTTGATGAGTCACCGAATCGCGATGAAATCACGATTTTTTGGAAAAAAAAAATTTTAGAAATAAAATCCTTTCTGCTAAAATTTCACGGAATATTCTAGAATCCAGATGAGTCATCCTAAAACCAAAAAAAAAAACAAAAAATTAAAAAAAAATAATAAAAAAAAAATTTTTTTTCAGGACCTGACCCCACAATTCCAATGGCTGAAAGCATCTGGACCAATTCGGGAGTCCATCTTCCAAGCCAATGACATGGTTTTTCAAAGGATGTCCCTGAAAAATGTAAAAGGTGAGTTTTGCCTGAAATTTGCCAATTTGCACTTTTGCACTACTATCCATTTGAACTTTTGCCCATATTTTGCCAATTTGCCCATCATTTGCCAGTTTTTGATCATTTTAACCTATTTGGCCAATTTTGCCCATCTCTTGCCAATTTGCCCATCATTTGCCAGTTTTTGTTCATTTTAACCTATTTGCCCAATTTTGCCCATTTTTGCACTTCTGCACTTCTGAATATTTGCCTATCATTTGCCAACGTTGCTCTTTTTTTGCCACTTTGCACCCCTGCACTTTTGCCACTTTGCACCTCTGAACTTTTGCGCATTTTACATTCTGCACTTCTACCTAATTTTGCTCTTTTTGCCCATTTTTTGCCACTTTGCACCTCTGCAGTTTTGCCCATTTGTTTAACTTTTTCTATCTTTTGCCCATCTGCCTAATTTTGCCCAATTTTTCCCATAACTTGCCCATTTGCTATTTTGCACCTCTACAATTTTGCACTTTTGCCCATGTCTTGTCCATTTGCACGTTTGCCCATTTTTGCACTTTCACACTTTTGCCATCATTTGCCACTTTAGAACTTCTGCACTTCTTGCCCATTTGCACTTATGCACTTTTGCACTTTTGCCCATTTGCCCCGTTTTGTCTACACCGCCACTTTGCATCTTTGCTTTTGCACTTCTGCACTCTTACCCAACTGCCTATTTCCCAGTTTTTCCATTTTTGTCCATTTGCCGGCAATTTGCCCATGCACTCATTTTTGCCCTTTTTTCTGCACTTCTGCACTTCTGCCCATTTCCCACATTTCCCCATTTTCACCCACTTCTGCCCATTTGCCCATCCTTTGCCCAACTTTGCCCATCTTCCAGGTCCCGCCGGTGAGCAACTCGACGTCTCCATGTCCATCGACATCTCCGAGCATCGCAACACGGAGCTCATGACGAGATTTTCAACGAATTTCGACAACGTCACCACTTTCACAGACAGCGTTGGTCTGCAGCTCATCCGAAGGGAGTTTTATAAGGCGCCGGTGCAGAATAATTATTATCCGATGCCAACTGCAGCAGTGTTGGAGTCGGAAGAGCAAAGGTGAGAGGAAGTTTGAGTAAAGTTGGCATGGTGCCAATAGTAGGTGAGAGAGTACACAATCTTGAGAGACGCAGATTCTCTACCTGTCTGCGTCTATCCTGTAGTTCTCGTGGACAATCCCGATATCCAATGAACACATTTTCAGAATCTCCATAGTATCGAACGTGGAGCACGGAGCCCGCTTCCTGGAAAACGGCACCCTCGAAATCAACATCGACCGAATCCTGAACCAAGACGATGGAAAAGGACTCGGCTCCTCCAGCGACTCGATCCCCATCGACCTTCACCCGGTGGAGCAGCACTTCAAATTGATTTTTGACACCATCACATCACACCAAACACACTACTCCACCCACACCCTTGCCGCCCAACAAGCTGTGCAATCGGTGATCTACCCGTCGATTATTGTGGAGTCACAAAAGATTGAGGATGATGTGGAGGAGGTGGCGGAGGACTCGGGGTTATTGTTTCCATGTGATATACAGTTGCTCACTGTAAGACCATTAAGTGTCGGGGAGTCGGAGCTCGCGGTCTTCTATCGACATGCTACCGTTAACGTTCAAGGAGAAGAAAAGAAAGCGTCAAATTGTGGTGCCAACCTGAAGACGTCACTGATGCACTTCCTGATCAGACTTGGTGTTCATCGGGTGCAACGCACTGATCTGAGCGGGGTGACTGCTATTGGTGGAATGGAGAAAGTGGAGAATCTCAAGGATATCGAGCTCAATGTATTTGATTTTTTCACTATTGTACTTTATCGATGATCATGGTGATTGTTGAGAAAAACATGGGTATTTATTATGGGCTTTTGTTGTGATTGTTTTTTTTGTACCTTTTTGTACCTTTTATTGGATGATAAACATAATAATTTTCAAGTCTTGATGATTAATAGTATAACTTTGAAACAAAACGACCACATACTAGAAAATTCAAAGATTATGACTCATTAAGCTCCGCCCACTTTTCAAAGTATAAAGCACGAGTTCTTTGAGTCATTCATATTAGAATTATAATTTTTCAGATCTTCTCTTTTTTGAAAACCAACTTTTTTGGTATTCATAATCACTTTTTCTTTAGGATGGCTCTGACATTTGCTCCATCTCCAGCTCCTCTTGAAAATGAAATTAAGATGAGCAAGAGCTGCCCAGCACTGTTTTTCATGCCAAAGATTATGAAAATCAAGAAGAAGAGCGTTTTGAAAAGGGTGAAGAAGTTTTTGTGAGTTATGGGAAATTGAGAGAGAGCTCTTGTTAGAGACGCAGACAGTTAGTCGACTAGAGAACTGCTCTTGGTAGTAGACGCAGAGAGTTAGACAGCTAGAGAGCGACGATAAGCGAGAGATGGCTGTTAGAGAGTAGACGCAGAGAGACAGAGACACAAAGAAACTGTGCACCGATTTAGAGACGCAGAGAAACAAACCCAGAAATAGTGTGCCCTTATTAAGAGACCCAGAGAGCGAAACTTTAAAATTAAAGTCTTGATAATGCAACTGCGGCTCTATTGTACCTTCTCCAGCTCCCGAAAACCCAAAACCCCCATAGACACGGAGCACGAAGTCAACTGGCTCCTCACCCTCCCACTTCACAGCCAGAAGCTTTTGCTCCACGACATCCACCCCAATGTGGCTCGCAAGCTCTTCGAGAACCACTGTTTTGGAATGAGCAACAAGCTTCCTGTGTTCCTATGTGCTCCAAAATCAATAGAAAGGATGGAGGTGGTGTTGGAGTTGATGGAGTTGGTGGATTGGAAGGGGTGGGTATTGATGATCGGATTCTGAAATAAATTTATTACAGCAAAACTTACAATGAGCAAGAAACGAACAAGAAGTAAAACAGTCAGAGCTCGGAGCCCACTGAGCCCATCTAAAATTTGATTTATTTTTATGTTTCTAATGATTTTAAATCTTTAACCTTATAAATCACCTTATAAATCTTGATTTTTATAGTAAAAAATCGATTCGAATAATTAAAACGACAATATTTTTAATAAAAAGTTGATTTGATCTACACATTGATTCCCTTAGTGGGCGGGGCTTACCCGATCCGGTGAATCGATAATTGGACAGTGAGAGAGTATGGGCAATCGAGAGAGTGTAGAGAAACAGAGACACCTGACCTTCTTCTATTATTGATTCCTTCCAGAGCCTTATGTTACAACTATCAGTGTAATTTGTATTTCTGCAGTCATGGTGGATGGTGATTATTTCGATTTCTCCGTTTTACCATTTTTTGCTCATTTTTGCCCATGTTTGCTTAGTTTTTGCTCAATTTTGCTCGGTTTTTGCCCATTTGTTGCCAATTTTTTGCCAATTTTTTTGGCCAATTCCAATTTTTGCCCTTTTTCCATTCTTCTTCAATTTTAATTATATTCTTCTTTCATTTTTTGCCACGTCTTCAGCTTACTTATCAGCTTTTCCTGACTACCGTCTCCTACTAACTTTAGAAATTAATTATCAGTAAAATTAATTTGACAATGACTCCATAGATATAGAATTCAGTACTGATTAATGAAAACTACAAAATTTTCAACTTTTTGAGCACCTACTGTACACATTTTGAGCATTTTTCTATTAAAATTCTAGTTCAAATTCATGTTTTTCTAGTGTGGAATCTTCTGATTTTTACCATTTTACAATCAATCAATAACCCGAACGTTTTAACCCCCCCCCCCCCTTTGACCCACTTAAAAGGGGCGTGTCTTGTAACCTTTCGATATTGTATCTCCATCGTCACATCCTTCCTTCCCCCTCCCACCATTCTTCCAGACTACTCATTCACCACACTTGTCGCCATGGTGGATGGTGACCTTTTTCAGTTCTCTGATTTTTCCGTTTTTCTCAATTTTTCTATCCTCACGTCTTCTATTGAAAAGCTTCTCCTCTAAATATCACTCTAGTAGAATTGATTCAGTCATTGGCTCCATAAAATTTAGAAATCAGTACTGAAATGTTCACCTTTTTTGATAACGTTGAGCTCGTCTTTCCTACTCTTTTTAGCACATTTTCAGAAACATTTGAGTTTATCCAGTGATAAACCTCTTGGAATCGTAGAAACTCCTTCATCATTATCACAGCTTATCAATTCATAATTTTACCAACTTCTGACGTCATCATTTCCCCGATACTGTCATAAAAAGGGGCGTTTCTTGTAACATACAGGTCAGGTGTTCTTTCGATTTTCTCTCCATCGTCACATCCCCTTTCCCTCCCACCAGTCTTCCAGATGGCTCATTCACCACACTTGTCGCCATGGTGGTTGGTGACTCTTTTCTTGTCTCCGTTATTTCCTTTTTTCCCATTTTTTCCCATGATTTTTCCGCTAACTGAACTCATTTTCCAGTAACTCCACAGAAATCAGTACTGACAATTTTTAACAACCTTTTGACCATTTTTCAATTGAAATCCTCGTTCGAATTCAGCTTTTTAGTGCGCAATCGATTTTGCCAATCTAACAATTAATCAATAACCCGCACTTTTTCACATCCCCCACCCAAAAGGGGGCGTGTCTTGTAACTGACCTACTTTCGATGTCTGCGTCTCTCCATCGTCACATACTCTCTCACCCTCCACCTTCCAGATGTCTCATTCACCACACTTGTCGCCATAGTGGATGGTGACCTTTTTCGTTGCTCCGTTGTTTTTCTAATTTTTTTGAAACATTCTAATTTTCTAATCTAACCCTGCAATTTTCACGAAATTCAAAACTCCCTTTCATCGCATTCCCTTCGTTCCATCTTTTTGACACGCTTTACCCGATTATCCTACCGTTTAATTTATTCATTGTTGCAGACCCGAAGGATGGCAATTTTCGACCTGGACGTGGAGCCCGGAACACGGAGGAGCCCGAGGAGCAATGCAAGAGCGACTCGAGGCCCCGGACTGGATCAATATGAGGTGGGTTTGACTTTTTTTTTGGGAAGAAAGGGAGCAATTTCTGTGATTTTCCGGTATTTTCTGCGCAGACGTCTGCGCTAATTTTTTGGCGATTGGGGAGGGGGATTTTCTGCGCGGATTTTTTTTTTCAAATTATAAGCTTGACTGCGGTCTTGCCAACTGTCCCTAACATTTCTTATTCTGGTCCGCCAATCCGGAAACTCGAAAGATGGTATCCTATTCCTACAGGAACCTAAAGAGCTTGACTGCGGTCTTGCCAACTGTCCCTAACACTTCCTATTCCGGACTGCCCATCCGGAATCCCGAAAGATGGTATCCTATTCCTACTGGAACCTGAAGAGCTTGACTGCGGTCTTGCCAACTGTCCCTAACACTTCCTATTCCGGACTGCCCATCCGGAATCCCGAAAGATGGTATCCTATTCCTACTGGAACCTAAAGAGCTTGACTGCGGTCTTGCTCATTGTCCCTAGCACTTCCTATTCCGGACCGCTCATCCGGAATCCCGAAAGATGGTATCCTATTCCTACTGGAACCTAAAGAGCTTGACTGCGGTCTTGCTCATTGTCCCTAGCACTTCCTATTCCGGACCGCTCATCCGGAATCCCGAAAGATGGTATCCTATTCCTACTGGAACCTAAAGAGCTTGACTGCGGTCTTGCCAACTGTCCCTAACACTTCCTATTCCGGACTGCCCATCCGGAATCCCGAAAGATGGTATCCTATTCCTACTGGAACCTAAAGAGCTTGACTGCGGTCTTGCCAACTGTCCCTAACACTTCCTATTCCGGACTGCCCATCCGGAATCCCGAAAGATGGTATCCTATTCCTACAGGAACCTAAAGAGCTTGACTGCGGTCTTGCCAACTGTCCCTAACACTTCCTATTCCGGACTGCCCATCCGGAATCCCGAAAGATGGTATCCTATTCCTACTGGAACCTAAAGAGCTTGACTGCGGTCTTGCCAACTGTCCCTAACACTTCCTATTCCGGACTGCCCATCCGGAATCCCGAAAGATGGTATCCTATTCCTACAGGAACCTAAAGAGCTTGACTGCGGTCTTGCCAACTGTCCCTAACACTTCCTATTCCGGACTGCCCATCCGGAATCCCGAAAGATGGTATCCTATTCCTACAGGAACCTAAAGAGCTTGACTGCGGTCTTGCCAACTGTCCCTAACACTTCCTATTCCGGACTGCCCATCCGGAATCCCGAAAGATGGTATCCTATTCCTACTGGAACCTAAAGAGCTTGACTGCGGTCTTGCCAACTGTCCCTAACACTTCCTATTCCGGACTGCCCATCCGGAATCCCGAAAGATGGTATCCTATTCCTACTGGAACCTAAAGAGCTTGACTGCGGTCTTGCCAACTGTCCCTAACACTTCCTATTCCGGACTGCCCATCCGGAATCCCGAAAGATGGTATCCTATTCCTACTGGAACCTAAAGAGCTTGACTGCGGTCTTGCTCATTGTCCCTAACATTTCTTATTCTGGACCGCTCATCCGGAATCCCGAAAGATGGTATCCTATTCCTACTGGAACCTGAAGAGCTTGACTGCGGTCTTGCCAACTGTCCCTAACACTTCCTATTCCGGACTGCCCATCCGGAATCCCGAAAGATGGTATCCTATTCCTACTGGAACCTAAAGAGCTTGACTGCGGTCTTGCTCATTGTCCCTAACATTTCTTATTCTGGACCGCTCATCCGGAATCCCGAAAGATGGTATCCTATTCCTACTGGAACCTGAAGAGCTTGACTGCGGTCTTGCCAACTGTCCCTAACATTTCTTATTCTGGACCGCTCATCCGGAATCCCGAAAGATGGTATCCTATTCCTACTGGAACCTGAAGAGCTTGACTGCGGTCTTGCCAACTGTCCCTAACATTTCTTATTCTGGACCGCTCATCCGGAATCCCGAAAGATGGTATCCTATTCCTACTGGAACCTGAAGAGCTTGACTGCGGTCTTGCCAACTGTCCCTAACATTTCTTATTCTGGACCGCTCATCCGGAATCCCGAAAGATGGTATCCTATTCCTACTGGAACCTGAAGAGCTTGACTGCGGTCTTGCCAACTGTCCCTAACATTTCTTATTCTGGACCGCTCATCCGGAATCCCGAAAGATGGTATCCTATTCCTACTGGAACCTAAAGAGCTTGACTGCGGTCTTGCTCACTGTCCCTAGCACTTCCTATTCCGGACCGCTCATCCGGAATCCCGAAAGATGGTATCCTATTCCTACTGGAACCTGAAGAGCTTGACTGCGGTCTTGCCAACTGTCCCTAACACTTCCTATTCCGGACCGCTCATCCGGAATCCCGAAAGATGGTATCCTATTCCTACTGGAACCTAAAGAGCTTGACTGCGGTCTTGCTCATTGTCCCTAACATTTCTTATTCTGGACCGCTCATCCGGAATCCCGAAAGATGGTATCCTATTCCTACTGGAACCTGAAGAGCTTGACTGCGGTCTTGCCAATTGTCCCTAACACTTCCTATTCCGGACCGCTCATCCGGAATCCCGAAAGATGGTATCCTATTCCTACTGGAACCTGAAGAGCTTGACTGCGGTCTTGCTCATTGTCCCTAACATTTCTTATTCTGGACCGCTCATCCGGAATCCCGAAAGATGGTATCCTATTCCTACAGGAACCTAAAGAGCTTGACTGCGGTCTTGCTCATTGTCCCTAGCACTTCCTATTCCGGACTGCCCATCCGGAATCCCGAAAGATGGTATCCTATTCCTACAGGAACCTAAAGAGCTTGACTGCGGTCTTGCTCATTGTCCCTAGCACTTCCTATTCCGGACTGCCCATCCGGAATCCCGAAAGATGGTATCCTATTCCTACTGGAACCTGAAGAGCTTGACTGCGGTCTTGCTCATTGTCCCTAACATTTCTTATTCTGGACCGCTCATCCGGAATCCCGAAAGATGGTATCCTATTCCTACTGGAACCTGAAGAGCTTGACTGCGGTCTTGCCAACTGTCCCTAACATTTCTTATTCTGGACCGCTCATCCGGAATCCCGAAAGATGGTATCCTATTCCTACAGGAACCTAAAGAGCTTGACTGCGGTCTTGCTCATTGTCCCTAGCACTTCCTATTCCGGACTGCCCATCCGGAATCCCGAAAGATGGTATCCTATTCCTACAGGAACCTAAAGAGCTTGACTGCGGTCTTGCTCACTGTCCCTAGCACTTCCTATTCCGGACCGCTCATCCGGAATCCCGAAAGATGGTATCCTATTCCTACTGGAACCTGAAGAGCTTGACTGCGGTCTTGCTCATTGTCCCTAACACTTCCTATTCCGGACTGCCCATCCGGAATCCCGAAAGATGGTATCCTATTCCTACTGGAACCTAAAGAGCTTGACTGCGGTCTTGCTCACTGTCCCTAGCACTTCCTATTCCGGACTGCCCATCCGGAATCCCGAAAGATGGTATCCTATTCCTACTGGAACCTAAAGAGCTTGACTGCGGTCTTGCTCATTGTCCCTAGCACTTCCTATTCCGGACTGCCCATCCGGAATCCCGAAAGATGGTATCCTATTCCTACAGGAACCTAAAGAGCTTGACTGCGGTCTTGCCAACTGTCCCTAACACTTCCTATTCCGGACTGCCCATCCGGAATCCCGAAAGATGGTATCCTATTCCTACTGGAACCTAAAGAGCTTGACTGCGGTCTTGCTCATTGTCCCTAGCACTTCCTATTCCGGACTGCCCATCCGGAATCCCGAAAGATGGTATCCTATTCCTACAGGAACCTAAAGAGCTTGACTGCGGTCTTGCTCACTGTCCCTAGCACTTCCTATTCCGGACCGCTCATCCGGAATCCCGAAAGATGGTATCCTATTCCTACAGGAACCTAAAGAGCTTGACTGCGGTCTTGCTCACTGTCCCTAGCACTTCCTATTCCGGACTGCCCATCCGGAATCCCGAAAGATGGTATCCTATTCCTACAGGAACCTAAAGAGCTTGACTGCGGTCTTGCTCATTGTCCCTAGCACTTCCTATTCCGGACTGCCCATCCGGAATCCCGAAAGATGGTATCCTATTCCTACAGGAACCTAAAGAGCTTGACTGCGGTCTTGCTCACTGTCCCTAGCACTTCCTATTCCGGACTGCCCATCCGGAATCCCGAAAGATGGTATCCTATTCCTACTGGAACCTAAAGAGCTTGACTGCGGTCTTGCTCACTGTCCCTAGCACTTCCTATTCCGGACTGCCCATCCGGAATCCCGAAAGATGGTATCCTATTCCTACAAGAACCTAAAGAGCTTGACTGCGGTCTTGCTCACTGTCCCTAGCACTTCCTATTCCGGACCGCTCATCCGGAATCCCGAAAGATGGTATCCTATTCCTACAGGAACCTAAAGAGCTTGACTGCGGTCTTGCTCACTGTCCCTAGCACTTCCTATTCCGGACTGCCCATCCGGAATCCCGAAAGATGGTATCCTATTCCTACTGGAACCTAAAGAGCTTGACTGCGGTCTTGCTCACTGTCCCTAGCACTTCCTATTCCGGACCGCTCATCCGGAATCCCGAAAGATGGTATCCTATTCCTACAGGAACCTAAAGAGCTTGACTGCGGTCTTGCTCACTGTCCCTAGCACTTCCTATTCCGGACCGCTCATCCGGAATCCCGAAAGATGGTATCCTATTCCTACTGGAACCTAAAGAGCTTGACTGCGGTCTTGCTCATTGTCCCTAACACTTCCTATTCCGGACTGCCCATCCGGAATCCCGAAAGATGGTATCCTATTCCTACAGGAACCTAAAGAGCTTGACTGCGGTCTTGCTCACTGTCCCTAGCACTTCCTATTCCGGACCGCTCATCCGGAATCCCGAAAGATGGTATCCTATTCCTACAGGAACCTAAAGAGCTTGACTGCGGTCTTGCTCACTGTCCCTAGCACTTCCTATTCCGGACCGCTCATCCGGAATCCCGAAAGATGGTATCCTATTCCTACAGGAACCTAAAGAGCTTGACTGCGGTCTTGCTCATTGTCCCTAGCACTTCCTATTCCGGACTGCCCATCCGGAATCCCGAAAGATGGTATCCTATTCCTACAGGAACCTAAAGAGCTTGACTGCGGTCTTGCTCACTGTCCCTAACACTTCCTATTCCGGACTGCCCATCCGGAATCCCGAAAGATGGTATCCTATTCCTACTGGAACCTAAAGAGCTTGACTGCGGTCTTGCTCATTGTCCCTAGCACTTCCTATTCCGGACTGCCCATCCGGAATCCCGAAAGATGGTATCCTATTCCTACAGGAACCTAAAGAGCTTGACTGCGGTCTTGCTCACTGTCCCTAACACTTCCTATTCCGGACTGCCCATCCGGAATCCCGAAAGATGGTATCCTATTCCTACTGGAACCTAAAGAGCTTGACTGCGGTCTTGCTCACTGTCCCTAACACTTCCTATTCCGGACTGCCCATCCGGAATCCCGAAAGATGGTATCCTATTCCTACAGGAACCTAAAGAGCTTGACTGCGGTCTTGCTCACTGTCCCTAACACTTCCTATTCCGGACTGCCCATCCGGAATCCCGAAAGATGGTATCCTATTCCTACAGGAACCTAAAGAGCTTGACTGCGGTCTTGCTCACTGTCCCTAGCACTTCCTATTCCGGACTGCCCATCCGGAATCCCGAAAGATGGTATCCTATTCCTACAGGAACCTAAAGAGCTTGACTGCGGTCTTGCTCATTGTCCCTAGCACTTCCTATTCCGGACTGCCCATCCGGAATCCCGAAAGATGGTATCCTATTCCTACAGGAACCTGAAGAGCTTGACTGCGGTCTTGCTCACTGTCCCTAGCACTTCCTATTCCGGACTGCCCATCCGGAATCCCGAAAGATGGTATCCTATTCCTACTGGAACCTAAAGAGCTTGACTGCGGTCTTGCTCACTGTCCCTAGCACTTCCTATTCCGGACTGCCCATCCGGAATCCCGAAAGATGGTATCCTATTCCTACTGGAACCTAAAGAGCTTGACTGCGGTCTTGCTCACTGTCCCTAGCACTTCCTATTCCGGACTGCCCATCCGGAATCCCGAAAGATGGTATCCTATTCCTACTGGAACCTAAAGAGCTTGACTGCGGTCTTGCTCACTGTCCCTAGCACTTCCTATTCCGGACTGCCCATCCGGAATCCCGAAAGATGGTATCCTATTCCTACAGGAACCTAAAGAGCTTGACTGCGGTCTTGCTCACTGTCCCTAGCACTTCCTATTCCGGACTGCCCATCCGGAATCCCGAAAGATGGTATCCTATTCCTACAGGAACCTAAAGAGCTTGACTGCGGTCTTGCTCACTGTCCCTAGCACTTCCTATTCCGGACTGCCCATCCGGAATCCCGAAAGATGGTATCCTATTCCTACTGGAACCTAAAGAGCTTGACTGCGGTCTTGCTCACTGTCCCTAGCACTTCCTATTCCGGACTGCCCATCCGGAATCCCGAAAGATGGTATCCTATTCCTACTGGAACCTAAAGAGCTTGACTGCGGTCTTGCTCACTGTCCCTAGCACTTCCTATTCCGGACTGCCCATCCGGAATCCCGAAAGATGGTATCCTATTCCTACAGGAACCTGAAGAGCTTGACTGCGGTCTTGCTCACTGTCCCTAGCACTTCCTATTCCGGACTGCCCATCCGGAATCCCGAAAGATGGTATCCTATTCCTACAGGAACCTGAAGAGCTTGACTGCGGTCTTGCTCACTGTCCCTAGCACTTCCTATTCCGGACTGCCCATCCGGAATCCCGAAAGATGGTATCCTATTCCTACAGGAACCTAAAGAGCTTGACTGCGGTCTTGCTCATTGTCCCTAGCACTTCCTATTCCGGACTGCCCATCCGGAATCCCGAAAGATGGTATCCTATTCCTACTGGAACCTGAAGAGCTTGACTGCGGTCTTGCCAACTGTCCCTAACACTTCCTATTCCGGACTGCCCATCCGGAATCCCGAAAGATGGTATCCTATTCCTACAGGAACCTAAAGAGCTTGACTGCGGTCTTGCTCACTGTCCCTAGCACTTCCTATTCCGGACTGCCCATCCGGAATCCCGAAAGATGGTATCCTATTCCTACTGGAACCTAAAGAGCTTGACTGCGGTCTTGCTCACTGTCCCTAGCACTTCCTATTCCGGACTGCCCATCCGGAATCCCGAAAGATGGTATCCTATTCCTACTGGAACCTAAAGAGCTTGACTGCGGTCTTGCTCACTGTCCCTAGCACTTCCTATTCCGGACTGCCCATCCGGAATCCCGAAAGATGGTATCCTATTCCTACAGGAACCTAAAGAGCTTGACTGCGGTCTTGCTCACTGTCCCTAGCACTTCCTATTCCGGACCGCTCATCCGGAATCCCGAAAGATGGTATCCTATTCCTACTGGAACCTAAAGAGCTTGACTGCGGTCTTGCTCACTGTCCCTAGCACTTCCTATTCCGGACTGCCCATCCGGAATCCCGAAAGATGGTATCCTATTCCTACTGGAACCTAAAGAGCTTGACTGCGGTCTTGCTCACTGTCCCTAGCACTTCCTATTCCGGACTGCCCATCCGGAATCCCGAAAGATGGTATCCTATTCCTACAGGAACCTAAAGAGCTTGACTGCGGTCTTGCTCACTGTCCCTAGCACTTCCTATTCCGGACTGCCCATCCGGAATCCCGAAAGATGGTATCCTATTCCTACAGGAACCTAAAGAGCTTGACTGCGGTCTTGCTCATTGTCCCTAGCACTTCCTATTCCGGACTGCCCATCCGGAATCCCGAAAGATGGTATCCTATTCCTACTGGAACCTGAAGAGCTTGACTGCGGTCTTGCCAACTGTCCCTAACACTTCCTATTCCGGACTGCCCATCCGGAATCCCGAAAGATGGTATCCTATTCCTACTGGAACCTGAAGAGCTTGACTGCGGTCTTGCTCATTGTCCCTAGCACTTCCTATTCCGGACTGCTCATCCGGAATCCCGAAAGATGGTATCCTATTCCTACAGGAACCTAAAGAGCTTGACTGCGGTCTTGCTCATTGTCCCTAACACTTCCTATTCCGGACTGCCCATCCGGAATCCCGAAAGATGGTATCCTATTCCTACAGGAACCTAAAGAGCTTGACTGCGGTCTTGCTCATTGTCCCTAACACTTCCTATTCCGGACTGCTCATCCGGAATCCCGAAAGATGGTATCCTATTCCTACAGGAACCTAAAGAGCTTGACTGCGGTCTTGCTCATTGTCCCTAACACTTCCTATTCCGGACTGCCCATCCGGAATCCCGAAAGATGGTATCCTATTCCTACAGGAACCTAAAGAGCTTGACTGCGGTCTTGCTCATTGTCCCTAGCACTTCCTATTCCGGACTGCTCATCCGGAATCCCGAAAGATGGTATCCTATTCCTACAGGAACCTAAAGAGCTTGACTGCGGTCTTGCTCATTGTCCCTAACACTTCCTATTCCGGACTGCCCATCCGGAATCCCGAAAGATGGTATCCTATTCCTACAGGAACCTAAAGAGCTTGACTGCGGTCTTGCTCATTGTCCCTAGCACTTCCTATTCCGGACTGCTCATCCGAAATCCCGAAAGATGGTATCCTATTCCTACTGGAACCTGAAGAGCTTGACTGCGGTCTTGCCAACTGTCCCTAACACTTCCTATTCCGGACTGCCCATCCGGAATCCCGAAAGATGGTATCCTATTCCTACTGGAACCTGAAGAGCTTGACTGCGGTCTTGCTCATTGTCCCTAGCACTTCCTATTCCGGACTGCTCATCCGGAATCCCGAAAGATGGTATCCTATTCCTACTGGAACCTGAAGAGCTTGACTGCGGTCTTGCTCATTGTCCCTAACACTTCCTATTCCGGACTGCCCATCCGGAATCCCGAAAGATGGTATCCTATTCCTACAGGAACCTAAAGAGCTTGACTGCGGTCTTGCTCATTGTCCCTAACACTTCCTATTCCGGACTGCTCATCCGGAATCCCGAAAGATGGTATCCTATTCCTACAGGAACCTAAAGAGCTTGACTGCGGTCTTGCTCATTGTCCCTAACACTTCCTATTCCGGACTGCCCATCCGGAATCCCGAAAGATGGTATCCTATTCCTACAGGAACCTAAAGAGCTTGACTGCGGTCTTGCTCATTGTCCCTAGCACTTCCTATTCCGGACTGCTCATCCGGAATCCCGAAAGATGGTATCCTATTCCTACAGGAACCTAAAGAGCTTGACTGCGGTCTTGCTCATTGTCCCTAACACTTCCTATTCCGGACTGCCCATCCGGAATCCCGAAAGATGGTATCCTATTCCTACAGGAACCTAAAGAGCTTGACTGCGGTCTTGCTCATTGTCCCTAGCACTTCCTATTCCGGACTGCTCATCCGAAATCCCGAAAGATGGTATCCTATTCCTACAGGAACCTAAAGAGCTTGACTGCGGTCTTGCTCATTGTCCCTAACACTTCCTATTCCGGACTGCTCATCCGGAATCCCGAAAGATGGTATCCTATTCCTACAGGAACCTAAAGAGCTTGACTGCGGTCTTGCTCATTGTCCCTAACACTTCCTATTCCGGACTGCCCATCCGGAATCCCGAAAGATGGTATCCTATTCCTACAGGAACCTAAAGAGCTTGACTGCGGTCTTGCTCATTGTCCCTAGCACTTCCTATTCCGGACTGCTCATCCGGAATCCCGAAAGATGGTATCCTATTCCTACAGGAACCTAAAGAGCTTGACTGCGGTCTTGCTCATTGTCCCTAACACTTCCTATTCCGGACTGCCCATCCGGAATCCCGAAAGATGGTATCCTATTCCTACAGGAACCTAAAGAGCTTGACTGCGGTCTTGCTCATTGTCCCTAGCACTTCCTATTCCGGACTGCTCATCCGAAATCCCGAAAGATGGTATCCTATTCCTACAGGAACCTAAAGAGCTTGACTGCGGTCTTGCTCATTGTCCCTAGCACTTCCTATTCCGGACTGCTCATCCGGAATCCCGAAAGATGGTATCCTATTCCTACAGGAACCTAAAGAGCTTGACTGCGGTCTTGCTCATTGTCCCTAGCACTTCCTATTCCGGACCGCTCATCCGGAATCCCGAAAGATGGTATCCTATTCCTACAGGAACCTAAAGAGCTTGACTGCGGTCTTGCCAACTGTCCCTAACACTTCCTATTCCGGACTGCCCATCCGGAATCCCGAAAGATGGTATCCTATTCCTACAGGAACCTAAAGAGCTTGACTGCGGTCTTGCCAACTGTCCCTAACACTTCCTATTCCGGACTGCCCATCCGGAATCCCGAAAGATGGTATCCTATTCCTACAGGAACCTAAAGAGCTTGACTGCGGTCTTGCTCATTGTCCCTAGCACTTCCTATTCCGGACCGCTCATCCGGAATCCCGAAAGATGGTATCCTATTCCTACTGGAACCTAAAGAGCTTGACTGCGGTCTTGCCAACTGTCCCTAACACTTCCTATTCCGGACTGCCCATCCGGAATCCCGAAAGATGGTATCCTATTCCTACAGGAACCTAAAGAGCTTGACTGCGGTCTTGCCAACTGTCCCTAACACTTCCTATTCCGGACTGCCCATCCGGAATCCCGAAAGATGGTATCCTATTCCTACAGGAACCTAAAGAGCTTGACTGCGGTCTTGCCAACTGTCCCTAACACTTCCTATTCCGGACTGCCCATCCGGAATCCCGAAAGATGGTATCCTATTCCTACTGGAACCTAAAGAGCTTGACTGCGGTCTTGCCAACTGTCCCTAACACTTCCTATTCCGGACTGCCCATCCGGAATCCCGAAAGATGGTATCCTATTCCTACAGGAACCTAAAGAGCTTGACTGCGGTCTTGCCAACTGTCCCTAACACTTCCTATTCCGGACTGCCCATCCGGAATCCCGAAAGATGGTATCCTATTCCTACAGGAACCTAAAGAGCTTGACTGCGGTCTTGCCAACTGTCCCTCACACTTCCTATTCCGGACTGCCCATCCGGAATCCCGAAAGATGGTATCCTATTCCTACAGGAACCTAAAGAGCTTGACTGCGGTCTTGCCAACTGTCCCTCACACTTCCTATTCCGGACTGCCCATCCGGAATCCCGAAAGATGGTATCCTATTCCTACAGGAACCTAAAGAGCTTGACTGCGGTCTTGCCAACTGTCCCTCACACTTCCTATTCCGGACTGCCCATCCGGAATCCCGAAAGATGGTATCCTATTCCTACAGGAACCTAAAGAGCTTGACTGCGGTCTTGCCAACTGTCCCTAACACTTCCTATTCCGGACTGCCCATCCGGAATCCCGAAAGATGGTATCCTATTCCTACAGGAACCTAAAGAGCTTGACTGCGGTCTTGCCAACTGTCCCTAACACTTCCTATTCCGGACTGCCCATCCGGAATCCCGAAAGATGGTATCCTATTCCTACAGGAACCTAAAGAGCTTGACTGCGGTCTTGCTCATTGTCCCTAGCACCTCCTATTCCGGACTGCTCATCCGGAATCCCGAAAGATGGTATCCTATTCCTACTGGAACCTAAAGAGCTTGACTGCGGTCTTGCTCATTGTCCCTAACACTTCCTATTCCGGACTGCCCATCCGGAATCTCGAAAGATGGTATCCTATTCCTACAGGAACCTAAAGAGCTTGACTGCGGTCTTGCTCATTGTCCCTAACACTTCCTATTCCGGACTGCCCATCCGGAATCTCGAAAGATGGTATCCTATTCCTACAGGAACCTAAAGAGCTTGACTGCGGTCTTGCTCATTGTCCCTAACACTTCCTATTCCGGACTGCCCATCCGGAATCCCGAAAGATGGTATCCTATTCCTACTGGAACCTAAAGAGCTTGACTGCGGTCTTGCCAACTGTCCCTAACACTTCCTATTCCGGACTGCCCATCCGGAATCCCGAAAGATGGTATCCTATTCCTACAGGAACCTAAAGAGCTTGACTGCGGTCTTGCTCATTGTCCCTAGCACCTCCTATTCCGGACTGCTCATCCGGAATCCCGAAAGATGGTATCCTATTCCTACTGGAACCTAAAGAGCTTGACTGCGGTCTTGCCAACTGTCCCTAACACTTCCTATTCCGGACTGCCCATCCGGAATCCCGAAAGATGGTATCCTATTCCTACTGGAACCTGAAGAGCTTGACTGCGGTCTTGCCAACTGTCCCTAACACTTCCTATTCCGGACTGCCCATCCGGAATCCCGAAAGATGGTATCCTATTCCTACAGGAACCTAAAGAGCTTGACTGCGGTCTTGCCAACTGTCCCTCACACTTCCTATTCCGGACTGCCCATCCGGAATCCCGAAAGATGGTATCCTATTCCTACAGGAACCTAAAGAGCTTGACTGCGGTCTTGCCAACTGTCCCTCACACTTCCTATTCCGGACTGCCCATCCGGAATCCCGAAAGATGGTATCCTATTCCTACAGGAACCTAAAGAGCTTGACTGCGGTCTTGCCAACTGTCCCTCACACTTCCTATTCCGGACTGCCCATCCGGAATCCCGAAAGATGGTATCCTATTCCTACAGGAACCTAAAGAGCTTGACTGCGGTCTTGCCAACTGTCCCTAACACTTCCTATTCCGGACTGCCCATCCGGAATCCCGAAAGATGGTATCCTATTCCTACAGGAACCTAAAGAGCTTGACTGCGGTCTTGCTCATTGTCCCTAGCACTTCCTATTCCGGACTGCCCATCCGGAATCCCGAAAGATGGTATCCTATTCCTACAGGAACCTAAAGAGCTTGACTGCGGTCTTGCTCATTGTCCCTAGCACTTCCTATTCCGGACTGCCCAGCCGGAATCCCGAAAGATGGTATCCTATTCCTACAGGAACCTAAAGAGCTTGACTGTGGTCTTGCTCACTGTCCCTAGCACTTCCTATTCCGAACTGCCCATCCGGAATCCCGAAAGATGGTATCCTATTCCTACAGGAACCTAAAGAGCTTGACTGCGGTCTTGCCAACTGTCCCTAACACTTCCTATTCCGGACTGCCCATCCGGAATCCCGAAAGATGGTATCCTATTCCTACAGGAACCTAAAGAGCTTGACTGCGGTCTTGCTCACTGTCCCTAGCACTTCCTATTCCGGACTGCCCATCCGGAATCCCGAAAGATGGTATCCTATTCCTACAGGAACCTAAAGAGCTTGACTGCGGTCTTGCCAACTGTCCCTAACACTTCCTATTCCGGACTGCCCATCCGGAATCCCGGAAGATGGTATCCTATTCCTACAGGAACCTAAAGAGCTTGACTGCGGTCTTGCTCACTGTCCCTAGCACTTCCTATTCCGGACTGCCCATCCGGAATCCCGAAAGATGGTATCCTATTCCTACAGGAACCTAAAGAGCTTGACTGCGGTCTTGCTCACTGTCCCTAGCACTTCCTATTCCGGACTGCCCATCCGGAATCCCGAAAGATGGTATCCTATTCCTACAGGAACCTAAAGAGCTTGACTGCGGTCTTGCCAACTGTCCCTAACACTTCCTATTCCGGACTGCCCATCCGGAATCCCGAAAGATGGTATCCTATTCCTACAGGAACCTAAAGAGCTTGACTGCGGTCTTGCCAACTGTCCCTAACACTTCCTATTCCGGACTGCCCATCCGGAATCCCGAAAGATGGTATCCTATTCCTACAGGAACCTAAAGAGCTTGACTGCGGTCTTGCTCACTGTCCCTAGCACTTCCTATTCCGGACTGCCCATCCGGAATCCCGAAAGATGGTATCCTATTCCTACAGGAACCTAAAGAGCTTGACTGCGGTCTTGCCAACTGTCCCTAACACTTCCTATTCCGGACTGCCCATCCGGAATCCCGAAAGATGGTATCCTATTCCTACAGGAACCTAAAGAGCTTGACTGCGGTCTTGCCAACTGTCCCTAACACTTCCTATTCCGGACTGCCCATCCGGAATCCCGAAAGATGGTATCCTATTCCTACAGGAACCTAAAGAGCTTGACTGCGGTCTTGCCAACTGTCCCTAACACTTCCTATTCCGAACTGCCCATCCGGAATCCCGAAAGATGGTATCCTATTCCTACTGGAACCTAAAGAGCTTGACTGCGGTCTTGCTCATTGTCCCTAGCACTTCCTATTCCGGACTGCCCATCCGGAATCCCGAAAGATGGTATCCTATTCCTACAGGAACCTAAAGAGCTTGACTGCGGTCTTGCTCATTGTCCCTAGCACTTCCTATTCCGAACTGCCCATCCGGAATCCCGAAAGATGGTATCCTATTCCTACTGGAACCTAAAGAGCTTGACTGCGGTCTTGCCAACTGTCCCTAACACTTCCTATTCCGAACTGCCCATCCGGAATCCCGAAAGATGGTATCCTATTCCTACTGGAACCTAAAGAGCTTGACTGCGGTCTTGCTCATTGTCCCTAGCACTTCCTATTCCGAACTGCCCATCCGGAATCCCGAAAGATGGTATCCTATTCCTACAGGAACCTAAAGAGCTTGACTGCGGTCTTGCTCATTGTCCCTAGCACTTCCTATTCCGAACTGCCCATCCGGAATCCCGAAAGATGGTATCCTATTCCTACAGGAACCTAAAGAGCTTGACTGCGGTCTTGCTCATTGTCCCTAGCACTTCCTATTCCGGACCGCTCATCCGGAATCCCGAAAGATGGTATCCTATTCCTACAGGAACCTAAAGAGCTTGACTGCGGTCTTGCTCATTGTCCCTAGCACTTCCTATTCCGAACTGCCCATCCGGAATCCCGAAAGATGGTATCCTATTCCTACTGGAACCTAAAGAGCTTGACTGCGGTCTTGCCAACTGTCCCTAACACTTCCTATTCCGGACTGCCCATCCGGAATCCCGAAAGATGGTATCCTATTCCTACAGGAACCTAAAGAGCTTGACTGCGGTCTTGCTCATTGTCCCTAACACTTCCTATTCCGGACTGCCCATCCGGAATCCCGAAAGATGGTATCCTATTCCTACAGGAACCTAAAGAGCTTGACTGCGGTCTTGCTCATTGTCCCTAGCACTTCCTATTCCGAACTGCCCATCCGGAATCCCGAAAGATGGTATCCTATTCCTACAGGAACCTAAAGAGCTTGACTGCGGTCTTGCTCATTGTCCCTAGCACTTCCTATTCCGGACCGCTCATCCGGAATCCCGAAAGATGGTATCCTATTCCTACAGGAACCTAAAGAGCTTGACTGCGGTCTTGCTCATTGTCCCTAACACTTCCTATTCCGGACTGCCCATCCGGAATCTCGAAAGATGGTATCCTATTCCTACAGGAACCTAAAGAGCTTGACTGCGGTCTTGCTCATTGTCCCTAACACTTCCTATTCCGGACTGCCCATCCGGAATCCCGAAAGATGGTATCCTATTCCTACAGGAACCTAAAGAGCTTGACTGCGGTCTTGCTCATTGTCCCTAACACTTCCTATTCCGGACTGCCCATCCGGAATCCCGAAAGATGGTATCCTATTCCTACAGGAACCTAAAGAGCTTGACTGCGGTCTTGCTCATTGTCCCTAACACTTCCTATTCCGGACTGCCCATCCGGAATCCCGAAAGATGGTATCCTATTCCTACAGGAACCTAAAGAGCTTGACTGCGGTCTTGCTCATTGTCCCTAACACTTCCTATTCCGGACTGCCCATCCGGAATCTCGAAAGATGGTATCCTATTCCTACAGGAACCTAAAGAGCTTGACTGCGGTCTTGCTCATTGTCCCTAACACTTCCTATTCCGGACTGCCCATCCGGAATCCCGAAAGATGGTATCCTATTCCTACAGGAACCTAAAGAGCTTGACTGCGGTCTTGCTCATTGTCCCTAACACTTCCTATTCCGGACTGCCCATCCGGAATCTCGAAAGATGGTATCCTATTCCTACAGGAACCTAAAGAGCTTGACTGCGGTCTTGCTCATTGTCCCTAACACTTCCTATTCCGGACTGCCCATCCGGAATCCCGAAAGATGGTATCCTATTCCTACAGGAACCTAAAGAGCTTGACTGCGGTCTTGCTCATTGTCCCTAACACTTCCTATTCCGGACTGCCCATCCGGAATCCCGAAAGATGGTATCCTATTCCTACAGGAACCTAAAGAGCTTGACTGCGGTCTTGCTCACTGTCCCTAACACTTCCTATTCCGGACCGCTCATCCGGAATCCCGAAAGATGGTATCCTATTCCTACAGGAACCTAAAGAGCTTGACTGCGGTCTTGCTCATTGTCCCTAACACTTCCTATTCCGGACTGCCCATCCGGAATCCCGAAAGATGGTATCCTATTCCTACAGGAACCTAAAGAGCTTGACTGCGGTCTTGCTCATTGTCCCTAACACTTCCTATTCCGGACTGCCCATCCGGAATCTCGAAAGATGGTATCCTATTCCTACAGGAACCTAAAGAGCTTGACTGCGGTCTTGCTCATTGTCCCTAACACTTCCTATTCCGGACTGCCCATCCGGAATCCCGAAAGATGGTATCCTATTCCTACAGGAACCTAAAGAGCTTGACTGCGGTCTTGCTCATTGTCCCTAACACTTCCTATTCCGGACTGCCCATCCGGAATCCCGAAAGATGGTATCCTATTCCTACAGGAACCTAAAGAGCTTGACTGCGGTCTTGCTCACTGTCCCTAACACTTCCTATTCCGGACCGCTCATCCGGAATCCCGAAAGATGGTATCCTATTCCTACAGGAACCTAAAGAGCTTGACTGCGGTCTTGCTCATTGTCCCTAACACTTCCTATTCCGGACTGCCCATCCGGAATCCCGAAAGATGGTATCCTATTCCTACAGGAACCTAAAGAGCTTGACTGCGGTCTTGCTCACTGTCCCTAGCACTTCCTATTCCGGACTGCCCATCCGGAATCCCGAAAGATGGTATCCTATTCCTACAGGAACCTAAAGAGCTTGACTGCGGTCTTGCTCATTGTCCCTAACACTTCCTATTCCGGACTGCCCATCCGGAATCCCGAAAGATGGTATCCTATTCCTACAGGAACCTAAAGAGCTTGACTGCGGTCTTGCTCACTGTCCCTAACACTTCCTATTCCGGACCGCCAATCCAGAAACTCGAAAGATGGTGTTCTGATCCCTCAGGAGACTGGATTGACAACCAAGTACGTGACAAAAAGGTATTCAATTTTTCAAATCCGCCCTTTTTCTCTCGTGTCTCTCAAATCAGAGATTAGTTGCAATAAAGCGACGTAGTATTATACTACTCAATTTTGTATTATTAGTAGTGCTCAATTGAGCACGTTTAGTTAAGGCGTTTTGAAATTTGATAATGACAAAGAAGAACATGTTTACATAATTTCTTACTCCAATTCTTATCAGTAGTGAACTCAGTATCACTGACATTCTCCGCTATTTTCAAATTCATATAAAATTTTTCCATTTTTCAGTAAGAAAACATGAAATCGAGCAGTGAGCACCGTCAAGATTTCGTTGATAATATGATAAATGGAGTCGTCGAAAAGTATAAAAAAGTATTGGAAGAACGTCAGGAGCTCATGTGCCAGGACTATTTGTTTAGAGGTTGGTGGGGGAAAAGTGGAAGAGGAAATTGGGGTGGGAAAGTTAGGCCTGCTTGATTTTGTGGTTTTTGGACGTTTTTTGTAAACCTGATGATTTTTTCTTATTTTTACAGTGAAAATAAGGGTTTATTAGTTTTTCAGTGTTTTTTTGTCAAAAAATTGGACATGGCCTAACTTTTTCACCTCTTTTTCTTCTTCCACCTTTTTATTCTTTTTAAAATTCCCATTTCCAGGCCTGTCCGCCCCCCAAGCAATTGAAGAGCTGCACAAAAACCTCGAGCAGATGCTTTTGGGGCGTGGCCTAGATATTGGAAGGGTTATGAACTCTACATCTGAAGCAACTGATCCTTCGATTGTTCTGAATCTGAATCAACATCGGAATCAGAATCATCATCAGAATCAGGACCAGAATATCCACCGTCTTTGGTCCTCTCAAAAAATCATCCACGATGAAATTCTCCAGAATATCAACACAGGTGGAATAAAACGATTTTTGATCACTGGACCCGCTAAAAGTGGGAAATCACGACTGATGGCAGTTTTGGCGGAGAATTTGAAAGGTAACGCGAAAATCAATGAAAAATTTGAATTCAGCGCAAAATTTCACCCTGAAAACATGTTTTTACCTCATATTTCTGAAGTTTGGGGTTACTGTACTTTGAAAAGTCCGCAATGCGGTGTTTGCGGACTTATGGAGCTACAATAACCCGAGGTTTCTAAAAATCGAGTAAAAATCGAGCTAAGAACATGCTTTCAAGGTGAAATTTGATGGAGAATTCGAATTTGGTGATGAAAATCTCAAAAACTTTATGAAAAACATGAAAATTTCCATTTTCTGTGAAAAGCTTGTAAAAAGCTACAGTTTTTCATGTTTTCATAGACAAATTCGAGCTCAGCACAAAATTCCACCCAGAAATCACATTTGCACCATCAATTTTTGACATTCCGGATTACTGTACTTTAAAAATTCCGCAATGTGGTGTTTGCGGACTTTTCGAGCTACAGTAACCCGGAATTGCAGAATTTACTCAAAAATTGTGTAAAAATCAAGCGGAAAACATGTTTTCAGGGTGAAATTTTACGGAGAATTCGAATTTGTTGATGAAAAATTTGGAAAATCAAAAAAATCATTAGTTTTTAATGATTTTGCTCAAAAATCCGGACAAATCCAGAATTTCTACAACCATAGTGACCTAAAAAATCTTCTGCCATGAGATATCTTAAATTTCTAACTTTAAAATTAGCATTTTATCACCTAGAACTAACTCAGAATTCACTTTCAACACTACAAACTACAAAAATTACAGTACAAACCATCAAAACGATATGCACCGCCTACACTGCTCAACTCGCTTCCCAATACCATGAAGGTGTCAACTGGCAACGTCTTCTGAAACTGAATCCATCTGAATATAATGTGATTCTCATTGATCATGGCAATCTGATCCCCGAGGAAAAGCTGAAAGGGCTCGATGAGCACCTGAGAGCTTCTTGCTCATCCCAAGAGCCTTTCGCGGGGAAGACCGTTGTCATTTTTGCGGATTTCAAGCAATTTTTACCCTATACTGATGATTTCAAGAATAAGGCTGAGCAAAGTCTGATGGGGAAGGATATAATTGGGAAGTTTAAAAAGTTCTCACTTGGCGAGAATTTGTGCGAAGTTGCGGTCAGAAGTTTTGACAAGCAGTGTATAGTGTGAGTTATTTGTCAGTAGCTCCGCCCATTTTTGCTCTTTTTGGCTAAAATTTTTTGGAGTAATAGAATGCATTGAGAGCTATATTTTGTTAGTTGACAACTTTCAATGAGCATTGAAAATGAGCAAGTTATTATTGATTTTCTGTAGATCACTTTTTTCACTTTTTGAAAACACCCCTAAAATCAATAATTCCTTGCTCATTTTCATTTCTCATTAAAAGTGATTAACTAATAATTTGTTGCTCTAATATTAATCTGTAACTCCAAGAAATTTAAGCCAAAAAGAGCAAAAGTGGGCGGAGTTCTGAATGTTCCTATCAGTAAGCTGGTCTTTTGATCTACCATATCATAACTCCGCCCACTTTTGCTCTTTTTGGCTCAAATTTTCTGGAGTTACAGATTGAATTGAGGGCTACAAATTATCAGTTAATTACTTTTTATGAGCACCAAAAATGAGCAAGTTATTATTGATTTTCTGAAGAGCACTTTTTAACTTTTTGAATACACCTCCAAAAATCAATAATTCCTTGCTCATTTTAGCTGCTCATTGAAAGTTGTCAATTAACAATTTGTAGCACGGATATCATTCTATCATTCCAAAAAATTTAAGCCAAAAAGAGCAAAAGTGGGCGGAGCCAAGAGCATTTTTTGCAGCTCCACCCCGGAAGAGCTGATCTTGGAGACCTATCAAGACGCGTTGTCCTCCGGAAACTCTCAGCTCTTTGAGCATCGTGTGATTCTGGCGCCAACTAATGCAAACGTTGATATGATCAACAAGGAGGTTTTGAACCGATTTCCAGGTAAATTTAATGAAAATTACTGTACTAAACCTTAAAAAAAAATAAAATTTACAAAATTACAAAATTACTGTAGCTTGTCGCTTCAAGACCATTGATTTTCAGGTAATCCAATAGTTCTGTCCGGTTGGAGTCAAGCGAAATCGACGGATGGGAAGAGAGAATTGAAATATAAACCGTATTACACTGCCGAGGTGCGCGATATTCCCGATCATACGATTACGGTAAAGGTGGGTCAAAAAACTACAAACTACAAAGACTACAAACTACACTAACTACAAACATTAATTCAAGATTTTAGAGTTAGCTTTCCAAATTGGCCTAGTTCTTCAATCTCTTCGTCCCCAATCTCAAACTACAAACTACAAAAACTACAAAAACTACAAACTACAAACTACAAAACTACAGACTATAAACTATAATAACTACAAAAACTACAAAAACTTCAAGATTTTCAAGTTTCAAGTTAGCCTAGTGTTCAACCTCTTCGTCCCCATTCTCGAACTACAAACTAAAAAAAACTACAGACTACAAACTACAAACTACAGACTACAAACTGCAAACTACAAACTACAAACTACAAAAACTAAAAACTATAATAACTACAATCCAATATTTTCAAGTTTCAAGTTGGCCTAGTTTTTCAACCTTTCTGTCCTCAATCTCTAATTACAAACTACAAAAACTACAAACTACAAAAGCTACAAACTACAAACTACAAACACTACAAACTACATGGACTACAGAAACTTCAAAATTTTTAAAGTTAGCTTTTCAAGTTCGCCTAGCTTTTCAATCTCTTCGTCCCCAATCTCGAACTACAAGTTACAAACTACAAACTACAAACTACAAACACTACAAAGACTACAAACTACAAAGACTACAAACTACAAAGACTACAAACTACAAAAACTACAAACTAAAAACTACAAACAACAAAACTACAAAAACTACAAACATTACTTCAACATTTTCAAGTAGTTTTTTCAGTTGGCCTAGCTTTTCAACCTCATACCCACTACAAACTACAAAAACCACAAACTCCATTGCAGCCCAACTGCATAATCTCCCTACTCCGCACCCAAGACGGTCTCTCAAAAGGAACCCGCCTCATCTTCCTCTCGAAAACAAGCTCCGCCTCTTTAAAGTGCCGCCTCCTTTCGGGGCCACAAAAGGGACAAGAAGTGAGTGTGAACTCGTTCCAGTACGAAGACGAGAAGGCCACCGTGAGCAACTCAACTGGAAAATCCAGTGACTTTTTGCTGGCGAGGAAGCAGTTCCCAATCAGTTTGGGATTTGCAATGACGATTCATCGTGCTCAGGGACAGTTTTTTCAGCGTTTGGGGCTTTATAATATGGACGAGGCGTTTGATAAGGAGGCCAAGTACACGGCGATGACGAGATGTCATCAGACGAGTGGAGTGAGGGTGTGTGGACCGAATTCCATGTTGGCTTTGGGGATGTTGTAGTTTGTGATTTATACCAAATAAATAGAGTCAATAATACAAACCGTATTCAAAGGTTAAAAAATAAAAGAAAATAAACGATTTCTACTAAAAACAAATAGCACACGAAAATTAAGAAAATTAAGCCTTCTGCTGGTACTCAATATCGACGAGTTTCGCAATGGTGTTCAACTGAATATTCGAAGTTCCCTCGTAAATCGTGCCAATCTTCGAGTCTCGATAGAACTTCTCCACCGGGAACTCCTTGGTGAAGCCGACGCCGCCGAGCCACTCGACGCACTTCGAGGTCGTCGTGGTGGCCACCTGGGAGGCGTAGAGTTTCGCCATGGCGGCTTCGCGGACGAATGGAAGTCCGTTCTCCTTCATGCGGGCGGCGTTGTAGACTAGAAGGCGTGCGGCTTCGATTTCGACTCGGGATTGGGCGATTTGGTGTTGCATTCCCTGGAAAATAAGCATTTTTTTGATTATGGTTTTTTTTATAGTGAGCAATGGGACTGGAAGAGAAAATTGACTGGGAAAACTTGGAAAAAGTGCGAAAAACTGAAAAGTAAAGAGAATTTTCCAGAAATTTGGTCGCTGACGTCGCTGATTCTGAATCTGAATTCAGAATTTCTCAAAAATGAGAAATTCTGACTTCAGATTCAGAATCAGCGACGTCAACCGTCAAGTTTCTGGAAAATCCTCCTCCTTTTAAGGATTATTGTACTTATCATGATAATTTTTCAAAAATTGCTCCAACTAAACCTGAAAATCAATGAGCCGCTGTCCGAACTGCTCTCTCTGCTGCAAGTAGGGAATGGTCTGATCAAAGCATCCCTGAGCCAATCCGAGCATCTGTGCTCCGATTCCAATTCTTCCAGCGTTGAGACACTCGATGGCGTGCTTGTAGCCCTTTCCGTACTCGCCGAGGATGGCCGATTTGTGCACACGGACATTGTCAAAGTGCACCGAGCACGTTGAAGAGGCGCGGATGCCCAGTTTGTCTTCCTGGAAATTGTTAAGATTTTGGAGGGATGAAGAGGGGGGAGAGGGAGAAAGGGGCGTGGTTTGGAGCATTTTTGGTTTAAAGAAAAGGAAAGAGGAGCACTGATAGAGAAAGCGGTGGGGTTTCGAGCATCCTTGAAAGAACGGAGCAGAGAAAGAGTGCTCCAAAGTGTCGAGGGGGTCGAAATTGAAGAAAAACTCGGTTTTTTTTTTTCAAATTCAGTGATTTGTAAGATTTTGAATGCTTTTTCAATAAAAAAAAAGTCGAAAAACTTTCAATTTTCAGTGAAAAAAGACGAGAAATCATGATAATTTAGTGAAAAAATGTGGAAAAACTATCAATTTTCAGTGAAAAATAACGAAAAAGTATGGTTTTTAGTGAAAAAAAGCCTACAAATCACTATTTTTCAGTGCAAAAAGTTGAAAAACCACAATTTTTAGTGGAAAAATATTAAAGATCGCTGTTTTCAGTGAAAAAAGTCGAAAAACTATCGATTAGCAGTGAAAAATGATGAAAAATCAACATTTTTGACTGAAAATAGATAAAAATCATGATTTTTCAGTGAAAAAAGACGAAAAGTCATCATTCTCCATCAAAAAACCCCTTCTAATCACAGATTTCCGGGTATTCAACATCATTCATGAAGCACACTTTAAATTCATCTTTTTACACAGCAAAAAACCCCTGAAAATGCTCCAAACCCCTCCCATTTCCACATTTCTCTCACCTTCTTGCCAACAGAGACTCCCTCCTGATTGCGATCCACCAGGAAGCACGTGATCCCCTTGTACCCTTTCGCGGGCTCCGCGTTCGCGAAAACCAGGAAAAACTGTGCATGTCCCGCATTGGTAATCCACATCTTCGACCCAGAGATCAGAAAATCATCGCCATCCTTCTTGGCGGTGGTCTTCAGAGCAAAAGCGTCGGAGCCGGAGCCGGTCTCCGAGAGAGCAAAGGAGCCGATGGCCTCCGTCACGATTTTCGGGAGGTACTTTTGTTTCTGCTCCTCGCTGCCGAGCTGGATGATGAGTGGAGCAACTAGGGTGTTCTGGACGTCGACGAAGACTGAAACCGATGGGTCCACTTTGGCGAGCTCTTCGATGACGAGCACCGCGTCGAAGAACGAGGAGCCTGGGCCGCCGTATTTCTCTGGGATCTCGATTCCCATAAGCTATAAAAATATTGATTTTTTATTGATTTTATGGCTCCTTGGCCTATTTTGGCTCAATTCACTCACAAGTAATGTGTTTTTGGTTAGGCTTTGAGAATTTTCTATAAATTTGGTCACTGATAGTTTCGACGTCGCTGATTCTCTGATTCTGAATCTGAAGTCAGAATTTCTGTAATTGATCTCATTTTTTCATTTTTGAGATAAGATGTGTCAAAGCCATTTTCAGTGCTATTTTCTCCACTATTTCGTAACTATCGAAAATGTGGAGGGAAATCGCACTGAATGGCTTTGACACATTTTTTCTCAAAAATGAAAAAATGAGATCAATTACAGAAATTCTGACTTCAGATTCAGAATCAGCGACGTTGAATCTATCAGTGACCAAATTTATAGAAAATTCTCAAAGTCTAACCAAAAACACATTACTTGTCAAGGTTTTCGTAAGAAATTATGTAAACATGTTTACATAATTTCTTACTCCAATTCTTATCAGTAGTGAACTCAGTATCACTCACATTCTCCGCTATTTTCAAATTCATATAAAATTTTTCCGTTTTTTCAGTAAGAAAACATGAAATCGAGCAGTGAGCACCGTCAAGATTTCGTGGATAATATGATAAATGGAGTCGTCGAAAAATATAAAAAAGTATTGGAAGAACGTCAGGAGCTCATGTGCCAGGACTACTTGTTTAAAGGTTGGTGGGGGGAAAGTGGAAGAAGAATAGAGGTGGCAAAGTTAGGCCAGCTTGGTTTTTTTTTAATTTTTACAGGGAAAATAAGGGTTTTTTTTTAAAGTTTATGAGTGATTTTTTGGAGAAATTGGACATGGCCTAACTTTTTCACCTCTTTTTCCTCTTCCACCTTTTTATTCTTTTTAAAATTCCCATTTCCAGGCCTGTCCGCCGCCCAAGCAATTGAAGAGCTGCACAAAAACCTCGAGCAGATGCTTTTGGGGCGTGGCCTAGATATTGGAAGGGTTATGAATTCTACTTCTGAAGCAACTGATTCAAATATTTTGAATCAGAATCAACATCAGAATCAGATTCAGAATCAGAATCAGGATCAAAATATCTATCGCCTTTGGTCCTCTCAAAAAATAATCCACGATGAGATTCTCCAGAATATCAACACAAGTGGAATGAAACGATTTCTGATAACTGGCCCCGCGAAAAGTGGGAAATCGAGATTGATGGCAGTTTTGGCGGAGAATTTGAAAGGTAACGCGAAAATCATCTGAAAATTCGAGTTTAGCGTGAAATTTCACCCTGAAAACATATTTTTACGTCATATTTCTGAAGTTTGGGGTTACTGTACTTTAAAGAGTCTGCAATGTGGTGTTTGCGGACATTAAGGGCTACAGTAACCCGGAATTCTATAATTCACTCTAAAATCGAGTGAAATCATGCGTAAAACATGTTTTCAAGGTAAAATTTGATGGAGAATTCGAATTTGATGATGAAAAACTCGAAACCCTCATTTTTGTGAAGTTTTGTGAAATTTTTTTTGTTTGTTCTAATGCAAAAATTCGAACTCTGCACAAAATTCTACCCTGAAAACATGTTTTTATCGTCTATTTCTTATATTTAGGAGTACTGTACTTTGAAAAGTCCGCAATCGTGGTGTCTGCGGACTTTTCAAGCTACAGTAACCCGAAATTGCGAAATTCACTCGAAATTGAGTAAAATTCCAGCAAAAACATGTTTTCAGGATGAAATTTGATAGAGAATTTGAATTTAAAAATGAAAAACTTGAAAAAAGTGGGAAATTCTGTGGTATTTAATGATTTTGCTCAAAAATACGATAAAATCAAGAATTTCTACAATCTTAGCGGCCTAGAAACTGGATACATCGAGCTTTAATATTTATTACATTTCATATAATATTCGTGGCCTAGAATTCACCTAAAATTCACTTTCAACACTACAAACTACAAAATTACAGTCCAAAACATCAAAACAATATGCACCGCCTACACCGCTCAACTCGCTTCCCAATTTCATGAAGGCGTCAGCTGGCAACGTCTTCTGAAACTCTCTCCATCTGAATTTGATGTGATTCTGATTGACCATGGCAATCTGATCCCCGAGGAAAAATTAAAAGGACTCGATGAGCACCTGAGAGCTTCTTGCTCATCCCAAGAGCCTTTCGCGGGGAAGACCGTTGTCATTTTTGCGGATTTCAAGCAGTTTTTACCCTATACTGATGATTTCAAAAACAAGGCTGAGCAAAGCTTGATGGGGAAGGATATAATTGGGAAGTTTAAAAAGTTCTCACTTGGCGAGAATTTGTGCGAAGTTGCGGTCAGAAGTTTTGACAAGCAGTGTATAGTGTGAGTTATTTGTCTGTAGCTCCGCCCACTTTTGCTCTTTTTGGCTCAAATTTTTTGGAGTTATAGAATGCACTGAGAGCTATATTTTGTTAGTTGACAACTTTCAATGAGCATTGAAAATGAGCAAGTTATTATTGATTTTCTAAAGAGCTCTTTTTTCACTTTTTGAATACACCTCCAAAAATCAATAATAACTTCCTCATTTCAAGTTTTCATAAAAAGTTGTCAACTAACAATTGGTTGCTCTCAGTTTTATCTATCACTCCAGAAAATTTGACCCAAAAAGAGCAAAAGTGGGCGGAGTTAAAGAGGTTCTTATCAGTACGGTGGTCTTTTGATCTACCATTTCATAACTCCGCCCACTTTTGCTCTTTTTGGCTCAAATTTTCTGGAGTTAAGGGTTAATATTAGAGCAACAAATTGTTAGTTGAAAACTTTTCATGAGCATTGAAAATGAGCAAGTTATTATTGATTTTCTGAAGAGCACTTTTTTCACTTTTTGAACACACCTCCAAAAATCAATAGTTCCTTGCTCATTTTCAATGCTCATTAAAAGTTGTCAACTAAAAATTTGTAGCACTGATATCAATCTATAACTCCTGAAAATTTGAGCCAAAAAGAGCAAAAGTGGGCGGAGCCAGAGCATTTTTTGCAGCTCCACTACAGAAGAGCTGATCTTGGAGACCTATCAAGACGCATTGTCCTCTGGAAACTCTCAGCTCTTCGAGCATCGTGTGATACTGGCTCCAACGAATGCGAATGTTGATATGATCAACAAGGAGATTTTGAACCGATTTCCAGGTAAATTTAATGAAAAGTGCGCAGAAAAATTAAAAAATAAAATTTTTACAAAATTACTGTAGCTTGTCGCTTCAAGACCATTGATTTCCAGGAAATCCAATAGTTCTGTCCGGTTGGAGTCAAGCGAAATCGACGGATGGAAAAAGAGAATTGAAATTTAAACCGTATTACACTGCCGAGGTGCGCGATGTTCCCGATCATGCGATTACTGTAAAGGTGGGTCTGAAAACTACAAAAACTACAAAATACAAACTACAAAAACTACAAACTACAAACTACAAACTACAAACTACAAACTACAAACTACAAAAACCATAAACTACAAACTGCAAAAACTACAAACTACAAACTACAAAAATCACTTCAAGATTTTAAAGTTGGCCTAGCTTTTCAATCTCTTCGTCCCTAATCTCTAACTACAAACTACAAAACCCGCAAACTACAAACTACATAAAATACAGTAGCCTAACTTTTGAACCTTGTCCCTAGCCACAATGCACAAGAATAATTGTACACTACAAACTACAAATACCAGAAACTACAGAAACGACAAATACTACAAACTACAAACTACAATCACTACAAACTACAGTAACTTCAAACTACAATAACTACAAACTACAAACTACAAACTACAAACTACACAAAATACTATCACTACAGTTCAAAACTTTCAAGTTTCAAGTTTGCCTAGTATTTCAATCTCTTCGTCCCCAACCTCAAACTAGTAACTACAAAAACTAAAGACTACAAACTACAAAAACTATAAACTACAAACATTATTTCAAGATTTTCAAGTAGCTTTTTCAGTCGGCCTAGCTTTTCAACCTCATACCCACTACAAACTACAAAAACTACAAACTACAAACTACAAACTACAAACTACAAACTACAAACTACAAACACTACAAACTACAAACTACAATCACTACAAAAACCACAAAATCCATTGCAGCCCAACTGCATAATCTCGCTGCAAGAAGTGAGTGTGAACTCGTTCCAGTACGAAGACGAGAAGGCCACCGTGAGCAATGCATCTGGAAAATCCAGCTACTTTTTGCTCTCTCGGAAGCAGTTTCCAATCAGTTTGGCATTCGCAATGACCATTCATCGTGCTCAGGGACAGTTTTTTCAGCGTGTGGGGCTTTATAATATGGACGAGGCGTTTGATAAGGAGGCCAAGTACACGGCGATGACGAGATGTCATCAGAAGAGTGGAGTGAGGGTGTGTGGCCCGAATTCCATGTTGGGGATTTTGTAACTTTCTTTATATTCGACGATTATAAAAATAAATAGAGTCAATAATACAAACCGTAGAAGATCTCTACTAAAAACAAATAGCACACGAAAATTAAGAAAATTAAGCCTTCTGCTGGTACTCAATATCGACGAGTTTCGCAATGGTGTTCAACTGAATATTCGAAGTTCCCTCGTAAATCGTGCCAATCTTCGAGTCTCGATAGAACTTCTCCACCGGGAACTCCTTGGTGAAGCCGACGCCGCCGAGCCACTCGACGCACTTCGAGGTGGTCGTGGTGGCCACCTGGGAGGCGTAGAGTTTCGCCATGGCGGCTTCGCGGACGAATGGAAGTCCGTTTTCCTTCATGCGGGCGGCGTTGTAGACTAGAAGGCGTGCGGCTTCGATTTCGACTCGGGATTGGGCGATTTGGTGTTGCATTCCCTGGAAAATGGAGCATTGGAAGAGGTGGTTGGAAGAGAAAACTTGAAAAAAGTGCGAAAAACTGAAAAGTAAAGAGAATTTTCTAGAAATTTGGTCGTTGACGTCGCTGATTCTGAATCTGAATTCAGAATTTTTCAAAATTGAGAAATTCTGAATTCAGATTCAGAATCAGCGACGTCAACGGCCAAATTTTTAGAAAATTCAACTTTTTTCTAGCTATTTTTATAAATTTTCATAAAAATTTGCTTCATTTATACCTGAAAATCAATGAGCCGCTGTCCGAACTGCTCTCTCTGCTGCAAGTAGGGAATGGTCTGATCGAAGCACCCCTGAGCCAATCCGAGCATCTGTGCTCCGATGCCGATTCTTCCAGCGTTGAGACACTCGATGGCGTACTTGTAGCCCTTTCCGTACTCGCCGAGGATCGCCGATTTGTGCACACGGACATTGTCAAAGTGCACCGAGCACGTTGAAGAGGCGCGGATGCCCAGTTTGTCTTCCTGGAAATGGAATAGATTAGAAAGGGAAGGAGAAGATGGGGGAGAGGGAGAAAGGAGGCGGGTTTGGAGCATCTGGGATGGTCGGAGCATTCTTGATTGAAAGAAAAGGGGGGTGGGCTCGGAGCATCTGATAAAGAAAGGGGCGGGGTTTAGAGAACTCTTCAAAAAACGGAGCAGAGAAAGTGTGCTCCGAGGAGTCAAGGGAGTCGAATTTGAAGAAAAACTCGGTTTTTTTTTTAATTCAGTGAATTTTTAGGATTTTTCAATGAAAACAGTCAAAAAATCAGTATTTCTCAGTGGAAATAGAAAAGGTATTTATCAGTAAAAAAAAGACTGAAAACTATCAATTTTCAGCGAAAAATAACTAAAAATCATCATTTTTCAGTGAAAAAAGACAAAAAATCATCAATTTTAAGTGAAAAAGACGAAAAATCAACATTTTTGACTGAAAATATATGAAAATGAAGATTTTTCAGTGAAATATACGAAAAAGTATGATTTTCAGTGAAAATAGACAACAAATCGTTAATTTTCAGAGAAAAACGCCTAAAAATCACCTGTTTTCAGTGAAAAAAGATAAAAATTATCATTTTTCAGTAAAAATTACGAAAAATCATGATTTTTCACTGAAAAAAGTCGAAAGATGTTTATTTTTCGGTGGAAAAAACGGGAAAAAATGTTATTTTCCAGTAAAAAAGACTGAAAACTATCAATTTTCAGTGGAAATAAGGAAGAAATAGATATTTATCAGTAAAAAAGACTGAAAACTATCAATTTTTAGTGAAAAAATACTAAAAATCGTTATTTTTCAGCAAAAAAGTGAAAAAATCCGGAAAGTCATTATTTTTTACTGAAAAACCTTCAAATTAATAATTTTCAATCAAAAAAACCCTTCTAATCACAGATTTCCGGGTTTTCGACATCATTCATGAAGCACAATTCCAATTTACCACTCTTAATGTCTAAAAAATGCTCCTAACTCCGCCCCTTCCATTATTTCTCTCACCTTCTTCCCAACAGAGACTCCCTCCTGATTGCGATCCACCAGGAAGCACGTGATCCCCTTATACCCTTTCGCGGGCTCCGCGTTCGCGAGAACCAGGAAAAACTGTGCGTGTCCCGCATTGGTAATCCACATCTTCGACCCAGAGATCAAGAAATCATCGCCATCCTTCTTGGCGGTGGTCTTCAGAGCAAAAGCGTCGGAGCCGGAGCCGGTCTCCGAGAGAGCAAAGGAGCCGATGGCCTCCGTCACGATTTTCGGGAGGTACTTTTGTTTCTGCTCCTCGCTGCCGAGCTGGATGATGAGTGGAGCAACTAGGGTGTTCTGGACGTCGACGAAGACTGAAACCGATGGGTCCACTTTGGCGAGCTCTTCGATGACGAGCACCGCGTCGAAGAACGAGGAGCCTGGGCCGCCGTATTTCTCTGGGATCTCGATTCCCATAAGCTATAAAAATATTGATTTTTTATTGATTTTATGGCTCCTTGGCCTATTTTGGCTCAATTCACTCACAAGTAATGTGTTTTTGGTTAGGCTTTGAGAATTTTCTATAAATTTGGTCACTGATAGTTTCGACGTCGCTGATTCTCTGATTCTGAATCCAAAGTCAAAATTTCTGTAATTGATCTCATTTTTTCATTTTTGAGAAAAGATGTGTCAAAGCCATTTTCAGTGCGATTTCCCTCCATGTTTTCACGTGTTTACGTGTCGACATTTTCAATGGAGAAAATAGCACTGAAAATGGCTTTGACACATCTTTTCTCAAAAATGAAAAAATGAGATCAATTACAGAAATTCTGACGTTGGATTCAGAATCAGCGACGTCGAATCTATCAGTGACCAAATTTATAGAAAATTCTCAAAGCCTAACCAAAAACACATTACTTGTCAAGGTTTTCGATGTTTTTTTCATAATTTACAACTAAAAAATACATTTTGAACATAATTTTATCGATTTTTTTCTAATTTAATGCACATTTTTCTTCTTAGATACCGATTATTTTGAAAAAAAAAGAGTTTCATCGAAATCGACACATTTTTCAAGTTGATTTCGATGAAAAACATGATTTTTTCAAAATAATCGATATCTGAGAAGATGAGAAGAAAAATGTGCATTAAATTGGAAAAAATCGATAAAACATCTTCAATTATGTTTAAAATGCATATTTTAGTAGTAAATTATGAAAAAAACATCGAAAACCCCGAGAAAATTGAGCCAAAATAGGCCAAAAACGGCTGATTTCATTGATTTTTTCCTTCCTTACCCCATTCTCAAAGGTCCCCGTGATCACACTCTGATGCATTTGAGATTTGTCATCCATCTCACGCACCAGCGGCTTGATCACATTCACAGCGAAACGACGCACTGAAAAAATCAATTTTTAATAGAAATAAATCTCCTATTTTTGAGCACCGGTATCCACAATCGAGTTCTCCTGCTCGGAGAGCTGCTGAAGGGGCGATGGCACGTGCCCATCGACGTTGACACGTGGCTTCGTGGAGAAGGATGCCGTCGAGGCGAGCGGGATGGAGCGGGTGAGAAGAAGGGTGCGGCTGAGGGAGGACATCCTGGAAATTGAAATTTGGTGAAAAAAACTGTTTTTTGAAGTGGAAAAGTTAAAATTTTGAAGGAAAATGAAGAAAAATGAGAAAAAACCGCCCGAAATTTTGAACTTTTATACAAAATTTTTCACAAAAAACCGTAGTAAATTTAAAGGCGCATAGCAAATTTTTCAATAAAAATTAACTAAATTCAAATCGCTATTGAAGAAAAATTCATTTTTTTTGACAGTTTTCTTATCATTTTTCATACTTTTTGTAAATTTTCGATTTTAATTTTTGAAGAAAAAAGAAAAAAAATACAAAAAATCGAAGAAAATAGTCGAAAATCGAAGAAAATGAAGAAAAACCGCCCGAAAAATTAAATTTTCACACAAAATTTCAACAGAAAACCGTAGTAAATTTAAAGGCGCATGACGAAAAATGTCAATTTCAATGGGAGCTCATGCATGTTTTTGACACTTTTTCATATTATTCTGATGGAATTTTTTTCATTGTTTGATGAATACTTGAAGAAAAATAATATTAACATCTTCTGGCTTATGAGAAATACGAGAGAAAAAATGGATAATATGGATTTAATACGAAAACCATCACTACCGTAGTAAAATTAAAGGCGCATGACATCCAAGAAAAAATCAAAAATGTATTTTTTTTATAAAAAAAATCAATTTTCACCGAAAAACTCGAATCCCACCCATTTTTCGAGCAAATTTCAAGCAGTTTTTGCTCTCAAAAAATCAAATAAACTCTAGTCGAACCCAAATGCATCTGTTATTTATACCAGTTCGCCTGGTCAGTGATGTTTAACCTTCCCCTGACTACAGCCTAGGTCCCGAGTTGCCAAGTGAACAATGATGTTTCCTTCGAATCGAAATATCAAAAGCGGCGAAAGATAACGAAAAAGAGAACTGCAAAAGTGTTGGATAAGAAAAAAATGGAGGAGGAACTGAGAGAAGCGAAAAGGAGCGAGATGGGCGGACTGGAGAGACGGCAGACGGACAGTGGACTGGATGGCGCCGCCGTTTTCAAAATATAGGAAAGGAAAAGTGGGAAAATCTGATAGTAGAGTAGAAAAAAGTTAAAAAGTACGGGAAATGGTAGAAAAATAGTGAAAAATCATGAAAAATAGTGGAAAATTACAAAAAAAATCATGAAAAGTTGTAGAAAATTGCGAAAAATTATGAAGAATTGTGGTAAATCATGAAAAAATCCAAAAAATCAACGAAAAAAAGCAAAAACAGCGAAATTTTGAGTTTTCCCAGTGAAAACACCGAATTTGATGACAATTTACGGACAAAAGCAGTATTTTCCTCATTTTTACCGTTAAAATGCATAATTTTCCATAAAAACAGTCAAAATATTTAAAAATTCATTTAAAAACTGCAAAAATGACAAAAATCGAAGAAAAAACAATGAAAAATTGAGTTTTCCGAGTGAAAACACCCAATTTGACGACAATTCACGGACGATAGCGATTTTCTCCTGATTTTTACCGTTAAAATGCATAATTTTCCATAAAAACAGTCTAAATATTTGGAAATTCATTTAAAAACTGCAAAAATGACAAAAATCGAAGAAAAAACAATGAAAAATTGAGTTTTCCGAGTGAAAACACCGAATTTGACGACAATTTACGGACAAAAGTGATTTTCCCATAATTTTTTCATTTAAATAAACAAATTTCAATTAAAAAACCAGAAAAACCATAAAAATCCACAAATAAAAGCAAAAACAGCGAAAATTTGAGTTTTTGGAGTGAAAACACCGAATTTGACGACAATTTACGGACAAAGGCGATTTTCTCATGATTTTTTCAGTTTAAATCCAAAATTTCCCCTAAAAATAGGTAAAACCCCCAAAAATTTATCAGAAACTTGAAAAAATCGAAAAAAAACCGCCAAAAACTTCGAATACACTGTTTTTCACGTGATTTTCAATCAATTTTCCGATAAAAATCAATAAAATTTTATTTCTATTCATTTCTCTGTTTCGTCATTCAAAATGGACCCTACAAAAGGCGAATTTCCAGCGATTCCGAAAGATTTTGATGAGCTCCGCGTCTCTCCAACCATTTTTGATGTGATTTTATTGATTTTATTGATTTTTTCAATTTTCTAATTTAAAAAATTCAGAAAAATTAAAAAAAAAAAACATTTTTGCAGTTCGCAGTCCACAAGGAGCTCGTTTTGAACAACCATTCCAGATTTGCAGTGCTTTTCAAGGTTTGGCTTTGCCTTTTTCGAATTCTGCGAGAAATTTGGAGTTTTTTGATACCCATATCGACTAGGTTTTGAAATTTTCAATTTTCGCGGGCTTTTCGGGTCTCGCCACGAAAACCTTGAAATTTTAGAATTTCAGAGTTTTTCATATGAATTCAGATTTTCCATAAAATTTGGAGTATTTTAATACCAATATCGACTATATTCCGTGCCTTTTCAATTTTTTCTAATTTTTCTACAGTAATCCTGGGTCCCACCACGAAAATCTAAATTTCAAAATGCTCCAAAGTATATCGATATGGGTATCAAATTGCTCCAAATTTCACGGAGAATTCGATTCTGATAAGAAAATCAAGAAAATTGAAATTTATTAAAGGTAAAATGCACAGACAACAAGAGAATCAAGGTGGAGCATTGTGCGGACATTTTGATGATGGGAAACTCCACAAAAGTTGGTTTTTCAATTTTTAATCGATAATTTATTGATTTTTTTGGTTTTTTTTCAGATCCCAATAAAAAAGCTGGTTGATGACGTGTCAGGAGATTCACTCCACGTCATTTACACTCTCGTCGGCACCCAATGGCACGACGCAAGAATGTCGGTGTATAAGTGAGTGATTATTGATTTTTTATCGATTTTTATTGATTTTTCCAAAATTTCAAAATTTTTTCAGTTGCTGGGTGAGAGTGAGAAAGCAAAATGTGTACACCAAGAGTATTGCGGTGAGGGTGAAAAAGAAGGAAAATTCATTGAAATCGGAAAAATCGGAGAAGAAAAAGAAGGAGAAGAAAGAGAACACTGAGGAGGAGGAGTGAATAAATTTATTGATTTTTTATTGAATTTTGTGGATTTTGTGAGATTTTTGTGATTATTTTGAGATATTTTCTTGATTTTTATTAATTTTATTGATTTTTCAGAGATTTTCAAAGATTTTTGAGCTTTTTGTAGAGATTTTGACCAAAGTTTGGAAAACTTTATTGATTTTTAACGATTTTTTCGCTTTTTATTGAATTTTACAGATTTTCATAGAATTTTCGCAATATTTATCACAACTTAATCGATTTTTTGAGGTTTTCATTGATTTTCAGCAATTTTATTGATTTTTAGTGGTTTTTTCTAATTTTTGCGATATTTTTTCAATTTTTGAGCAATTTTTGGGTTGAAATGCTCAAAAAATGCTTCAAAATTTTTCAAAAACAGAGAAAAAACACGAAAATCGAAAAAAAAACCAGCGAAATTCAAAATTTCACGTCAAAAATTTGAAAAAAGTGCATTTTGTAGTTTGTAGTTTGTAGTTTGTAGTTTTTGTAGTTTTTAGTAATTGTAGTTTTCAGTTTGTAGTTTGTAGTTTGTAGTTTTTGTAGTTTGTAGTTTTTGTAGTTTGTAGTCTTTGTAGTTCTCTACAATGTCTTGCACTTTTAACGGAAAACATTTTTCAATTTTATTCTAATCATATTAAAGGGGGAGTCCGCTAATTTTTAAGTGGTGATTTTTTTACATGGATCGATTCAAAAAATGGAGAGAAGCAAAGTTTTCTACTGACAAAAATCATGAAAATCAACGATGACCGAGTTATAAGCTCTCAAAGTAGGGCAATTTTGTCCTTTTCAGGTCTGGGCAAAAAGTTTTTTGCCCTGTCCTACGTGACCTTTCTTCACGTGAACAAAAAAGGGGCGTATTTTTGCTTTGAAAGCAGCGTTCACTGATTGGATAACCTCAACCTAGATGACGTGGAACGTGAGATTTCGAATAAAAACGTGAATTTTACAAAAAAGGTTGACGCATTTATTCAGAACTTCACGTTCCACGTCATCTAGGTTGAGGTTATCCAATCAGTGAACGCTGCTTTCAAAGCAAAAATACGCCCCTTTTTTGTTCACGTGAAGAAAGGTCACGTAGGACAGGGCAAAAAACTTTTTGCCCAGGCCTGAAAAGGACAAAATTGCCCTACTTTGAGAGCTTATAACTCGGTCATCGTTGATTTTCATGATTTTTGTCAGTAGAAAACTTTGCTTCTCTCCATTTTTTGAATCGATCCATGTAAAAAAATCACCACCTAAAAATTAGCGGACTCCCCCTTTAATATTACAAGCATCATAAAGCACACAACCCGTTGGCATTATATTTAGTTGAGATCATAATAATTAATCATTATAATTATTATAATTATCGATTAGGAAGTGACCACAGAACTGCAGATCGATCGGCACTTGTGGAAAGGAATGAGAAGTCATGGGGGTGCCATCTGGAAAATGGAATATTGATTGATTTTATTGATTTTTTCGAGTTTATAATGAATAAGATCTAATAAGGACTGAGTTAGATCTAATTCAGAATTAATTAGATCTAACTGCAAATGAATTAGATCTAATTAGATTACCTGCACTGCACAACTTTATCAGAATGCTCGGCGACCGGGAGGTACATCAATGGAGCCATCAAATCACCACGCATATCAGTAATCACTACTCTGAAAATTGGATCTAATTAGTGTAATGATCATAATTATGATCATTATCTAATTATCATAGTGATTTTTGTTATCATATTAATCACTAACTATACTAATTATTATAATTATCCTAATTAACCTAATTATTCTAACTATCATAATTACAATCTTAATGACAACTATGATAATTATCATAATCACCCTAATTACCCTATTTGTCATCTTAATTACCTTTAATTACTCTAATTATCCTAATTATTTCAATTAGCCTAAACACCCTGATTAACATCCTAATTACCCTAATTATCTCAATTAGTCTAAACACCCTTATTACCCCAATCATCCTTATTACCTTAATTACCCTAATTACCCTAATTAAAGGCCTAATTATCATCCTAAGTACCCTTAATGCCATTATTGTCATCCTAATCACCCTTATTACCCTATTTGTCATCCTTATTACTTTGATTACCCTAATTATCCTAATTATCTTAATTAGCCTAAACACCCTGAATACCTTTATTATCTTAATTAACATCCTAATTACCTTTATCGCCCTAATTATCTAACTATCTTAATTAGTCTAAACATCCTAATTACCCTTATTACCCTAATTATTATCCTAATTAAATTAATTATCATCCTAATTACCCTAATTACCCTAATTACCACTTACCGTTTATCATAACTCGCTGTCAACAAGTAGTACGCTGCATTCGAGAATCGAACTGTTCGAACTTCATCGCCATGAGGTCTAAAAACTTTCAAAAAATCAATAAAAATCAATAAAATCAATAAAAAAAATCAATACCTAAAAGTCTGCAGCACTCGATTTCCCTGAATATCATAAAGAGCCACGGATGCGTCTTCATGTCCTGACACTAAAAGTTTGCCATGAGGATCCACGCATACTGACGTCACTGGCGCGCCTGGAATTATTGATTTTTTTGATTTTTGTGAAGTTTTCAGGAAAATTACACCCTTTTTCATTGAAATCGTGTAGTTTTTGTGTAGTTCTCGAGGACAAAACTCACTGTTCGCTTTACTGCTCCCCGGTGTGATCACATTGGTGGCGGCGGACTGACGAAGGTCCCAAAATCGAATGGTTTTGTCCTGAGAGCACGAGACGAATTGATTGCCGGCTTGGCTCCAGGTGTAGAGCCCCAGGATGGGAGCTGGAATGTTGATTTTTGAAAAATTTGTTTGAAAATTGAGAAAAATTGAGAGATTTAGAGGATTTTTTGAGTTTTTTGGGTGTTTTTGCTCTAGCTCCGCCCACTTTTGCTCTTTTTGGCTCAAATTTTCTGGAGTTACAGTGTGATATTAGAGCTACAAAATGTTAGTTGACAACTTTTTGAGAGCTTTGAAAATGAGCAAGTTATTATCGATTTTCTGATAGACACTCACGTCTAGTGAAAAGTCGGTTCCAAAAAATGGATGTTAACTTGCTCATTTTAAGTGCTCATAAAAAGTTGTCAACAAACAATTTGTAGCTCTAATATCATTCTTTGACTCCAAAAAATTTGAGCCAAAAAGAGCAAAAGTGGGCGGAGTTTTGAAGATTCAAAAAAAAGTTTTTTTCAAAATTTTTTAGTACTTTCCAGAAAATCAATAATAACTGGCTCATTTTAAGTTTTCATAAAAAGTTGTTAATTAACAAATTATAGCTCTGATATCAATCTTTAACTCCAAAACATTTCAGTCAAAAAGAGCAAAAAGGGGCGGAGTTATGAAAGTTCAAAAAAAAAAATTTTTTTTGAAAATTTTTGATGTTTTTTAGAAAATCAATAATAACTTGCTCATTTTAAGTGCTCATCAAAAGTTGTCAACTAACAATTTGTAGCTCTGATATTGCTCTTCAACTTCAGAAAATTTGAGCCAAAAAGAGCAAAAATGGGCGGAGTTATGATAAGTCAAAATATTCAAACTGTGTAAAAGTGCTCTCTCGCTAGGGAGACGCAGAGAAAAACTCACCAGAATGTCCCTTCATAGATTGCACCAATTGTCCCGTATTGCAGTCGGTGATATTCAAATGGCAGTTTCCCGCGCCGCCAGAGATCAAAATAGTGGAGCGATTGATGGAGGACTCGATGAATATCAAGTCACGAACTGTTCCATCGTGGCAAGTCAACTCCATTTCGGCACCTTAGGATGAGCAATAAGGTACTGAAAGTGAAAAAAGTGAAAAAAAAGGTTACCAATTCGACAAGAATCCTCATTGAAAGCCATGAGCCGGATAGTTTTGTCATTGGAGCCGGTGGCCAGGAGATCACCATTTGGGTTGAAGGAGAGGCAGTATACGGAGCTGAAAATATAGGAATTTGGATTAGTTTTGAATAGATTTTGGATAATTTAGGGTCAACATTTGATGAAATTTGGTTCATTTTAGGTGAATTTTGGTAAAATTAGATAAATGTTTGGTCGATTTAGAAAAAATTGGGGTTTTGTCATAATTTTTGAAAGTTTTCATGCAAAAATTCGAGTTCCCCATAAAATTTCACCCTAGAAACCTTTTTCCCGCTTGATTTTACTTACAAGGGAATGGTCTGATGAGTCCCCGAAGTTCCCTAATGAGACCTATATCATTCGAAAGCTCTTGTTTTAACAAATTCAGAACTGTAATTCATTTTTCCTACCGAGCTCTGTGAGCCGAGATACATCCGTCCAAATCTCAGATAATTTGATTTTTGTGAAACTTTGAGCGTTCATAACTTTTTTCGGAATCATTTTTGTCGAAATTTAATTATATATTCGAGTTTGTCTTCAAATTTTGAATCGATTCATGAAAATATGAACCTTTCACTAGAAGCGAAGCTCCTGTCATAATCGAGTGAATATAGCCAACTTTAACATACTCATAAAACTTTTTCAGTTCTTTCTAATTTTTCGATTGTGACATCAATCGATGCAAAATTTAAAGACAAACTCGAATATATAATTAAATTTCGACAAAAATGATTCCGAAAAAAGTTATGAACGCTCAAAGTTTCACAAAAATCACATTATCTGAGATTTGGACGGATGTATCTCGGCTCACAGAGCTCGGTAGGAAAAATGGATTACAGTTCTGAATTTGTTAAAACAAGAGCTTTCGAATGATATAGGTCTCATTAGGGAACTCCGGGGACTCATCAGACCATTCCCTTGTTAATTTTCAGTAAATTTTGCAATTTCAGGTTACGGTAGCTTCAAAAGTCCGCAATCACCGTGTTGCGGACTTATCAAAGCTACAGTAATCCAAAAATTCAGAAATTAGCGAGTAAAACATGTTTTCAGGGTAGAATTTTGTTCTGAATTTGAATTTTAGCATAAAAACATGAGAAAATTAAAGTTCAACACTGTATTGACTGAAAAAGTAGTCAAAATTTTCGATTTTTTGAAGTTTTTAAAAGTTTTCATGCAAAAATTCAAATTCTCCATGAAATTTCACCCTGAAACCCTTTTTCCCGCATGATTTTCACTCAATTTTCAGTAAATATTGCAATTTCTGGTTACTGTAGCGCCACAAGTCCGCAATCACCGTGTTGCGGACTTTTCAAAGCTACAGTAACCTGAAATATCCAAAATTGGCGATTATAACATGTTTTCAGGGTAGAATTTTGTTCTGAATTTGAATTTTAGCATTAAAACATGAGAAAGTTAAAGTTTAACACTGTATTGACTGAAAAAGTAGTGAAAATGGATGAATTACAAGTTTTACGTAAAATTTTGACAATAAAGTTATAATCATTCAAAAGCTCTTTTTTCAAGGATCTCAAATCTATTTTTAAATTTGGGCTCCGATGCCTGTGAGCCGAGATACGGAGCTTCAAAGTTTTCACTTTTTCACTGTCTGCGTCTCTTACCTAACCCTCATCTCTAACCACTCAATTTCAACTTTTCCACATTTTCACCTCATTTTTCTCAACTTTCCTGACCAAACTATAACGAACTCACCCCCTATGCTGTTTGGGCCTTGTCACCGCGATCTCCGCATTCCTCATCGCCTCCATTGGCCCACTTCTCTTCACCTCCGGGTACTTGCAAATGTGCAATTGCTTTGAATTTGTCCCCAATGCAAAGAACTTTCCATTTGGATGAAAAGCGGTGGCGCGGATTGCCTGGGAGTCTTCGTATCTGGAAATTTTCACTTTCTTTTAAATTTTTGACTAAAAAAGTAGTGAAAATTAATGATTTTTCAAGTTTTTGGAAGTTTTCATGTAAAAATTCAAAATCTCCATAAAATTTCACCCCAGAAACCTTTTTCCCGCATGATTTAACTCAATTTCTGAGTAAAAAGTGCTATTTCAGGTTACTGTAGCTCCACAAGTCCGCAATCACCGTGTTGCGGACTTTTCAAGCTACAGTAATCCTAAATTTAAAAAATTCGCGTGTAAAACATGTTACCTGGGTGGAATTTTGTGCTGAACTCGAATTTTAGCATCATACTTATACTATAATTTGCTTCGTTAGTCTGTATGTTCGTTTGTTCGTTTGTTCGTTTGTTAGTTCGCCGGGGTCAATTCTGTCCGCACTTTTTGATATTGAGGGAAAATTTGTAGCGAACAAAACTCGAACCAGAGACCTTTTGAACGATAATCGAACACGTTACCGGATAGACTATCAATGTAACGATTTACACGTGAAAATTTCTGATAGTCATTGCAGAGGGCTCTACTTATTTCTCTTTTCCATTTTTCTATTTCATTTCTTTTAGGTAGAGACGAAGAGAATGTAGAAATGAGAGGAAATGAGAAAAAATTGAGAGAGAGAGAGGGAGTGAAAAAATGAGAGATGCAGCCACACAGAGAAACGTAGAGAAAGAGAGATGACGGAGAAAGGGAGAAAAAGGAGAGGTATACTCGCCGCACGCGACAGTAAGTGCGCTCCATTGCACAACTGGAGTTTTCTCGGCCACGGCCACCATCTGGAAATTCGCGCCACCGTTCAGAAAATTTCGCGGTGAAAAATCGATGGCCGCGGCCTAGAAAACTCCAATTTTCTCTTCCATTTCGGTCATTTCGCAGTGGAGCGCACTTACTGATGCGTGCGGCGAGTATAGATAGTAGGCGCAGAGAGTTAGAAAAACTCAACGAGAGAGACAAGAGATTAGTAGTAAACGCAGAGAGGTAAAGAGAAAGCCAACAAGAGACGGAAGACACATTCACAGCAGACGCAGAGTGAGACAGATAACAGAAGAAAAGAGGCTGATAGTAGATGTAGAGATGGAGTGAAAAAATAGCGAACGTATCGAACGAGAGAAAGAGTGATAAATCGGGCAAGACAGACACAGAGAGAAAAAGTGGGCGAGAAAGAGAGAAAAAAAAAGAGTGAGAGAGAGAGAGAGAGAGAGAGAGAGAGAGAGAGAGAGAGAGAGAGAGAGAGAGAGAGAGAGAGAGAGAGAGAGAGAGAGAGAGAGAGAGAGAGAGAGAGAGAGAGAGAGAGAGAGAGAGAGAGAGAGAGAGAGAGAGAGAGAGAGAGAGAGAGAGAGAGAGAGAGAAACAGAAGATAGGGAGAGAGGGAATTAGAGATAAAGAGATAGAGATACAAAGAGAAGGAGAGAGAAAAAGAGAAAGAGACAGAAAGAGAGAGCCCCTCATGAACTATCAGTTATAAAACAGACGAAAATACTGTTTTTCAATGCAACATTATATTTTCTAAGTTTCTCTTTGGTTATACTACAGGTATAATTGTGTTATGCCGATAAAATTTAGTTTTACCATGAAATTACTAAATTTTAAAGCTATTTCTTTTCAATTTATGATATCCCCAAGAGCCTAACACAAAACAAGGCAAAACGCAGCCGCAGGCTGCGTAGCCCAGATCTGTGGAGGCGGCGATAGCCGCCGGAGCAGTCTGGTTAAAACATAAGAAAATAAAAGTTTAACGCTGTTTTGACTGAAAAATAGTGAAAATCTGCGTTTTTTTTCCCAATGTTTGATGAATTTCATGCAAAAATTCAAATTCCTCATTGAATTTCACCCCGAAATCCTTTTTTCCGCATGATTTTGACTTTTTGGGTTACTGTAGCTGCAAAAGTCCGCAATCACCACGTTGCGGACTTTTCAAAGCTACAGTAACCTGAAATTTCCAAAATTGGCGATAGAAACATGTTTTCAGGGTGATTTTTTGAGCTGAATTCAAATTTTTGCATTAAAACCTGGGAAAACATGAGAAAACACAGGTTTTCACACATTTTTCTAGGGAAAAATCGATTTGAAAGTAATTTTTCACTAATTTTTCCACAAAAACCAAAACTTTCAACACAAACAGTCCAGTAGAGCGCACCTGCATACAGGAACAAACTGCACACCCATTCCTGATGGCGCCGAGACAGGGCGTTGCATTTGGTGCACCATTTGTGGTGTCGGGAGGCCTGATATCGATTGAGGACGCATTTGGGGAGGCATTGGGAGCTGGAAAATGAGGAAGTGACTATAAATTCAGGTGGTGGCTTCTATTTTTTGGAGACGTCAATGGAGAGACCTTTGGGAATAATGTATTAGTTGTGCTCAAAGAGCTCAACGAGCAATTGTTTGTTTTGAGATAGTTTTATGGATTTTTTGATTTGAAATTGGAAGTTGGAAAAATTTGAAAAAATTGAAAATCGTGTAGGAAATGAAGTTTCTTCCTATTGGTCGGTCGTGTAGTTCTCGTGGACAATGTGATTTGAAAATTAGATTAGAAAAAAGTTCAGCATTGAAATGAGCAAATATGAGCATTTTACTGAATTTTGAAGTTCTGAAATTTTTGAAAGTTTAAAAATTCACATTGTCCACGAGAACTACACGAGCTACCCTTAAGCGGCTGCCTGAAAAATAGGGGTTTTTTTTTTGAAAATTAATTTTTAAATTTACAAAATTAATTTTTAAATGTACTCTGATAGATTAATAGATAATTTGAAGATGAACAAAACTATCAGTAAAAATTTCAAAAAATGGGCTCCTGGAGCCAAGAAAAATGGCAAAAACGTGCATGGAAGAGAACCCCAAGTATGGGAAAGTTAGGCCATGAAGTTTTTTCGTGGTTTTTTGAGTTTTTTGAGGAATTTTGGGGAATTGTGATGAAATTTTGAGCATTTTCAATGGAAAAATAGATTTTTCAAAAGTTTTAGGTAGTTTTTCCTCGTGAACTACAAAAAAATAGTGAAAATTGTAAAAAAAAATAGTGGAAGAGAAATCCAAACATGGGAAAGTTAGGCCATGCGACTTTTTTGAGCTTTTCAACGATTTTTTAACCAATTTTTCACTATTTTCATAAAAAACCCTTAAAATTTCAAAGTTGAGTAACTAAAAATGGAAGAGAAATTCAAAATTACGAAAGTTAGGCCATCAAAACTTTTCACCAACATTCTCCACCATTTTCCCACCCAACTTGTCCTCTCGAACTACACAACTAACCTGTCCATTGATGAGCACTCTCTGCTGAACGGGCTGAAGGTGTGAAAGTGCAGAGTGCGGAAGCACCTCATCTGAAATGAAATGTCTCTCGTTTTCTATTAATTTCCGCTCCAACGCTCTCTTTTCCTGCTCATCTCTCTACAAATCCTCCATGTGATGTGCTTATATTATGGGAGGGGAAATATTAATGTGTTATATTATAAATGTACACCACTTTTCTATAATTTTCTCCTCGCCTTCAGAAGACGTTGGAGCAAAATAATAATTAATTTTTGGAAGCTGTCTGTGAGAGAGGGAGGGCTGTGTATTTGGTGGAATTTTTAGTAATTTTATGGTGTTTTAGTGGATTTTGGGAAATTTTAGGGAAAATTTTTTTAGTAAAAATTTTTTAGTAATATTAAAGAAACTTTGGTGAAATTTAGGTAAAAAATTTTTTAGAAAATTTTTTTTAGTAAAGCTTTTTATAGTAAAATTTTTCAGTACCTTTTAAAGGTAAAATTTGAGAATTTTCGTGTTCTATACTGATAAATTTATGTTAGGTAATATTATTTTCACTAGTGAAAAGTTTTTTAGAAAATTTTTTTTTGTAAAATTTTTTAGTAAAAATTTTTCTGTACTTTTTTGGTGAAATTTTCAATTTTCTTTTATATTTTTTAGTAAATCTGTTTTATACTGATAATGTTAAGGAGTTTTTTTTCACTAGTGAAATTTTTTAGTAAAAAATTTTTAGTAAAAATTTTTTAGTAAAATTTTTCAGTACCTTTTTAGTAAAATTTTTCAGTACCTTTTTAGTAAAATTTTTCAGTACCTTTTTTGGTTAAATTTTTGATTTTTTTTCTATTTTTCAGTAACATTGTTCTATACTGAAAATCTTTTGTAATTTTTTTCACTAGTAAAATTTTTTAGTAAAATTTTTTTTAGTAAAATTTTTTTTAGTAAAAATTTTTTAGTAAAAATTTTTCCTTTTTTATATTATATTTTAAGTTCCTTTTTCACTAACCATTTCATCACTATTTTCAGTACCCTTTCAATAACTTTTCAATAACTTTTTCCATTTTTTCCCATTCCCCCTTGCTCTCTGACCCCTTTCCAAAGCCCCGCCCCTTTTTTGGAGCACTTGCTCATTTCATTTCTGCCATATATATCAGATTTTGGTTCCCTTGATAATCTAATCGGCGAGTCGGAAAATATCATAAAAGTTTTTTTCTCCCTCCCCTTTTTTCGCTCAACTCTCAATCCCCTTTGCTCTAATCCGTTGAAGCCTCGGCGAATCGATGGATTATATCACTTCACACCGCTTTTTTCATCTCTCAGTTTCACTTATTGATTGGTTTTATGGATTGTCCACGAGAACTACAATACTGGGAAATGAAAACTGAAGGATTTAGATGTAAAATCTTGTTGAATTGGAGTCAGAAGGTGTTAAAATTTATTATAGTTATGATATTCATAATCTCCATGCAATTTGGAGTAATTTGATACCCATATCGATGTGATTCTGAGCACTTTGAGGTTTTTGACCTACTCGAGATCCAAAAAAGCGCGCGAAAATCAAAGTTTTCCAAATATAGTCGATATGGGTATCTAAAAACTTCAAATTCTACAGAGATTTCAAATTCAATAAGAATAACCTTAAAAACTTGGGATTTAGAGCAGAAAATTTGATTTTCGTGGTAGAAATCCAGAAAACCGCGACGAAAATTGGAATTCCCTCAATTTTTCCAACAATACGTATCAAATTCATAATCTCCATGCGATTTGGAGTAACTTGATACCCATATCGATAGGATTTAGAGCATTTTGAGGTTTTTGACCTACTTTCGTGGCGAGACCCAAAAAAGCCCGCGAAAATCAAACTTTTCCAAATATAGTCGATATGGGTATCAAATTACTCCAAATTTTATGGAGATTTTGAATTCAATAAGAAAAACTTTAAAAACTGGAGATTTAGAGCGAAAAGATCAATTTTCGCGGCGAGACCTAAAAAATTTCAAAAAGGGTAGATTTTGTACTTCTCGTGAACAATTTCGTTCATTTTTCTGATTCAAGTGATAAACAATGGTCATAAATGGTCATAAGGGACTCAATTCTAGTCACCTGGAGACTTTTTCCATATTTTTTATTACTTTTTTTCCATATTTTTTCCGTCTAGACCACAGTAACCTGTCCACACACTTTTTTGAACCCTATAATTATAAGAATCGTTGCAAAAAATGGAAAAAAAACGTGTCATGCAACCCGAAAAAGCAGAAGACGTTAACCACCCACGTCTTCTGAATGCTCTTCTGTTTTTTGACGTCCCCTTCATCTGGAGAGCAACGGAAATCTGAGAGGGCGCTGGAAACAAGGTCATTTTGCATGTGACAGCGCCCCGCAAATTAATTATTCGCTAGACGACGTTTCTCCCCGCCTTTTTAGCACTTTTTCCTGGAGTCGTGAGCATTTTTCTGCTCTGGAATTGCGTTTTGTCGTCAAAAATTTTGTTTTCGTGGCGAGACCTTTTAGAATCGAATTATTTTGATTTGAAATTATCAGATTCGTATTCTCCATGTGATTTGGAGTGATTTGATACCCATATCGATGTAGTTTGGAGTAGTTTGAAATTTTGACCTACTTCGTGGTGGGACCCAAGGCTACTGTAGAAAAATGGAAAGAAATTTAAATTGATCAGAATATAGTCGATATGGGTATTAAAATACTCCAAATTTTACGGAAAAAATGAAAAAATTGTCTAAAAATTGATTAGGTGTAGTTTGAAGGGTTTTCGTGGCGAGACCCAAATCACAAATTTTCAAAAAAAAAAAACTCAAAAATTTCAAATTTCTCCAAAGATAACCAATATTACTATACTCCAAATTTCACGGTAAAGTCAAAAAGATAACCGGAAATTCAAAATTGTGTTGTTTTAAGGGTTTTCGTGGTGAGACCCAACTCGAAAAGTTCAAATTTTTCAAATTTCTTCAAAAATAGTCAATATTACTATCAAAATGCTCCAAATTTTACGTTTAGTTCAAAGATATTAACCAAAACTAGGTTAAATACAGTTTCAAGGGTTTTCGTGGTGAGACCCAGGTCACAAAATTTCCCAATTTCCAAAAAAGCTCAAAAATTTCAAATTGCTCCAAACATACCCATTATTACTATTAAAATACTCCAAATTTCACGGTGAACCCAAAAATCATACTCATTTTCTCTTCCGACACCTCCGCTTCCCTCTATCCACTCAATACCCCACTTTCCAGTGATGGACTCGATATCGCTGCTCGTGGGGCCGCCACCAAACGCCTCCCGAGCGCTCACCCAAGACGACTTTGACGCCCGTTACAATTTCGCCAAGTATCGGAAGAAAAAGACGAATTCGGAAATTCTGCGTCAATATTTGGTGGGCGACAACTGGATCCTCTATCAGGCGCCCAACTCGTGGACTCAGATTTTGCCGATTACCACGTGGATTAATAAGTATCATGTTAAGGTTTGTAGTTTATAGTTTTGAAAAGTCAGTGAGTCAGAAATTGCGCTCCACCGAACAATTGCAGGACTCGCTAGGAAAAGACATCCTCGGAGCCATCTACCTATCGCTGCTCCTTCTCCCACAAGCGATTGGCTACGGTGTGCTCATCAATGACGTGCCATCGGCTCTTTTCTCACTTTTCATCCCTCAAATTATCTACGCCTTCTTCGGCTCCGCCCAACATTCGTCTCTAGGCGCACTTTCGTTCACTTCTATTATGATTTATTGCAGGTAGGCTCCGCCCACAAATGCTCATTTTGTCTGAAATTTGTAGGGGGTAGAGATTAATAAGAGAGCTGTAAATTGTTAGTTGAGAACTTTTAATGAAAACTTAAAATGAGCAAGTTATTATTGATTTTTTGAGGTTCTCTCCACACTTTTAAACTTTTCCAAAAAGAGCACTTCAGAAAATCAATGATAACTTGCTCATTTTCAGTGCTCGTAAAAAGTTGTCAACTGATAACTTGTTGCTCTGATATTACTCTATCACTTCAGAAAAAATGAGCCAAAAAGAGCAAAAATGGGCGGAGTTATGGTCGGTAGATCAAAAAGGTGGATTTTGGAGTCGAGCCCTTATAACTCCGCCCACTTTTGATCTTTTTGGTTCAAATTTTTTGGAGTTAAAGTTCAATATTAGATCTACAAACTGTTAGTTGACAACTTTTTATGAGCATTTAAAATGAGTAAGAAATTATTGATTTTCTGAGGTGCACAAACATGAAAAATTGCAAAAATTGATGTGAACTTCAAAAAATCAATTATAACTTGCTCATTTTAAAAGCTCTTAACAAGTTGTCAACTAACATATTGTTCCCCTGATATCAATCTCTAACCCCAAAAAAAATGAGCCAAAAAGAGCAAAAATGGGCGGAGCTACACAAACATTTCCAGCATCGAGTACTCCTCCTCGCACCTCTCCTCAATCTCCCTCTGCTGTGCAATCATCCAACTACTGCAATTCCTACTGCCCCTCGAGTTCATCTTCTCCTACATCTCCACCTCGGCTCTTTCCGGCTTTTCCGTGGGGCTCTTCGCTCGAGTTGTGTTCCGATTTCTTCCCCAATTTCTGGTGTTTCGTGGTCATGACTGTAAGAGCACCACCGCTGCGAGTTTGTTGCTCCCGAATACGACGAATGATGTGAAAAGGGTGTTGCAGTGCTTTTATGCGGCTGTTCCGTGTTTGCGGTGAGCATTTTATGAGTTTTGGAGAGTTGGATTGTCCACGAGAACTACAGAATGCTCCAAAATGCTCCAAAACCGCCCAAAAACCACTGATAGCTTGATTTTGATTAGAATTTTGTGATAGTTGCTTTTAAATTGCTCTAAAACTGTTAAGAAATGCTCTAAAAATCGCTATTTTTGACATTGAAAATAGTCATTTTTAATCAACTTCTAATAATTTTTCACACCATTTGTCACTTTCATAACTCCGCCCATTTTTGCTCTTTTTTGCTCAAATTTTCTGGAGTTGTAGAATGATATCAGAGCTACAAATTATCAGTGAGCACCTTTTTATGAGCACTAAAAATGAGCAAGTTATTATTGATTTTTTGAAGTGCACTTTAACACCAAATTTTCCGACTAGAGAGTGCACTCCAGAAAATCAATAATAACTTGCTCATTTTAAAAGCTCATAAAAAGTTGTCAACTAACAATTTGTAGCTCTAGATTCAAGGAGAAATGTGCAGAAAAGATGAGCAAAAAAGAGCAAAAATGGGCGGAGTTACAGCGCTCTCTTTGCCTATTGGTCAGTATTGGTCAGCGGTGTAGTTCTCGTGGACAATCTCAAAAATTTTTTAATAAATTGATCGAAAATGATAGAAATCTTACTTTAAAACCTCTATGCCATCTATTTCCACACTCTCTCAATCAATTAACTTCCAGCTCCGCCGACAACCTGCTCATAATAGCCACCGTGGTCGCCGCGATCATCTTCATCCTCTTCAAATGGCGTCTCTCCCGACTTCTGGCCTCCAGAATCGGCTTCTCCCTGCCCCACGAGTTCCTGGTGCTGCTCACCGTCACCCTCATCATCTTCTTCTTCCAACCGACCACTTCCGACCCCCTCTCCACCACCAAAATCGACATCGCGATCCCCAAGATCGGGGTGTGGCACCTTCCCTCGTTTTCCACGTGGCTCGACGCATTCGCCATTTCGATCTACTCGATGACGTCGCACATGCAGATAACAAAGTCTATCGCCGAGGAGAAGATGTACAAGGTGCATCGGAAGCAAGAGCTCTTCTGCTTCTCACTCATTTCATTGCTCTCTTCGTTGTTTGGGTTATTGCCTCCTTCGAGCAGTTATGGGAGCTCTCAGATGAATGTGGAGTCTTCCAAGTTTTCATTGGTGGCCAATGTGCTCTCACTGATACCCACTGTGCTCATGATCCATTTTGGAGCTCCGCTTTTCAATGCTCTTCCAGTGGTGAGTTTGGCTTGTCGTAACTCCGCCCATTTTTGCTGTTTTGGGCTCAAATTTTTTGGACTGATAGATTGATATCAGAGCTACAAATTATCAGTTGACAACTTTTCATGAGCACTTAAAATGAGCAAGTTATCATTGATTTTGTGATAGGTACTTCTAGTTGAACACTTCGTTAAAATGTCGGCTCCAGAAAATCAATAATAACTTGCTCATTTTAAGTGCTCATAAAAACTTGTCAACTGACGATTTGTAGCACTCAGTGCAAGAAGTAATGTGCAAAAAAGTTGAGCAAAAAAAGCAAAAATGGGCGGAGTTATGAAAGTTTTAAAAAAATGATTTTTTCCCCAAAAAGTTTTGATGCCTTTCAGAAAATCAATAATAACTTGCTCATTTTAGGCGTTCGTAAAAAGTTGTCAACTAACAATTTGTAGCTCTAATATTGCTCTATAAGTTCAGTAAATTTGAGCCAAAAAGAGCAAAAATGGGCGGAGCTACACACACAAAAGTTTTTTTTTCAAATTTTTGGGTGCACTCCAGAAAATCAATAATAACTTGCTCATTTTAAGTGCTCGTAAAAAGTTGTCAACTAATGATTTGTAGCTCTGATATCCCTCTATAAGTTCAGTAAATTTGAGCCAAAAAGAGCACAATTGGGAGAAAATAGAGCCACCCAAAAGAGAGCTATTTTCAGTGCGCCATCGGGGTGATGATAATGACCTCGTTCAACGGATGGTTCAGCGATCTCAAGTCAATCAGAGAGACTTTTTACTCGTCAACCTGGGACGCGGTAGGACACGCCCACTTTTCCCCTTTCTCCTTGCCCTGATAAGGATAAAAATAATCAACTTTCCAGTCCATCTCCGTCGCCGCTATCACCTGCGCCATCATCTTCCCCAATGTTTGCACCGGCTTCATAGCCATGTTGCTCATCTCAATGTTCGCAGTGTCTTTAAAAGTGCAATGGCCGCACATTGAAGTGCTCGCGAAGCTGTCCGACAATCATTACGCCGAGGAGAATCGGTACGAGGGAGACTGTTTGGATACTCCTGTCAGGATCATCAAACTCGCTGGACCTTTGCTCTCGGTGAACTGTGAAAGTGTGAGGGCGGAGCTCTTCAGGCAGGCTGTAGTGGTTAAAGGGTACTCTTTGTTATATTTTTGACCTTTTTATGATGAGCAACCGGTTCCAGGTTAATCGGAATCGGTATCGGAACTCGAACCGCGTCTTTGCGGAGTCAATGTCCATCGGGGATCGGGCCAAAGGTGAGTATTTTCAAGGAGGGGAGTTTGGTGCTTTTTTGAAACTCTGTTATTCAAGTTCTCCGCGCGATTTGGAGCATTTTGATACCCATATCGAGTTATAATGACTTTTTGGAATGCAAATGCGCTCTATTGAACGCAATTTTACTGCTCACTTTTGAGCCCTTATAACTCCGCCCACTTTTGCTCTTTTCGGCTCAAAATTCTTGGAGTTGTAGGTAAATATCAGAGCTACAAATTATCAGTTGACAACTTTTACCGAGCTCTTAAAATGAGCAAGAAATTATTGATTTTTTAAAGTGCACATTTTGGAAAAAAAATTTTTTTTTTCAATTTTAGAGCACTGATAACTCTGCCCATTTTTGCTCTTTTTGGCTCAAATTTTCTGGAGTTGTAGATTAATATCAGAGCTACAAATTATCAGTTGACTACTTTTTATGAATCCTTAAAATGAGCAAAAAACCGTCAATTTTCTGAAGTGCATTTTTTGGAAAAAGTGCTCATCAAAAAATCAATAACAACTTGCTCATTTTAAGTGCTCATAAAAAGTACTCAACTAACAAATTGTAGCTCTGAACTCAATCTACAACTCCTCCAAATTTCAGACAAAATGAGCAAAAGTGGGCGGAGTTACATGAGCTCCCCTCCTTCTAACCTCCAACTTTTCCCACTTTTTTTCCACATTTTCCTCCTCCCTTATCAGTTCTCAATTCAGGAGAGCATCACAGCACGTGAATCCGTCAACCTCTCCGCGAACATCACCATCATCCAAGAGTGCGACGTCTCCGTGGCGCTGCCTCCAGATGAGTCCCCGCCCATCGTCCGGTTCCTAGTTCTTTCGTTGAATGGAGTCACAGCCATTGATAAGGACATGCTGACGTGTTTGTCACAGGTATTGCTCCGCGAGCAGTGAAAAGATACTGATAGTGGAAAGTTGCAGATCTATGGGGATTTGAATAGTGAAAACATCAAGATTCTGATGTCAGGAGTTCCCGCTGTAATTCGCGACTCCATGGAGCTCCTTGGCTTCTATAATACAGTCCCAAAAACTCAGTTCTTCCCGAATGTTCAGGAAGCGTTACTGTGTGCCAGGAATACAGTACTTCCGTTTCATATGAGGTGAGCTCCGCAAAAAATTTGAGTCAAAAAGAGCAAAAGTGGGCGGAGTTATGAGTCAAAATCCAGTTTTTGATCTACCCCTTATAACTCCGCCCACTTTTGCTCTTTTTGGCTCAAATTTCCTGGAGTTATAGATTGATACTAGAGCTACAAAGAGTTAGTTGACAACTTTTTATGAGGACTTAAAATGAGCAAGTTATTATTGCTTTTTTGAAGGGCACCCACTTTTCAGATTTTTTCACACTTTTGGAGCCCGGCTTAGAAAATCAATAATAACTTGCTCATTTTTAGTGCTCATTAGAAGTTGTCAACAAGTAATTTGTAGCTCTAGAGTCAAGGAGTAATGTGCAAAAAATTTGAGCCAAATAGAGCAAAAATAGGCGGAGTTATGAGGGCTCCAAAATTAAGGTTTTCTGATAAAGTTTTTCGAGTGAAGCTCAGAAAATCAATAATAACTTGCTCATTTCTAGAGCTCATAAAATGTTGTCAACAGATGAATTGTAGCTCTAGAATCCAGGTGTAATGTGCAAAAAATTTGAGCCAAAAAGAGCAAAAATGGGCGGAGTTATGAGGGCTCCAAAATTTGAAAAAATTTCCAATCGCTGATTGGTCAGCGCTGTAGTTCTCGTGGACAATCCATCAATTCCAGATTAAAAAAGCATGATTAAAACGATTTTTCCCTTATTTTCATGTTTCACTGTTTGATAATTACCTTTTTAGTATCAAAACTACAGTAATCTACAGTAATCCTCTTTTGTTTGACCTTCATTAACTTCTTTCCACAGTAATCTACAGTAATCCCCCCAAAACTACAATAATCCTTTCAGCGTCTCCATGAACGGCTACCGTGACGTCATCGCACTCTCCTGCGCCGCCTCAAATGCGGATCTGAATCGACAGCCCTCTCCAGAAGCCGTTTAACCGTTTCACATATCATATAAAGTTGTTTTTTCTCCACTTTTTGCCCATTTTCAGCCCATTTTTTTAAGTTTTCTTCCCAATTTTTTCTCTAATTCATATAAAAAAGGTAGATCAAACTAACTTTGCTTATTCGCCGAGAACTGCTGAAACAATCTGCTCTGCGTCATCAGATTCTCCTCCTGTTGTCCACAAGGACTTCCCAATTCGGGAACAGTCGGAAGACGTGACGGCGGCATGGATCTTCTGGAGAGCTCGTCGAGCTGACGTCGGACTGGTGTGAAGTCGTAGCTCATCATGCTCTGAGCCATCGGAGCCATCGGAGCAATCACTTGGGGGGCCATGGACCTTCAAGTATAGTTTATAGTGAGTTGGAGCGCATTATGAAAACTTACATGCTCATCATTTGGTGTTGAACTGGTTGGGGTGGCATATTCTGAATGTTTTGCACATTTACTCCTTTCAAAACATCCGGCCGTGACGTCTTCGCTAATTGACTTGATTCTAGCATTTCATCGATCAACAGACTTTGCGCCATTGCATCTGCCGATGGGTCGCCGCCTGAAAGGGCTTCGGTAACAACTTTTCATTATTAAATTCGAATTCTCCGTAAAATTTGGAGTAATTTGATACCCATATCGACTATATTTCAAAATTTTCAATTTTCGCGGGGTTTTTTGGGTCTCGCCACGAAAGTGGGTCAAAACAGATTTGGAGTGAGTAAAACAGCTCAATATTATGATATTCGAGTTCTCCGTAAAATTTAGAGCAATATGATACCCATATCGATATACTTTGAAGAAATTTGAAATTTTAATTTTCGTGGTGGGACCCAATCCTACTGTAGAAAAATGAGAAGAAATTAAAATTGCTCACAATCCTATCGATATGGGTATCAAAATACTCCAAATTTTATGGAAAACATGAATCCATTAAGAAAACTTCGAAATTCCAAGTTTTCAAGGTTTTCGTGGCGAGACCCAACCACGATCCAAAAAGCCCGCGAAAATCAAAATTTTCCAAATATAGCCGATATTAGTATCAAATTACGTCAAATTTCATGGAGAACATGAATCAACCAAGAAAACTGGAGAATTTTGAAGTTTTGCGGTTTTCGTGGCGAGACCCAACTCAATCTAAAAAGCCCGCGAAAATCTAAAATTTCAGAATCCTATCGATATGGGTATCAAATTACTCCAAATTTTATGGAGAATATGAATCTATCAAGAAAACTGTGAACTTCTTAAATTTCAAGGTTTTCGTGGCGAGACCCAAAAGCCCGCGAAAATCAAAAGTTTCAGAATCCTATCGATATGGATATCAAACATCTCCAAATTTTATGGAGAACATGAATCTATTAAGAAAACTGAAAAATCCAAGTTTTCAAGGTTTTCGTGGCGAGACCCAACTCACTCCAAAAAGCGCGCGAAAATCAAAATTTCAAAATCCTATCGATATGGGTATCAAATAACTCCAAATTTAACGGAGAATTCAAAAAACACTCACCCAACAAACAAAACCCAGCGGCAGTGGATTGACTCATCGGATTTCCACGTGGCACCGAAGGAAACACGGATATCGAGAGGTCGTGAGCCGGTGGAAGCATGCTCATTGTCATCGATTGCGACATTTTTTCAGCGAATTTAAGTTTGGAAGACGGCACGAGATTATGGGGGAATTGACCGCCCGGTTTGATGGGCGTGGCCATGATCGTCTCGGTCCAGGGAGCTTCCAGTTTTGGTTTTCTGAAAATATCAATTTTCATGAGTTTTTATATTAATTTTTGAATTCTCCGTAAAATTTGGAGTGATTTGATACTAATCATGACTATATTCTGAGTAATTTAAAAAATTTCAAATTTTTGTTGGGTCTCGCCACGAAAACCTTGAAAAGTTTGAATTTTACAAATTTTTTACGGATTCATATTCACCATAGAATTTGGAGCATTTTGACACCCATATCGACCGTATTCTAAACATTTTCCATTTCCAGTCATACTACAGTACCTGGGTCCCGTCACGAAAAACCACAAAATTTCAAACTGCTCCAAAGTATATCGATATGGGTATCAAATTACTCCAAATTTCACAAGGAACTCGAATTTGATGATGAAAACTTATTTACGGGTACCAGAACTTAGAAAAAAGTAAAAAAGTGAAAATTTCACTAACCGAATATGTTCAACCTTTAAATCCAGCTGTTTTTGTTTGAAAGGCATTGCAAACTGCTCTTTTCCGACCATTTCCAACCAACAAACCAATGATAAATCAGTGGAGCCTAATTTCGGACGGAAGCTCAATAAATCCGAAGGCATTGGGCCCACATCGATTCCACGTTTGTCACCAATTGCTTGGGCCTATAATTAGGTAATTAGGCTAATTAATTAATATATTAGTAGTTAATTACCTGACAATAATCCACGCATCCTTCATAAAATCTTCCTTTCGCCAAAAGCCCCCACAATCGATCATTTCCACTTTGCAACTCTTCTTGTCGCTCCTTTTCCTTTCCAGTTGGTGGGAGCAAGTGGCCACAGAGTTGGTTGAGCTGAAAATAAGTGTCATTTTTAAAATCGGCGTGAAATTTGGAGTTATTTGATACCCATATCGACTATGTTCTGATGGTTTTTGCGGTTCTACACTTTTTTGTAAGTTATTGGGGTCTCGCCACGAAAACCTTCAAAATTTGGAATTTTACAATTTTCTTAACGGATTCATGTTTAACATAAAATTTGGAGTGATTTGATACCCATATCGACTATATTCTGAATAATTTCCATTTCTTCACATTTTCCTACAGTAACCTTGGGTCCCGCCACGAAAAGAGTCCAAATTTCAACTTGCTTCAAAATATACCGATATGGGTATCAAATCACTCCAAATTTCACGTAGAATTCAAATGTTGTAATAAAAATCTATGAAAAACAAAACTACCTTATAAAAGCACTCAACTCTCGCCGAGCTCGGATTCCAATTTTTAAAATCCTCGTGATCCGACAATTTGGGAAGTGTCAGAAGAGCACATAGATGTCGATAATCTTCAGGTGACGGACAAATGTGCTCCAGATCTTTCAGGCATTCCACGAGCTCCTGAAATGGATATTTTTTTTGGTTTTTGAAATTTCCACTTAAAAGACAAAAATATAAAAGAGAAAGTGTTTCTGATCAAGAATATGTAAGTTGCATGCCAAAATCTTCACAACTGACTGATTTAGCGGCAAAAAACGAAAAAAGATGAATGCATGTCCCTTTAAATTTACAAGATTACTGTAGCTACACATTCTTATTGCTTTTTCACCCCTTCAACATCAACTTTTCGCAATGAAACTTATATATTCTGAATCAGCAGAAAATTCTCTTTCTAATGATATAAATTTTGTTAGGCTCCACCCCTTTTACCTCCACTGCAAAATCATTGTCGTGAAGGGGTCCCGGCTCAAGTTTTACACATAACAGTTCGAAGAATTTGTATTTTGTGACATTATATCTGAAATTTTTAGCTCTTTCCATTTATTAATTGATTATCGGTTATCGATTATCGATTTTTACCGAAAACTGCTAAAATCAAACTCCTTGACCGATTTGAGTGGCTCCACAAAATCCAGAGCATTATCCCATTGACCGTCCAGAATGAGCTGCCGCAAAAAGAGCATGTCGTCGGAGAATGTGCCGTTTATCACGCCTGCTTCGCGCTCCAATGATAACTGGAACTTTGGGGAGTATTGATTTTTGGGGGGAGTTTATTGATTTTTGGGGGATGTTTTGAGATTTTGGAAAATTTTGAAAAATGTGAAACTTTTTTTTTGAAAATTTTGATAAAATCAATGATGTTTGTAGTTTTTTGTGGATGTTAAACTTGATTTTGATAATGTTGCGGTTATTGATTTTTTGGAATTTTATGAAATTTTTGAAAAAAAATGTTTTTTTGGACATTTTTTCAAATTTTTTAAATTTTACAAAATTTAGTGTAGTTCTCGAGGACAATGAGTTTTTTTGGATTTCATTGATTTTTATAAATTTTTTATTGATTTTATTGATTTTTTTCGAAAATTTCGAAAAAAAATTTTTTTTTTAATTTTTCCACAATTTTCGAAAATTTCAAAAATTGGTGTTACTTTTGAAGACAATGAATTTCATCGATTTTTTATCAGATTTTTTCAGAATTTTTTATTGATTTTTCTAAATTTTTCTAAAATTTTCAAAAAAAAAAATTTTTTTCTTTCTAATTTTTCCATTTTTACCTGTGAAATATGAAGTCCTCTTATTTCCAAAAACTCCAGAATCGCTTTGATGACGTCCTTTTCTCGAATCGAGAACGGAATTCCCACTTTTGGCGATTTTAACGTTGATTTGTCCATTTTTAATGGTTTTTCTGGAAAAATGGAATTAAGCCACGCCCCTTTATGATAATTTTGGATAATAGAGATTCAGAAGAAGTCATAATGATAAAAATAAAAGAAAAAAAATGAAAAAATAGAGAAAAAAGGAAGAAAATTGGAAAAATTAAGGAAAAAATTGGGATTTATAAAAAAAAAATTTTTTTATTTTTTGAAAAAAGGGATAAAGGAAAAAGGGGCGTGGCCTAGAATTTCATAACTTTCATGATCAAATCATAATCCTTTCAGTATTGCGAAATAAAAAATTCACCAAAAAAATGAAAAAAAAATAAAAAAAATTCCAAAAATTCCAAAAAAAAATTCCCCCAATTTTCTAAAATTTTTCTAAAATTCCAAACCCCCTTTCCCCACCCCTCTCTACAATTTTCCCATTCAAAAATTCAAATTTCCCGCCAAAAACCCCCTAAAAACCAATCAAAACCAGTGAAAAATGGGGGCTTCTCCAAAACTGGTAGCGAGAGAGGGGGCGAGAGAGTGTGGGCGGTGTGAGAGACGCAGACAGAGAGAGGGAAAAATGGGGACGGGGATCGATGTGAGTGGAGCCCCAAGAATGGGCATTTGGGCGGGGAAAGAAGAAGAAGGAGAAGCAGATGGTAGGGAGAGAGAGTGTGGGAGAGGGAGAGACGCAGAGATAGTTTAAAGGGACAGATGGGAAAGAGATTGATGATTGAAAGGTTTGATATCAGTGGTACTGTAATCTCTTTTGATATGGAAAAGCTCACTAGTGACAGAAAAGTGAAAAAATAGAAAAGTGTGCATTTTGGACTGTAAAGGATGGGAAAAGTAGGACTGCTAGTGGTGTAGTTCTCGTGGACAATATGATTTCAAATTTTCTTTTTTTTTTGCTCTTTTTTCCAAAATTTTCAAAAATTCGGAAATTTTTTGAAGATGTTTTTTTTTTTTGAATTTTTGGAAATTTGTTATCATCAAAAATCAGTTTATTTTGTATAGGTTTTTGACAATTTTTAGGGGAAAATTTCGAATTTTTTTTTAAATTTTCGGATTTTTGAAAATTTTTAATTTTTTGAATTTTTGAAAATTTGTTTTTTGGAATTTTTTAAAATTTTTTCTTCAGTTTTTCTGATTTTTTTTCGATTTTTGAAAATTTTAAATTGCCGGTTTTGTATTAATTTTTGTATTTTTTCAATTTTTCTGAATTTTTGTAATTTTTTTTCAGTTTTTCTGAAATTTTGAAAAATTAAAATTTTTTGAATTTTTTGAATTTCAGAATTTTGAAATTTTCCATTTTTTAGAATTTTGACAAATTAGAATTTTTTGAATTTTCTGATTTTCGAATTTTTTTTTGAAATTTTGAAAAATTTTTGAAAAAAATTTTCAAATTTTCAAAAAATTCCCTCAAAAATCAATGTTTTTGTAGTTTTCATTCAAAAAATTAGGAAAAAACTGACAATTACTACAAAAATTAAAAATTCTGACGAAAAAAATCATGAAAGTGATTTTAAAAAATTCAAAAATCGGTTAAAAAAAACAAAAAAAAAAGTTGAAAAACTTTTCAAAAATCTGAAAAAACTACAAAAACCAAAAAATCCCAAAAAAAACTCTCCAAAAACCCTACAAAAAATCAAAAAAAATTGCAGCCAATAAATAAACCAACACAAAAATCCCCCATCTCTTTCCCCATCATCATCAAGAAAAAACGAACACCAACGTAAAAAAAAAGAGAGAAAAAATGTGTGCTCCTATCTCTCAAAGGTACGAAAATGATGGATTGTCCGAGAGGACTACAAAAAAGAGGCTCTTTTTCTTTTTTTTTGCAGTGAAAGAATAAAAAATGCATTGGACTTGTGGAAAAATGTGGGAAAAAAAGAAGAAAAAGAAGAGTAAAATATTCATTTGACAACATATTTTCAGAAAAATTGAAGATCAGAAACAGTAAAAAATCATATAAATTTTCAAAAAAAAAAAAAAAATTTTTTTTTTTGAAAAAAATTTTCAAAAAAAAATTCAAATTCCCTCCAATTTGCACTTTTTCTCCTCGGGCTCGTCGAGCTCTGGCTCCGCCCCCTGTCCTCTATCAATTATAAAATCGTCGTCGCCGAAATCCACGTCATCTTGAGCTGGTCGTGCCACGTCATCTGGAGCCATATAATAGGGAACGCCCACGTACTCGGAGCTCTTCTCAATGAGCATTTGATTCAGGTCACGGATGCCGAGCCATTGACAGAACTCTGCGGACTGCGGGTTACGGTAGTACGCACTTGCTGGCGCTTTTTTCGATGCTTCGGAGAGCTGGAAAAGAGGAATGGTGTTTGCGGACTTTGAGAGGGTACAGTAATCTGTCAAAAATACAGTAACCATTGAGTGAGGTGTTTGCGGACTTTGAAGCTACAGTAATCTATGAAAATAGTGTTTACGGTCAATTCAAGCTACAGTTATTATTGATTATGGTGTTTGCGTATTTCTGAAGCTACAGTAGCCTCGGAAAATTTGAAAATTCGAAAAATGTGGTGTTTGCGGACTTTGGAGGCTACAGTAATCCATTTCTACACTAGCTATCTCAAATGGTGGTGTTTGCAGAATAGAAAAGGCACAGAAATTTTAAAAGTAGTGTTTGCGGACTTTTCGAGCTACAGTAATCCTCTGCTTCATCGAGATTTGCAGAATTAGGTGTTTACAGACTGGTTTAGATACAGTAATCCTCTTCTACATCGGCAAATTCGAAATGAGATGTTTGCAGACTTTTGAAGGTACAGTAATCTTTCAAAACTACAGTAATCCCGCAAATTTCGAAAAATTAAAAAATATGGTGATTTTAGGACTTTTTGAAACTACAGTAACCTTTTTACAACAAAAATGTTAAGTTACGGTGGTTACTGACTTTTTAAGCTACAGTAATCTCTTTCTACTTCAAAAATTTTAAATTCGAGTGTTTGCAGACGAATAAAGCTACAGTAATATTTTAAACAGCTCAATTTTGTAAACATGTGGTGTTTGCGGACTTTTTGAAGCTACAGTAATCTGGAAAAAATGTGTTTGCAGACTGTTCAGTTACAGTAACCCTGAAAATTGTGTTTGCGGACTTTCTCAGCTACAGTAACCTTATTGAGGACATCAAACTGGTAGATTTTCAATAAATGCAATGATTTCCGGGTTTCTGTACATTCAAAAGTCCGCAACGCCTCAATAAAGATTACTGTACCCTAGAAGTCCGCAAACACCACCCCTCATCTACAGTACTCCCTACCTCGTTAATCGGCGGTGCGGTCTGCCTAAAACCATCAATTTTCACAGTCAAATCTCCGAGTTTCTCAATTTCCTTCAACTCCTGCTCCGTCGGTCGGAAGTCCTTCCGTTCATAGACACATGGCCGGTTTCCAGCCATGTCCGGCATCACCACCGGCTGATTTTCGGCCGATGTGAGGAGGTCGGTGGATTTGAGGATAGCGAGCCAGTGAGGGTCGTAGGAGAGCTCGCATTTCGCATTTATGGGCACATTCAGCTCGAGGGCCTGAAATCGTGGGTCTCGACGCGAAAATTTGAAGGGATACGGTAGAATTGGAAGTGCGCTCTATTGAGACGGTCTAGATGGAAGAGAAAACTATTTGGCCACCTAAAAGTGGGCGTGGTCACTCTTCCATCTACCAGTTCTCAATAGAGCGCACTTCCTTCCCTAAAATCTAGGCTCCCGGTTTCGCAGCCGTTTTTGGCTCATTTTGGCTCAATTTTCGCGGGTTTTTCTATTTTTTTTATAAATTACAGCGAAAATATACGTTTTGAACATGCTTTTATCGATTTTTTCTATTTTTTCAAAGATTTTTCATCCCAGATGCGTTTTTGGGATGAAAAATGTTCAAAAAATCGATAAAAGCATGTTCAAAACGTAAATTTTTGCTATAAGACATCGAAAAGCCAGCGAAAATTGAGTCAAAATGAGCCAAAAACGGTTGCGAAATGTCCGGGAGCCTAGGTTTTGGAGAAGGAAGTGCGCTCTATTGAGAACTGATAGACTGTTTCTTTCAGTACTCAAAAGTGGGCGTGGTCTCTTTCATCTATATATCAATTATGAAGCATATTGAGTACTAGATGGAAGAGAAACTACACTTTCAAAATCAGCAAAAAGTGGGCGTGGCCTAAAGTGGGCGTGGCCTACCTGCATAAACTTCCTTCCAGGAATCGGTTTATCCAACGCCAAAAACCTGGTCGGAGCCGGTCGCTCATCGCCACTTCCTTTATGAGGCACAAGAGCCGCAAAGGCAATGTGCAAGTGAGCAGCTAGATGGTAACGGGGGCGACAGTCCTGAAAAAAAGCAAAAAGGGGCGTGGCCTGTATTGTGAGGGACTAGGAAATGTCGATATGGGATTCTAGGCCATAAATTCTTGGTTTTTCATGATTTTTCAATGCTTTTTTCATTAAAAACCAGCCTGCTGGGGCGGCTCACGCCGCCTCAGCATGGCTGGGAGGTTATTCAGAAATATTCACGTGAAAATGTTTGTATGGGTGGTTCATTCGGTAGCACGTTTGTCTTTCGTTCAAAAGGTCGCTGGTTCGACTTTTGTCTACTTCACGTTATTTCTTTCGTTCCTCTACATGCACAGAGTTGACTACTCATACATACATACACAAACATCCCCCAACAGGATTTTAAATATAAGAAAGACTAGCTCACTTCGTTCGCTAGTGGGTTTGGGCCGGGCGAGAGCTTTCGAATGAACTAAGTTTCATCGTGATCCGACCACTTTGGGCCGAGTTATGAGCCTTTGAAGTTTTTGGCTATTTTAGGTGGTTGCGGTGCGGTTGCGTCGCGACCTCTTTGGGGGTTACGCAGAGAAATGGGATAAATTGAAATAAGAACCAGGGTTCTTTTATGTACAGCACCTTTCCAGGCCGCTATCGCGGCCTGGAAACGCACTCAATGCAGCTCGGCTCCGCCTCGCATGTTTGGCGCTTCGCGCCAAACGAATGAGCCGCTGCGCGGCTCACAGGCTCGGCTGCGCCTCGCCCCGTTCATCTACCAATATTAAAAGCTTTCGAATGAACTAAGTTGCATCATGATTGGACCACTTTGGGGCGAGTTATGAAGTTGTTGGCTGTTCAAAGTGGTTGCGGCGCGGTCGCGTCGCGGGCGGGGCAGGGAGAGACGCAGAGAACTGAGTGTAATTGAAAGCGGGACCAGGGTTCTTCGATTTATAGCACCTTTCCAGGCCGCTATCGCTGCCTGGAAACGCACTGAATGTAGCTCGGCTCCGCCTCGCATGTTCGGCGCTTCGCGCCAAACGAATGAGCCGCTGCGCGGCTCACAGGCTCGGCTGCGCCTCGCCCTGTTCATCTTCTAATTGCCAATAGCAGTTGTTATCTAAAAACCTTCCCGGGCGTTAAACGCGACCTGAAAACGCACTTTGGCTCCGCCTCGCATGTTTCGCGCCAAACGGGACTCCCCGTGTTCCCCCGATTCCAATGATGTATTTTTCTCTTCCCAACTCTAAATAGGAACAGAGATCCGGTACCTTCATCATTAGAAAATTCAGTTTCATTCGACCTAATTAGCCGGGACGCGAGGAATGAATCATAAATCCCGTACTTATTGACGATTTATTGCGATTCATTTGTGGGCGCGGCGGAAAAATGTTTTTTCAAAAAAATTTGTTTTTCTCAGAAATGAAAAAGTGTCAAAAATTTTCGACAGAAAACGACATGCCCCTACTTCCCATATTACATGAAGGGGGCAGATGACAAAATTCTGATCATTTTCACTGAAAATCATGAAAAAACGGAAAAATTGAACAAAAACGAGCACTTGTGGCCTAGAAGTCCACTTTCCACCAATTTATAGTACAAAAAAGGGGCGTGGCCTGCACACTAACATAAATCAGTTTCATTCCCGACGGATTCCCCAGTTTTCCAGCCTCATGATCCGCTTCAAATCGATCTTTTTTGCGGAACAGCCATTTTTTGTCGCCGAATTCGGCGATTCCAGCTGGCCAGTCGTGTGAGAGCATTATATCGATCGGGTTCTACAAATATTTTATTGTCCTCGAGAACTACACAATGATAACTGATAATTTCATACTGAAAGCTGGTTCAAATAGCTAATTTTACTTCTAACTTGTGACAGCTGTATCTCACTGAATACTAATCACACAGTAATCATTTTTATATCATTCAAAAGCCCGTGAAAAGAGCTTTGCAATGATATAATCAACTTGATAACTGCTAAACTGATACTGATAATACTGATAAAATAGGTGTCAAATTTACTCGCCATCACAATCAACTCTGATCCAATTATCTGAAAATCTAATGGATAAAGGCCAGAGTTCATAGTAAGTAAACTTGACACATGTTTTATCAGTTTTATCAGTATCAGTTTAACAGTTATCATAAAGTTGATTATATCATTGTAAAGCTCATGAAACGGGCTTTCTAATGAAATAAAAATGATAGCGGTGTGATAAGTATTGAGTGAGATAGTGACGTCACAAGTTAGAAATAAAATTAGCTGTTTGAACTAACGTTGATTATATCATTGTAAAGCTCGTAAACCGGGCTTTCTAATGATATAAAAATGATATTTTTCCAATTACCGATGTCTTATCCTCATTATTGGCTTTGAGTTGTCTCAACCGGAACATATCCACATTCCTCACATGATACGCCGTTTTGACATCCCTTTCGGAAAAGGGCGGTCTCTCAAAGTGTCCCAAATGAAAGTCATGGTGTCCGTAGATCCCCGAGAGCCCCGCGATCCGGAGCCCTGCGAACTGGATGCAATTGGCGTACCCCATGAAATAGATGTTTGGTGCCACCCATCCACCATTCGGCAGTTCGCTCAAATACCCGGAAGCCTCATGGTTTCCACCAATAAAGAGGGTGAGGACTGGAGCCTTCTTCTCTAGAGAATAGTACTTGTAGAAAGTTTGAAGGCTACGGTAGCAAGGGGGAATGGACATTTGGAGGAGGTCGCCGTAGTTTCTCACTGCCTGGTAGTCACCACAACAGATGAGCAGGTCGAATTTGTAGCCTTTTGTGAGCTCGATTTGCGACATTGTCTGGAAGATGAAACCGAGTTTTTAGGTGAAAATTTTTGAAAAATTTGGAAAAAATTGAATGAAATCGGGTGGTTAATTAATTGAAAATATTGGATTTTTAGTTAAAATATTTAGAAAAATTGAATAAAATTGAATAAAATTGGCTGGTTTTTATATGAAAATAATGGATTTTTTTTGTTGAAAAATTTAGATTTTTAAAGGTTTTTTGAAACTCAAAAATAATTTTTTCAAAAATTAAAAAATAGGGGTTTTCATTGAAAATGCTCCAAAATGAGCTCAAAAATTGTAAAAAAAAAATGTTTAAAAATTCAGAAAAAATCGAAAAAGTTTGGGAAAAAATGTTCCAAATGCTCTGAAAATATCCAATTTATGAAAAATGTTTATTTTAAGAAAATTCAATTTTTGAAATTTTTTAATTTTAAAAAATTGTAGAAAAATTTTGAAAAATTGAAAAATTTTGAAAAAATGCTTCAAAATGAGCTTAAAATTGAAAAAAAAGTCATTAAAATTTTTTAAAAATCAATAAAATTCAAAAAATTTCGAAAATTCGATAAAAATGCACAAAAAAAATGCTCTTTTTTTAATTTAAAAAAACTTGGAATTTTCTTTATTTTTTTTTTCAAATTTTTGCTAATAAAAATGCTCAAAACGCTTCCTAAACTCCACTTTTTAATCAAAAAAATCAATAAAATCAATATCCTCCCAATAACCTCATAAATAGCATCCATTTCTCCATGTGAGCATCCAACGACCGCAATTCTCAACTTTCTCGTCCCCTCCGTCACTTCTTTTTCCACAATTAGAGCCTGAGCATCTGCATTTCCACTCTCAATTTGCTCATTTCCAGAGCAACAGTGCTCTGGCTCCTCCCCTTTTTGCTCGGTGACTTGCTCCGACATCTGAAACTCAATTGGAGCTCTGAAAATGCTCTGAAATTCTGAAAATCGGATAAATTTAAAAAGTGGAAAAACCAGTTGAAAAAAAAGGGAAAAAAGTATAAAAATACACGTTTTATAATGAGAAAATGGTGATAAAAACAGTGGAAAATTCGAAAAAAAAATTAGGGAAAAAATCGTATAAATTAGAAAATTTTTTTAGAAATTAGGAAAAAATCGTAAAATTAGGGAAAATTCCAGAAAATTTTTAAAATTCAAAAAAATCAATATTTATCGACGGGGAGCCGGAGCCGAGAACATTTTCTTCCAGTAGTCCACTTTTTCCATGTAGCACAGTGGCATCAGCTGATCCGCAAAGTCACGAAGCGATTTTGCTGCCTGGAAATTAAATTTTTTGAATTTTTTTTTTGAATTTTTTTCATTTTTTTTAGCGAAAATCAATAAAAATCTATAGTTTAGCACATCTTTTTATAATTTTCAACATTTTTTTTCAGTTTTTTTGGCAAAAATCAGCAAAAAACTCTATTTTCAGTTCAAAAAATATGAAAAATCGTTAAAAATTCAAAAAAGGGGCGTGGCCTAGTGGGTCTCACCACGAAAAGCTTAAAATTTGAATGATTTTCGCTGAAATCAATGAAAAACAACGAATATTAGCATTTTTAGAGGTTTTTTCTGATTTTCATCAATTTTATTCAATTCTCACTGAAAAATCGCAAAAATACTGAATTTTCTCGATTTTTCAGTGAAAATTGAAGAAAAACGAGAAAAATTGTTTGAAAATAATGAAAAAATTAGAAAAAACTGCTGAAAATCACAAAAAAAAACAGCAAAAATGCTGAATTTTGTTGATTTTTCATTGATTTTAACAAAAATCATCGAAAATTTGAAATTTTCGCTGCGAGACCCATTAAGCCACGCCCCTTGGTTATTTTTTTTATCTATTTTTTGTAATTTTTCACTGTTTTCAATAAATATCAGCATGAAAAATATGGATTTTTGCAGATTTTCGCTGGTTTTCACTTAAAAATCAACAAAAATTCAACTTTTTCGTACAAAAACATGCATTTTCTTTGATTTTCCCTCATTTTTTACTGAAAATCAACAAAAATTCAACTTTTTCGTACAAAAACATTGATTTTCGCTGATTTTCCCCGATTTTCCACCTAAAATCCTCAAAATTTCAATTATTTCCACTACAAACCGGCATATACTCTGCCGACTCAGGCAGCGAGATGCTGATCTCAATGAGCGACGAGTCGGAGATGGATTTGATCGAGTTCGAGTCATAAGTTCCGGGTTTTATCGATTTGGTGAGCGAGGAATGGAGGATTTTGATATTTCCCTTGGTCCACAGCTTTCCCTGGGTCATGTATTCGTAGTCCATTCGGAGTCCGAGTGCTTTTGCATAGGTCATCATGTCCTGGGAGTGAACTAAAGAGCTGATCTCTTTTCGGACGATTGTAGGGCATTTTACATCTGGTTCCGGGACTGGAATATCGATTTTTGTTGGATTTTATAGCTTTTTTATAGGTTTTTGTTGGATTTGATTGATTTTTTGTTAAAAATCGTTTAAATTTAAGGTTATCAGCTGTTTTTTTCTCATTTTTTCATGATTTTTCACAATTTTTTTTATTTCCCTAGATTTTTCGTTGAAAATTACCCAAATTGAAGATTTTTTCCTGTTTTAGCCACTAAAAACACAAATTTCTAACATAAAAAGTGATTTTCTTTCAAAATTCTCTAATTTGTCTTTTAAAACTATGAATTTTCACGAAAAATTCCAATTTTTGTCAAAATTTTGTGATCTCTGAAGCTTAAACATTGAAAACACTGAATTTCTGCGATTTTTCAGTGAAAATTGAAGAAAAAACGCAAAAAATGCTGAAATTCGTTGATTTTTCATTGATTTTTGCTAAAATTAAGCAAATTTAGAGATTTTTTTGTTGTTTTTCTATTAAAAAATAGGGTTTTTTGCTGATTTTCACTGAAAAATTTGTAAATTTATCGATTTTCTACTGATTTTCACTGAAAAAATTCTAAAAATTATCAAAAATTCTGGTTTTTTATCAATTTTCATGATTTTCTTTCAATTTTTCGTTAAAATTCATTAAAATTATCAATAAAACCAGCCGGTTGAGCTGCTGCGCAGCTCTCCGGCTGGCTTCTTATGAGGCCGGGAACTCGCCTAAATGTCCCAATACACTTTCCCAATAAAAGCAAAAAAGTTTTGCACTCGAAAAGAAACGAACCCCTCACCCTCTGCTCACCATCCGCCAGCGTAACCGCCGGGACCACCCCGCCACTCTTGGGCAGGGCAGCGCAGGTGCGTACATGTGCACGCGGTTTTGGGACCCCCTCGCAGGGTCATTTTCAGAAATTTTCAGGTAAAGTACCCTTCAAATTAAAGCTATCAACTTCTAGATTGGACGGGCATCACCGCGGGGTCAAATAAGGGCCGTAACCGAAAATTGGGCTCATTCCCATGGCTGGGGACTTCTCCAGGGTTGCATACACACAGATACAGCGACAGACACACAGAATTTGTCCGTTAGTAATAGTAAAGATTACCTCCAATATATCTCAACTGCCAGTAATTCTGAATCAAGTAGTCGGTACGGAAACGTCTTCTTAATCTGAAGAAAAATCCATTATTTACACTTTCAACAAAAAAATTATCGATTTTCGCCTACTTAATATCAGTTTTGGCGTCTGTGGCGGATATCGATCGAAGGCTGAACGACATCTCGTGCTCGAAGAACTCCTCGCATCCCGGATCGCAAAGTCCCGCCAGACGACGCTCCAGATCCTGGATTTATCGATTTTTTTGAGTATAACTTTTTTTATTATTTACCGGCACATGTTTCGAGAAAATTGAGCCATAGAGAACGCACTCCTGGGTTTGATAAGGGGTGGAATTTAGAGAAAGCTGAAAAAATGAATTTTTACCATTTTTTCACGATTTTTCTCGAAATTTCGTGGAAATACCTTTGGCTGACTGCGCTCCTCATCGACATCCACGATATTTTCCATTTTTTTTTATGGAAAAATACTCAAAAACACCCAAAAATCGACACGAAAAATCGAAAAAAAATGTTCAAACCAATGCGCGTCAAATCCAATGCATGGTGTTTGCGTACCACTGCCTACCGTACTTAGTTGATTACCAGTTGCCATGGCGCCGAAGAGCAAGAGCTTATCAGGAGGGATAAAGGAATGGGGAGAGTGTTAGAAAACAAACAAAAAGTGCAATGTTTTTTGACCTATTTAGATTTCGAGAATGCTTCAGTCGGAGGAAAAAGAAGGTGAATTTGGAAAAGTATTACAGAAAGGGTACATTAAAGGCACATAACGTAATAGTTCCTAAGGTCTTGACACGATTTTGATTGTTGACACGTTTTTTTTGGGAAAATGCGATTTCGGAAAATACACAATTTTGAGCCGTTTTTTTTGGATTTTGTTGGGTTTTCTGCTATTTTTAATGTTCCAGATGTCAAAAACGGTCAAAATCATCGAATGGAAACACCTGCCCCCGGAAATTCACCAAATGATCAGTGAAAGATGCGATTTTACATCAAGGTTCGAAAAAAAATTGAAAAAAATTATTCCCACCCATTAACACCTAAAAACCTTGTAAAAACCTAACTTTTTCTTCAGAACCAACCTCCAGCTCACTTCCAAAGCCATGAAAAACATTGTTGACTCTTCGAAACTCTACATTCCCTCGGTGAAGCTCACCGAGAAGCCTGACAACTCGCTCCGCCTCAATTTCATCCTCCAGGACTACTGGGAGGCTCCGCGAAACTATGAGCAATCAGATTGTGGCACACTTGTCAATCGGAAAACTCAAATCGATGGAAAAAGCCCGGTAGACGTGGCGTTGGGCGATTTCCAGAAGTTTTGCATCCGCAAAAAAGTCACTAGTATTGGATGCGTTCATCTTGAGACACTGGGAAAATCTGAAGAGCTCGTGGAAAAAATGAAGGCGCTTCTGGAGGAAAATAAGAAAACCTTGAAGATAAAATCCATCGAATGGGATAGAAGCGGACAGAATTCAGAGTTGGCGTGGAGTTTTTTGAAGTTTTCCCGCCTTGACACTCTGAATTACATTAAAATCTTTGGCTCCGCTGATTCTAAAGTAGAGCTGTTCGCCAATACAAATCTCTCCGTGTTGAGCAACCTGAGCCGGTTGGAAGTGCTCGCTGAGGTCGACGCGGCTCCAGAAGACGTGTTGGCTCTTAACGCCTTCAAAATTCACCTTCAGTCTGAGAATTTCAAGCCGAAACTTATGATGGATATGTTGAAAAAGTGGATGGTGGATCAGAAGCCAGTGGATTCGATGCTAGTGCTCAAAAACTTGAAAAATGGAAATTTGACGGCGAACTTGATGGATAAAGTGCCAAATGGATTTGAGAAAGTCAAATCATTTGATAATCAGTAATTTATTATGGAAATTTAGTAGAATAAGCTGTGTAGTTCTCTCGGACAAGCGATTTTTTCCATTTTTCATTGTTTTTCGTTACAATTTCCTGATTTTTTCAATTTTTTTCCGTAAATTTTTCATGGGAGAGCAGCTAATTTTTCTCATACAGTATTTTCCACCAATTTTAGTAGTTTTTACTCGCAAAAATCTTGAAAAAACTGAAAAAAACTGAATAGAAATCAAGGAAAAACTCATTTTTCTTGATTTTTACTCACTTTTCTCGATTTTTACTCGATTTTTCCGTATAAAAACCTACTAATATTGATGGAAAACACTGTAAATCACAACAAAATGCACTTACTACCTGAAAAAATTGAAAAAAATCAAGAAAAATGCTTGTCCGCGAGAACTACACGACTTCACACCGATTTTCAGCGATTTTAACGAATTTTTCAATTTCAGAGTGCTCCGCTTCCAACTAACACTCGAAAACTCGCATTTTATGATACTCAGAATCGGTCCCCACGGAATCTCCGTCGAAATTCAGAATTCGTCGGCGAATCCATTTGACAACTTCAGTCAGAAGCAGCGTGAAAAGTGTCTGACGCGCGCTGGGTGTTGTTGTCAGGTCATCAATCGCAATGTGGTAAATTGTGGCGCGGAATTTGAATTGTTTCGAATTTTTAGAGTCTTGGAAGTGCGCTCCATTGAGTCAAAAACAGGCGGGAATTCAAATTTTGATTATTGTTTATGTGCATGTTTTTCTGTTTTCGAGCGAAAATTATGATGTTTTCCGTTTTTTTCTACAAGAAGTTGATGTTTCTGATGATTTTTTCGCTATAATTTTCAATTTTTACAGTCAATATTGATTTTAGTTGATTTTGGCTGTAAAAGTTTAAAAATTACTGAAAAATTCACAGAAAACTCATCAATTTTCCTTAAAAAATCGATAAAATCAACGAAAAACCCCGAATTTTCCATCAAAAACCCCCAAAAAATGCTCGAAACAACTGAAAAATTTAAATTCCCGCCAATTCCCAACAATTCTCAATGGAGCGCACTTGCAGCAAAAATTTAGGTCAACTCGATTTTTTCAGTTTTTTCGCTGAAAAAACTTGAAAAATGCTTTAATTTTTCCAGGATTTCCGTTTTCTATCGCATTACGATGAGATGGATGACCTCGGCGATTTTTCGGATTCTGATGACAGTGCCGAAGGCGACGACGATGGGCCGGACGAATACAACTACGAGTTCGACGGTGGGTGGCGAAGTGACCTCGATGAGTCTGATCTCGAGGAGTACTTGCAGTTCGATCAGGATGAGGAATATTGATTTATTATTATTTTTATTCTACACATTTTACTTGCTTCCCTACATTTTTACTGATAATTTCAATTTTTTTTTTTTAAATTTTAATCGATAAATCAATAAAAAAATCAATAAAAATGGGCGGATCCAAACAAATTTATTCCTTCTCTTCGTCTCTATTTTCTCTTTTTATATCCAACAGTGGCTCTTCGAATTTCTCCACTTTTTTCATTTTTCCCTCTTTCAATCGTCGAATTTTCTTTCCTCGGAACACAAAAGTGGTGACTGTCGTAGGGAAAGTGAGCTCCGTAATGGACCTAAAAATCAATATTTTTTCCATTTTTCAAAAGTTTAAAAGTTGAAAATTACTCTGTAGGTGGCTCCGAGACGGGCTCCATTTTGTTCTTGAGCTCATAGCTCCGCCCCTTTATCGCAAAGTCAATGGTGCCTTTGAGGGTGTTCGTGTAGCAGATTTCACTGGAAATTTGGAACATTTTGTCCACGAGAAGTACACAAAAAAGTGGGGAATTGTGTACTTCTCGTGGACAATTTTTGAAAAAATTTGAATTTCCACCTAAAAAATGAAAATAAGGTGTGGCTGGGGGACTAGTAGGTTGAAAATCTAGGCCAGTTCAAATTTTCTATAATTTTTCTCTTTTTTTTTTGAATTTTTCACCGAAAAATTCACAAAAAAATGTTCGAAATTTGGAGAAAAACTGAAAATATCGATTTTTGGTTTTTCTTGAAATTTTGTTATTTTTTCGACAAAAATTGACTGATCTTTAGAAAATCAATTATTTTTTCTGGCAAAATTTAGAAAAAACCTTCAAAAAAGTGGCAAAATTTGGAGAAAAATGAAAAATATTGATTTTTTCGGTTTTTCTTGAAATTTCGACAATTATATGATTTTTTCAAACGGAATCAATGGAAAAAAAAATCAAAAATCGATAATTTTTTACCCAAAAAAACCTTTGAAAATGTTAAAAATTTGGAGAAAAACAGAAAATATCGTTTTTTTTGGTTTTTCTTGAAATTTCAACAATTTTTTGCCATTTTTTTACTTCAAAAACTTTCAAATTGTTAAAATTTAAATTTTTTTGTCAAAAATTTGCAAAAAAACCGATCAAGAAATCAGTGAAAATCAAAAAAATCGATAAAAATCAAAGTTTCCCTATTCCAACTGGCCTAGTTTTCGAAAACCTCGTCCCCCAGACACGATCTATTGATTTTTAACGATTTTTCAAAGTTTTAAGTGAATTTTTAGTAAGTTTTATATTTTTGAGTTGTCAAAACTGTCAAAATTCAATTCCTGAATCTTTTACACTGAAAATTTCAAAAAATCGATACAACTTCAAATTACCGCGTGCACGTCTTCTTATACCGATCCCACAACCCAACAATCTCATCCTTCATCGCAAACTTCGCGTCGGCTTTCGGCTCGACGACCCCAGAATCCTTGATGCGACCGCCTTGCTGCTCGATGCACTCCACCACTTTTTCCGCCGTCACCGTCCATTTGCCTTCCGGGTCGTCGTCGTAGGCAACGTCTTCTTCGCTGGAAGACGTCGATTTTTGTTAATTTATGATAAAAATCATGGAAAAATGAGGGAAATTCGAGAAAATCGATAAAAATCAACGAAAAACTGGGTTTTTACAAATTTTTCTCTGAAAATTCGAAAAAATCGATGAAAAAACAACGAAAAACTGAGTTTTTTCATTAAAGTTTACTCAAAAATTTGAAAAATTTGTGACAAATCGGTGAAAATCTGTGAAAAATCAATGAATCCTCCAAAAAATCGATAAAAAAAATCAATACTTCTGTGCCATCCAATACGTCATTTTATCCTTCGAAATATGCGAGCGAGAAATGGCGAGCCGATACCAGGCGGGTGTGAACAGCTCGTGTTTCTCATCGGTACTGTTCACTACTGAAAAAACCAAAAATTTTTAATTTCTTCAAATTCTCAACAGAGCACAATTACTGACCCATCGGAATTTCCGCTTTCGGCTCATCGTCGTCCACCATCGATTTATCGTCGCCGGTCGCATCCTGCTCATCCATTTCTGTCTCGCCGGTTAATCTGAACTTTTTTTATTGATTTATTGATTTTTTATCAATTAATCAAAAAATCAATATTTCTAACTTTTTAACCAATGCATACTCGGCCTGCAACTTGGTCTTGTCCGACTGCTTGTCTTTGTTGATTTTCAGGTTCTTCTTTCGTTGTTTTTCACGCAGTGGGTTCAGCGCCTGCTCGTGGACCGTCTGAAAAGCGTGTTTTGGCGCAGAATTGTGATTTGGAGCGTGTTTTGGCGCACTATATTATAGGAGAGCGTGTTTTGACGAAGTAGTGCTGTTTGGAGCGTGTTTTGGTGTAGAATTGTGATTTGGAGCGTGTTTTAATACATAATAGTGATTTGGAGCGTGTTTTGATGTAGAATTGTGATTTAGAGCGTGTTTTGCCGCAGAATTGCGATTTGGAGCGTGTTTTAATGCAGAATAGTGATTCGGAGCGTGTTTAAACGCATAATTGTGATTTGAAGCGTGTTTTAAGGAGTCTACAGTATAAGAAAGCGTGTTTTGGTGTAGAATTGTGATTTGGAGCGTGTTTTGGAGCAGGATTGCAATCTGGAGCGTGTTTTGACGCACTACAGTATGAAAGTATGGGAATACCACTTTCTGGAGCGTATTTCAACGGACTATTCATAGTTAGAGCGTGTTTTGAGTCAAATTTATCATTTGGAGCGTGTTTTGACGCACTTTTCCAATTTGAAGCGTGTTTTGACGCACTTTTGTTAATCTGGAGCGTGTTTTGACGCACAACTTCCGAAAAAAGCGAATTTTAACGCACAATTTTCAAAAAAAAAGTGGATTTTGACGCACTTTTTTCAATTTAAAGCGTGTTTTGACGCACTATTTCTAAAAAAGCGTGTTTTTCCACACTTTTTCTCAATTTGAAGCGTGTTTTGCACTATACCTGTGTCCGAATATCGACAAACTGCTTATTGGGCGCCAAATTGTACAGATAGTGCTCTTTGACTTTTCCAAACTCCACATCCACCATTTTTCCCGCCGCATTCATCACTTTTTTCGATCTTCCCACGCTGGGATGCACCTAAAAGTGCTCATTGCTCATTTTAATTTTTTTTCACTAAAAGTATTTTAAAATTTTTATTACCAAGTCCGATTTCGCCGACTTGGAAATATATGTGCTCTTCGACTCGAAAATCTTAATCGCCTGCTCTTTTTTATGAGTTTCCCAAGCCTTGAGCTGCTCCTGAGCCTGTTTCCGCTCCGCCTCGTACTGCTTATCAGTGAGCCCGTACTTTTTCATCATCCGCTTCTTATAACCCTCCTTTTTCTTCTTGTTCTGTGTTACCGTCGGCTCCGAGCTCTTTTTGCCGGCCATTTCGGAGCTCGGGGAGACCGAGGTGCTTTGTTGCTCCGAGGAGCCCCGTTTGCTCAGCGTGGAGGCGGTTTGGACTTGGGGTTTTTCTGGTGGATTGTTGAGAAGCGGGGAAGAGCTCTGGGGACTTACTCTTTCGTTTGAAAAAGCTCATTTTGATACGGGAAAAGGTTGAAATAAATGGGAAAAGTGGAGGGTTCAGGAAATTTTATAAAAAAGTTCACGCGAGAGAGAAAATAATAAATTAAACATTGGGAATTTGGGATTGGGGATAAAATAAACTCCAAAAAGAGCACAAAAAGAGCACAAAGCACAATTATTCGTACTGGCAGTTGGTCTCCGCGATCGACCAGTCGCCAATAATCTTCTCCTCCTTGCCGAGCACCACGCCCTCCTGAGCATCAACACGTCCGATCTCGAACTCGTTGTCGGCGACACAATCGTGGTAAAGCGTGAGCTCCAGCGACTTGCGGAGCACCTGCTCGGCGCGCTCGCGTGTCAGCTCCTCGCCGCTCTTGCGCCACTCGTCCTCCACCGCCTGGTTGAGCAGGAAGGCGCCGAGCCCGGTGGCGATATGCTTCACCGTGTAGGCGCACCCCTTCTGGGTGATGACGCCGATGAAAGGGGTGCTCGTTTCCTTGTTGTTCTTCTCCTCTTCTTCGACGCCAGCCACCACGAGCGTGTTCCACACCGGGTTCATCTTGCAGCGTCTGAAGACGTCATTGATATTAGAATTCGTTCAGAAGGTGTAGAAGACGTTACCTTCCATAAAGAAGGCTGGTGAGGTACCCATGAAGAGCTTTCGGGCCGATATCCTGGTCGAAGCGCTTCCACAGCAGCACCTGACGCTCGATGACGTTCTGCAGCCAGTGGAAGTCGGCGTGATCGCCGCCGAACGCGATGAGCACGTTGTCATTCACCTTGTACTGACGGGAGACGTTCTGGAAAGAGTTTCATTGATTTTTCCATTAAAATTGAAAAAATCAACTTGCTCACCTTATAACGCGCCATTTTTCCGTACGAAACGACGCGATCGGTGAGCACAACGACTCCTGTCTTGTACTGAAGCGCGATCACCGAGGTTCCGGTGCACGTTGGGTTCCTGGAAGCAAATTTAATTTTCAGGGGGAAAAATGGTTTTTTCGGCTTACAAAGTTCTCTGGACTTCGTCGTGAGCATTCATTTTCGCTCTGGAAATTATTCTGATGAGAAAATTTTTTGAAAATCACAAAAAAATTGGATAATAAAGAGAAAAACCATTGAAAAAACAATTGTCATTCACAAAATTCAAACAAAGTCATCATGCGGCAAGTGCGCTCCATTGACAATCACGACAAATTGCGGACTTTTAGAACCTTCCCATTTTCCCTATTTTATCGATTTTTCAGCATTTTTTAACACTTAAAATTGATAAAATTCGATGGAAAATATTGATTTCTACCATTTTCAGCAAAAAAATACCAAGAAATCTCTGAAATTTCAAAAGAAAATAGGTTTTTTCTGAAAACAAAAATTGTCGTCAGGTCTGACGCATCCCGTGGTGTTTGCGGACTTTGCGAATTTCTCATCGAAAATCGCCCAATTTTCATAGATTTTCTCCCAGTTTTTCGCCAATTTTTCACCAGTTTTAATGGATTTTTTTCCAGAATAAAATAGAAAAAATGTCCGATCCAAAGCACGACGACGACGAGTACCACTCGTCATCCGACGAGGACTACGACCCGGAGAAGGATATCGATCCGCAGGACGAAGTAAGCGTTCCCCGTTACCGCGTTTTTATCGCCCATTCTCCCGAGCAGATCGACGACAATGCCGAGGCCGCCGATGACCTTGTCGATGAGGTGGAGGAGGTGAAGAAGACGGAGGAGCCGAAGGAGAAAAAGGATGACGTCGATGTGGATGCTCTTTTCCGAGAGCTCACCGAGGAGAAGCCCAAGGAGGAGAAGAAGGCGCCTGCGGTAAAGGTTTATCCAAAATCTGTGATGTAAGCGTGCAAAAATATCTAAATTTTTTGTAAATCTCATAAAAATCGATTTTCCAGAGCTCAACCCTCTTCCTCTGCGAGCTCATCCTCTTCTTCTTCATCCCTCTACCCTAAAACCACTTCAAAACTCTTCGAAAAACCCCTCACTGGCACCAAAAGAGTCGGAATCCTCGACGCCGCCAAATCGCTCTCCAAAAAGTCGAAAATCTCCACATTGGAGCAATCGGATCGGGACTGGAAGCAGTTCACCAGTGAGCAGAACATCACGCAGGATCTCCAGTCGCATAATCGAGGAAAAGGCGGTTATCTGAATAAAATCGACTTTTTGAACCGCGTCGACAATCAGCAGTTTGAAAAGGAGCGCGCGCTTCGGGCCACTGCCAGGAAGGAATAAAAAAAATTTTCAATTTTCTCCCCATGTTCTCATGATTCACATTTCATCAATTTATCAATAAACAGCTCTCTCTCTTTCTTTTTTTTCTAAACTTCATACTGTTCGCCTAAAAAACTTGTTACTTTGCATTCGAAAAAAGCGGAAAAGAAAACAGCAATTATAATCGAGATGGCGATTCCGGGGACCTTAAGCCTCGAGAGCGGCGAGTCTCTTCTGCTCGGCGACCTTGGACTTGGTGTCCTTGGAGATGTAGTCGGATGGGACGAGGTATCCGAAGATGTAGCGACGTCCGATCATCTCGCCGACGAAGAACCAGAAGATCACCTCGAGCGCGACGGCCGTGTAGACGAGTCCTTCCTAAAATTTTGATGAATTTTTAGCCTAAAATTTAGGAAAAAATGAGTTTTTCCTCACCTTGACAGTCAAATTGACGTACTGCTTGGTCTGAATGAACTTCTGCACCTTGGCCCAGTCGGCCTTGATGGCCGGCAGGTCGGCGGTTCTTGGCGGCGCCAGCTCGTGCTTTCCGACGGCCTTGAGCACGGCGAGACGGCGCGGGAACTGCTGCGCCTGGTGGCGGTAGAGAGCCCCAAGGGTGTTGGCGATCTTCTCGAAGAAGCTCAGCTTATGGGTCGCCATCGCTGCATAATTGAATTTTTTTATTTTTTAAAGTTTTTTGGGGAGAAAAGTGATTTTTCGAAGTTTTTTGATGAATTTAAAGTAAATTTTGATGAAAAATCAATAAAAATCGATAAAAATCAATAAAAACCTACAAAAAACCACCAAAATTCACAAAAAATCGCATTAAAAAAAACAAAAATAAAAAATTCCAATTTCAAAAATTTCTGGCCGCCCATCCGGTACCATAACCCCATCGAGATCGCGGCGAGACCAGACACTAAATTTAGGCACAAAGTCCTTGAATTTCCACAAAACCGTAATCAAATTAAAATCCAGGCGGGACCAACATGGAAGCGCCAAAAAGTTTCCTTTGATGTTGTGCAGTTGCGCGGTGCAGTGTTTGCACACTTTTGTGTACCGTATTTCGGCTTTTCTATTTTTTTGTTTTTTTTTTCTCGAATTTTTTCAGAAATTTTTGCATTTTTTCTAGATTTTTATCGATTTTTGGTTAGATTTTGAACTAAAAATTGATAAAAAAAATACAGATGATCAACTTGCGTCGTCTGGTGCATACTTCGTGTCGTCTGGAGCGCGGCCGTACCGCTTTTTATAATATTCATCAAAAAGTAAGAAAAATTCATTTTCTGAAGTTAAAAATTAATTTTTTCAGGTTACGGATCCAGCGAAACAAGATCCCGAATATTTTGAGAAGAAAGCGAGAGAATTGCCACTTGGTAAGGACTTTTTATATAACAATTTAGAAAAAATTGGAAAATAATTGAAAAAAAAAAACCTAATTTTTGTATTTTAAAGACGAAAATTACATCGATGCGCTGTCCAAATTGTACTACGAAAAAATCGGAAGCGAACGGGATCTCGGGCTCAAAGCTGCAGATAATTTGGTAAAATTTCATAATTTTTCATACTTATTACTGAAATTTGACGAATTTTATCATTTTTATCATAAAAATCACAATTTTCATGTTCAGATCCTCGAAAAAACCGAATTTGGACTGCCAAAAGTGGAAAAATCGAAGATTCGCGCCAAATATGAAGATCTGGACGTTTTGTCGAGTGCTCCAGAGTCTGTGAAGAGGATTTTCAGGTTTGGAGCATTTTTGGAGTATTTTGGAGCATTTTGGGAAAAAATAGAAAGATTTGGAGCATTTTGGAGCATTTGAGACCATTTTTAAGCAGTTTAGAGCATTTTTTGCCCATTTTAGAGCATTTAGAGCATTTTTCACTATTTAGATCAAATTTTGCTCATTTTGGAGCATATTTTAACTCATTTTGGAGCATTTTTGACGATTTTTGCTCATTTTAGAGCATGCTCGACTATTTTGGCTGAATTTTGAGCATTTTGGAGCACTTTTTGCTCATTTGTAGGCATTGTTGACCATTTTGAAGCATTTTAAGCCATTTTTGCTCAATTTGGAGCATTTTCGACTATTTTTTTGCTGATTTTTGATAATTTTGGAGCATATTTTTGCTCATTTTAAACCATTTTCGACTATTTTGAGCATTTTTAAGCAATTTAGATCACTTTTTGCTCAATTTGGAGCATTTCCTGCTGTTTTTACTAGTTTTATTCATTTCGGAGCAAATTTATGCTTATTTTTCAATATTTTTGCTAATTTTCGAATACTTTAAGCATTTCTTCCTCATTTTGGAGCATTTTGCACTAAATTTTCCCGTTTTCAGTGTCGAAATGGCAACGCGACGTGAATTATCAGCGGAATGGAAGCAGAGCCTGATTGCATCGGTTCGCCAGCACTCCCTTGACACGAATAGCTTGGAAATGAAGAGTTTGTGCTCTTTTTTGCTCTTTTTTACCTTTTTTTGATAAATCAAACTAGATAAAGTAAAAAATGACTTTCAGTTGCTTGGCTCACGGCTCTGATCCGCCACTGGTCGCTGCTCGTCAATGATATCGGACAGGACACAAAAAAAGTACAATTTTTTCCCACAATTTCAATAAAAATGCTCTTTCCAGAAGCCGACGTGGCTCACCCATCGCATCTGGCTCGTCATCAACGAACGCCGAAAGGCTCTTCGTATTCTCCGCGAGCAGAATGAGCCGGCGTTCGAGAAAACGATCAGAGCACTCAAAATCTCGTATCATGTGCCGAAACAGCCCACTCATGTGAAGACTAGAAAGGTTTGGAGATGGTTTTGGGTTTTTTGAGGGGGTTTTGAGGGTTTCAATGGTGTTTTAAGGAGGTTAAAGGAGTTTTAGAAGTTGTGAATGTGATATCACATATTTTTAGGATTTCCAGTGTATTTTTGAGGGTTGAAAGGTATTTTTCAGTGATTAAAGGGTGTTTTGTTATTTTTTCAGTAAATTTTAAATTATTTTCATGAATTTCCCATTGAAAACTCTGAAATAACACAGTTTCGGGCTTTTTTGAAGGTTTTATAATGTTTTAAAAAGGTTTTTCAGAATTTTAAAGCTATTTTTCAATTTTTAAAACTATTTTCATAGATCTGCTATTGAAAACCTAAAAAATTTTTGTCAATAGAGCACACTTGCTACCTCACGAAACAATACCAGTATCTTAAAAATTTGAAAATGCTCGTTTTAATCGCCTAAAATTAAAGTTTTCACTCATTTTTCCATGAAAACTCGGTAAAAATTATATTTTCTCAATAGAGCGCACTTGTAACAACGTAAAATTCGATCAAATCCGCTAATTTTTAAAAATCAACCCATTTTCCACCAAAAACTCGATAAAATTGACACTTTCTCAATAGAGCGCACTTGAAATATCACAAAATTCTACTAGGCTCTTAAAAATTCAAAAATTCCCAGTTTTACCATGAAAAATTCACTTCTATTTCAATCAAATTCATAAAAAAAGCAAATTTTTCTAGGCATGGGCAGAAGCTCAATTGAAATTGCGAGTGGAGAACGAGAAGGAGAAGAGATTGGAGGAACTCCACGAGAAGTACGATAAAGAGGTCGAGGAGCACAAAAGGGAGACTCAGGAGAAGAGAAGAGCTCTTCATGAGGAGCTGGATAAGGTTTATATTAGTTTTTAACATATTTTTCAACATTTTTATGGTAAAAATGTTGAAAAATGGTAAATTTGATGAAAAATCAACCAAAAATGAGCATTTTTTGCATTTTTCAGAAGAAAAGTGTGAAAAAATCCATTAAAACTTCAATTTTTGCTGAAATCAATGAAAATATTGATAATTCCGAGAAAATTGAGCCAAAATGAGCCAAAAACCTTGTCCACGAGAACTACACAACTGAAATTTTAAAAAATCGATAAATTATCGAAACTGCAGCTGTCGGAACGAATGCGCCAGATCGATATTGTGGAGGGGAAGGCGTTCACAGTGACTGGAAAATATGAGCCGTCGTTGATTTCGTCGCTGACGGAGACCGTCATCCACTCGAACCTCTTCTATCATCCACCACCCACCATGTCTGAGAAATAATTTGCAGTTTTTTGGAGTTTTTTGGGAATTTTTTTGAAAAATTAGAAGATTTTGTTTTTGAAGATTTTTGAGAATTTTTTGGGAATTTTCTGGAATTTTTCGGAATTTTCAAAAAATGTTCATGAATTTTTCAGAAATGTTTTTGGAAATTTACTGGAATTTTTCCGGAATTTCTTTTGAAAATTTTCAGAAAAATTTGAAGAAAAAACAATTTTTTTAGAATTATTTGAAAATTTTTAGAGAAAAAATTTGACGATTTTTTAAAAAAATTGATTTTTTTTTAATTGTTTTTTTTTTCAGAAAATTTCATTAATTTTTCAGAAAAAAAATCTAGAATTTTTTGAATTTTTTTTCGAAAATTTTGAGAATTTCCTGAATTTTTCTGACAAAAAAGTTTAAAAATCTAGAATTTTCTTGATTTTACTGAATTTTTTTCTGAATTTTTTCCAATTTTTTGAATTAAAAAAAAATTTCTGAAATTTTTCTGAATTTTTCAATATTTTCAAAACAATTTTTTCTGAATTAAAAAAAACCAGCCGGTCGAGCTGCTAGCGCAGCTCTTCGGCTGGCTTCTTATGGGGCCGGGAACTCCCCTAAATGTCCCAGTACACTTTCCCAATAAAAGCAAAAATGTTTTCACTCGAAAAGAATCGAACCCCTGACCCTCTGCACACCGTCCGCCCGCGTAACCGCCGGGACCACACCCGCACACTTGAAAAGGGCAGCGCAGGTGCGTACATGTGCACGCGGTTTTGGGACCCCGCGCAGGGTCATTTTCAGAAAATTTCAGGTAAAGTACCCTTCAAATTAAAGCTATCAACTTCTAGTTTGGACGGGCATCATCGCGGCACCAAATAAGGGCCGTAACCGAAAATTGGGCTCATTCCTATTTCTAGGGACTTCTCCAGGGTCCGCTACTCACAGATACACGGACAGATACACAGAATTCATCCGTTAGTAATAGTAAAGATTTCTGAAAATTTTCAATACTTTCAAAAAAATTCCTAAATTTTTCAAAAATTTTCAATTTTTCCCATTATTATTGAATTAGTAGTATAGGCTCTCTTATCGTCGTTTTGTTGATAAAGTTGTTTTGTTTTTATTTTTTATTAAAAAAAAAACAGTTTTTTAATTTTTTTTTTCTGTTGAAAAATTACCTTTTTATAGGTTTTATTACCTTTTTTATCTTTATTTTTTGATTTTTTTTTAAACTTTTATTGATTTTTTCATTGACTTTTCGAATTTTCAAAATTTTTCAGATGTCTCGCCATCGAATGATTAGGAATATCAATTTGGAAGATGGTAATTTTTTGTCTTTTTTTTTCAAAAACTGAAAAAAATCAAATTCTTTAAGAAATGGACGATGACTACGATGACGATGATTATGATGATTATGAAGACGAGGAGGATCCAGAAAGTAAGAGGCTCCGCCCCCTTTTTTTAAGGAAAAATAGAGAAAAATCGAGAAATTTAAATTTTCTAGTTGTGTCTACACATTTTCCAAACGACAGTAATCCTTAAAACTGAAATATACTTGAAATTGATCGTAAATGATCCCAAAGTGGTTTTCGGTGTATGCGCACTGTTGAAGCTACAGTAATCCATAAACCCAAAGTTTCTGTCGGTGTTTGCACACTTTTCAAACTACAGTAATCCTTAAAACACTGAAATATACATACAATTGATCGTAAATGATCGCAAAAACAGTTTTCGGTGTATGCACACTCTTGAAACTACAGTAATCCGAACTTTCAAAATAATTATCAGTATATGCACAATTTCGAAGCTACAGTAATCCCAAAATTGAAAAAATGATTGAAATTGATAGTTTTTGACGTGAAAATTGTTAGCGGTGTATGCACACTATTGAAACTACAGTAATCCATAAACCCAAAGTTTTTGTCGGTGTTTGCACACTTTCCAAACTACAGTAACCCCCAAACCAAAAATAATAACAACAATTTATAGTTTTTGACGTCAAAATCATTAGCGGTGTATGAACAATTTTGAAACTACAGTAATCCATAAATCCAACGTTTCTATCGCTGTCTACATACTTTCGAAACTACAGTAACCCACCAAAACCAAAGAAGTACTAAATTTATATAAACTACAATAATCTGCACATTATTATAGCTACAGTAACCCTTGAAGTCACTAAAATTGATTGTAATTTACTAAAACTACAGTAATCCAAGTTCATGTCAGTGTATAAACTGTTTCCAAACTACAGTAACCCTAACCTCACTTCAGAAAACTACACTTACGACCGCAATTCCCTGTCCGCCAACTACTACACGTACCTAACGGACAGCGGTCGTAACTCGCCGGCCCCGCCCACTTCCACCTCCACCACCCACCACCACCAACACCATCCACCCGTCTCCTCGGCCTCCCCGACATGCGCCCCGACGTCTTCTCAATCGATGGTGCGGAATCTGACGGCGCCAAGCTTTCAGAACCCTCAGAAGCCGCCGAAAAACCCGACGAGCCGCCCGAGCACGCCCGCTGCTCCGAGCACTCCGAAGAGGGCTCCGCAGGTTAAAAATGTGGGTTTTTTGTTGAAAATGGAGGAAAAATAAGGGAAAAGGGGGAAAAAATGAGCCGAAATGAGCAGAAAATAAGGGTAAAATGAGCAAATTTGAGCAATAGTTTAGCAAAAATTAGCAAAAATGAGCAAAAATTCAGCAAAATTGAGCATAATTGAGCAAAAAATGAGAAAAAAATGAGCAAAATCTATCAAAAATGAGCAAGAATAACAAAAAATTAACAGAAATGAGCAAAACTTAGCAAAAAATGAGCAAAATTATACCAAATTAAGCCAAATTGAGCGAAAATGAGCCCAAAAAGAGCCAAAATCTATAAAAAAAAAGAGCAAAACTGAGCAAAATTGAGCAAAAAAATCAGCAAAAATAGCAAAATTGAGCAAAAAATGAGCAAAAATAACGAAAAATAAGCAAAAATGAGCCAAAATAAGCACAATTTAGCAGAAATGAGCAAAAAATAATGAACCTAAATGAGCAAATTTGAGCAAAAATCGAGCTAAATTGAGCAAAAAATTAGCGAAAAATGAGCCAAAATCTATCAAAAAAGAGCAAAACTGAGCAAAATTTGAGCAAAAATGAGCAAAAATTGAACAAAAATAACGAAAAATGGGCTAATTTGCGAAAAAAAATGAGCAAAAATTGAGCAAAAAAATAGTAAATTTGAGCACAATTTAGCAGAAATGAGCAAAACTGAGCCAAAATGAGCAAAAGTGAGCCAAAAATGAGCATAAATGAGCAAAAATAACGAAAAATGAGCTAATTTGAGCAACATTGAGCCCAAAAAAGCCGAAATTGAGCAAAAATGAGCAAAAATGAACAAAAATGAGCCCAAAAAGAGCAAAAAATGAGCAAAAATGAGCAAAAAAGAGCAAAAAATTAGCAAAATTGAGCAAAAAAAGAGCTAAAAAGAGCTAAAATGAGCAAATTTGAGCATAAAAAATGAGCAAAATCTGTCAAAAATGAGCAAAAATGAGCTAAAAATGATCCAAAATAAGCGAATTTAGCAGAAAATAAGCAAAAAATGAGCAAAAATGAGCACAATTTAGCAGAAATTGAGCAAAAATGAGCCCTAACGAGCCAAAGTCTATCGAAAATGAGCAAAATTCAACAAACATCGATAAAAATTGAGCAAAAAATGAGCAAAAAAGAGCAAAAAATGAGGTAAAATGAGCAAAATTTAGCCCAAAAATAGTCAAATTGAGTAAAAATTGAGCCAAAATTGAGCCAAAATGAGCAAAAAAGTGCAAATATCTATCAATAATAAGATAAAATGAGAAAAAAAAAGCCAAAATTGAGCCAAAATGAGCAAATTTGAGCAAAAAATGAGCAAAAATTGAGTAAAAAATAAGGAAAATGAGCAAAAAAGAGCCAAAAATTGAGCAATAATAGACAAAATTGAGCAAAAAAGAGCCGAAATTTGAGAAAAAAATGAACCCAAATGAGCAAATTTGAGCAAAAAATGAGGTAAAATCTAACAAAAATGAGCAAAATTGAGGAAAAATCTATCAAAAATGAGCAAAAATGAGCAAATTTCCAGCTCCAAGCCTCGGATACGACGCCAACTGTGAGCCGCCCGTCTTCAGAAGTCGATCTGACGGCGTTCCGACGGAATCAGCTGCAGAGCATTGCCAGAGCCCCTGTGGCTCCGCGCAGGGCTCCGCGAGCAAGGGACACTGATAAGGAGCTGATTAACCTGATTGTGGTGGGACATGTGGACGCGGGAAAGAGCACACTGATGGGACACTTGCTCCATGATGTAAGTAGGGCACAATTGCTCATCTTAATTTAATTTTTTTCAGCTGGAAGTAGTGGATAATCGTACCATGGACAAATTCAAACATGAAGCGGCTCGAAGTGGAAAAGCTTCATTTGCATACGCCTGGGTACTTGATGAGACGGAGGAGGAAAGGTAATTGCGAGAAAATGTGCCGCAGATTGCAAAAATTCAAAATTTCTTTTTTTTTCCGGTTTTTTACAACTAAAAATCCAAAAAATCGCGAAAAATTGAAGAAAAATGAACAATTTTAGTGAAAAACTTCGCCGCACTTTGCAAAAATGACATTTTTTTCCAATTTTTAGACAGAAACCGAGCCGCAGTTCGCAAAAATTCACTAAGCCACGCCCCTTTTCCTCATCTTATCATAAAAATCCACTTCAGAGAGCGAGGAGTCACCATGGACATTGGCCGCACCTCATTTGAGACTGACAACCGACGGATAGTGCTCCTGGATGCTCCAGGACACAAGGACTTTATTTCCAATATGATTACAGGTTCAAATTTACATTTTACGCATCGCAATACCCTAAAAAATAGTCGAAACGAGAATTTGTGGATGGTAGTGCGTCGAAAACACGCTTCAGAATAGTGTGATGCTCAAAAACACGCTTCACAATACTATTGAGCGCTGGAATACGCTTCAAAATAAAGTAGTGCTTCAAAACACGCTCCAGAATGAAGTAGCGCGTTATAAAACTCAAAACACGCTCCAGAATGAAATAGTGCGTCGTATCTCTTAAAACACGCTTCAGAATGAAGTAGTGCGTCAAAACACGCATATCTTGTCATTACTGGGTCTGAGCACGCTCTCCAATTCTATTGTGCGTCAAAACACGCATTTGTCGTACTTCGTGCGTCGAAAACACGCTTCAGGATGAAGTAGAGCGTCGAAAACACGCTCCCAAATTGAAGATTGCGCTAAAACACGCTTCTTAACTTTATTGTGCGTCAAAACACGCTCCCAAATTAAATTGTGCGTTAGAACACGCTTCAGAATGAAGTTGTGTGTCAAAACACGCTCTAAAATTCAATTGTGCGTTAAAATACGCATATATTGTCATTGATCCGTCATAATACGCTCATAAATTTGAAGATTGCACTAAAACAGGCTTCCTAACATATTTGTGCAAGCACGCTTCATAACTCAATTGTGCGTCAAAAAACGCTCTTAAATGATAAAGTGCGTTAAAACACGCATATTTTATCATTAGTGCGTCAAATCACGCTCCCGAAATGAATTGTGTGTCAAAACACGCTCCAAAATTGAATATTGTGCTAAAACACGCTTGTTAACTCAATTGTGCGTCAAAACACGCTCCATTTACCCTCTACAACTTTCTTTTGATCAAAACACGCTCCACAATCCACCCATATTCCAGGAACCTCCCAAGCCGACGCCGCCATCCTCGTAGTGAACGCCACCGTCGGCGAATTCGAAACAGGCTTCGAGAACGGCGGACAGACGAAAGAGCACGCACTGCTGCTCCGCAGTCTCGGAGTCACTCAACTCGTGGTGGCTGTGAATAAACTGGACACTGTCGACTGGTCACAGGATAGATTCGACGAGATTCGCAACAATCTCTCGGTTTTTCTGACAAAACAAGCCGGCTTCTCGAAGCCGAAATTCGTTCCAGTTTCCGGATTTACGGGGGAAAACCTTGTAAAAAGGGTGGAAGGGAAGTGGTATCAGGGCCCAAGTCTTCTGGAGCTCATCGACTGTTTCGTGGCTCCGAAGGCTCCTTCTGATGGACCACTGAGGATTGGGATTAGTGATGTGCTCAAAGTGACGGGGAATCAGTTGGTGGTCAGTGGGAAGATCGAGTCAGGGGAGGTGGACAAGGACGACAAGGTCTACATTATGCCAAGTGTCACTGCTGCCACTGTCAAAGGTAATGTGGTTGGTTTGTAGTGATTGTAGTTTGTAGTGCTTGTAGTTTGTAGTTTGTAGTGCTTGTAGTTTTATGTGTGATTCCGGTCGTTGTTAAAGGTACAGAGAGATTGTAGTTTGTAGTTTGTAGTTTGTAGTTTGTCTAGTTTGTCTAGTTTGTAGTTTGTATTCTTTTTGGCACAAAGTTTTTGCTCATTTTCAAATTTTCTATGGACAGAATTTATCAAAAATATTGATTTTCATACTTTTTTATCTCTATCACTATGAAAACGGTATTTTGTAGTGTAGTTTGTAGTTGGTAGTTTGTGGTTTGTAGTCTGTAGTTTGTAGTTTGTAGTTTGTCTCAACATTTTTTGCACTGAAATTAACAAAAATTTTGATTTTCATAATTTTTATCTCTACCACTATGAAAAGCACCGAGCGTTTTGTAGTTTGTAGCTTGTAGTATATAGTTTGTAGTTTGTAGTTTGTAGTCTTTAGTTGTTGTGCTCTGAAACTTCAATGGCAGAAATTACCAAAAAACCATCGATGTTCATAGTTTTTGATCTCTATTATTATAAAAACAAAGTATTTTGTAGTGTAGTTTGTAGTTTGTAGTCTGTAACTGCTTTGTAGTTTGTAGTCTTTGCATGCCCATTCGCAACATTTTTAAACTGAAATTACCTAGAAAATTAATGATTATCATAGTTTTTGATCTCTATCACTAAAAAACAAAGTATTTTTTTAGTGTAGTTTGTAGTTTGTAGTTTGTAGTCTTTGTGTGCTTACTCTTAACATATTTTACACTGCAATTACCGAGAAACGTTGATTTTCATAGTTTTTGATCTCTGCCATCCACTGGTAATGGTACAGATCATTTTTTAGTTTTTAGTCTGTAGTTTATAGTTTGTAGTTTGTAGTCTGTAGTTTGTACTTCTTAATTTGCAGTCTATAATTTGTAGCAAACTACAGTAATCCTAACGAAATTTTCACAATGAGAACCACTACCAACTACAGACAAAGTAGAGCAGATCACGTTTTGAAACACGAAATTCTCACTATTAAAGCTACAAAATACAGTAATCCAATATCCAATAGGGACATCACGCAATTAAAACAAGTTTATTCCAATTGAACAATGAGCACAAAGACTACAAACTACAAAAATCATATAAATGAGCAAAAAGAGCACAAAATACCATTTGCAGCATGCGCGAACAATGAAAGCCAAGAGCACTGTCTGGCGGGCGACTATGTGCTCCTAACATTGCAAGGCACCTTTGAGCCCGAGTCGATTCAGACGGGCTCCGTCGTCGTGAGAGCCGGTCCGGACACCCTTATTCCCGCGAGAAAGTTCGTGGTTCGACTCGTCGTTTTTGAAATAACCACGCCCATTATTAAGGTACTTTTTGGCTCTTTTTCTTGCTCTTTTTCTCATAAAACTTGTGAAAAAGAGCCAAAAAGTGAGCAAAAACATAAAAATTGTCTTTTCAGGGAGCCCGAGCGGAGCTGTATGCTCATTCGGTGTGTGTCCCGTGCTCGTTCACCAAATTGGTGCACACCATCAATAAGGCCAATGGAGAGGTGCTCAAGCAGAGGCCCAGGTGAGGCTCCGCCCCCTTTTCTTGGAAGTTTGATGAGCAAAATAAAAAATTTTGGTTTTTGGCTCATTTTTGACATTTTTCACTAATTTTTAGGAAGTTTGGCTCACTTTCAGGGTTTCTGGCTCATTTTTAAGATTTTCAGCTCATTTTTTGAATTCTAGCTACTTTTTAGGTTTATTTTCATGATTTTTCACTAATTTTTGGCTCACTTTTGCCTATTTTCGGTTATTTTTTGCTCACTTACTAAATTTGGAGCTCATTTCTAGGATTTTTGGATCATTTTGCTAATTTTTGGCGAATTTTTCGGATTTTTGGAACTTTTTATGCTCATTTTTAAGATTCAAGGCTTATTCATAGGAGTATTGGATTATTTTTGCTAATTTTCAGTTTTTTAAAGCATTTTGACTCATTTTTCAAAATTTGTGCCTATTTTTACACATTTAGAGAACTTTTAGCTTTTTTTGGCTTATTTTCAGGATTTTTGGCTCATTTTTAGCTTTCTCGTAGGATTTTTATGCACATTGTCTTAACATTTAGCTCTTTTAGACTAATTTTTCCTCATTAGAAATTTTTAAGAATTTTTAACTAATTTTTAGGATTTTTCGCTGATTTTCTGAATTTTTAGTTTATATTTTGCTAACTTTAGCTCATTTTTGACTTATTTTTCCGGCTCTTTTGAAATAAGTTTGCACTTTTAGTTGCTTTTTAGGTTTGTTTTCAAGATCTTTGACTCACTTTTAAAATTTTTTCACTAATTCGTAGGATTTTTGGCTCAATTTTGTCAATTTTTCCCAATTTTGCTCATTTTTAACTTCCAGATTCCTTGCGAAAGGCACATCTGCACTGGTGGAGATCGAGACGGAGCACGACATTGCCGTGGAGCCATTCACTTCGTGCAGGGCTCTCGGAAGGGTCACTTTCCGATCGGCTGGACAGACTATCGCTGCTGGCATTGTCGAGACTGTTATCACTCCGCAATGATTTTTTTTTGAATTTTTTGTAATTAGAAAAAAAATTTTTTCTAAATTTTTGGAATTTTTCCTATTTTTTGGAATTTTTTTTTTAATTTCATTAATTTTTTTCTGATTTTTGTAATTAAAAAAAATTTTCTAAATTTTTTTTAATTTTTTTAAAAATTTTTTCCGATTTTTTTGGAATTTTTTCTTTTTTTCCAATTTTTTCCAATTTTTTTCCTTTTTCCCATTTTTTCCCAATTTTCAGTACATTTTCCAGTCTGTGGTCCATTTTTCTTTCCAGTCTTGCTCCGAATATATCAGAATTCTTTCTTTTTCAAATATTTTTTAATTCTTCAAATTTTTTGAAATTTTCTATCGCTTTTTCTCTGTTTTCCTCTCTCTTTTTTTTATAGATTTTTTGATGTGAATTCAGAAGATTTATTATAATAAAGATATGGAATTGATAGAAATTTGGCGCCAAAAATAAGTTGGGATTTCGGTAGAGCGCATTTGCAACACAAATGATTTTTCAGTACTAGAAATCAAATTTTCGAATTTCGCACCAATTTTTATATCAATCAATAGGGAATTTTTCACTGATTCAGAATATGTATTTCAATTTACAAAAATATGGATTTGAAAACTTTTTAACCATAATACAAAAGCTACAGTAATTTGTATTTCACCAAATTTTGTTGTCCCTTTAACTCTGTCAGTTTTCGATATTAGCAAATGAAAATATGTGCATTCGAATCAGTGAATTTTTTTCTTTCGAACCATATATAAATCATCCTGATACCTAAAAATCATATTTTCACTATTCTGGTGTTGAAAATGGGAGACCAGTAAAAATTGAAATTTTTGAAATTTCGAATTTCGCGCCAATTTTATATCAATCGATAGAGAATTTTTTGCTGATTCAGAATATGTATTTCAATTTCCAATAAGTCAAATTTATAGATTTTTAATCTTTATACAAAAGCTACAGTAATTTGTTTTCCAACAAAACTTGTTGCCCCTTTAACTCTGTCAGTTTTCAATATTTTTCAATGAAAACAAGTGAATCAGAATCAGTGAATTTTTCTCTTTCGAACCATATATAATCCTGACATCAAAAAAAAAAATCATATTTTCACTATTTGGGGTTGAAAATTGGAGACCACTGAAATTTGAAAATTTTGAATTTTCAAAATTTTGAATTTCGCGCCAATTTTTATATCAATCGATAGAGAATTTTTTGCTGATTCAGAATATGTATTTCAACTTGCAATAAGTCAAATTTAAAGATTTTTTAACCCTCATTTAAAAGCTACAGTAATTTGTTTTTCAACCAATCTTATTGTCTTTTTAACTTTGTCAGTTTTCAATATTTTTAACTGGAAATTAATGGGTTTTGTAGAGAAAAATTTTCTCTTTCGAATGATATAAAATTTACAATGAAAATGTTAGAGAAATTTTTACATATTTCAATTTAAAACTTACAACCTTCGGTGCTACAGTAACTTTACAATTCTATACTTTTTTCATTGATTTCATGATCTCCACCAAATTTTCGCGCCTTTATTCTCATTTACCCCCTATAACCAAGGTGAATCACCCAAAAATTTTGTGTGAAAAAAGGGTGGAAAAAGAGCAACTTCCGGATGGAAATCCGAGTCGCCTGCACATTGTTTTGGGCTCATTGTGCACCTTGTCGACAAACATGTTTCTTGTTTTTGGGTTGGCTCATTGTGCATCTGCTGCTCCACACACTGACAAATTTCTCACAATAGACTTAATAAGTCGCTTCGGCGGGAGATTAGGCTTGTCGGCTACAGTAATCCCTGCTTTGTTTGACAATTGAGCTCTGAAGAATGCGGAAAACCATGAAAAGTGAGAGCAATGATTCATTTTCAAGTGGAGTTTCAATTGAAATGGAGCAAAAAGAGCACAAAAGTGTTCCTATTGAAGGGTCGGTGAAACCGGTTTTTGGGCACGTGAAAGCAATGTTCACCTTCTAAAACTTTCAGCTTTCAATTTTTCGGAATTTTTCTTTCAGAATCGTGCTCACCATTCAATTTGGAGTAATTTGATACCCATATCGATAGGATTCCGTCATTTTCTAAATTTTGAAATTCATTGTCCACGAGAACTACACGAGCTACCAATCAGCTAATGGGGTGCCAAAACATGGGGATTTTCATGGTTTTCCATGGATTTTCCTGATTTTTGTCTCAAAATTCAGATTTTCCGTGTAATTTGCAACATTTTGATGACAAAAAACTCAACTTTCCTCTAGATTTAAGGATTTTTCTAGCCTTTTCTAGTTTTTTCAACGTTTTTGAATCGAAAATCAATAATTTTTGAATTTCAAAAGTTTTCCTTCTCATTTTCATATTTTCCATGTGATTTGCAGTGATTTGATACCCATATCGATGGGATTTTGAAAAATTTAATTTTTTTTGTTCACGAGAACTACACAAGCTACCAATCAGAGAAGTGGATCTTGTTTTTTGTTGTTTTTTTTCTGAGTTTTTTCAAATTTTTTTCAAATTTTTTTTAAAGATTAGGAGCATTTTTGTATTTTTAAAGTATAATTCAAAAATTTGAAATTTTTCATGCTCTAGAGGTCTTTCGTGTACTTCTCGTGGACAAAAAATCAAAATGTTCTAAATCCCATCGATATGGGTATCAAATTACTCGAAATCACATGGAGAACTCAATTTCAGTAAGAAAACTATAAAAATCCGGTCGAAAAACCACTTTATTCATAGAAAATCGCTGATTGGCTAGTCGTGTAGTTCTCGTGGACAAAATTTTGTCCAAAATTTTGAAAATTGGCAGAATATGGTCGATATGGGTATCAAATTACTCCAAATCACACGACGATTCCAAAAATACCAATAATTATTGGTTAAAACTAACGAGAACCCATATCCTGAAATCCTGATCGCTGATTGGTAGCTTGTGTACTTCTCGAGGACGATATTTTCAAAATGCTCAGAATATAATCGATATGCGTATCAAATTACTCCAAATTACATGGAGAATCTGATTCCGGAAGAAAAAGTACAAAAAATGAAGAGCTGAAAGTTTTAGACATTGAATTTCCCCTAATTGGTCGCCCGTGTACTTCTCGTGGACATTGCCCTCCAGAAATCGCGCATTCCCTCCTCCTCCTCGCTCATTCCGTAACCCTGTCAGTGCGGCGCCCGCGCGGAAAGAGCTCACTCCGTCAGGCTCCGCCCATTTTTTCTGTTTGACATGTCTTTTTGTTTGTTATCGCGCCCAGAAGGAGGCGAGAAGCAAACGGACTCCTGGAGAGAGAGCACCACACGAAACCATTTTTCCATGCAACTTTTCACAATTTTTCGCAGGATTTTTTGGAATTTTTTCTGATTTTTTCTGATTTTTTTAAGATTTTTTTTTCAATTTTTTGCTCAATTTTGACTTTCAGAATGCCACGTCATCTTCTGGTGACGTCACTCGTCTTCTGCCACGTGGCTTCTATATCAGGTACATGATCCCATTGATTTTTCGCTGAAAATTTAAAAAAAATTGAAATTTCAGCCAACCTTTACGGCCAACAATATCAGGCGCAACCGCAACAACAGTACTCGCAGGGTTATGGTAGGTTTTCCTTCAATTTTCATGGGGATTTTTGAGTTTTCATTGTGATTTTCAAATTCTCCTTGTGATTTGCTACATTTTGATACCAAAAACATCCACTTCCCCATTGATTTAAGCACTTTCTAGCTAAATTTAAATTTTTAGCTATTTTCCAAAGTTTTTGATCAAAATTCAATAATTTTCTAATTTTCAAAGTTTTCATTTGCATTTTCATATTCTCCATGTGATTTGGAGTAATTTGATATCCATATCGACCATGTTCTGTTGATTTTGAAAATTTTGGTCAAAATTTTGTCCTCGAGAACTACACGACTAGCCAATCAGCGAATTTCATAGGAAATCAAGGGTTAGATTTTTATGATTTTCTCACTGGAATTGAGTTCCTCATGTGATTTGGAGTAATTTGATACCCATATTGATAGGATTCTGACAATTTTAAAAATTTTGGAAGAATTTTTGTCCTTTTGTCCTCGAGAAGTACACAAACTACCAATAAGAACTCGGCAGCTAGAAAACTGTGAGAAATTGGTTTTTTGGGTAATTTTTGAGCTAGAATTGATAGGAATTGGGTTTTTTTGAAAATTTTGAGTGGTTTTTAAAGAAATTTGCTCTAGATGTCAAGAAAATAGTGGAAAATAGTGGGAAAAAGTTGATTTTCGGTGATTTTTCTATGAAAAATTTCAAATTTTGCAATTTTCTCCTTGAAATCGTGTTCTCCATGTAATTTGGAGTAATTTGATACCCATATCGACCATATTCCGCTAGTTTTTAAAATTTTGAAAATCATCTTGTCCTCGAGAAGTACACAACCTACCAATCAGCGATTTTCATAGGAAATCATGGTTTGGAGCCAGATTTTTAAAGTTTTCTCGTTGAATTTGAGTTCTCCATGTGATTTGGAGCATTTTGATACTAATATCGAGGGGATTTGGATCATTTTGAACATTTTTGATGAAATTTTGTCCTCGAGAACTACACGAGCTACCAATCAGAGAATTTCTCCGATTTTCAGCCCCTAAATGTGTACTTCTCGAGGACAAAAATAATATCTAGCGTTCCCGGGTCGTTTCTAAAAGTGCCCAAGTGTTATTCTTTTCTCGCCGGAGACACGATTGTTTGTCCACATGTCAGTTTCCTCGGTGCGCTTCTCACACTAATGTGTGCACACACCGGCTCGAGCTCACCGAGCCACAGCAGATAAAAGATTTCCAGAAGTGCCATCATCCCAATTCGCGTACACCGAGCAGCAGCCTGCTCAGCAACCCCAACAGTTTCACAGCTACAACTCGCAGCCGGGCGTGCAGTACGGAGCCACCGCCGACGCCAGCTCCTTCTTTCCGAATCAGGCTGCGTTGACTGCGGCTGCCACGTCATTCGCCACCAGCGCTGCTCAACAATATGCTCAGCAGTATGCCAGTCAGCAGCAGGTCCCGCAGGTTGGGGGTTTTGAGCTCCAGGGGCTTTGGTGTTGATAGCAGGGGGATGAATTACCTATCAATCGACGCAGAATCAGATGCTGAGCAAGATTGTAGTACTTCATTTTTAATGAAAATTGAGTTGAAGAGAGTTATGAGCGTTTGAAGTTGAGAGATCGTGCTTTATATGGGTTGGAGGGATCCACCACAGCTTTGAAGGCCTGTAACTCACCAGAAAATTATTTTTGGAAATTGTAAGTATCAAAATCTTGCTCAACGTAAAATTCTGCGTTGATTGATATAAATATCTTTATATTTTGAGATCTCCCTCCACTTTTCTTTTCGATATCCCAAACATCGAATTGAAAATTTTCACACTTTTCTACCTATCATAACTCCGCCCACTTTTGCTCTTTTTGGCTCAAACTTTTTGGAGTTATTGAAAAATATTAGAGCAACAAATTGTTAATTGACAACTTTTAATGAACAATTGAAATGAGCAAGTTAACATTCACTTTTTGGAGCCAACTTTTTCGACTCCGGAGTGCACTCTATAAAATTAATGATAACTTGCTCATTTTCAGAGCTCATAAAAAGTTGTCAACTAACAATTTGTACCTCTCATGTCAATCTTTACCTCTGTAAAACTGGAGCAAAAATGAGCAAAAGTGGGCGGAGCCACAATCAATTCTTTCAGACCGCCTCAGCGCCCCAAATCGATCAGGCGAATCTGGCCAAGTACTCACAGTACCTGGACATTCTGCAGAAGGCGTACGGGATTCAGTTGCCTGGGGAGTTGTCAATGCAGCCGAATGCGGCGGCGGCTGTGGGGTCGGCGCAGCAGGCTTACGGGTATCAGCAGGGCGGAGGTCAGGGTGGAGTGCAGGGTGGAGGTCAGGGAGCCGATGTGACCTATCAACAGCAATTGGCTGCTTATCAGCAGCAACAGCAGCAGATTGCGGAGCAGCAAAGAGCACAACAAGCTGCTCAAGCTGCTCAGCAAGCCGCTGAGCAGCAAAGAGTGGAGCAACAGAGAGCCCAACAGCTCCAACAGCAGATTGCTCAGCAGCAAGCTCAGCAAGCTGCTGAGCATCAGAGAGCTCAGCAAGCTGCTCAAGCAGCTCAACAAGCTCAGCAGGCTGCAGAGCAACAAAGAGCTCAACAAGCTCAGCTCCAACTCCAACAGCAGCAATGGCAACAGCAACAAACCTACTCCGGCCAGTACTCCGGTCAGTCTCAGCAACCAGCTCAACCTCAACAACCTCCAGCCGGTCAATACTCCGGTCAATACTCCAGCCAAGCCCTTCCTCAGCAACCACAGCAACCTCAACAACCACCTCAACCTATCCAACCCCCAGCCGGTCAATACTCCGGCCAATACACCGGCCAAATGCAGCCGAACCCACATGCTCCTCAGCCGAACTTCCTCCCGGCTCCCCAGCCCCCTCAACAACCCTACATCCCCCCGCAGCCTGCTCAGCCGCCCACCCAGCCGCCCAGCTACAAGAACAACTACCAGACAGCCGCACTGGGCCTCACCACCTACTCCGGCCAATCGAAACCCCAAGTTTACACCTATCCAGGACCCTCTCAAGTTCAAAAACCCACCTACTCATCCAATGCTGGAAATAGCGTTGTGGAGGAAGAGGAGGAGGAGGAGCACGGCTCGGTGATCTCGCAGCAGGTGGTCCCGCCACGACCTGTACAGCCGCAGGTGGTTGCTACCGTAACCCGGCCGGCTCCAGTGGCTCCAGTGGCTCCAGTGATCCCCAAGGCTCAACCGGCACCTCCACGACCATCTCCCACTACCAGGGTGAGTTATTCTGTGCATTTCGAAAGTTTTCTTCTTGAAATCATATTCTCCTTAAAATTTGGAGTAATTTGATACCCATATCGACCATATTCTGACAATTTCTAAAATTTTGAAAATGATTTTGTCCTCGAGAACTACACGAGCTACCAATCAGCAATTTGGCTGCTAAAATATGAGTTTCCACTAGTTTTACAGTATTGAAAATGTGATTTTTGGAATTCTCATGAAATTTGGAGTAATTTGATACCCATATCGACTATTTTCCGCTCATTTTGTCCACGAGAACTACACGAGCTATCAATCAGCTATTTTCATTGAAAATCATAGTTTTCTGACCTGATTTTTAAAGTTTTCTCATTGAATTCATGTTCTCCATGTGATTTGGAGTAATTTGATACCCATATTGACTATATTCTGACAACTTTTGAAATTTTGAAAATCATTTTGTCCTCGAGAAGTACACAACCTACCAATCAGCGAAATGGGCGCCAAAATACGTCAAAACACATTAAAAATTTGATTTTTCCTCGAGAAGTACACCAACCACCAATTACAGCCGCCGACTCCGCCCACCATGCGCCCATCGACCCGTCCCGCCACCACCAAGAATGTCGCCACCCGACCCACCCGACCCGACACCAGTACACCATCACCAAGCCAAGCGCTCACCCAACAGGTACCTTATTTTCTTTTTTAGACTTTGAATCACCTGAAAATGTAAAAAATTCAGATTCGCAAACTGCCGGCCGTTCTGTACATCGATTCGAGAAACGAGAGCACGAAACAGACGGAGACGCTGTTGAGGGACACCTATGGCCTTCCACTCGTCACTTTTTACGTTGATAAGGTGATTTTCAGATTCTCCGTGTGATTTGGAGTGATTTGATACCCATATCGACCATATTCTGACAATTTTGAAAATTTTGGAAAATATTTTGTCCTCGAGAACTACACGACAAGCCAATCAGCGATTTTCAATGAAAAACATGGTTTTGGGACCAGATTTTCAGAGTTTTCTTGCTGAATTCGTGTTTTCCATGTGATTTGGAGTAATTTGATACCCATATCGACTATATTCTGAGCACTTTTAAAAGTTTTGGAAAATGTGTTGTCCTCGAGAACTACACGAGCTACCAATCAGCGAATAGTTAGGGTTTTCGTTAGTTTTTTCTTAATCAAAGTGTGATTTTCAAGTTTTCCGTCTAATTTGCTACATTTTGATACCAAAAACTCGTTTTTTCCGTCAACTTTAAGTGATTTTAAGCTTTTTCATCAGTTTTCCCATGTTTTCGATCAAAAATCGATAATTTTTCAAAATTTGAAAGTATTCCTCTACATTTTCATGTTTTCCGTGTGATTTGGAGTGATTTGATACCCATATCGATAAGATTCTGATGATTTTGAAAATTTTGGAGTGAATTTGTCCGCGAGAACTACACGACTAGCCAATCAGCGGTTTTCAGAGGAAATCATGGTTTTGGGACCAGATTTTTTATAGTTTTCTTATTCAATTTGTGTTCTCCATAAAATTTGGAGCATTTTGATACCCATATCGATAGGATTTGGATCATTTTGAGCATTTTTGATGTAATTTTGTCCTCGAGAACTACACAAGCTACCAATCAGCGTCTTTTTCACCATTTTCCACGAGAACTACACCACAAACCAATCAAAAACACCCTTTTCCAGATCGAAAAACCGCAAGCCATCGAGCGCCAACTCCAACAACTCACCGCCCACAAGGGACTACCGTACCTCTTCATCTGTGGAACGTTTATTGGAAGTGAGTGCGCCTTTAAAGCTACAGTAATCCGATGGGTTTTCCAGGCGAGACCCACATCGAAAACTACCATTCGAATGGACAAATTCCGCAGTTGGTCGAGTATGTGTGCGGCGATGAGAAGAAGAAGAAGAAGACGAAAAAGACGAGCTCTTAATTTTTATAAATTATTGATTTATCGATTTTTTTTATATAATTATAATTTATTTATTCTCAAATCTCATCATAATTAGTATTAATATTAATTAACCTATTTTAAGATTTAAATTTATTAAAATCAAAAAATGTTTCCTTTGTCTTTCGAAACTCGCTTAGCCTTATATTGCCGCCTGCTTGAAATTGTTGCGATACGAATTGAGAATTTTAATAAATTATTTGATTACTTAATTGCTTAATTGCTTAATTATCCAAACAAAAAAAACAGAAAAATTCGACTCAAAATTAACCTAAAATTTCAAAAAAAAATAAATTTTTTTTCCAATTTTTTTGATCTACCTATCATAACTCCGCCCACTTTTGCTCTTTTTGGCTCAAATTTTTCGGAGTTATAGAAAAATATTAGAGCTACAAATTATCAATTGATAACTTTTTATGAGCACGGAAAATGTGCAAGATATCATTGATTTTTGAAAGTGCATTTTTCAACTCCATAAAATCATTGATTTCTTGCTCATTTTAAATGCTCATAAAAAGTTTTCAACTAACATTTTGTTGCTCTGATATCAATGAGCATATCCAAAAAATTTGAGTCAAAAAGAGCAAAAGTGGGCGGAGTTATGATAGGTAGATCAAAAATTTTGAGTTTTTGATCTATCTATCATAACTCCGCCCACTTTTGCTCTTTTCAGCTCAAATTTTTTGAACACACAGATCAATATTAGAGCTACAAATTGTTAGTTGACAACTTTTTTTGAGCTCCAAAAATGAGCAAGATATCATTGATTTTTAAATTATACCCTATATATTGGGGGCACTTCAAAAAACTTGAATTTTCCGGCTCATTTTTGGTTTTCATAAAAAGTTGTCAACTAACAAATTGAAGCTCTCATGTTAATCTATAATTCCAAAAAATTTGAGCCAAAAAGAGCAAAAGTGGGCGGAGTTACGTGAAAAACAAGATTTTCAAAAATTTAGCACGTGGAATTCAAAAATTCAAAAAAAAAATTCAAAAATTATTATGTTCATTCCTATCTTTCTAAACCTTTTGCTTTTCACTTCGTGGAAGAAGCTGGAAATTCCGTAGCGAAATAAATGGCGAACAAAGAAAAGTGAGTCTCCGCCCACTAAACCGTGCCGCATATTGCAATTTTGCAGACTTCCCGAAGAGGACATCCTTTTGCCATATTACCATGGAGCACTTATGAATCAAGACGCCGATCAGTTGTTGGTGGTAAGCAAGTGCGCTCTATTGGACTAAACTGTTTTTTTTTGGTTTTTGGTGAAAAATGTCGATTTTTCTTGATTTTTCTTCGAAATTGATGATTTTTGGGATTTTTTCGGTGGAAAATCATAAAAAACTCATTAAAAAAAGTACATTTTGACAAGAAAATCCCGAAAAATTCAATAAATTTGAAGAAAATTCGATAAAATTGGTAAGTCCCTGAAAAATGACCAAAAAACCGTGCCGCAGACTTGCTAAAAGGGGCGGAGCCTATTTTGATCGAATTTTTCTGTTTTTTAATTCAAAATTGATGATGATTTTCCGGGAATTTTTTGATAAATTTTTTTTTTTTTTTTTGATAAAGGGAATTTTTTGATGATGAAAAGGATCCAGAACAGTGAAAAATCATGAAAAATCGATACATTTTTCCGAAAAATGCAAAAGAATTCCTAAAAATCAATAAATTTGAAGAAAAATCGATAAAATTGCAAGATTTACTAAAAAAGACGAAAAAAAACCGTGCCAAAGCTTTGCTAAAAGAGGCGGGGCTTATTTTGAGCGATTTTTTCAGTTTTTTCTTTCGAATTTGATGGTTTTTCGGGATTTTTTGATTAAAAAAGATAAAAAGAATCTAAAACAGTGAAAAATCATAAAAAATCAATAAATTTTTCCGAAAAATGCAAAAGAATTCCGAAAAATCAATAAATTTGAAGAAAAATCGAAAAAATCGCGAAATTCACTGAAAAATTACCAAAAAACCGTGCCGCAGCCTTGCAAAAAAAGGGCGGAGCTTATTTTCAAGGAATTTTCTGAGTTTTTGTTCGAAATTAGATAAGAAAATGATTGAAAGGCATTGAAAATTGCAAAAAACCAGAAAACTTTATTTAAAAAACCTAAAATCCCGGAAAATCAATGAATGCAACAAAAAAATCAATAAAAAATTTACAAATTCCACAAAAAAAAAACCAAAAATCCGAACAAATTCTCAAAAACTTCCGAAAAATCAATAAATTCAACCATCAAAAAAGTCACTAAAAATTCTGCAGAACGAAGGCGACTACATGGTAACAATGAAAATGAACGGCGAACTAAACCGAATGCAGGTGTTCCTGGCGATCCGTCTGAAAAAGGGCATCCGACGATACGAGATCAAAAGAACCGCCACTGCCGCCAAGTTCCACAACAAAAGCGCCCAAAACGTTGGAAAACTCATCGAGCTGCTCAAAATTGAGCCGCCAGAGATCAAAGGCGAACGCGTCACCCTGAAGCGAGCGATTCCAAAAGGAAAGTTTCAACTGATGCACAAGGATGTGGACTTTAAAAAGAAGCTGGGCAGTGGAGCGTATGGAACGGTTTATCGTGGAAGACTGGTGAAGACGAATACGAAGGTGGCGGTGAAGAAGCTGGACACGGAGGGCAATGATGATGCGTCGTTGGCGGAGATGATGAAGGAGGCGAGGGTGATGCAGTTGTACGATCATCCGAACATTGTCAAGTTCTACGGTTATATCCTTGATGATATTCCGTACTTGCTCGTGCTGGAGTATTGTAATGGTGGCTCGGTGGAGGATCGGTTGGTGGAGAGAGGTGCCAGGTTGAATAGTCGGACGCGTGTCACCTATTCCTATCATGCATCTTGTGGAATTGATTACCTGCATAAGAAGAAGTGGGTTTTTATTGTTTCTTTCTTGATTTTAATTAAATCCCTTTCCATAAAGTTTTAGAGGTGCTTTTCCTGTACCTAAAAATTCAAAAAATTTACAAAATCCGAACAGATTTAATATAAAAATTTCAAATTTCGGTTGAGGCATTAAGAAATCAGTCTTGCGAAATTTCACTTTTTGGGTTTGATAAAGCCTTGTAATCAAAAATCGGTTCCGATAGTTTTGTGCAGAATTTTATGGCGCATCTTTTGATATCAAAAAATACTGAAGACGATGAGATCAAAGTGGAAACCACCATTATCAATAGGGCGCGGTTGCAAAGTAGCTATTTACTTCTCTACCCCAAATCCTGAATCTTCTCGATTTTACTCAAATCCTTTTCCACAGCTTTTTAGACATTCTTTTTCTGTATCTAAAAATACAAGAAATTAGCAAGATCCCACCAGATTTAATACACTTTTTTCAAAATTCGGATGTGCCTTGAAAAAATCAGTCTGGCGAAATTTCCCTTTTCGATATCATAAAGCCTTGTAAATTTCAAAGCCGCAAAAATCCGTTCTAATAGTTTTGTGCAGAATTTCATGGCGCATCTTTTGATACCAAAAAGTACTGAACAAGGCGCCACCAAAGTGAAAACCACCATTATCAATGGAGCGAGCTTGCAAACTAGCAAACTAGTCCTTTGCTTTTCTCATCCCCAAAAGCTTTATATTCTCGATTTTACTCAAATCCCTCCCCATAACATTTTAGATTGTCTTTTTCTGTACCTAAAAATACAAAAAATTAGCAAAATCCCACCAGATTTGATAAAAATTTTCGAAATTCGGATGTGGCATGAAAAAATCAGTCAGGCGAAATTGTACTTTTTCGGTATCATAAAGACTTGAAATCACAAACCGGTTTCTATAGTTTTGTGCAGAATTTCATGGCGCATCTTCTGGTACCACATATCAGTAACAAAAGTGAAAATTCGATGAGTTAGTACTGAATCGCAAAATTGACGTATTTTTGCACCGACGATCAAAACCTTGAGAAACGTGGAGTAACCTACAATCACACATTCTTTTCAACAAAAATCAAATTATCTGTGCAATTTTACGTACAATACACCACACCCAACCAATTTCCAGCTGCATTCACCGCGACATCGCCGCGCGAAACTGTCTGATCCACAAGGAAATCGTGAAAATCGCCGATTTCGGCATGTGCCGCGCGCAATCCATCTACAAAGTGGACCTGAACAAGCCGACGAACATCCGCTGGCTGGCGCCCGAAGTGTGGGACATTGGCGAGACGCGCGCCAACACGGACATCTTCGCGTTCGGCGTGATGCTGTGGGAGTTCTTCGAGATCCCCTACGACACGCCGTACAGTCAGTGGAAGGGGTACGTCGTCAAGCAGAAGGTGCGCGAGGGATTTCGGCTCGATGTGCCCAAGGGGATGCCGGCGGAGATGGCGGCGGTGATGAAGGAGTGCTGGGATAAGGACGCGGCGAGGCGTCCCACGGCGGAGAAGTTGAAGGAGAAGTTGGAGGCGATCAATGCGAAGCTCACCGAGTCGCCTGTCGGAACTGCGCTCGATCGGAGCATTGGTTAGAATTCGGTTTTGATAATGAAGGTGTTGCGATTTGATGACCTATACTGACAGTTTTAACGATTTTGAATCTATCTCGGTCTTCTATTCTATCCTCTGTAATGTGATAGGCATTCAGGCATTGAGAATTTTCCAGAAATTTGGTCACTGATAGTTTCGACGTCGCTGATTCCCTGATTCTGAATCTGAAGTCAGAATTTCTGTAATTCATCTCATTTTTTCATTAGATGTCAAAGCCGTTTTCAGTACTATTTCCTTTCGACACGTGAAAACATGAAGGAAAATAGTAGTGAAAACGGCTTTTTCTCCAAAATGAAAAAATGAGATCAATTACAGAAATTCTGACTTCAGATTCCGAATCAGAGAATCAGCGACGTCTTCTATTCTATCTTCAGTAAAGCTATATCGCGCTCCATTGAACTAGACAAGACGCAGACTCACATTACACTTTTTCTCTCACCCCCTAACACAATGGAGCGCACTTGCATTTACAATAAAAAATATTTATCGCACGTTGAGCATATGAGACATGTGAGAGTTCGCATTCCAATTCAGACTACTTCTTGTCGAAGACGTTATTGTTCAGCCCCGCCAACGTCTGGTAGTTTGGATCATGGGTGGCCGCTTTGGCGTTCTGATCGGCGGGTGCAGCCGGTCCTCCACCTCCTCCACCGTCCTTCTTGTCGAAGACGTTGTTGTTGAGACCGGCTAGGGTCTGATAGTTCGGATCGTGGGTAGCCGCCATTGCGGGTTTTCCGGCGGCCGGAGCAGCTGGAGCAGCTGGACCTCCTGCAGGCGCCCCATCCTTCTTCTCGAAGACGTCATTTCCAAGGCCGGCAAGAGTTTGATAGTTTGGATCGTGAGTAGCTGCCATTGCGGGTTTTCCAGCAGCGGGTGGAGCAGGAGCCGGAGCAGCAGCAGCTGGACCCGGAGCACCTCCCTTCTTATCAAACACATTCTCCACTCCCGCCAAAGTCTGATAGTTGGGATCATGCGTCCCGGCCACCGCGTTCTTATCCGCCGGCGCCTTTGGTCCACCCGCACCCTCCGCCTTTTTGGGTGCCGCTCCACCATCTCTGGACGAGTCGCCAACTTGAGAAGCGTCTTCTTTCTTGCTGCTATTATTCGAGGTCTCCGAGCATCGCTTCTTTTTCTGAAACTTTTCAGTGTTCTCCTCTTCATAGTAAAGCGCTTACTCCTCCGCACTTGACGAGAAGCGTGGCGACGAGTAGTGGCGATGCCAAGTTCAACGCGATTCCGATGATATCTTGAACGTCCATGACGGAGGTGAAAATTCGGAATGGGAATGGTTTTTTCTAACCATCAGTGATTTGAGAAAGTTGAGAAAGTTCACGGTCAAAGTTTCACGAAAAATCGATATTTTTCAATATTTTTCATGGTTTTTTGTAGTCAAATTATCGAATTTACATCGAGAAATCTTTTTGTCTTTTTAAAACAATCAAATTGACGAAAAACCCTGAAAAAATCAGAGAAAAATTCCGAAAAATCCAAAAAAAAAACCCGACAAAAAATTTGAACTGAAGGTGGTCAGCAAGTGCGCTCTATTGGACTCTGACTGTTTTTTCGTGTTTTTTTGAATTTGTAAGGGTAGGATTCCACGAGTAATTCAATTTTTGGACTTTGTTCGAGTCCTATCCCGGATGACGTAGCGCATTCCCGAGCTACAGGCTAGAGTCGCCCGACATTCCATTGGAGCCGGAAGACCGGATAAACAACCCTCCGTCTCTCTTCTCATATGGTCTCTACTGTCTGACAGACTCGAGACAGGCCAAAGGACGCCGCCGCCCACGAACATTCCTCGCCGACAAGGATTCTATATAACGATCGTGTTTGACTGAATCCAGGCTTTTCTGTTCTCACTTGGGGCTCTTCCCCCCCTTTTATCTAAACCTTAATAAACCTGTCTAACTTCAATGTTGCCTTTAATGGTAGCAGCGAGTGGTTGACTTACCTCTGATCGGGAGGTCGTAGTTTATGAGTTATTTTTTTTCTCATTTTCTTCTTCCTTTTCCGTTCAAGCGAGTCAACTAATTACGATCCACCGGGATAGGTTTATTAGGTCTAGTTAAGGGTATTAGTAGTGATAGGTCGGTCTGGATTAAGATAAGGAATCGACGCATGACAGTAGGGAGGTAGCTCCTCCATCCGGGGCAAGGCCTTGGAAACCTTCTTTCGAGTGCGCAATCGAAATTGGCTTTCCTCGAGCAGATGTACATACGGGATACGCTCCGCCCAACCGTACCTATCAGAAAATGCCGGGGTCAGGCCAGGCCTGGATCCATCAGAAGCGAGCGGCCGGTACCGTCGCAAGCTGGAGGCGTGTATGCGCGAAGGGTGTCCAGGACACCACAGATAACGGGTAACGATATATATGTATATATATATATTTTTTTCCCCTCCTTCTGTTAAGCACACAGACAGAAGCCGTACTGACCTTCACCCCTCTTCTCCCCTCTTTTCTCACTTCGCTTCTCTCAAGCGTTCTCTTCTTCTCTAGTGTCCTCCTGCGTGACACTGTCCAACCCACCAAAAACTTTTCTTCTCCTCGTCAGTTCGGTCTTTTTATCTGTTTGTTTTACAACGGTCAGAAGCACAGCAGGGCGCGTGTGCCAGCATTCTTAGTTTTCTTTGTTCCCCTCTAACCACAGTAAAAGTTCCCCAGTTTAGATTTTTTTTTCTTCCTCAGTTTCCTCGCAACCCACAGTACATCCGCATTCAGAACTATCGCAGATCCTATTTTTTTTTCTTACGTTTATTTTTGATTTATCTATGACCCGCTCCACTCGAGTCAACCCAGTCAAGCCAATCAGTCAGTCAGCGAAACAACCCAGTCACGAACGGTTCAGTTTACCGGCAGACGCCATCTCCCAGTCTCCTACGTCAAGTTCCCACGTGAACTCATCAAGTCTCAGCAAGAGCGAAGACAAAACCCGAGGGCGCTTCTCCCTTAAAACAGACCCAGTCCTTTTAAAAGCCTTTTCAGCCCCATCCCCCATGGTTTAAGCAGTTGCCTACGCAGCACTACCGCAGTAAACCCGCAAACGATGTCGCGATTATCAGTCAGCAAAGAAGGTGTCCCACACATGATAAATGGCCAAGGTCCCCCAGTGCATGCTCCATCGCTACATGAAGACAATATCGCATCAGTCGCATAGCAAGCCCCATCTTCAGTCTAGTGCTTTAGCGTTCGGACCACAACCGTCAGCAAACCAGAACCCATTGACATAAGAACGTAAGAGTAGGTTCAAAGCAGTCCCTTCAATTGCTTGGGCAATGAACCATCCAAACCGCTCTTCCCGGTTTACTCTTCTCTCTCCCACCCCTCTCCGTCGTTAACCGATTATCCAAAAGTGAGCTCCAGCATCCACTGACAATAGTTGTTCAAGAAGTTCTCGTAATACTGAAGCGTAGAAGCAAGCGCAATCAAGGTTACCGTACCCCGCCCCACTCGGTGCAGCGCCACTCCGCCACTTTACATCGCCCCGTTGTACGACATTTCGTTTTCGTCCCACAGCCAACTCACACCGCCACAAACTGTACAGTTGACCGGTCGCCTCTTCTTCCGTCATACTTCTTCTTCAAGCTCTTTCAAACATCTGAGCCAGCCTCACAGCAGCCAGATGCCGAACTTGTCGGAGACTAGGGTTCTCATTTTCCGTCGGCGCCCCTTCCGATTCTTCCCGTTCTTCCACGCCCTCATGCAGCTTAAAAACCCTGTATTTTCAGCACATCGTTCGACGTCACCTCATGCACCCAAGCCAACCACCCCCCGTGGGTACGCCCATCAGGGTCGTCTCCGGGACCCAACTGGGCGCTTCTCCCAGTAACTCACCATCCTCCCCCTCTCTCACAAGGGAATGGTCAGAGCAGTCCCCGGAGTTTCCGTATGAAACGTATATCATTCGAAAGCAAATTTTATGAGGATTCAGAATCTGTATTCAATTTTTCCTGAATGGCTCTGTGAGCCGAGATACAGCCGTCCAAAGCTCAAAAAAGGTGATTTTTGTGAAACTTTGAGCGTTCATAACTCTCTTCGGAATTTTTCTCATGGAAATCCAACTATATATTTTAGTATGGCTTAAAATTTTGCATCGATTCATGTACAAATTAATTTTTTACTAATAACGAATCTCTTGTCACCATCGTTCGAAAGTAGCTAACTTTGACATGGTCGTAAAAGATGTCTAGAATTTTCAAAATGTGAGTGTTTTACATGAATCGATGCAGAATTTTAAGCCATACCAAAATATATAGTTGGATTTTTACGAGAAAAATTCCGAAGAGAGTTATGAACGTTCAAAGTTTCACAAAAATTACATTTTTTGAGCTTTGGACGGCTGTATCTCGACTCCTAAAGCCATTCAGGAAAAATTGAATACAGATTCTAAATCCTCATAAAATTTGCTTTCGAATGATATACGTTTCATACGGAAACTCCGGGGACTGCTCTGACCATATCCTTGTCAGCCCGGCCGAAAGGTCTACAGCTGACCTCGCCGGCTCTTCTCCGGCCTCCCAAACCCTCTTTTGTCAGACCACCTGGCTTTCTTCGAACCTCCTCAGCACAGATTGGCTGGATCCCCGTTCCTCGCCCGCCGACTTTGCCGCCATCTCAAACACCAAGGACGAAATTTCGAAATTCCGGCGCAAGCACCCGCAGGACTCGACCCCTGGAAGCCAGCAAGGAACCGTGAGTGATCAATCAGATTCAGATACGGATTCATCAACCGCCTATGCCCTGTTCGTCCTGGACGGAACTAGTGGAGATTCCTTCCAAGCGAGACCAGTCTACAAGAAATTGACCTCCCGCGGCCGTCAAGATCTCGATAACGTGCTCTTCACAACACCTAACGCCGCAGACCCGAAGGATTTCTTCATCGGAGACCTCCTTATGGTACACAAGCTGGAAAGGATCGTCCCCGACCCGGCTTTGGAGGATGACAGTTTCAACCCGGTTTGGAAGATCACAGATTTTACTCTCCCTGAGAGGAAGATAATGGAGAAGCAGCTGATCACTGTCAAAAAGAACGGGAGGTTCACCTACACGTGTCGCGCCTCCAGCTTCCCTTGGATGGCGAGGAAGAAGTCACGGAAAGCACTAGTGTTTCCCACTTCGTTCCCGGCACAACTGGTTCCCAACAGCTTACGCAACCAGGAGGAATCCACGTTTTACGCAGACCTCTTCATACCACGGGTGCCGTTCAACACCAGACATGGCTCGAGAATGTCCGAAAATAGAGACACATCCCAGTAAGCATTCCAGTCTGCTAAGACGAGGTTAAGACGGCATTCTAACCAACATCTCCCCTGTACAGAGACACATCCCAGTATGCATTCCAGTCTGCTAAGACGAGGTTAAGACGGCATTCTAACCAACATCTCCCCTGTACAGAGACACATCCCAGTATGCATTCCAGTCTGCTAAGACGAGGTTAAGACGGCATTCTAACCAACATCTCCCCTGTACAGAGACACATCCCAGTATGCATTCCAGTCTGCTAAGACGAGGTTAAGACGGCATTCTAACCAACATCTCCCCTGTACAGAGACACATCCCAGTATGCATTCCAGTCTGCTAAGACGAGGTTAAGACGGCATTCTAACCAACATCTCCCCTGTACAGAGACACATCCCAGTATGCATTCCATCGTATCCATCCTTCGGCCTGCAACAAAATTAAACGAAACGGAACGGAAAACAAAACGAGGGAAAAGAAAAGGAAAAAAGGAAACACGGAGAAGTAAAAAGAAAAGTCACCATCCACCAAGAGAAAAATGTAATGAATGAGTCGACTGGAAGACTGGGTATTGACTAGAGAAATGTGACGATGGAGAAAATTCGAAAGTGTATGTTACAAGCAACGCCCGCTTTTTATGACGTAGATGAGGAGTTATTGATTAAGCGTTTCATGTTTCAAATCGCATTGAAAAATTGAAAAGATCAGTAAAAGTATTTCTACGATTTTAGAGGAGGTACATTACTCAAAATTCAAGCGAAAAGTTGTGTTAATGTGCAAAAACGGTACAATCAAAAGCTAGAAAACGTTGAAGAAGTGAAATGTTTAACTTTCTTAGTAGTCGCTCAATTAGATCGAAAAAGAAGTGGACGTTTTTCAGTTTCTATCAAGTCATTGGCAATTGAATTTTACGCGCGATTTACATTTATAGTCTTAAAAAATAACGGCGAAGAGTACAAGCTAATCGGAAAAAACTGAACGAAAACCTGAAAAAAGGAAAATCCGGAGCAATGGAAGGAGTCACCGTTTACCAAGTGAGAAAATGTAATGAATGAGCCGACTGGGGGGACTGGATATTGATTAGAAGGATGTGACGATGGAGAGACAGAGAGACGCAGAGATAGAAAGAGGGACCTCGACCTGTATGTTACAAGATACGCCCCTTTAATGAGAGGTCAAAAACAGAAAGGAAGGTTTCCTCTATTTTTTTTCTTCCAGCTCCTACTATTTTTTCAAACCGACTATCTCCGCCGAGAGAGCCAGAGGATTGCCAGGTTCCGGATGCCTCCTCCATCAACCGTTCCGTCCTTGCCTAGGATACTCCGAGGTGATCCCATCCCCGGACATCATCGCCAGGATCAGACCGGACTCACACGGCGGACGGCTCCTCTCTTGCCTAACCGGATGCTATGACGACCTGGACAACCCGGATTCTGGAAGCCGCCAACGTCAGCGAGCATCGGGAGATAGTCGTATGCTTCTCCAACGCATCCACAGCGGCAGTCGTCGACCGTTACATGGAGAACGAAGCCAAGCTGGGATACGCGCTGGTCAGGATACCATCTCTCCCCCACGAGGAAGGCCAGGACACCTCCCGCCCAACCACGAGAGACCTGGACGCCGTTTGGCCGACAGTCTTCAGCGCGAAGGTGAAACTGGCCAACCATCTCGGCAGTACTGAAGGTGAGGACTTAGCCATTGCGGCTTCAGCTCGCTACCACCTCGACCAAAATGGGCTCTTTCCCCCATACGAACTCTCTAAACAATTCGAGCAAGCAACATCTGACTGCTTGCTTCGGCGTGGTTCGCTTTCCATTTTGAGCACCCTCGAGCGGATCTCGGGTCCAATCCTTCTGGTGTGCACCCCGTACACGTTGGCGCAGATGTTCCTGGAGGAAAGATCCTTCTTCGCCGGAGTGAAGACGATTCACATCGACGACGCGGAGGAGTTCCCCCTCTACGCTCTCCTCGTCCTGGTCGCCACCTTTCCGAGCGCCGTCTACAAGCTCTCCGGAGACTTCGCAGCGCCACAGCGATCACTTGGCGTGCAGTTGAAAGAGCCCAGGATCCGCGAGAGGTTCAACATCACCTCAGAGCGGACTATCCATCGCACCAGGGCAAGCCGAGCGCTGGCAAGATTCTACGGGAGGTCCGAGCTGGTTTCAACAAGCCCACCTCTCTTCGGATCGATCTCGGGCTTTTCGTGCGAGCAACCAATCCACATCATCAACACCGAGGCCCGGGAACTATCGACGGCGTCGTTCTTGGCCAGAGCACTCCGGCACGCTGGCTACGACAGGCTCACGATTGGGATCCTCGCGTATACGGAAGAGCACGCAGAACGGCTACTCGAGGAGCACAAAAGAGATCGGGGAATTCGAGTTCTCCACGTCAACGAAGCGCGAGGATTTTCCTGCGACATCGCCATAGTGACGACAGCCAGTGACAGCAGAAGGAAATCATCTAACCTCTGGGAGTCGGAACAAAAGATGCTGATCGCCCTCACCAGAGCCAGCAAGTGGTGCTTCGTGCTGGTCAACAAGAGAAGGATGCGCCGGTACAACGTCTGGAACAACTTGTTCGAAGATGTCTCCCACCCAGCAGCTAACCACGAGGCCCGGCAAGTGGCTATGGGCCGATCCTGAGCACCGCTACCCAAACAGGGAACCCGAAAGTCCGTAAGTCCCGCAAACCGGAACCATCCAGAGGCCCTTTTCCCTCGACAAACCTACCACCTTTTTTTTTATATATAAAACCAGGGCGCTTCTCACCCTCTCAATCAACTTCAAAAAAAAATCCTCTCGAGGTAACCATTTCCATTGGAAACCCAGCGGCCCCACTCCGCAAGAATTACAAAAATCTCGCTCCACTCGAAATAGTCTAGTCTGCCGACCCAGCTTCGGACTCTTCAAGTGGACGAAGTCTCTCTACTCCCTCAGTACGCGTTCCTGGCACCCGTCACGGCATTCCCAATGGTCGAGTACGGACTCGTCAGTCGGATCAGCGTCACCCGGACGAGGACCAAGCAGCTTGACATCCCACTAAGGCCGCGGCAGAGAAGTGCGTCATCTGGAAGCACGTCCCCCACGAATTCTTCCTGTGCGGATCGCTTCGCCTAGCCGACCTCCGGACCGCTTCACAGCGAACCCACCTGAGCCCTCCCACATCGTGAGTTCTCTCTTCTTTTTCGGGTCACAACCCTTTTACGGCGCCACTCCGTATTTTCATTCGACTTCCTCACTGCCCCTCCCCCCGGGAAAAGGTCTTCATAGGACCAGGGACGGTCCTGTTTAAAGGTGAAAGGTGTAAGGGTAGGATTCCACGAGTAATTCAATTTTTGGACTTTGTTCGAGTCCTATCCCGGATGACGTAGCGCATTCCCGAGCTACAGGCTAGAGTCGCCCGACATTCCATTGGAGCCGGAAGACCGGATAAACAACCCTCCGTCTCTCTTCTCATATGGTCTCTACTGTCTGACAGACTCGAGACAGGCCAAAGGACGCCGCCGCCCACGAACATTCCTCGCCGACAAGGATTCTATATAACGATCGCGTTTGACTGAATCCAGGCTTTTCTGTTCCCACTTGGGGCTCTTCCCCCCCCCCCCCCCCCCCCCTTTTATCTAAACCTTAATAAATCTGTCTAACTTCAATGTTGCCTTTAATAATTTTTTGATGATTTTTAGGTGTTTTTTCACGATTTTTTCAGTTTTTCGCATGAAAAACATTAAAAAATTCAAAAAATTGGAAAAAAAACAACCAAAAAATCAACAAAAACATTGATTTTTCATGAATTTTCCCTTGAAAACCTGGAAAATTCGAAAATCCCACCAACCATTACACGTAATATAAACCATCTGTTCCCCCTTTATCAAAAAAAGGGCCACTGGCTAATCCGATATAATAATGTGTATTGAGTACAAGAAGAGGACACGTGTCAAGTGCCAACCGTCTCATTATCCAGTTGCGCAAGTTGCGGCCACGCCCCCTTTGGCCACGCCCACTTTCTCTCCTTCTTCTTCTAACGTCTTCAGTCTGCTTCGTCGTCTAGGTATTCTGGAGTTGTCTTCTGAAGATGTTCAAGGTGCCCACGTCTTCTGGATCAGCGTCAGAATCGCCGCCTGGCGCCGAGGAGGAGTTCGAGCCATATGTGAGAAGGAAGCGGTCAGAGGGAGGCGGAAGGAAGAAGATGCACGGGCTCAATGAGCAGGTAAGAATGGTTTTCTGATTGGCAGCTCGTGTAGTTCTCGTGGACAACGCCCGAAAATTTCAAAAATCAGCGGAATATAGTCGATATGGGTATCAAAATGCTCCGAATTTTATGGAGAATACGAATCCAGTGAGAAAACTGAAAAAAACAATCGCTGATTGGTAGGCTGTGTAGTTCTCGTGGACAATAACCCAAAATTTGAAAATGCTCCAAACCACATCGATATGGGTATCAAATTACTCCAAATTTTATGGAGATCACGAATCTAACAATCTCAACCTATAAAACCACCACTTTCTCCGTCTTATTTGAACTTTATCACTTCCAGGAGCAAAACCTGCTCCGCAACTCTATCAACAGTCGAGAACGTCGTCGAATGCACGAGCTGAACGATGAATTCGAAGCTCTCCGTGAATGTCTTCCGTATCCAAACGAAGCGAATAGTCGTAGAATGAGCAAGGCGAACACCTTGTTGCTCGCTTCTAATTGGATCAAACAGCTCGCCAATGCGAATCATAAACTGACTATGGAGTTGAATGCGGCTATGGCAAAGGTAATGTTTTTATCTATTAACTCCAAAAAATTGGGCCAAAAAGAGCAAAAATGGGCGGAGTTATGATAGGTAGATCAAAAATGTTGAGCTTTTGATCTACCCCTATAACTCCGCCCATTTCTGCTCAATTGTTCTGAAATTTGGAGGGGTTGTAGATTGATAAAAGAGCTACAAATTGTTAGTTGACAACTTTTAATGAGCTCTAAAAATGAGCAAGAGATGATTGATTTTCTGAAAGGCACTTTTTGAGCATTTTTGATGAGGGAACATTGAAAAATCACAATTTTCCCGGCTTATTTTTGAGTTTCATAAAAAGTTGTCAACTAACAATTTGTAGATCTAGTATTGATCTTTAACTTCAGAAAATTGGAGCCAAAAAGAGCAAAAGTGGGCGGAGTTATGATAGATAGATCAAAAATAGCAAAAATCAACTAAAATCCACTAAAATCAAGATTCCGATGATTTTAAAATGCAATTTTTTACTTTACTCAATATCTTTTATTGTATCCAAACACTATCATCCTTAAAACGAAAAAGGGGCGGAGCCAAATCCTACTGTAATTTATGGCGGTACCGTTTCCACTGTCCCAAAAAGAATCACATAAACATCAGTGATTGATTTTCGTTTCGCAAAAGTCGCATGCGAAATTGCATTGCAAATGAGGTGATTTATCGCGTTTATGGTTATTTGGTTACGGTAGCAGTCGGTGCGGCAGGTGTCTCTGTTCACACTGTTCACACTGTTCACACCTGCGGATCATATCTTGAGATCGGATAGTGATTGCGTCTTCTCCTCGAGAAGTACACCAGTTTTGTAGTTCTCGTGGAGAAGGGTACTGTAAATAACAAAAAACCACTTTTTAGTCTGTTTTTCGCTGATTGGTAGCTCGTGTAGTTCTCGAGGACAAAAAACTTTTCAAAATTTCAAAATTCAACGGAATATAGTCGATATGGGTATCAAAATGCTCCAAATTACACGATAAATCCAAATTCAACAAGGAAACTATGAAAAAATAGTCGTAAAACTAAGATTTCCTTTGAAAATTGCTGATTGGTAGCTTCTGTAGTTCTCGAGGACAAAATGATTTTCAAAATTTTTGAAATTGGCAGAATCCAATCGATATGGGTATCAAATTACTCTAAATCACATGGAGAATATGAAAATGTAAAGGAAAACTTATAAATTTTGAAAATTATCGATTTTTGTTTCAAAAACATAAAAAAAATTGATGAATATTTTGAAAACTGCATGGAAAAGCTTAAAATCATAGGAAAAGTGATGATTTTAGTATCAAAATGCTCCAAATTTTATGGAGAATTTGATTTCAATGAGAAAACTAAGAAAAATGAGTCGGAAAGCTATATTTTGACCAAAATTCGCTGATTGGTCGGCTGTGTAGTTCTCGAGGACAAAATGTGATCAAAATTTTTCAAATTGCTCAGAAACCTGTCGATATGGGTATCAAATTACTCTAAATCACAAGGAGAATATGAAAATGTAAAGGAAAACTTTTAAATTTTGAAAATTTTCGATTTTTATTCAAAAACTTTGATAAGAATTTTGAAAACTGCTACAAAACGCTGAAAATCATAGGAAACGTAATGATTTTAGTATCGAAATGCTCCAAATTACACGCTGAATCCAAATTCATCAAGAAAATCATGAAAATTCGATCGAAAAACCATGATTTCCCATGAAAATCGCTGATTGGTAGCTCGTGTACTTCTCGTGGACAAACTACATTTCAAAATTTCAAAATTCAACGGAATATAGTCGATATGGGTATCAAATTACTCCAAATCACATGGAGAACACGAAACCAATAAGAAAACTGAAAAAAGACAGTCGCTGATTGATAGGTCGTGTAGTTCTCGTGGACAATAACCCTAAAATTAAAAAATGCTCCAAAACCCCTCGATATTAGTATCAAATCACTCCAAATTACACACTCTACCTGAAAATCATAATCACAACTCCAAAAATTTACAGATCGAAGCCCTGCAAGCTCAAAAACCTGCTCCACCAACTCCCACCTCTTCAAAATGCTCCAAATGCCAACAAAACGCGTGTTTTTCGGTAGACTGTATAACTTCCACTTGATTCTATATAAATCTTCTTTCTCTTTTCTTTCCTTGATAATAATGGGTTAATGCCATTCCCTTATAATCCCCACCACCTACTGCTTTTCCCAACAATAACTCCATCTGCTTCTATTGTATTCGTTTTGGTGAATAAAATTAGAATTGTATTGGGTTATTGTCCAGAAGAAGTACACTAATGAGGACTTGGAACAAGTTTGGTGCAAAATGTGGGAATTGGAGGTTTTAAGCCTTGAAATTCGCTGTTTCGTAGCTGGTGTAGTTCTCGAGGACAAAATGTCATAAAAATGTTCAAAATGCTCAGAATATGGTCGATATTGGTGTCAAAATGCTCCAAATTTTATGGAGAATTCGAATTCAATGAGAAAACTGCAAAAATTAGATAGGAAAACTATATTTTGAGCCCTATTCACTGATTAGCAGGCTGTGAACTTCTCGTGGACAAACTGTCCTCCAGAATTGTCAAAATTAACGGAAAATGGTCGATATGGGAATCAAAATGCTCCAAATTTTATGAAAAATTCAAATTTTCTTGTTCCCACTGTGAAAAAACAACGGAAATCTATTTTCGGGTAGGTTTTCGCTGCTTGGTAAATGGTGTTCTTCTCGTGGACAACAAACATCTCAAAACGCTCAAAACCCTATTAATATGGGTATCAAAATGCTCCGAATTTTATGGAAAACATGAATCTGGTAAGAAAATTGCAAAAATGTGGTCGAAATCCCAAGTTTCCGATGAAATACGCTGATTGGTAGGTTCTGTAGTTCTCGTGGACAACTTTGCGGCCAGAATTTTCAAAATTATCAGAATATGGTCGATATAGGTATCAAAATGCTCAAAATTTCATGGAGAATTTGAATTTGACAACGAAAGATCATAAAAATAAATATTTTCAACATTTTCTCCATGAAAATCGCTGAATGGTAGCTGGTGTAGTTCTCGTGGACAAACTTTCATCTAAAACTTTCAAAATTAGTGGAATATGGTCGATATTAGTATCAAAATGCTCCAAATTTCACGAGCAACACGAATATGACATCAAAATTCAAAAATTATAAGCTCAAACCCATTTTTTACCATAAAACTTACTGATTGGTAGCTCGTGTAGTTCTCGTGGACAACATGCTCCAAATCCCCTCGATATTACTATCAAAAAGCTCCAAATTTTACCAGCAACTCGATTTTTCTACTCTCCAACCGCTCTAACCTCAATTTCTCCCCATTCCCCCCATTTCCCACCAAATTTCCACCAAAAACAGCTAAGAAACACAACACCTCTCCGTCCAATTATCCCTTCACCATTGCACCACGATTGCGTGTTGGTGTATGTATCGCAGTGCTCTCTCAGTTGACGCCATCGGGTCATAAACCAATTAGCGAATCAGCAGGTGGGTGGGCTCCTGCTGTGAAGGAGGGGAGGCCCTTTTTCAATTGACGGTTTGAAGGCGGGGGTGGAAAGGGACTGGGAAATGTGAAAAGTGCGCAGAAATTGCAGAAAAGGGGCGTGGCTTAGTTAGACAACTTTTTAGACAATTTTTTTTGAAGAATTTTGTCGATTTTTGTCAATTTTCATCATTTTGTTTGTTTTTTTCTCGAATTTCGCAAATTTTTCTTTTCTGAACTACATTTCTACTATTTTAGCATCAATATCGAATTCTCCACAAAATTTGACGCTTTTTGATACCCATATCGACCATATTCCGTTAATTTTTGAAATTTTGCAAAATTTTTGTCCTCGAGAACTACACAACCTACCAATCAGCGATTTTCATTGAAAATAATGAAATTGAGCCGTTTTTTCCAGATTTTTCTATTGAATTCACGTTCCTCATAAAATTTGGAACATTTTGATACCCATATCGACTATATTCCGCTGATTTTTGAAATTTTGAAGTTTTTTGTCCTCGAGAACTACACCACCTACCAATCAGCGAATTTCATCGAAAATATCGAAATTGAACCGTTTTTTCTGGAGTTTTCCACTGAATTCGTATTCTCCATTAAATTTGGAGCATTTTGATACCTATGTCAATAGGATTTGGAGCATTTTGAAATTTTTGTCCTCGAGAACTACACGAATTCCGTTTTTTCAATTTTTTTCAATTCTCCTAATTTTTAATGCCAAAATTCAAATTCAGCACAAAAAATCACTCTGAAAACTTGTTTTTATCGAAAATTTCAAAAATTTGGGTTACTGTACTTTTAAAAGTCCGCAATAAAGTATTTGCGGACTTTTGAAGCTACAGTAACCCGAAAATTGCGAAATTTCCATTTCCCATGTACTTCTCGTGGACCCCAGCATATGTCCTATTGCGTCACCTCCTCAACTGCTCATTTGTGCTCTTTTCGAACAAAAGAGCAACGACAGTTGGTATAATCACCACTTATCCCTCTAATTGTGTCTTTGCAAATTGTGTATGTATTATTTATATTTAACTACACAAAATAGGAGGAATAAAGGGGGGTTTGGAATAGGAGTGGATATAAGAGTGACACCGATCAGATAAAAGTTAAGAGAGAAAATTTTTGTGTGGGGGGAATAAAGAATATTGGTTCTCTGATAGAAATACAATTCGAAATTTATGCTTTTTCTGCGCGATTCAAAAAGGAAGAGAGATAGAGAAAAGGGGCAGTGAGGTCAAAAGAGATGGGGGGAATTCAGAAAGGGGAAAAAGAGTCCTGGTTTATTAGCAACAAGAACATGGTTAAAACTCATTAAAAGATCGGTGTACTCTGGAAGAAAGGGACAACACAACAAAAAAGAATAGAGAACGAGTTGGCTCCAGTGCTCACATGATGGAGCATCGGTCGGCCGGGTCCGATGGGTCCGACGAGTCGGTGAGCTCGACGGTGATCGACGAGACGACGTCGCCTTCCGCGTCTTCGAGGCGAGCCGATGGGTTCTCGCCGATGGGCCACTGGAAAATGCACATTTTTGTTGATAATTCGTTTTTTTGTTTAAAAAAAGTTGAACTTTTTACCAAATTTCTATTACTGATAGAGCTGAGAGCTCCCTGAGCACATTCATGGGATCAGAATGCTCCGAAAAGCCGAGAAATGGGTAATTTTACTCATTTCTCGGCTCTTTGGAGCATTCTGAGCCGATAAATGTGCTCAGAGAGCTCTGTGATATCGATTATAGAAATTTGGCTCTGTGAGCACATTCATGGGATCAGATTTTGCTGATAGCTCCTCAGAGCCGAGATATGGCTCAAGCAAGTCCGAAATAACAGTGAAAAAGTGAATCACTGTTATTCTGAACTTAGGTGCCTCATATTTGGGCTCTGAGGAGCATTCCACAAAATCTGATCTTATGAATGTGCTCAGAGAGCTCTAGGCTATCTATGGTAGAAATTTGGCTCCGTGAGCACATTCATGGAATCAGAGTGCTCCTAAGAGCCGAGATATGGGTCAAACTCAAAAATACAGTGAAAAAACAACTCATGGCCATTTTTCACTGTATTTTTGACTTATTTCACCAATATCTCGGCTCTCAGGAGCATTCTGATCCTGTGAATGAGCTCCACTACGCCACGGTATAAAAATAGGTTGAAAGTAGAGCTGAAATTGCTCCTACCTGCTGCTTCTTCATCACATAAGTGTGCGGTGGCTCGTGAACGCCTCCAGCGTCGGCCGACCAGACGGTGGCCGAGTCGTGCGCATGGAGCTTCATGCGCGTCGAGAACTGGAACGACGCCTCCTTGTTGCCGGCCTTCACCACCAGACGATAGCCGCCCATGTGCTGCTCCTCGTCCGAGTTGTTCGACACACGCACCCACTTGCCCTCCTCGTCGACCTCCTCGATGCCGATCGGCCCGACAGTCTCCTTGTTGAGTTTGGTGCGACGGTTGAAGTAGTCCACGTCCTGATCCTCGCCGTTCACGTCGACGACGCGACGACGCTTCACACCGCGCTGAGCACTGGCTCCGCCCGAGGTGTACGAGACGTGGTGGACTGAAGTGTTGCGCGAGGCGTCTTGGGTGAGGTTGAGGCGCTCTTCTTCTCCCTCGAGGAGCGCCTGGTAGGTCTTCAGCTCCGCGTCGAGTTGGATTTTCACATCGAGCAGGTCGTGGAACTCGCTCATCATTCTCTCGATCTCCTGGTTCAACTCGGAGATTCTCGCGTCCTTATCATCCAGTCTCTCCTGGTAGGTACGCTTGAGCGTCTCGAGCTCACCGCGGAGCCGCTCGATGAGCGCGCTGTTTCCGGAGGACGAGGTCTCGAGCTCCCGAACACGAGCTCTAAGGCTCAAAGCATCAGAGAGCGCCGCCTCTTGACGCTCTCTCGCGTCGTTCAACTTGTTCTTATAGGCCTCCTCAAAAGCGGCCTTGTTCTGCGCGAGATTCGTCTGGAATTGCGCGCGCATCTCGGCGATCTGATCCTGAAGCTTCGCCTGATAGTCGTCGTTGATCTGCTTCGCGTAGGTGGTCATATCGACCTGCCGCTTGTGACGGACCTCCTCGAGCTCTCCCTTGTGCTGCTGGAGCGCGAAGGCGAGGTCCTCCTCGAGCGCCTTGATCTTGTTGTTGGCGGCGGTGCGGAGCAGCGTCTCGTCCTCCACGGCCTTCTTGAGCCCGTCGACGGTGTCGCGGAGGGTGATGTTCTGCTTGCGCAGGTCCTCGTTCTCCACCACCAGTTTATCGTTGCGCGCCTGCAACGTCTTCTGCTTGGCCTGCGACTGGTCGGCGATGGATTGGGCGTGCAGCGCCTGCTCCTCGGCTCCGGCGAGCTCTCTCTCGAGCTTCTCCACCTGCGGCTTCAGCTTCTTCACCTCCACCTTCGCCGCGTCGTACTCGATCTTGTTCTTGGCGAGCTCGTCTTGCGCCAAGTCAAGCGCACGACGGAGGCGAGCCTGGAAAGTTTATTCTCATGCTACTTATCGCTGATGCAAATCGTCTTGTTTGCTTTGCTATGGTGTACATATACGGCAAACATTTACCTTTTCAGCCTCGAATCGGTCCGCCTGGTTGGATTTCTCCTTTTTCTCCACAACCTCAATGTCTCTGATCTGCACCTGGAGCCGATTGTTCTCCTGCTCCAATTGACGCACTTTCTGGAAAAAATCCCCAGTTTTCAAGAACTTTCCTGAATTTTTAAAATTTACATCAATGTACTGGGCGAGACGCGAGTTGAGCGACGTCAAATGGTCCTTTTCCTGAAGACGTGACGTCTCCAGAAGCGTGGAGCCGCTGAAAGTCATCAATAATTGAGAGATGAGGGCTGGTAGAACTCACAATGACTCGTCTCCGCCTCCATTGCTCAGCGTCGAGTTCGCCGAGCGCTCCAAAGTGATTCGTGAGCTGCGGGTGCCTTTACGAGATGCCATCTGGAATTATTGATTTTTTCAACTTTCTGGATAGTTAAAAAAGGAAGAAGGGGAAAAGAAAAAGGAATTGTGCATGACTCACAACCTTCCACAACAAAAAAAAGATACCAATGTCTCGTTCGAAATAAAGAAGAAAAAAGAGAGAGACAAGAGGGAAACGACGAGTGGTGGGGTGGTGTTTGTCGAAAATGCGAGGCGTTGCGATGTGTTGTGCGAGTGTGAGTGACCTTAAAATCGGCCAGATGGCAGAATTTCGAATTCACGCGCACACACACAACACCGTTTTCATGTTTTTTACGGTCGGAAAAACACGACAAAAATGGGTGGAAATTGGAAAAATTGAAAAAACTACCGGAGGGAGAGGAAGAATGGATTTTTCTGGACTTTTATGATATTTTTCAGTTGCTTTTTATTATTTTAATCAAATTATCGATTAATTTTAATTTTTTCCATGTGAAAACAGTGGTTTTTTTGTGCGAAAATCCGAATTAAAAAAATAAATTTCAAACGCGAAAATATGGCGGGCCTGCGGATTTCGTGGCGGGACCCACAACACCTGGTAAAGCTATGCGCCTTTAAAAAATATTTTTATTATTCATTTTTTTTTTGGGATTTTTTGTCCTAAAAAACTTGTTTTTATTGGTTTTTGTGATTTTTTCAAAAAATTTTTTTGAGAAATTTTGAAAATCTTCACTAAAAATCGATAAAATCAATAAAATCACAAAAAAAACTTATGGAAATTCTTAAAAAATAGAGGAAAAAAGGAAAACCAACAAAAACCAAACAATTTTTCGAAAACTGTTGAAATTGCCAAGTTGTTTGCAGTTTCGCGCTCGTGTCAAACAAGATAAGAAAACCTTTCAAAAAAAGTCAAATTTCGAAATTCGAAAAATTCGAAATCGATCAATCAAACTGCTCGTATCAAATTACAAACGTAACGAAAATGAAAAATCAGTGTAAAAATTTGTGGGGGTCAGAAAGAAAGCGAAAAAAGAGGAAAAAAGAGCCCAAGTGTGCTCACTGAGCGTGCTGTCCATCTCTCGCCCCACGCTCACCACACTATTTCGCCTCACGTTTTTTTTATGGGGAGAAGTGAAGGGGGTAGAAGAGGAAAAGGAATTGTGAATATGGTAAACAACACAACGCGTTGGCAACGTGCCAATACGCAGAGAAAAAGGAAAAAGAGGCGGCCAAACATCGAGCAGTTGGGAAGGGGGACAAAGGCTGTGAATCAATGTCATCTGGGTGCTAATATGGGTCTCGCAACGAACATCTGGCAGTGATGCAAGTGCGCTCTAATGGACTAGTTTCGTGGATTTTTAGTTTTTCCGAATTTTGTCGGGTTTTAGTTGAATTTGATGATTTTGGAGGTTCTTAATCGTTAAAACTCATCAAATTCAACTAAAAAACCATAAAAATTAGGTAAAATTTAAAATCCACGAAACTAGTCCAATAGAGCGCACTTGCATCACTACCAGATTTTCGTTTTCTATTCAATTTCGCGTCCTTGAAACATTTCTCTACATTTTCACATATAACCGATTACTTTTCCTACTGAATCTGCAGTATGGTCTCGCAACGAAAATCTGAAAGTGATGAAAGTGCGCTCTATCGGACTAGATTCGTAGATTTTTCATTTTTCCGGATTTTCTCGGTTTTTAGTTGAATTTGATGATAAAAATTCAACTGAAAACCCAAAAAAATTCGGAAAAATAAAAAATCCACGAAACTAGTCCAATAGAGCGCACTTTCATCACTTCCAGATTTTCGTTGCAAGACCTATATTGCAGATTCAGTAGGAAAAGTAATCGGATATATGTGAAAATGTAGGGGAATGTTTCAAGGACGCGAAATTGAATAGTTTGGCTAATTTATGCATATCTTCTTCTGCTTTTCTCACTTTCGAAAGCTTTCGAAAATTCCCAAAATTCTCAATAGAGCGCAAATGATCAAAGATCTCAAAAATACTAAATTTTCGAAAAGTGGGCAATTAGCGGGCGGGAATGAAAAGAAGTGTTGTCGAAATCGACCTTGAAAAAAGGAAAAAATGTTGGCTTTGTACTTTGCCCGCGAAATTTTAATCAAAATCGAGGGTTTTTTCATTTATTGGTGGCCTAGAAATGTAAAGTTAGGCCAGGTATTTTTCGCACACTCAAAGTGAGTGATACCGTATTTTTTGAGTCAAAAAAATTTGGAAAAAAATTTTTTTGACTCAAAAAAACAAAAAAATCAATAAAACTACGGTATCACTCACTTAATGTGTGCGAAAATTTCTGGCCTAATTTTCCATTTCTAGGCCACTGATAAATGAGAAAATTCAAGTAATGCATCAAAAAGCAAATGTGACAAACATTTCGAAATAAACGCGAGAGAATCAGAGAACCACCCACTTTGAAATTTGAAACTCGCGGCCGAACTGGCGGGGGACTAGAAACCCAAATTATTGGTTTCCTAGTCCCTCCCCAAAATTTGCCTCATTTTTCGTCACCTTTTTCGCACTTTTTTCCTCGATTTTTCCTCGATTTTCTTCATTTTTTTTGTCAAAAATTTTTTTTAAATCAATAAAATTGAAAAAATCAATAAAATCAATAGATGGATCAACTGATGGACGTCGAGACGCTCAAGAAGCTGACGCCGGAGCAGCAGGAGCAGGTGATCAGCGGCGTCAAGCAGCAGGCGGCGTTGGCCAACGCTCAGAACCTTGTCACGGTATTGATTTATTGATTTTTTACTAAATTATTAAATTTTCTCCAGGACATCTCCGAGAAATGCACGAACAAGTGCATCACGGCGCCGGGCAGCTCGTTGGCGTCGGGCGAGAAGCAGTGTCTGCAGCGGTGCATGGACCGCTTCATGGAGTCGTGGAATCTGGTGTCGCAGACGCTTCAGAAGCGCCTTCAGGAGGAGATGGCCACTTCTGGCGGCTTCGGACACGGCGGACCCACTTTTTCCTAAATTTTTCGTGTTTTTTCGTGCTTTTTATGTGTTTTCCATGGTTTTTGTTGTTTTTTTCTTGATTTATCGTAGAAAATTAGATTTTTTAACTGATTTTATTGATTTTCTTAATTTTTCGAAGAAAAACGGAAAATCGATCCACCTATTCAGGGTTCTTCAGTTTTTTCCTTATTTTTAGCATTTTTTTCCCTATTTTCAGGCATTTCAGCCCCCAGATGGCCTCCATCTACCTCAACGCCATCGGAAGTGTGCTCGCCGTCTACTTTTACACGTGGCTCCACCCGGACCTCACCAAAAACGTCCGCCTTGGCTTCAACCAGTTCAAAGTGAACCACTCGATCTATTTCGGATCAGTGGTGTGGATTTTCTTCGCCACGTGCCTGATAGCGCCCAGATATAGTCATCGGACGAACGCGTTGGTGGGCAATGTGGGAATGGCGATTTGCTCGATTGGCGTCATTGTGACGCACTATTTGCTGGAGAATAAATGGGTGGTTCGTGAAATTTCGTTGAAAAATCATCGAAAATTCGGAAAATTGCAATAAAACCATGCCTAACATTGCAAAAAAGCTAAAAATTCAAGAAAATTGAAATTTTACCGAGTTTTCAGAACTTTTATCAAGTTTTCTGCAATTTTCAACTGAGAAATCATCAAAAATTGGAAAAATTGCATAAATTGATGCCGCATGTTGCAAAAATTATGCAAATCTCCAATTTTTGACGAATTTTTCGAGTTTTGGACTAAAAATCATCAAAAACTCGCAACATTTGCAGAAAAACCATGCCGCAGATTGCAAAAAAGCTGAAAATTATGAAAATCTGTGATTTTGCGGGATTTTAAGTGATTTTTTTAAAAGTTTTCTGCAATTTTTCGAATTTTTTACCAAAAATCATAAAATTTCTGAATTTTTGCAGAAAAACCATGCCGCAGATTGCAAAAATTTTAAAATTCCGGAAATCTGTGATTTTGCGGAATTTTCAGCGTTTTTTTCTACTTTTTTGGGACAAACTCTGCGAAAAATAACGAAAAATTTTAAAAAAAGTGCATGAAAAGCTGCAATTTTTGACTAAAAATCATTGAAATTGCGAAAATGTTTGCAAAAAACCATGCCGCAGATTGCAAATCTGCATTTTACCGCGTTTTCAGTGTAAAAATTTCAAGAAAAACAAAAAAAAATTCAAATTTTGAAAAATTTGCAATCAACCATGCCGCAAATGTTATTTTTGCAGTGGGCGGGCCTTCTGTACGTGTGCAACATTCTGATGTACTCGTGCTTCATGGGACTGACACTCATGGGACAGAACTCGCGATATCATTATGATAAGAACCGTCTGCTCAAGTTATCAGTGCCGATTATATCGACGATTGTGCTCACATTGATGTGCATGAGCTGGATGGAGCAGACGGTAGCCACGCCCCTTTTATTAAAAAAAAAACAAAAAGAAAAAAAAATTGATTTTCAGCGATACTCTGATGTGCTCCCCTGGATCGCGTTCAACTTCTTCACCATAATGGCGATTTTGGCGCAAGTCGCCGCGCCACGAACCGCCGTCTTCGACTTTTTCGCATTCCTCAATGGCTCCCGTGCTGAAGCTCCGCCCACTCGCCATGGGAAGAAGAAGCGTTGATTATTGTACAATTTTGCTCATTTTAACGATACCGATCTCACATTGTCAATAATACTTGAATTGCCGGTTCAATTTATACACAATAAGGTTAACAGGGTGAGCAACGTGAGTTAGAGCCCGCGGGGGTTGTGGTGATGAACTTGGATGTCGTCTGAGTCCGGCAAGATTCCAGAAATGGTCCAGAAGTCGGCCATCGCCGGCGTCGAGAAGTGCACATTGATATGGCCATCGGAGCCGGTGCTCACGTTGATTTTGATGGTCTGCTTGGGAGCCGGAGCTGGTGGAGCTCGGTGGGAGCACGATGGATGGTGGTTTTGGAATGGAATCGGTCTGAAAGTCTGAATTTTTTTAGAAAACCGTTTTAGTATGATCAAAGCACCTCTCCATGGGCTGTGAGCCTCTCCAATTCGCCACCTTTTCCCACAGATTCTCCTGATATTCTCTGATCTGAGTCGTTCTATTCTGAAGGTCCTGATTGGTGCGTCTGGAGATGCCACAGGAGCAGAAAGCGTTGGAGAGATCATTGACAGAAGCATTCGAGCCCGACATCGCGTCGTAGAATCTGGAATTTTTCGTTTTTTAGATTTGTTTTGTTAAAAAAGTGATCTTTTTGAATTTTTTTTAGCGAATTTCTGAGTTTTTGGGCCCAAAAATTCACTTTTCCTGAAAAAAACTTTGAAAATTCAAAAAAAAAAAAACTTACTGAATCGGAATCGGCTTTCTGTGCGGTTTCTCCTTTCTGGCGTGAATCAAACCGCTTCTGAAAACTTGAAAAACGGTCAGAATCTTCCATTTTTCGCCTACTCCATATTTCCATTCGAGTCAATGGTGAGCGCGATGACCACAGCTGTCTCGGCGAGTTTTTGCATTTTTTTTGCTGAAAATTTTGCTGAAAATTCGCTAAAAAATCTGAAAAAAAAAACTGAAAAAAATCTGAAAAAATGCGAGAAAAACAAAATTTTAGGCCCAAATTTTGTTGCCCGGATTACTGTACCGGGTAAATTTCTTGTCTAATGTTCACCGTCACGCAATCTTGCACACCATTTGCCTGTGGCGCCACGTGTCCGTTTTTCCAGTTTTTCATCGATTTTTTCCAGATTTTTTGGCGTTTTTTCAAATTCCCCACTTTAAAACTCGCTCGCGAATCAATAAAAACGCCAGCAACTCGCGCCACTAGCGCGCAAACATTTCTCTCTTTTTTTCTTCAATTTTTCCATTTTTTCAGCTTTTTCTAACATTTTCCTTCTGAAAATGTCAAACTTCACAGTGGGCCCATTGCCCTGCAAAAACGCCGACAGTTTTTCCAAACTTTTAAAGCCGAAAGAGGTATTTTTTCCGATTTTATTCGATTTTTCTATAAATTTTCAATTTTCAGAACTTCAGCCAAACTTTCAATCAGAAAAAGGACGATATGAAAGTGCATAGACATGTCGAGGGCGAGAATAATGGAAAATGCTATAAAATAAAGAGCGCAAAAGTGCCGTTCATCCTGCGGCACTTGGAAAAAGTGTTTTCTTGTCGGGTAATCATAATTCTATCTGAATTCTGACGAATTCTGAATAGTTCCAGCGCGACGACGAAGGCGACGACTTCGACGAGATGGTGGATCGTCCCATAACGCCTACAGAAGTGCATGCAGAAGCGCGTCGGACGAAGCGACCTCATCCTGGCGACGACGACGACGGCGACGCCAATCAGCCCTCCACGTCTTCTGGGTCTTCTGGACCTTCTACTTCTGGAGCGCCGTCACGAAAGAGGCAGCGGATGTGAAAAAGGGGGCAGTGTTCTTGTGCAATTTGTCAAAAATTACTGGTATTTTCTCAATATTAATAATTTTTCAGTTCAATTTTAATAAATTTTTCATGGAAATTTGCTATTTTTTTCTTATTTTCCCATTATTTTTGATCAAAGTTGGTCGTTTACCGTCCATTTATTTCTGTTTTTTGTAGTTTTTGTAGTTTTTATAGTTTTTGTGTTCATTTTCCCAAATTTATTCAGATTTTGACGTGAATTCGCGTTTTTCCTTGTTTTTTCGTAGTATTACTGTCCTTCGGTGATCTGAAAAACTGGAGAATGGTGTCTGCGCTGTATCTGACAAAAAATTGCAGAAAAACATCAAATTTGCGTTGAAATTGACGAAAAAATGCAGAAAAATCCACTTTCTGCGCTGAAATTGACTAAAAAAGTGCAAAAGTGCAGAAAATCGTCCATTTTGAGTTAAATTTGACGAAAAATTTCATAAAAATCACATTTTTCTTCATTATCACTGTATTTCTGTGATCTGAAATGAAGTGCACGGTGTCTGCGCAGTACTTGACGATAATTTGCAGAAAAATATCCAATTTGCCTTGAATTTGACGAAAGTGTGCAGAAAAATAGCGTTTTTCTGCATTATTACTGTCTTTCCGTGATCTGGAAAACTGCAGAATAGTGTTTGCGTAATATTTGACGACAATTCGCAGAAAAACATCAAATTTGCGTTGAATTTGACGACAAATTGCAGAAAAATATCCAATTTGCGTTGAATTTGACGAAAAATTGCAGAAAAGCATCCATTTTGCGCTGAAATAGACGAAAAATTGCTCAAAAACCAGTTTCCTTCATTATTACTGTCTTTATATAATCTGAAGAACTGGAGAACAATACTTGCGTAGAATTTGACGACAAATTGCAGAAAAATCTAATTTTCAACGATTTTAACCTCTTCTCAAAGTGCACTAGAGCGCATTTCCCCCACAATACAGTACCCCTGACCCCGCCTCCTCCCGCTCATCTTCTTCTTCCTCTCTCTCTCTTCACAGAAGAAAAAGAAACAAGAAGACGACACTCTTCTGGCGCCAGAACCAGAAGACGTTAGCAACCCCCCATCGGCCCGGCGGCGCCCTCCACTCTCTCCCTGTCGCCGTTGCGAATCGATAGACTTGTGAGTGTGTGTGGCTGGGGGGTATAGGAGGCCACAGCGGCCTCCCCAACGCTCTGCGCTCTCTACCCCTCGGGTGTCTCGTCGTCGGGCCTCTAGCCGGGGAGAGAGACGCTTTCACTGCCATTTTTCTTCAGTCCTATCGGGGGCGCCCGCCCCGTCCTCTCCCTCCCATTTGAATGGAATGGACAGGCCCCCCTTCCCCCTCTCCATCTCTCGAGAAGAGACGCAGAGCGGACTAGGGGAGGAAGGCCGACTGAATTGCCATAATAAGGCACAGAGCCTGCGTCTCCACCCTCCGCCACAATGTCTATGGCTTGGTGGTGGTGCAGGCGACGTCGTCGACCAGCGACGTCTTCTTACACCCGCCCGTGGTCAGTCGGCTCTCTCTCTCCTCTCGCTTCCCCCGAATGACCAATCAAAAATGGGGTGATGATGATGATGGGGAGGAGAAAAGAGCGCACTTTCTTTCTATCTCTCTCCATCTCGCATTCTCTCTCGTTTTTGATTTGTTTTTTCTTTGTTTTAATTTTTAAAAATTAGAACATAGTTTTCAAGTTTTAAAGTATCAATCAATACTGTTCAATAGTAGGGTGTACTGTATCATACTAGTGAGGAGCGTGTTCCTACGCACTTGTGCGTTAAAACACGCGTTTAAAGTTTTCTGACCTATTAAATAGAAATTTCAAGTTTTTATTGATTTAAAGCATAAAAACTAACTAAATTGTGCAAATTTTCATAAGTTTTCGCTTTGAGGCATATTTCTATACTGTAAGAAAGACATAATATAAAAATTTACAAAAAAAAACCAACTGAAAACTTTGCAAATCAACACCAGAAACCCCTCATTAGACCCCGATTCACTTAAAAATGCAACCGACTGCCCTTTCGGACCATCTGTCGCATTTTTAAAATAGCACTGTTGCAATAGGCACTAATTATGGATTTATAATACTTATCCGTTGTGTAATTGTGGATTTTTGGGAGTTTTAGAGGTTTTTTTTAGTTTTGGAAATTTTGGAAAGTTTTTCATACATTGTGGATTATTTCCTAAAGTTTTTAAGATAAAATTTAAAATTTCCCGAATTTTTTACCCTAAATTCATGTGGAGAACAGTGGAGAACAATAATTTTCAACTTTTATATAAAAGTACCGTAATCTTTTAACTACAGTAATCCTTAAAAAATTCCAAAAATTATAGCTAGAGAGCGTTGTAAATAGAAACGCAGAATGAGAAACACGAAAAAAGTTATTTCCTCCCTTCTCTCTGTCTCCAAAAAAAAAAAAAAAAAAAAAAAAAAAACAAGAATAAGCGCTCTCGCAAAAGTTCATACTCTGCCGTCTCTTCTCCGTTTTCCGCTCTCTCGCCCCCCGTTTTCATAAAGAACGATAATTGCGGCGAGAACATGAAGGTACTGATAGCGAACTGTGAATTCTGAATTGCTCCGTGGACTTTGCTCATTTTGGAGCATTATAATGTAACATCGTTTCAGACCGCTGTGCCAAACGCCAAATCGAACTTTTCAACTTGTCAGTGAATGTTTCGTTAAGAAAGTGTAAGCAAATTCTGAATTCTGAATTTCAGAAAAAAAAAAGTTATTTTAGACGAATTGACAGCAATGCCGGGTGATGAAAATGCTGGTGGCGCGGAGACGAATGAAGAGGTGAGAATCTGAAAACTACAGTAATCCAGTATACCGTAACCCTTGTAGCCCACGACATCCACAACTGAAGAATCGAAATCCGAGGATCCGAGTCAGAGTCAAAATCAGAATCAGAATCAGAGAAGGGTAAAAATTCAAATTTCGCGGTCGTTTCGCCTAGTTTTTCTCTCCGTCTCTCCGTTGCCCGCACTCTCTCGCCCCGCTTCCTTCTTCAAAACGAGAGAAGGTCGTCGTCGTCTCGGTTCCATCTGTCGTTGTGTGTGAAATGTCGGCGTGCTCCACCCGACGCGCGCTATTTCTCTTCTATCGCGGGACACCGACGTGGCCTTCGGAGCTCTCCGTCTCTGACCGCACTATTTCGTCGGAAAGACGCGCGACGTCTCCGCCCGCCACACGCTATCTCGCCGTTTGTTAGTTGGATGGAAAAAGGGGGGACGTTTGCGGAGAATGGACACACACATCTCTCTCAGCGGGTCGGCCCCATACATTCTATACACACAGACAACTCGCCACACACTATTTCCATCGGACTCTACCGTCTCTCCATTCGGAAGGCTCTCTCGTCGTGTTCGGTTTTTGCGAAACCTCCCCTCCGAGGCGTCGCATGACACACACCACGGAAGACTGGGGGAACGAGTGCATAATACAAGGCGTTTTTTTGGGAACGGGCTCCGAGAGCAGCATAACATTAATATAATATACATGTAAACGTGAGAAACAAGTGATAAGAAATGGTGTAGTGATTAAGTGATTAACGAGTTTGAACTTTGCTACAGTAACCCATGATAGAAGAAAAATGGGAACTTTTATAGTTCACAATCGTAATGTCAAGATTATCGTGCATATTACAATAACTAATGCAAAGTAACAAGAAATAGTTGAAGTACTACTGTAATATGATAATTTCTCGAAATCTCGAAAAATTATCATATTATATTAGTACAATCAAATATAAAGTTTTGATAAACAATAAAGCTAAAATTATTACCATCTAATGAATTTTCGACTTTACCAAATTTCTACAGGAAGTTTGCTACTGTAACACTTTGGAAAATTCGAAAAATTCGAAAAAGTTTGAAATTTTGAAATTTTTACAATAAAACTACTGATTTAAAACTTCATCTATTACTAACTGCGATTTAAAGAATTTTCCAAACTTTCTACACTAAATTTGCTACTGTGAAACTTTGGAAAACTCGAAAAATTCAAAAAAGTCAATTTCAATGCGAAAACTTTAATTTTTGACTCTTCCTAACTTTCTACTGAAAAAAATTTTGAAATTTTACAACAAAAATTATCTCTAACTATGTTATAACGAAATTTTCGATTTTTCCAACTTTCTACAGTATACAACTTACAGTAAGATGATAATTTTCGGAAAACTTGACCTTTCTACAGTATCACAGTCAATTTACGAAAAGGAACACTACGATTGCACTAGATCACTACTTTATGCACATAAACTCGACCCCTACTGAATATGACAAGCCGAACACTCGTGTCCAATTACAAGACATCAAGAAGGCGTCAACCTTTCTCCCCTATTCCTCTCGATCTCTCTCTTTCCGTTTTTTTTCTTTCTCACATGCGCCCTTTGCGAAAGCGAAAGGAGAGACCGATGATCACACACATACACACTCGCAATGTTCTGACGTCACTTTCGCCCATTGCTTGTGGAACCGAGTGACCGAGAGACGTGAAGGACACATATGAAATAAACAAGCCTCCCCGTCTGTGATCATCTAAACACCGGCGAGTGATGAGAGAGAATTAGAAGAGAAAGGAATGAGGAACTCTAGAAGTCGTCGATTCTAATTCCCTAGAGAATTCCTACCTGAGCCCCTCACTAATGAGCAGTTTGACGTACTTGGGGGATTTGGATAATGATACCAAAATCAGCCACTCGAAACGAGACGCATAATCCCGTTCATAAGTCGGATTTAGATTTGGATTTAGAGAAGCGGAAGAAGAGGGCAGGTGATATGGGTGGCTCAGCGGAAATAGGCAAAGGCTCATGTGATTATGGAGAATAGAATGTTGGGCGTGGGAAAATGGAAGAGGAAGATGTGACTGATGTGAGGAGGACTAGAAAAATGGAGAGGTTGAAAGCTAGGCCAGATTGATTTTCACCGTTTTTCAATGTTTTTTCATTGAAAATAGGTGAAAGTACTCATTTTCAATGAAACAGCCCTAAAAATTGACGAAATACCCGATTTTTAGAGGTTTTTTCATTGAAAATGAGTAAAAATACTCATTTTCAATGAAAAAACCCGAAAAAACAATGAAAATTGAAAAAAAAACTGACTTTTCTACAATCTTCATGATTTTAAAGGTTTTTTCATTGAAAATCACTGAAAAAAACCCGTTTTCAATGAAAAAAACCCTAAAATTCAATGAAAAAAACCCGAAAATTCAATGAAAATTGAAAAAAAAACTATTTTTGCGGTTTTTCCATTGAAAATGGGTTAAAAATACTCATTTTCAATGAAAAAACCCCGAAAAAACCATGAAAAATTGAGAAAAACGGTAAAAGATGGCCTAGAATTTTGTTTCAACCTCGCCATTTTTCTAGTCCCTCTCGATCAAATAGCAGGAATGCACATTGCTCATAGTAAAAATCCAGAAAAAATTAGAAAAAACCCCAAAATGCACAATTTCCAGGGAGAAGATGCCGATCGCTACGCCGCATCGGTCGCCGAGGTAGCCGCTGGCGGCGGCGGCGGCAACAAAGACGGAGCACCGCCGGCTGCTCCGGCTCCACCCGGCGCCCCACAACCCCCACACCACACCGTCCCCCCCAACAGTTTCGCTCCGCCACCCGGCCACCCAATGCCACCAATGGACTGGCGACCTCCAGGCGGCCAGGAGCATCCCCAACAACACCCCGGCTACTACCCACCTTATGGAATGCCGCCACGCCACCACCCAGGATATCCACCACCACCACACGGCTACGGTTACCCACCACAAGGCGCATACTATCCACCACCGCCACCACACATGATGCGACCGCCCGCAATGGCTCCAACGGAGATGGTGCGCATGCCGCCGGGACCCACGCCTACAGAATGGGCCGCTCAGCAGCAGGCAGCGGCTCACCGAGCAGCCAAGGATAATGGCAATCCGGCGACACCATCGTCGTCGAGCCAGCCGGTGCCATCGCCGTCGGCATCGTCGATTGCCGAGGAGTCGATGGATGGGAAGCCGGGGGAGAAGGCGCCGCCGCAGATGATGTCGCCGATGCCGCCGAGCACACCGGGAGCTCCGCAGCCGAGTAGTGGTGAGTTGGAGTTTAAAGCGAGCTCGCTGAGCACATTCGTGGAGTCAGGAATGCTCCTGAGAGTCGAGATATGGGTCATACAAGCTCAAATACAATGGAAAAATGCACCTCTCGGCAATTTTTCACTATATTTTTGACCTTATGAGCCATATCTCGACTCTCAGGAGCATTTATCTATAGTATAAACTTGGTTAAAAGTTCAACCACCGTGACACTTCCCTTCTAAAGTATAAGTGCACTTTTGAGCAACCTTTCTCACCTTATGATTACTCAATATCACCTTCCAGCCGCCGCAACACCATCGGAGCCGCCAAAAGTATCAGGAAAGGTGTTGAGCAAGCAGGAGCTGCTCGAGAAGCTCGTCGGCCCGATCACGGTGCACAATCCGCCGAACGTGATGCCCGACAGGCGCATGTTTTTCGAGAGGCTCATCGAGTTTTGCGAGCGTAACGGAGACCCAATTACTATGGTAACCGCGCGCAAATCCTCTCTCTCTCTCTACATCTCCCCATTGCAGGTGCCGCAAGTGTCGAAGCAGAGCATCGATCTGCACCGGCTCTACATTGGTGTGCGCGGCAAGGGCGGCTTTCAGGCGGTCACGCGCGAGAAGCTGTGGAAGAACCTGTGCACGGACGCGAACCCGGACCTCGCCGAGTCGTCGGCGGCGGGCTATCAGCTCCGCAAGCACTACCAGAAGCACTTGCTCATGCTGGAATGCCGGGAGACTGGAAGGAACCCGGATGAGGAGGTGGCGTTCGCGGACAGAATGAAACGGCAGCGGAAGCGAGAGCCGCAGGGAGCAGCGGCGGCGGCGGCGAGTGCGGCGGCAGCGGCTGCAGGACAAGGAGAGCCGAAAGCTGGTGGCTCGGGGGGACCCAGTGCTCCGCCGAGTTCAGGGTATCCAGGTAAGAAAAAATGAAGTTAACAGTAAGGGCTGGGCGGGTGGGTTAAAAGGGGCGTGCCGAAGCGGAGGGAAAAGTGACAAAAAGGGGCGGGCGGGTGGGTAAAAGGGGCGTGACCTTGAAGCACTCGAAAAGCACTTACCTTGATATTGATCCTGATACTCATACAGATAACCAGATCCAAAGTCCTGAAAACAAAAACTATAATAAACATACGACATTCGGGGCTCGGCCGAGCTCCGCCGAGCTCCACTCTCCCTTTCTCAGCGGCTCACCGCCATATATAATAATGAGGTGTACGAGCCGCCCCGCCGGTCGTCAAGGCGCTTCGCTATCACCTTTCTCTCCCCCTCCTCCTCCTCCTCTTCCTCCTCCTCTTCATCTGCTCCATCATCTGCTTCATCTGCTCGCAACGACGACGACGACGACGGGTAACGGAGCCGCCCCGCCTCTCCTCCCCCACCACCCTTTGTGGGAGCTTTCCCCTCTCGACCAGGGCAAAATGCACATGTGCATATATTCGTATCGATGTTATCACCCGGCAGCTCTCTGTCGCCTCGCTTCTCCTCGCCACCTTTTGTGTGTGTGTGCGTGTCGGTCTGTCGCGCTGCCTTATCAGAGCGAGAGACGGCCCGGGTTTTTCGCCGTTTTCTCTCTCTCGCCTTCATCAACACATACACACCGACGACGGCCCCGTGTGCCTCTTGTGGCGCGAGGCAGTTTTTGGTAGTGTTGTGTTGTTGGAGACACCTCTCGTATCACCTATCCCTCTTTTTTCGTCTTCTTTCTTCCCGGGGTCAGTTTTGTAATGTTTGTGTTAGAGATGGCGTACGGTAGATGAATCACAGAGTGTGTAAAGCTGGGAGCATTTTGTTAGAGGGAATAGAAGTCGTGGAGCTTTTGAAGAGCATTTGGAGCAATTTGGAAAACTAGTTTTTGAGCAGTTTATTGGTGAGCATCTCGAAATTTCTAGTGCTCCGTAGATACACACCAAACATATCCAGCTCAGCACCTAATCCCACCCCACTGACCTAATCCGCTTTTGCCACCTGCAAGAAGTGCACAACCCTATACTAGACACATTAAAAGTATCGTGAGAAAACTTAGATGACGTTCTCTCCAGAACTACTAGATCTAATTCGCGTAAATCATTTGCAAAAATTCTCCCAGCGCACTCCTTTTCTCTTTCTTCTTCTCCGCATTCGGCCCAGGGTTCGCCTTCGCGCTCTTTTTCCATTTTTCGCGCGCGCGCGCTCCTCTCCCACCTCTTCCATCGCCGTTGTCCTCTCGGGCCACGCCCCTTTTCTTTTTTCTCTCTCCATCTCGGTCTCTGCCTGTCCGCTGGCTGCCGTTCTCTCACCGCTTCTTCTTCTTCGTCTTCGCCGCTGCTGCCGCTGCCGTCTTCATCTTCATCTACGGTGTTTTTGGCGGATGGCGCGAGCTCTGCACTTTTTCGTATAGTATAATGGAATAGACGGTCGCTAATTGAGCGTACAGTCCCTAATTCTTCATAATTGTTTTCATCGTTCTCGCTCTATTCTACGTCGTCTTATTGCTCTCACGTCTTCTGAATTCACAGACACCACAACTCAAAGTGTCGACGAAAGGGAAGCGAGGAAAACGCGCGGCGGCGTCAGACGCCACCAAGTCTGCGACGCGCGCCCCGACGCCTTCTTCCGCCCACCTACCCGCCGCCATCCAGGCTCAGCTCGAGCCCGTCCCACCACCCACCCAAATGCACCAGCACCCGGATCTGATGCGCACCGCGCAGATCACGGGCACGTGGTGGCCAGCGCCGCCCGTCGGCATGGGCGGACCGCCGAACGGCTACCTCCAAGTGCCCGGCGGCTCGGGACAACCGTCGCCTGGCGCCACGCCAGCGCGTTCGCCCGGCTATGGCTATGCTCAGCACATGTCGCGAAATGAGCAGTTTTATCGGACGCGAGGCTTCTATCCGCCCGGCTACCCGCCGATGCCAGGTAGAAATTATTGAAAAATGAATAAAAAGAGCCCATCTCCACAAAAAACGATAATATTAATATTTTCCAGGCAACGGAGCCCCGCCCGGAGCCCCACCAGGAGCACCCGGCTACCCGATGGACCCGAACTACCACTACTACCAGCAGCACGGAATGATGCCACCCCACCCCGGTTACCCGCCGCCACACATGAACGCCTTCTCGCCGGGCCAATACGCGGGACATCAAAGGCCGCCAGGAGCGCCCGGAGCACCGCCCGGAGCTCCGCCCGGAGCCATGCGACCGCCGCACATGCAGCACGAGCTCGATGAGCAGCAGCGCGCTTGGTACGCGCAACAGCAGGCGCATCATGCGCAGGCTCAACAGCACGCGGCGGCAGCGGCCGCTGCTCAAGCTCCGCCGGCTCCGAGTGCTCCGAGTGCTCCGGCTCCGAGTGCTCCAGGACCGTCGAACAGTGGAAGCAACACGCAACCCGCCACACCATCAGCCTCCAATCAACCGCCAACACCGGCAGCGTCACTGAACGTAGAAGCCGAGAAGGAAGCGAAGAGCCAGGCGGGAAGTCGGGCTCCGAGTGCAGGTCCCGGCCCGGCTGCAACTCCGGACAGCTCGTCGAGACTGAGCGCTGGAGCAGATCCCGCGAGCAGCGAAACCCCGACCCCCACGGCGACAGAAGCGGGCTCGAGTACACCGGCTCCCACGGATGCTCCATCGACGAGTGCTACGCCGGCTCCGCCGGGACCTCCAGGACCTCCAGGACCTCCTCCAGGACCCCCAGGAGCTTTAGGAGCTCCCGGAGCTCCAGGAGCCCCTGGAGCCCCACCAGCCGGCTACCCCTATCCATATCCACCGCCACCTGGAATGCGCCCACCCGCCGGATTCGCCCCACCACCTGGAAACCCCTATGGATATCCGCCAGGAGCCCCACCACCCGGATACCACCCAGCCAGCCACCCCCAACACCCCCAGCACCAACAGTTCCTCGCCTGGCAGCAGCAACGCTATCAGGCTCATCAAGGAGTGCCACCACCTGGAGCACAACGACCGCCCTATCCACCATACCCGGGAGCTCCCCAACCGCCGCCACCCGCTGGACGAATGGTGCCGCCGCAAGGAGCACCATCGCCAAGTGCGGCGAGCAGCGCGCCAGGAGGAAAGCAGGCTCGATATGGAACTCGTGAGTCTTAAAAAGTACTAGAAAATTCTTATATCCCTCTAGTTTCAGCAGCCCCACCAAACCGCCCCGGAGCACCTACACCACAGCCACTCGCCGCTTCTCTTCCAGTACCGCCGCAGCCATCAACGTCTTCTCAACCATCTGGAGGCTACCTGGCGAGCACCCTTGCAGCAACACCTGGAGCTCCACAGGCGGCTCCATCGCAACCATCTGGCATCGTCGTCGGGCAGCAGCACCAATACCCGGCGGGCACCATTGAAGCCACCGCCGCCGCCCAGACGCACGTGAAGCGACGGAAAGTGTACGCCCGGGAGCTCATCAACGCCACGCCCCGCCGGCTCATCATGGCTCTTCGCTCTGGCCTGGATGCGGAAGCGATTTGGGCGATCAACGCGCTCAACGTGCTGCTCTACGATGACAACAATCCGCAGCCATCGCTTCAGCAGATGCCGGGGCTCGTCAATGTGATTGTGGAGCACCTCTTCGCGACGCTTTCCATTCTATTCCCGGACGAATTCAAACTGACGGATCCTGGAAAACCGACGATTCTCGACGAGTCTGCGGAGATTGTGGAGAAGCTGTTGGGCGGTGGAAGCGAGTTGAACGGAGGGATTCGAACGATGGTGGAGAAGATGCCAGTGGTGCCGAGGAAGGGAAGCGATAAGACGGCCACTTTTACGATGGTATTGATAAAGCTTTATCAGGATGACAGTGAAAAACAGAATAATTTCCAGGTCTCCCGAAACGGAATCAAGGTGCACTTCCGCGAAGAAATGCTTCCCGCATCGCTCCGAAAGCGGATGACCCGAGAGCAATCAGATGCTGTTCAAGTCACCGACGAGTCCATCAGCGCCGCCTATGTAGAATCGCGAAACGCTGTGGGGCTCGGAGGTGGGCTCGCCGAGCGCATCGCCACTCGCCTTCGCGACAAGGTGCTCCATGAGAAGACGCGCCCACGACCGGTCTTCTCCAAGTATTTGAAAGAAGAGGATGATGATGAAGACAGTGCTCCAGAACCCACCATCAAACAAGAAGCAGAAGAGCCAGAAGAGCCGGTGCTCCTGATGAGAAAAGCGCGTCCCGAGGAGCTCTCGGATTGTAAGCACGAGATGGAGCTCGCCTGGCCACGCCCCTCGGCGCTCTCACCAAAGAGCCCCGCCATGGAGGAGTTGGCTCAGCGAGCACTGGCTCTTTCCAACATCCTTCGAGGCTTCTCATTCGTCCCTGGAAGCGATGCGATGATGTCGAGGAACGAGGCGCTTCTGTATATTCTTGGAAGATTCTTGAGATTGAATGTCAATGAGCGGAAGATATCGTCAAAGCGACCTGGAGTAGTGCTCGACGCGGATGAGCTGAAGAAAGAGCTCAAGGAGATGAGCCTGGAGGAGAAGAAGGCGAAGGAGAAGGCGGTGCTGGATGAGGTCAACGCGAGCCACTCGCAGATGATCGACACGGCGAATCAGCTGAGAGACGACGCCTTCGTGATGCTCACCCATATGAGCGTCTCGTTGAACCTCTTTGAGATGTCCGATGCGATTGCCTATCCGATCTATGATGGTTTGCTCCGCTGGTCGGTTTCCCGGGTGCCCGAAGCGACGGACTCGACGGCGATGGCTCCGGTCTCTGCTCGAGACTTTTCACTGGAGATCATGTGCAAAATGGTGGTCATTGAGCGCAACGTCGACATGCTCCTTTCCACGGGCTCTTGGTCCAGGGTGGAGCAGTTTGTGCACATTCTCTCCAGGTTGCTCACCATGAACGAGGAGACGCATTATCGGTGAGCCCACTTTTTTCAGCTCTAGGTTATTTCATTATATTATAACGTTTACAGTGAATTCGCCATCGTGATCCTGAACGCACTGGCAGTGGCTTCTGAAGCGGTGTGCTTCATCTGTGCGATGGAGACGTCGGCCATCTCGCACCTCATTCTGTTCATCGACTCGGCGGATCAGAGCATGCACCAAGTGATGCAGACGCATGGAATGAATGCTCTTCGCGACAATCCGGAGCTCATGGGCACCTCGGTCGGCATGCTCCGACGAGCCGCCTCGATGCTCCGGCTGCTCGTCAAAGTGCCTGGAGCTTATAGGATATTCCAGAAGCATCAGACGCGGCTGCTCCAGTTTACTATGAGTCAATTGGTGAGAGCTTGCTCATTTTAATTCTAATTATCAACCAGCCGGTCGAGCTGCTTCGCAGCTCTTCGGCTGGCTTCTTATGGGGCCGGGAACTCGCCTAATTGTCCCAATACACTTTTTCCAAAGAAAGCAAAAATGTTTTCACTCGAAAAGAATCGAACCCCTGACCCTCTGCACACCATCCGCGCGCGTTACCGCCGGGACCACCCCGACACACTTGAATAAGGCAGCGCAGGTGCGTACATGTGCACGCGGTTTTGGGACCCCCTCGCAGGGCCATTTTCAGAAATTTTCAGGTAAAGTACCCTTTAAATTAACGCTATCAACTTCTAGTTTGGACGGGCATCACCGCGGGGTCAAATAAGGGCCGTAACCGAAAATTGGGCTCATTCCTATGGCTGGGCACAGCGCTAGGGTTGGCGCCACACAGAGATCCCGACAGATACACAGAATTCATCCGTTAGTAATAGTAAAGATACAAATATGAAAACTTATAGATGGATTCTCGAGTCGCTGGAATGGTAGCTGATACCCTTTACGAAATCCAAGAATTCGTCAAAGAGTTTGGAGAAGAGGTGCCGGAGCCGCTGAAAATCACCTATTCAGAAGGTAAACCCCGCCCCCTTTTGTGCTCTTTATGATATAACCGTCGCCAAGCGTCTTTCAGGATATCAGCCGGATCTGGAGGCCGAGAAGGAGGCCGATGCGGCTCGGAAGGCGGCCGAAGAGACGGCGTCAGCAGAAGAGAAGACGTTGACGAACGGGAGCGATCCGGTGCCGACGACGTCTTCAGAGAATGCGTCGTCCTCGGCTCCTCCAAACGAGGAGAATGAGAATGAGGAGGAGGAGGAGGTGAAGAAGGAGCTCGAAGAGGAGGAGTCGTGTGATGCCTATGACGCTGCCGAGTCGCTGAATATTTCTACACAGAAGAGGAGTGCCGCGTTGATTGATGAGGTGAGCAATGGTTTTTGAAGGGGATTTGGAGCATTTTGGAGCAATTTGGTGCAATTTTGAAGAAATTTGGAGCATTCTTAAAGAATTTGTAGCATTTTTGAGCAATTTAGAAAAAAGTAGAGAATTTTCAAAGGTATTGGAGCATTTTAGAGAAAGATTGAGCATTTTTATAGAAATTTAGAGCAATTTTAAGGAATTTGGAGCATTTTTGGAACATTTTTGAGCACTTTATAGCATTTTGGAGCATTTGGAGTTATTTTGAATCTTTCCGGTACATTCTAGAGAAATTTAGAGAAATTTTCGAGTTCTTACTGATATCAAGCTATTCTGAAGCTCTAAAATTGAGCCAACTATGAAGGAATGAGCAATTTGGAGCATTTTTAAGCAATTTATTAGTTCTTATTGATAGCAAGTAATTCTGAAGCTCATTTTTAACAGTGGAGCTCGAAGATTGAGCCAACTATAAAGGAATGCTTGGAACTTGAGCATTTTTTCCTTTTACTGATAAGAAGCTCTTTTGAAGCTCTTTTTAATGCAAAGCTTCAACCAATTAAAAGCTCTTTACAATCAATCAAAACTAACCCATATCAATTACCGATAAAAGTACTGATAACCAATGCCCCGCCCCCTCTATGAGCCCATCTAACTGCTCATTTCATTGCAGCAATCTCGTTCCCCGCCGCCTTCGAAACGGACGTGTCTAACGAACGGCTTCGACAAGGCGAACAAGTCATCGGTGGTGGCGACGAACGGCTCGCTGAGCGACGCGACTCAAAACGACGGAGCCCTCACGACGGCGGTCGCCTAATGCTCTTTTTTCTCTTGCTCTTTTTTCCGATCCTCCCCCTCTATTCGCGTGATCTTTTTTTTATCCCCATATTTTTTATCAATGGAGCGCATTTCCATCTTCTTTTTGTCCGTTTCTGTGCGATAATGCGGGTCTCTGTGATTTTTTGTTCATTCTTCAGTGAAATGCGTGTAAATCACAACGAAACAGTGAGTGCAGCATAAGTATGTTAGTTTTATATATCACTACCCTTTTCCCATCATTTTAATTTATTTCGCCCCGCCCCTTTTTATCCCCCAATCTCTCTCTCCATTTCTCTTCATCTCAAAAGTGTTCTCCCGTGATATTTATATATTTTTTTGTATATATAGAGCTCTTTCCCTCTATATATATATATATACAAATCCAATGTTTTATGTAAAACTCGATCATTTGGCCTCTTTTGCTCCGCTGTGGCCCCGCCCCTAAAATGTCCCAATCATATAATCTCCAGTTTTTTTTCCCCATTGAGAAGAAGAAGAAGATGAATGAATGAACAACATTCAAATATGCTATTTATTCGCTTTTTTTGAAATTCACAGTACAGAAAAAGGACTAAAAGTAGAAAGAGCCGGGGGCGAAATTCGATGAGACTGGCAAAGAAAAATTGGGAAAGAAATCAATCGATAATGGCAAAATCAGTATAACACAGGAGGACAATTATTTACAATGTCGACTAATCCGAGGAATGTGTCTAACTAGTGAATGGGAAGGAGTTGTCCACGAGAAGTACACGAAAAAGAACTATGACCAATCAGAGAAGGGGACTAGAAAAAGTTAGGCCATCCCGAATTTTTTCAGTTTTTTGAACGAAATTTTCGATTTTTTCGCTAAACATGGATTTGCAGACTCTTTTTGTGTACTTCTCGAGGACAATATGATCGTCGAAATGATCGGATTGCAAAGTGCGGCACTATTTTTCGCAATTTTTCGCAACTTTTTAAAAACTTAGTTTTTCATCGAAAATATCGATTTTTGGGTGATTTTTATTGATTTTCAAGTAAAAATTGTTGGAATTTTGATAAAATCGATAGAATTTTACAAATAATTGATAGATTTTTCCATTTTTCGTAATTTTTTGCATTAAAATCACGAAAAATCCATTTTTGGGAAATTTTTCAAGGATTTTGATGTAAAAATGAGAAAATTGTGATAAAATCAATAAAATATTATTGTTTTTCACGAAATTTCATCGATTTTATCATATTTTTACGATTTTTTACATGAAAATAACGAAAATTCTCCTAAAAATTGAATTTTTCAGTGATTTTCATAAGAAAAATGAGAAAACTACAACTAAATCGATAAAATTTTATCGATTTTCCCGTTTTTACTAATTTTTCACATGAAAATCAATAAAAACCTCCCGAAAATCGATTTTTTCGTTGAAAATTATGAAAAAAATGTTCAGCGGAAGGTTGCAAAAACAGGTGCCGCGCTTTGCATTTAAACTTTTTCGACAATGAATTGCAATGCAATTTCACAGAAACAGGAGGAAAAAAAATCAAAAAAATCAAAAAAATACAAGACCAATTTTTACAAATAAATGAGCATGTCGACAAACTGTCTCGGGGTGACTCTCACCGACGGAGCACTCGTCTCGCGGACGCACGGATGGCCCAACGACTTCCAGAAGAGCGCCTTGCAGTGGCAGCAGATGTGGATGAGGTCCGCGTACAGCTCCCGGCACCCGTGGTACTTTTTCAGGTCGAAGAACGCCTGGCGCCACGTCTTCTCGCCGGTTTTTTGCTTATTGATTTGGTATTCTTGGAAGTGGAATTGACACAGGGATTTCCAGATGCGATCCTCGCCGTCTATCATGTCTTGAAGAGCTTCGTGCACTTGGGCCGTCTCCAGGAGCGAGTTGTGGTCGGGGAGGCGGCGCAGGATTAGGAGGACTACCTGGAAACTTAGGAAGTACAGAAAATCGATAATAACTTGCTCATTTTAAGTGCTCATTGAGAGTTGTCAACTAATAATTTGTAGCTCTGATATTGATCTGTAACTGGAGAAAATTTGAGCCAGAAAGAGAAAAAATGGGCGGAGTTATGATAGGTTCAAAAAATTGCGATATTTTTGATCTACCGGTTATAACTCCGCCCACTTTTGCTCAATTGCTCTGAAATTTAAAGGGATTATAGAAAAATATCAGAACTACAAATTATTAGTATACGACTTTTCATGAGCTCTAAAAATCACAAAGAAATTATTGATTTTCTGAAAGGTACTATTTTAGTTAAGGTGCACTACAAAAAGCAATTTTTCTTGCTCATTTTAAGTGCTCATTAAAAGTTGTCAACTAACAATTTGTAGCTCTATTATTTTTCTATGAGTCCCCCAAATTTCAGAGCAATTGAGCAAAAGTGGGCGGAGTTATCATAGGTAGAACAAAAAGACTGACAATCAAGATAATTGTTATAACTCCGCCCATTTTTGCTCTTTTTGGCTCAAAATTTCTGGAGCTTTGCTGGCCTAACTTTCCCATATTTTCTTCTTCCAGTTTACCAGAAAAAAGGGGCGTGACTAACCTCTCTCGGAAGATCAAAGAAAGTGAGTGCACTCTCATCGTCCGCATCGGCCGCCGTTCGGATATTTTTCTCCGATATCAAATCGAGCAACGAGGACGCCGTCTGATGATGACGTGAAATCAGTTGGGGTGAGCCGCAGATGTGCACACCGTCTAACCCGTTTCCAAACTGCAAAAATTTCAATTTACTGTTTTTTGAGAAGTTGGCTCAATTTGGAGCTCTCATAACTCTGCTCACTTTTGCTCAATTGCTCTGAAATTGAGAGGGGTTGTAGATTGATATAAGAGCAACAAATTGTTAGTTGACAACTTTTTATGAGCATTGAAAATGAGCAAGAAAATATTGATTTTTGGGAGTGCACTTTTTGGATGATCAATAATCACTTCCTCATTTTAAGTTCTCATTTGTTGTCAACTAACAATTTGTAGCTCTGATATCATTCTATAACTCCATGGAATTTGAGCCAAAAAGAGCAAAAGTGGGCGGAGTTATGATAGGTAGATCAAAAATGAAGACTGACAATCGAAATAATTGTTATAACTCCGCCCACTTTTTCTCAATTGCTCTGAAATTTGGAGGGGTTGTAGATTAATGTGAGAGCTACAAATTGTTAGTGAACAACTTTTTATGAACTCTCGAAATGAGCAAGATCATATTGATTTTCAAAAAACACTTTCCCAAAAAAAATTTTGAGTGCACTTTAAAAAATCAATAATAACTTGCTCATTTTCCAAGCTCATGAAAAGTTGTCAACTAACAATTTGTAGCTCTGATATTCCTCTATCACTGCACTAAATTTGAGCCAAAAAGAGCAAAAATGGGCAGAGCTACACACCTGTTTGACTAGATCCTTCGCCGTGGACACGTGAACGTCTTCATTCGAAGAGCGGAAGCAAATGGCAGTGAGAATACCCAAAAGTGACTTGCGAGCGGTTGCCGAGAGGTTCGGCAGCTTTTCCTCGACCAGAATTTGGACGACTTTGCAGATGAAGTTGAAGCGGCGGACGTCGTTGACGGCGCGCGCGAGATCGAGCCGGTGGAACGCTTCGGACATGCTCGTGCAGCCGATGAACTCTTTTGAGGTGCTCTTGACGAAACAGTGTGGGATCCAGTTGGTGTCATTTGAGTCTGAATAGGTTATTTAGATTGTTTTTGTTGAGTTGGTTAGTTTTTTGAAGTTCTCGGGAAGTGCGCTATTTTATAAGGTGCATTTCAATAAACTTTAAATTTCTTGCTCATTTTAAAATTTCATAAAAAGTTGTCAAATGATAATTTGTAGCTCTGATATCAGTCTATAACTTCGGAAAGTTTGAGCCAAAAAGAGCAAAAGTGGGCGGAGTTATGATAGATTCAAAAAATTGAGACAATTTTGATCTACTATCATATCTCCGCCCACTTTTGCTCTTTTTGGCTTAAATTATGTGAAATTATAGAGCAAAATCAGAGCTACAATTTATTAGTTGTCAACTTTTTATGAAAATTTAAAATGAGCAAGATATTATTGATTTTCGGCACTGCACCTCGTAGCACCTTGAAAACTTTAAATTTTTTGCTCATTTTAAAGTTTCATAAAAAGTTGTCAACTATCATTTTGTAGCTCTGATATTAATCTTTAACTCCAGAAAATTTGAGCCAGAAAGAGCAAAATTGGGCGGAGTTATAATAGGAAGAGCAAAAATGACTGAAAATTGTTATAACTCCGCCCACTTTTGCTCTTTTTAGCTCAAAATTTCTGGAGTTACAGAGAAATATCAGAGCTACAAATTGTTAGTTGACAATTTTTTATGAGCTCTAAAAATGAGCAAGTTATTATTGATTTTCTAAAATGCACTTTTCAAACTTCCAAAATTTCCAAATTTCCTCTAGCTTCTATCTCCAAACCCCCAGATTCTCATATTATACTACTTCTACCTCCATCCGCATTCCTAATTCCCCTTCCAAGGATAATCCCATGTTTCCTAGGACCCCCGAAATAGCGTTTCAATCGTGGAGACGCAGCACTTTTGTTGTTTCCGTTCTCACCTGCCTCTCTCTTTCTCTGCGCCCTCTCAATTTGCAATACTCTCTCGTCGCGCTTTTCGGAGGTGAATAATAATAATTAGCGTGAGCTGTTAATGAATCTTTCATGTGTTTCCCTATCCATTTGACCACTTATTATGACCACTTTCGAAAAGTGAAGTGAAATCATGTGCTCTCTCGGTCAGCTGATTCGTGTTTTTTGTGCTCGGTGCTCGCAAGATGCTCATTAGAGCAACAGAGAGATAAGAAAGAGAAAAAGAGCAAGCAGCTGAGCAGGAGCACCTAATTAGAGTGGAGTTGGAGCTTTCGAAATGAGCAAATTGGATGTGACCATGCGAAAAATTGAATTATCTCTCTGAATTTTAAGTTTTATGAGGTGATATTGGTATCAAAATGATGGCCGGAAAATTCTGCACAAAATGTTACAAGTGGATTTTTGAATTTCTGCGAAAAATTTGAAAAAATAGTGAATTTTCGAGTTTTTAGGCTTATTTTTTGGAATTTTTTGGGTTTTTGATAAATTTTAGCTTTTTAGATTCAAGATTTTGACGTTTTAAAACTAAAAACAATTAATTCCCTAAAAAAATTCAAGAAAAACGTATTTCAAGCGAATTCTAATTTCTGCAAGCGCGCTCTACTGGACTTTTGCGTTTTCTTTGATTTTTCGTTGATTTTTTAATAAAATTCATTGGAAATTGATGAAAAATGTGTTGAAATCATCAAAAAACAATGGAAAATCAGAAATTTTCAACGATTTCCCAGAAAAACTTGGAAAAATATCGATTTTTGAATTTTTCTGCAATTTTTCGTCAATTTCAGTGTTTACACCATGATTTTAAACCCGACAATGCAGATTTTAAGGTGAAAATGCGATTTTCCATCGATTTTCAGACAAAGTCCGCAATTTGTCGTCGGATGTGGCGCAAGCGCGCACAGTACACTTTTTTCTCGAATTTTCGGCGCTTTTTTCGGTTTTTCGCTATTATTTACTGATTTTATGTTATTTTAGATGGATTTTTCGATAAAACTCTTTAAAATTACAAAAAAGTTACAAAAAATGACAAAAATCAATAAAAAATCAATAAAAAAGTGCTCACCCGAATCCTCGGCACTGCTCGACGTGGAGCCCGGCAGACTTGCGCACGAGCTGTTCTGCTCCGAATCGTAGAGCCCGAATTTGGGAGTTCCAGGCGGCGGAGCAGCATCCAGCACAAACTTTGGAGATGAGGAGCTCAATGTCGGGCTCGACGCGACTTGTGGAATCAAAATTGGCTCCGAGGAGATCTGAAATGTGCATCATTTTGGAGCCCGTCCTGACAAGAAGATTTATGCGAAATTTGAGCCGAAATGTGCGCATGTGCATGAGCACAAGTCGGAAATACGAAAATACGAAAAGTTTAGCATAGCGAGACGAAAATTACACTCCTCGGCGCCCCCCTCCCTCCTCTCGTTTTCCCCCGCCACATCTCCCCCCTCGCCGCGCCACTGCAAGCGTGTCCGTTGTGGTCTAGTGGTTAGGATTTATGGCTCTCACCCATAAGGCCGGGGTTCGATTCCCCGCAACGGAAGTAGTGTTTTGCGTGGCGCCTACCTGCACGGGCCGCAACTTTGTGCGCTCCCAGCCGTTGGTGTGTGGCGTGCGGACCCATGTTTCGCCCGGAGCTCGCCAGTCTTTACCAATGAAGACCATCTGGAATGGGGTGTTATTGATATGGAAGATTGTTTGGGGTGGAACGAACTGATAAGCGGAGGGAGGAGGGAGGAGGAGAATGGTACACAGTGTTTCTGATAAGAAAACAAGAGCTGTGGAGCCATAAATATATAACTATAAGGGGGGAAAAGTAGAGTGTTTTGGTGGATCAGTAGTGCGTGATGGTAGGAAGGGGGGAAAACAAAACAGAGAAATCAACGGGTGGAATAAACAAATAAACATGTTGATGGAGAGAGAGGCAAAGAACCGGGCGACAAACTAATGGGACTGGAAGGGGATTTTCAGGTTTCCAGGGAGGATCACTAAAAAATTGGAAAATTTTTGATTTTATCATAAAAAAAGTTAAGGTTAGGATGAGCAATCACAAAAAACAGAAAATTGGCTCAAAAAAGTGCTCAGAATTTTTCGAAAATTTAGAAAATTATACTAAAAGATAGAGCTTAAAATTCTCTATCAATTGGTAATAAAACCAATATTCTATCCAATTTGGGAGCTGAGATATGAAAGTTTGAAAATTTGAAAAAAAAATTTTTTTTTCGAAAATTTGAAAATTGAAATTTTTGAAAAATGCTCAATGTGCATTTAAAATTTAGGTACAAATTTGCAAATTTAATATGTTATAGAGCTTAAATTTTTCTATTTAATAGTAGTAAAACCAATTTTCTAGCAAATTCTTGAGCAGAGATATGAGCATTTTTAGAATGAGAAAACTCCTGAAAGTCAGGAAACTGAAAAATGCTCAATGTGCATTTAAAAATTAGGTAGAAAATTGCAAATTTATTATGTTGTAGAGCTTAAAATTCTCTATTTTATGATAGTTAAACCAAATTTTTACAAAATTTTAGACTAGAGATATGAAATTTTTAAAATTTTGAAAAATCAAAAAAATCGCAAAAAATTCAAAAAAGGAACATGCTATATCTCGGCTCTCGTTTTCTCTACAAACCTGGTTTTACTATCAAGAGATAGAGAATTTCTTTTTCTACAACACTTCCAAAATTCAGAATTCCAAACCCCCTTTTGCCTCCTCTAATTGAGGGCACAGTTAAACCCCCTAATCAAAAGTGGGGGATGGTCATAACATTTGACCTTGAAGTGCGCGACGGCGTCAAACAAAAAATATCAGCTGTGGTGCAGCTTCTTCTTCTTCTTCTTTCCTTCCATCTCTCACCGTCTGCGTCTCCTCTCACTCTCTCGCCTTTCACTCCAAATGGCCACCCCTTTGGCGAAAAATAGCGTTGCGCAGAGAAAAACAGGAAGCGAGAGTCATGTGACAGGAGAGACGCAGACGGTCAGACAACACCCGAATAGGGGGACAAAGAGAGCGAAAAAACAGAGAGTGAATGGGATCGAAAGATGCGAATTTTTGATTAAACGCCTTTTTTTGCAATTGTGTAATGGTGAAATGCGGGGAGAAAAAGGGAAAGTGAAAAGGGGAAAATGTTTTGTACTTCTCGAGGAGAACAGCTGCAACACATGGCACAGATGCTCCATTTTGGCTCATTTTCATGGTGCTGGTCTCTATTTTCCCCTTTTTCACAATAAAAATACGCAAAACGATGAAAATTATGTTTTTCTACAGTAATTTTGTCAATTTAAAGGCGCAAGTTACTATTTTTGATCAAAAGCATCAAAAAATTACTTTTTGCTTCCTACAGTACTTCATTTAAAGGCGCAGACTCTGAAATTATGGGTAAAATTTGAAATTTTCAAAAATTTAGGTTGTCTACAGTAATTTTGTTAGTTTAAAGGCGCAAATTGACCTGTTTTTGGGAAAAATCATCAGAAAATCAAGTTTCTCTTCCTACAGTACTGTATTTAAAGGCGCATACTCTAAAACTGAAAGTGAAATTAAAAAATATTGAAAATTAAGTTTTCTACAGTAATTTCGTCAGTTTAAAGACACAAGTTGACCTGTTTTTGGTGGAAATCATCAGAAAACTAAACTTTTCTTTCTACAGTACTTTTTTAAAGGCGCAGCCCCTAATTTAAAGTAAAAATTGGGGAGAAACGATTTTCATGAAAATTGAGGTTTTCGACAGTAATTTTGTCAATTTAAAGGCGCAAATTCATTCGATTTTGATGAAAATCGTCAGAGAAATTTAATTTCTCTTTCTACAGTACTACTTTTAAAGGCACAGGCCCTAATTTTAGGTTAAAATTGAAAAAATTTCTAGATTTTCATGAAAAACGAGGTTTTCTACAGTAATTTTGTCAATTTAAAGGCGCAGGTTGACTTAATTTTGTTGAAAACTCTCAAAAATTAAATTTCTCTTTCTACAGTACCCTTTTTAAAGGCGCATACTTAAAATTGAGACTAGTTTTTGACAATTTAGATTTTCTACAGTAATTTTGTTAGTTTAAAGGTGCATGTTGACCTATTTTTGAACCAAATTATCAAAAAATCAAGTTTCTCTTTCTACAGTACCGTTTTTAAAGGCGCAGCCCCTAATTTAATGAGTTTTCTACAGTAATTTTGTGAGTTTAAAGGTACAGCGCTATCTAAACCTCAAAAACTACAATACAGTAATCTAATACATTTTTAAAGGTACATAGACTTTAAAAATCTATTTTCGCTACAGTAACCCTAGTTTAAAGGCGCAGACCCAAGAAAAACGTTCTAAAAATCACATAACTGCACAATTGGCTCATTTTACCGCATGACGTGAACTTTTATCTTTGAGACGTTACACTCTCAAGTGCCAGCTGACTTTTTCCTCCCTTCTGGACCTTTCAAATCATCAGCTGGTCACAAGAGGAACGCGGAAAATAATAAAATGAAATGAGACAAAAACTTGTGATCTTTTTCGAGTTGGTCAGTGCTCAGCTTGAGCTCGTGGAGCTCGCCGAGCACGAGTTTTTTGGTCAACAAAACAATTAGGTTGGGTGGTCTCGAAAGTTTCGAGAATAAATGAAGAATGCTCGATAATGCTCTGAAAGTGCTCCAAAATGCTCCAAAAATGCTCCAAAAAATTTACAAAACTCTAAAAATCACAAAATGACCCAAAACCTTTCACCGAGCAAGTTTAAATAAGCCGAATGCTCAAACTCCGCCCCTTTTCTTCATATGACCTTTGGGACCACTCTATCAGGTGCACTGATGACCGAGCAGGTGACGAAATTGAAGTCAGACGCGAACTCGTCGATTTTTTGGCGCCAGCTGTTGTCCAAGTGCACCGGACTTTTGCTCGCGGAGCCAAAGTACACTTCAAAATTGAGCGATGGGGGTACGGTAGTGCGGAAAGTACGTAATGTTCGTCGGGTGCCATGCAAAGTGTGCAGACACAGATTGGCGCGAAGTTTGAGAATTTTGATTTTCGGATTTTTTTTTTTGAAATTTTAATTGGTTTTTTGGTGCTTTTTTCGTTGATTTTTATTGATTTTTGGTGATTTTTTTTCATTTTCCCACTGAAAAATTGCAGAGAATTCAGAAAACCGGAACGCACAAGTGAAAGTAACCGAAAAAACGCGAATTTCTGTCGTAAAATGCGACAAATTTCTATTTTCTGCATTTTGTCGCTCGTCGGGAAAAAAAGAGAGAAAAACTGAATTATAGTGAAAACGGGAAGTTTTGAAAAGACGATTACAATGGGAAAAATGGGGGGTTTTCACAAAAAAAAGTGAAAAAATCTCAAATTATCTGCATTCAAGTGATTCCACTTGAACTGAAAGTGGATTTTTGGTTCCTTCCGTCATTTTTCATTGATTTTCCCTTTTTCCATCTGAAATTCCCTGAAATTCCCTGAAAATCCATGAAAAACCACAAAAACCCATTCAAAAATAACAAATTCCACATAAATAATGCAAGTGCGCTCCATTAGCCACTTTTTCGTTCCCTCCCTTAATTGAAAATGCGCCTCGGAAGCGAGAGGACATGTGTTTGACGAGAATGAATCATTCTTTGCACTTTCCACCAGTTTTCTTCCACTTTTTCCGCGTTCTCGCCGAGAAATCGATGAAAATGGTTTGGGATTGTGGCTGGGGGACGAGAAATGATGGTCGAGGTGGGAAATGGAAAAGTTAGGCCAGCTGGAATTGTGGAATTTTGATTTTCGTCAATTTTGATGGTTTTTCGAAGTTTTTGCGGCAAAAATCTCGAAAAATCATCAAAATTAGAGAAAAACTGAAAAATTCAGATATCCATAATTCCAGCTGGCCTAGTTTTTCCATTTCCCACCTCGACCACCATTTCTCGTCCCCCAGCCACGATTCCACACCATTTTCATCAATTTCTAGCGATTTTAACGCTAGAAGCATTGAAATTGTGTAGTTCTCGTGGACAATTCAAAATTTTCTGATGATCAGAAAAATTGAAGTCCACGAGAACTACACAACCAACATCTACTGCAAACTCGTGTAGTTCTCGTGGACAACCCATAAATAAGTTTTCCTCGAGAACTACACGACAAATAACTGTTAAATAATCGTGTAGTTCTCGTGGACAACTCATTTTTTCTCATAATCAGAAAAAATTGAATTGTCCACGAGAAGTACACGAACAAAATAAACTGATGATCCGTGTAGTTCTCGTGGACAACTATTCTCATTCTCACTTGATGAAATTGAAATTAATTGTCCACGAGAACTACACAACCAACATCGACTTATATTTCGTGTAGTTCTCGTGGACAACCTATGTATAAGTTGTCCTCGAGAACTACACGGCTAACATCTACTGATCTGTGGTGTAATTCTCGTGGACAACTCATTTTTTCTAATAATTAGAAAAATCAGGTTGTCCTCGAGAACTACACAACCAATATCAATTGGTCAGTCGTGTAGTTCTCGTGGACAATTCAATAATTCTAACTGTGAAAAATTGAAATCCACGAGAACTACACAACCAACATCTACTGATAATTCGTGTAGTTCTCGTGGACAACTTACTTTCTCATCTTATGAGATTGAGTTGTCCGCGAGAACTACACAACCAATATCCACTAATATTTCGTGTAGTTCTCGTGGACAACCAATGTACAACTTGTCCACGAGAATTACACGACTAAAACCATCTAATGATTGGTGTAGTCCTCTCGGACAAGTCTTCCCTAGTTCAATTTCCTCGTGTGTGCTCTGTGAGTAATCTGCGCGTTCGGACTGGTCAGCACGAGCAAATAGAGGAAGAGCAAGAGGCTCTTTTCATCTTTTTCCTCCCTTCAGTTTCCAAAATATTCCCAGATAATTCTCGAATTTCTGAGCTCTCTTCTCTATCTCCGGGGAATTTTCCTGATCTTTTTCCACATTTTTCAAACCGCCGGTCAACAACATTCGCTTTTTTGTCCAAAAAATGTAAAAAATTCCGAATTCCGCTTCTGAATTAGAGAATTCGGATGCAGAATTCAGAATTCATTGCCCCAGTCGACCTTGTAATTTTCTCATTTCCTCTGGCGGCGACACACAAAGAAAGGCCTCGGAAATGAAATTGACACCTGTCTTTCGAGAGAGAGACAGAGGTTTATTTCTTTTTTTGTGGGTTTTTGATGATTTTGAGCGGATTTTTTGAAAAAATTGTGGGTTTTTGTAGGGGAAATGTTGGAAATTGAATAGTTTTGATGGAAATATAGTGAAAATAGAAAAAAATCGCTTTGAGACCTGAAAAGTGCAATTTCTACAGTAATTTTGAACACTTTCTACTTGAAAATCAGTCTGCGCCTTTAATCTTTCTCTACAGTAGTCAGGATTTGAATTTTTGCGATTTTTCTTTGAAATTGTAGATTTTCAAAGAAAGAACGCAAAAAAACTAGTCAAAATTATAAAATCGCTTCGAGACCTAAAAAAGTGAATTTTTTACAGTAATTTTGTAAAAGGGAACTCAAAAATGACTATGCGCCTTTAAATTGTATCTACAGTAGCTCAGAATTTTCTATTTACAGTAATTTTACAAATTCCAGTTTTAAAATCACTATGCGCCTTTAAATGTCGTGTTTTTTGCAATTTTTGTAATTTTTCATGAGAAAAAATAAAAATTACTGAAAATTGTGATACAAAGCTGATAAATCGCTTCAAGACCCAAAAATTGTATTTCCGAATGAATTCTACAGTAATCTTGTAATTTTCAGTTCGGAAAATATGATGCGCCTTTAAATTTCTCGAGTTTTGTAATTTCTGTGATTTTTCATGGAAAAAAGTGAAAAATTACAAAAATCGCAAAAAAATGCTTGAAATCGCTTCAAAACCCAAAAAATTGTATCTTCGAATGAATTCTACAGTAATTTTGTAATTTTCAGTTCTGAAAACATGATGCGCCTTTAAATTTCTCTAAATTTTTAGAAATTGCTGGTTTTTTCTCATCGAAAAAGCTTGAAACTGCCCATTTCTGATTAAAAATTATACAAATTGCTTAAAATCGCTTCGAGACCCAAAAAAAATTCAAATTTTCCACAAAAACAAACAAATAATGAAATTTCTACAGTAATTCTATTACATTTTCAACACCTCAATCATTCTGCGCCTTTAAATTTTCCCTCCCCCCTCTCATCACATCCAAACTTAATGACACATTTTGTTAAAACACGCCAACTTTCTTCTCCTTCCCGCCAGGACCTCCCGGGTGTCCACTCTCACCGTCTCTGCTTCTCTGCCACCCTCCACCCGGCCGCACACTCTCTCGCCTCCCCGTGTCTGCGTCTCTCGCGTTCGCCCACTCTCTCGCCTCCGCCGCCGCCGCTCGCCCACTTTTCGTCCGGCCATTATGGTGGTCAAAGAAGACCCCCACGGCTTAACCTGTACCTTTTCGAGGGAACCGCTTTTTATTGATTTTTTCGTTATCGATTTCTTTTTTTTGAAATTTTATACTTGGTTTTAATGTGAAAATGTTATAAATTTGTATATAGTAGATTTCGAAATCTTACAGAAAACGACGGGGGGAACGAACGCGGGGAATCAATATTTTATAGGATTTTCTGGTTTTCGAGGTAATTTTAATAAATTTTATTGATTTTTATTGATTTTCACTGATTTTCCACCTTTTTCCCATAAAAACACCCCGAAAACAAAAATTGACCGATTTTTATGATAATTTACCAAGAAAACAATCTTTTCTTCGTAAATTTCAATTAAAAATGTATGAATAGCGATATCTTACCACGAAATCTACAGTACTTCATTCAAAATTCAGTTTTACACGATTTTGAATAAATTACGGTAGATTTCGTGGTGAGATATCTATTTTCATTGTTTTTAATCGTTAAAAATCAATTTTTAATGATATTTCTATATCAATGTTATTGAATCATGTGAAAAATATGATTTCCAAGAGATTACGGTAGATTTCGTGGTGAGATATCCATTTTTATTGTTTTGAATCATCGAAAAATAATAAAAAGTGTACTGTTCGTCCACAAAGAACGTGCCCTTATGCTCCATTGATAAATCGGCAACCGCTTTGGCTGTAGGTCAAAATTATCGAGTTTCGAATTTATTTTTTTCTGAATTTGATTGTTTTTTCATGATTTTTGAGGTTTTTCATTTGAAATTGCTTTCTCAGCACATGTAGAAGAGAAACAAATCAAAAAATAGAGAAAATAAATCAAAAACACGAGAATAATCGCAGATTTCGGAATTTTCTGCGAAAAAGTCGTTGTTCACTGAAAAAAATGGGAATTCCAGTGAAAATAGGTTAAAATAGTAGAGAAAATAACGTTTATCGTGTCACGAAATTATTATTTGTTATGAAAAATTAGAAAAAACCTCAAAAATCATGAAAAAACAAAGAAATTCAGAAAAAAATTAATTCGAAACTCGAAAATTTTGACCTACAGCCAAAGCGGCTGCCGATCTGTCAATGGAGCATAAGGGCACATTGTTTGTGGACGAACAGTAGTTTTTGATATTTTTGATCAGTTTTTTCGTGGAAACCGATTGAAAATATAGAAAAATACACTTTTTATTATGTTTTGATGATTCAAAATAATAAAACTAGATATCTAACCACGAAATCTACCGTAATCTATTGGAAATCATATTTTTCACATGATTCAATAACATTGATAGAGAAATATAATGGAAAATTGTTTTATTATGTTTTATTGGATGAAAAAGCAGATTTTTCACAGGATTCAACAATATTGATGCAGAAATTTTGAAAAAAAAAATTTTTTTCAACTTTTCAACTTTTTATAATTTCCCCATCAATTCCAGGGTAATGCATCCCGCGTCGATCTTCTCGATACTCACCTTCTGCCTTTTATACGACTTTTCGACGGCTCTCAACAACTACATAGACAACTATGAGACGTTGAGCTACCGCGCGAGCCACGTGGCAAATCAGGTCTCGCGACGAAAACGATCCATTGATTCGCCGGCGGCTCACTATCAAGAGCCCATCGGTTTCCGATTCAATGCTTATAATCGGTAAAAATCAATAAAAACTATATGAAAAAATTATTGATTTTATTGATTTTTTGTAGAAGCTTCCACCTCCAATTGCATCCGATCGATGATGAGTCGCTGTTCCATCCGGATCACATTTCAGATGTTGATGGAGGCTTTGCAGACATTCAGCCTTCTCATTTTTTGTATGAGGGGTATTTGAAAGGTACCTGGAAGTTTGGGAGCGTAAAACACGCTTTTTAATGGATTATGAAGCGGATTTTTAAAGTTTGTGCGCTTTTCTGATGCACAATACGCTTTATAATGATATTTTTCAATTTTGTGCGCCTTTTTGACGCGAAATACGCTTTTAATAGATTTTGGAGCGTATTTTTCATGTTTGTGCGTTTTCCTGGTGCAAAATACGCTTTTCAATGACTTTGGGGCGTATTCCTCTTATTTGTACGTTTTCCCGACGCAAAATACGCTCTTTAATGGTTTTTTTCGATTTTCCCGTGAAATTTTGAATGGAATTGTGTAATTTGTAGTTTGTAGTTTGTAGTTTATAGTCTTCCAGCTCAAAAATTGTAATGTCTCGCGAAATTTGAAAATTAATTGTAATTTTGGCGTAAATTCAGAAATAAAAACGTTTTGGAATGTTGTAGTTTGTAGTTTAGCTCCTCCCCATAAATGAGTGATGCCACGTGGAATTAGAAATACGTGAATCTAAAAATGAAATGAATTGAAAATTTTGCAATTTTGTAGTTTGGAGTTTGTAGTTGATAGCCTCACTACTCCAAAAATGTCTGATGTCACGCGAAAAGTTTAAAATATCTTTGTAATTTTTTTTCAAAATTACAAAATTTATTCCAAATTTTCCCGTGACATTACACTTTTTGAGCTGGGAGACTATAAACTACAAACTACAAAGTACAAACTACACACTTCCATTCTGATTTCGAGCTGAACACGGCTTTAGAGCTCTTTTTTCTCGCAAAATTTTAATTTTGAGCAATTTATGAGAGCTAAGATCTCATAAATTGCTCGAAATTGATATTTTATGAAAATATGAGCTTTGAAGTCATGCTCACTGTAAAATTCTGTAAAGTTCTCTGTCATAATGTTTGGAAATTAATAGAAATATAAAAAATTTCATAATTATCACTTTAATCAATATAAAATTCAATATCACTTTTTTCCAGACGATCCAACATCGCATGTCCATGGAAGTGTGTTCGATGGAGTCTTTGAAGGACATATTCAAGTTGGTTTTATTGAAAAAATTCAATAAAAAAGCAATATGTTCTTCCAGACCAGCGACGGAAAGCGGTTTTCCATTGACAAGGCGGCGAAATACTTTGAACCGTCGGAACGACCCACTCAATATCATTCGATTATCTATCGAGACGACGAGATTAACCACCGGAAGTGGAGGGTCAAGAGGTATCGGAAATCACGATGGAAATATATGCTAGATTGGTGAAAAAACAGGATATTTGACGAGAAAATGCGAAGATTCTAGTTTTGGCACTGAAGAAACGGTGCAAAACAGCAAAATTGACGACAATTTGCACATAAATTATTTTTTTGGCTCGAAAAGTTATGAAAAACAGCATGCTTGACGAAAATTTGCAGAAAAATACAGAAATTATGATTTTGTTGCCAAAAATGGTTTAAAAAATCAGAAAATTTGACGAAAAATTGCAGAAAATTATAATTTTGGCTCAAAAAGTTATAGAACACAGTGAATTTGACGAAAATTTGCAGAAAATTACGAGAAATTGTACATTTTATCACAAAAGTTCAGTAGAGCGCACTTTCTGACCTTTTTTGTTTTTTTTTTTTTGGAAAAATGGTGCAAAACAGCAATTTTGACGACAATTTGCAGAAAAATACGAAAAACTTGACAACTTGACCACAAATGTCCACTAGAGCGCACTTGCTGACCCATTTTTCGTGAAAAAGTGCAAAACCACATATTTGACGATAAAATGCAGAAAAACAGCAGCTTTATGCGTTGTTCTGTTTTTTTTCTACATTTTCAATGATTTTGCACCCTCAGAAACCATAAAAACGTTAAAATCCAGTAGAACGCACTTGCTGACCCTTTTGTTCGCGAAAAATTGATTCAAAACGGCATATTTGACGACAAAGTACAGAAAACAAGCTATTTTATGCATTTTCTTCACTTTTTTTCACTATTTGTCTGGAATCCAACGATTTTCAACAATTTTCAACGCTTTTCCCTCCAAAAATCACATTTCCCACTGTTTCCAGAGACGCTGAAACTCTCTCGGAGCAAACCCTCGGCTGTGGGCTCTCCTCTCGCGTCCGTCGCGAGATGGCCGACGTGCAGTCATCTGGAGAGTCGACTGACTTCTTCTCCAACTACATGACCATGTCAGGACGATCGAAACGTGGAATCGCCGAGAGAGATAAGGAAGGGCGGTACTTTGTGAGAACTTGCTCACTTTATATGCAAGCCGATCATAAACTGTACGAACACATTCGAGCGAAGGAGGGAAACAATGATCCGATTCGGACGAGGGAGGAGATTGTCAGTCTGTTCTACAATCATATAAAGGCGGTCAATGAGATCTACGAGGGAACCGATTTCCAGGGAATTCAGGGACTTCATTTTGTCATTCAACGCACTTCGGTTAGTATTTTTTCTACTTTTTTGGTAGAAAATGGTGAAAAATGATTTGAAAACAGTTTTTTAAAAAAGAAACTATGAAAATTTCAAAAATTAATTAAAATGTTGTCCTAGAATATGATTTTTTAGATGAAAAATGTGTTAAAAGTACTGAAAATGTCAAAAATTTGCAGATCTACACGCCAGACAGTTGTGATCGTGGAAGAGCGAAATCCGATTCGGATAATCCGTTTTGTGAAGAGGTTCGCTTCCTTTATTCTTTTTTCTAGCAATAAAAAGAGCCGGAGCATTGTGAAAATGCTCTTTTTTTATTTTCTAACCCAAAAACCCCTTTTCAACCCCCAAATTTCCTTGTTTTCCAGAATGTAGACGTTTCCAACTTCCTGAACCTCAATTCTCAACGCAATCACTCCGCCTTCTGCCTCGCCTACGCCCTCACCTTCCGCGATTTCGTCGGAGGAACCCTCGGACTCGCCTGGGTGGCAAGTCCCCAGTTTAGTGAGTTTTTTTGGTGGTTTTTTATGAGAAAATCGAGAAAAAGCGTGAAAAATTGATGAAAAAGTCGAAAAGGGAGGAAAAATCAGGGAAAAATCATGAATTTCGCTGCAATTTCCACATCAAACACCAATACAGAGAGAAATTTTTATTTTTTGGTGGTTTTTGGTGATGTTTCATGAGAAAATCGAAAAAAATCATGAAAAATCGATGAAAAAGTTGAAAAACATGAAAAAACGGTAAAAATTAATGAAAATCAGGGAAAAATCATGATTTTAGCTTCAAGACCCACTAAGCCACGCCCCTTTGGCAATTTTTTCACATCACTGCCAAAAACACCCAAAATTCACACCAAACACCAATAAAAAGGGAAATTTTGAATTTTTGGTGGTTTTTGGTGATTTTTCATAAAAAAATCAGGGAAAAAAGTTGAAAAAGCTGTAAAATTTGTTTAAAATCAGTAAAAATCAATAAAAATCAGTAAAAAAAATCAGTAAAAATCAATAAAAATCAGTAAAAATTAGTAAAAATTATCGAAAACCAGCAAAAATTAATGCAAATCAGCGAAATTAGAATTTTCGCTGCAAGACCCACTTTCGCTCTCTCCACTACAATTTTTCGCACTACTACTCCACCAAAACCACCCTAAATCCACACCAAACACCAACCCCCTTCCTAAAACCACCAATAACTTTCCAAACTTGCAGACACCGCTGGAGGAATCTGCCAAGTGCACCAACGGTACAACGAGGGCAGCCGTGGCTGGGTGTACCGTTCCCTGAACACGGGCATCGTCACCCTGGTCAACTACGGAAATCGGGTGCCAGCGAGAGTCTCGCAGCTCACTCTGGCTCACGAGATCGGCCACAACTTTGGCTCCCCCCATGACTTCCCAGCAGAGTGTCAACCAGGACTTCCTGATGGAAATTTCATAATGTTTGCATCGGCGACATCTGGAGACAAACCGAACAATGGAAAGTTCTCCCCGTGCTCAATTAAGAATATCTCTGCGGTGCTCGCCGTGGTGCTCAAGTCGATGCCAGTGGACCCTACCCGAAACGCTTCTCCAGTAGGGATCGGCAAACGGAATTGCTTCCAAGAGCGCACTTCTGCGTTCTGCGGAAATCAGATCTTTGAGCCGGGAGAGGAGTGCGATTGCGGATTCTCGCAGGCCGATTGTGATCAGATGGGCGATAAGTGTTGTGTGCCGCACGAGGCGAGAGGGTCTGGAGGACCGGGGCCTTGTAAACGGAAGCCTGGAGCACAGTGCTCGCCGTCGCAGGGATACTGTTGCAATCCGGACACTTGTTCGTTGCATGCCAAGCATGAGGAGAAGATTTGTCGACAGGTTGGGGAGTTTTTTATAGGGAAAATTGTGGTGATATTGTAATTTTTTTGGTCGAAAATTGAGGGGAGGGGTCAGCAACTGCGCTCCACTGAACTTGGACGTTTTTTTTTATTTTCCAGCTTGCGGTCTAAAATATTTGACGAAAATTGGTTCTAGATTATATATTTTCTGCAAATCATGCGAAAAAACCAAGATAAAATGATCGGTTTCCCCATTTTGTGCAAATTGGCGTCAGGTCCTGCGCAGACACCGTTCACTACTTTTATTGCGCCCATAATAGATTTTCGCCCATTTCCGCTGATTTTTCAGTGTTTTCAACTGATTTTCTCTAATTTCTTCCATTGATTTTCATCAAAAACTAAATGAAATCATTGAAAAATTGAAAGTTTTAAATGAAAAGCATGTTTTTTAAATGATTTTGCCAGTTTTGGTCGTAATAATGGGTTTTGTCACGAAAAATCGACATTTTTTCGATTTTACTCATTTTTCTTACAATTTTTAGCGAAAACCTCGTAATTTTATCTATTTTCAACCCTGAAATATTGAAAAAATCCACAAAAATCAACCATAAACGATATTTTCGCATAAAGAAGAAAAAATCGATATTTTTATACCAAAACATATCGATTAGATGCTCATTTTTATTGTGAGCATAAAAAAGCAAAAAAAAGCCGCGAAATTGCAAAAAGTGGGCGGAGCTTCCCCCCTTCTCTTTTTTCAAAAGCTATCTGAAATTCAAGTCCTCATCAAATCAAACACCATTATTCAACCAAATAGCACCTTTTTTCAACTATTAAACCATCCCTTTTTTCCAGGAATCCGAGTGCTCCAACGTGCAAACCTGCGATGGCCACAGTGCCCAGTGCCCCGTCTCCCCTCCGAAACACGACGGAATTCCGTGTCAGGACAGCACCAAAGTGTGCTCCGGTGGAAATTGCAACGGCTCCGTTTGTGCCATGTTCGGACTCGAGGACTGCTTCCTCACTGAGGGAAAACCCGATGAGCTGTGCTTTTTGGCGTGTATCAAGGATGGAAGTGAGTGGAAGAAGGGAAAATTTGTTGAAATTTAGGGAATTTTGAGGGAAAAAATTGATTTTTTTGTTCAAAATTGCTGAAATTTTTCGTAAAACTAATGAAAAATGAGGAAAATGCGAAAATATAAACTTTTTTCCAAAAAAATATTCATCAATTTCAATAATATTGCAGATTTTCATGAATTTTTGTACTTTTCGCGGCGAGACGCACTAGGCCACGCCCCTTTTTTAATTTCTGTGCTTTCATGCAATTTTTTCCCAAAAATCCTGAAGAATTCGACGAAAACTTGGTGAAAATTGAAATTTTGAGCATTTTTTGTAAGCCACGCCCCTTTTTTGCAATTCCAGGGCGCATTTTAACCTGATTTTGATAAAACTCGTTTCAAAAAACTCCATCCCCTTAAAAATCCAAAAATTCCCACTTTTTCCAGAATGCACATCATCTGTGAACCTCCCTGAATTCTCATCGAACCGCACCAACTTCCTCCAAAACATGCGGAAAGGAAAGCCTGGACTGATCCTCCACCCCGGCTCCCCTTGCAACAACTACAAGGGATACTGTGACATCTTCCGAAAGTGCCGAAGTGTCGATGCGAACGGCCCATTGGCTCGCCTGAAAAACCTGCTCTTTGACAAACGCACCATTGAGACTCTCACCCAGTGGGCGCAAGATAATTGGTGGGCCGTTGGTGTTGGTGGGCTCATTTTCCTGGTTATGATGGCTCTATTTGTCAAGTGTTGTGCTGTGCACACTCCGAGCACTAATCCGAATAAACCGCCGGCTCTGAATATTTATCAGACGCTGACAAGGCCAGGGACTTTGATTGTGAGTTTTTTTTTTCGATTAGAAAATTGTGAAAATAACGGAATTGCTAGAAATTTATAGATTTTCTTGCAAGTTTTTCAAAATTTGATAGTTTTTCCAAGAATTTTGAGTAAAAATTTCAAAAAATTGCCCATTTTTCCTAATTTTATCGATTTTTTTTTGTTTTTATCGACTTTTTCAGTTTTTTCCCGTTTTTGCTCAAAATCGTATGATTACTTGGGATTTTTCCGACAAAAATGATTGTAAAGTGCTCAGAAATGCAGTTGACAATCTTTTTGGACGAAAAATTGAGAAAAATGAACCGAAATTTTAAAAAATCGCAAAATTTCAATATTTTACAATTTTTCTGGCCTAGCTTTTCAAACTCGGCCATCACTGCATGAAATTCGAGAATAATTTCAATTTTTAAGACAATTTTTACTATTTTCTACCATTTTCTTCAGTGGTGGCCTAGATTTTCGTCCTAGGTCAGCTCAAATAGTGATTTTCTAATTTTTTTCGTTTTTTTTCCGTTTTTTTCTCTAATTTTTCAAAAAATTCGATGATTTTCAGGGTTTTTTTTTGTGAAAAATGGTCGTTAACATTATTTTTCATTGTAAAAACCTAAGAAAATTATCAAATTTGAAGAAAAACTGATCAAAATACACCAAAATCAAAAAAATTAAAACATTCACGATTTTATGCTGGCCTAGCTTTACAAACTCGGCCACCACTCCATGAAATTTAAGCGAAATTTTCAATTGTTCCACAATTTTTTCACCAAAAACTATCAGATTCAACTCTAATTCATTTAATATATGTTCCACCCCACGATCCCCTAAATTTCAGCGTCAACACCGTCAACGCCATCGAGCCGCCGCTGGCTCCGCCCCCTCGGCTCCATCCAACCGTCCCTCTGGCTCCGCAGCTCCCTCCCGAACTGCTCCATCGGCCCGTCCCTCAGCCCCGCCCCTCGTGGCTCCACAAGTGGCAGTGGCAGTGCCCCCTCCTCCTCACGGAGCAGTGGCCGCCGGTCCCCCGATCCCTCTGATCGCCGCAATGCCTCCCACTTCTTCCACTTCTTCTCCGGCTGTCATTGTGCTCGAACCGCCGCCGCCTTACACGGCCGCCGATCCGGGAAGTGCGATGGGAGGGCCGAGGAGGGGACACAGGAAGAATAAGAGACAGACGAGTCAGGATGTGGCCGGTGCCAAGAAGAAGGGCAAATGACGTGAGCAATATTAGAAATTGGAGCATTTTGGGTTAGAAAATAGTCTATTTGACGTCAAGATACCGAATCAGTACTGAAAAAGGACCAATGTTGTACAAGGTCCGCAATTTGTCGTCAGATATGTTGTCTGCAATGAGATTCGTTTAAATTTTGCACTGATTTTCCAGTTAAAATCCTATTTTCTCTATCAGTTGATAAAACTGAATCGTGAAATTTTCAAAATTTTTTAAATATTAAAAATTTTAACTGAAAATGGACAGTTTCTGCTATGATTTTGCTCTTTTTTTTCTCGGAATTTATCTTTTTTTTATAAAATTTTCCTATTTTTTTAAAGATTAGAATGAATTTGCCGCTAACTTTTTGATTCCTAATCGAAAACAACATATTTGACGACAAATTGCGGATTCAGTACTGAAAAAAGATCAATCTTTCACCAAAGTCTGCAAATTGCCGTCAGATTTGTTGTTTGCGTTGAGATTTTTATTAAAAAAAATCGATAAAAACTGATTTTATAGTAAATTGCGAATTTTGAGCAAAAAAGGCTAAATTTTGATTAAAAAACTAATTTTCAGTATTTTTTTAATAAAAAGTTAGAAATTTTTTCAGTTTTCAGACATTTTTGTACAGTTTTCGATGCATTTTACATTTTTTCCGATTTTTCATATTTTTCTCCATTTTTTTTTTGAAATTTCTGCAAAAAATTTATAAAATTGTGCATTTTGAGCATTTTTCATCAGAAAATTCCGAACAATTTAAAAATTCCTATTTTTCACTATTTTCACCTATAAATCAACTATTTTCATTTCAAAAACCCATCAAAAATCCAATTTTCCCCCCTAATTTCCCCATTTCCAGCTCTCCGATCAATTTGGCTCATTGCTCATTTTACGGTTCATCTTCGGGCTTTAGATTGTTTTAATTTGTCAGATTTACATTCAATTTTTCATAATTTTCTTGCCTTTTTCACACAATTTTCTCCATTTTTTTATTGAAAACAATATTTCTATATATTTTCCTCACCAAAACTCGATAATCTCAAAATTCGCTCGAAAAAACGGTGCTTTTCCCCTATTTTTTTGTATTTTTTCCAATAATTTATTCCATTTCTTCATCCCCAACTGGTCCTTTTCTGCATAAAATTACCCACTTTTTTGTATTTTCCCCACAAAAATTCGAGGTTTTTCCCAATTTTCAACCGCTTCTCTTTCAATTTTTAATTCGCCTCAAACCACACACACATTTCACTTTGTCTTTTGGATTTTTGACAGTACTTTGTATTTAATGAATGCGATTTTCTTTGGATTTTTCCCGATTTTTTCTTTATTTCTGGATTTTTTTATGATTTTTGGCGAAAAATTGAGTTTTTTCCCGTTGGAATTGACTATTTTGAGCTTTATTATAAATTTTTGAAGAAATTGGTCATGGCCGAGTTTTTCGGGGGTCGTGGCCGAGGTTTTGCAAAATTTTCAGCGCGAAATTTGAATTTTTTTGAATTTTAGCTTTTTTTGCAATTTTTTGCAGTTTTTTTTTCTATTTTTCTCAACTTTTCGAACCAAAAATTCGAAAAAAATAGGCCACGCCCCCTTTTTTATTTGCAATTTGGCGGCACGGTTTCTTTTTTATCATTTTTTTTTTCAATTTTTTAAACTTTTTATCGATATCAAATTCAACCATTCTAAAAATTACAGAAAACACTATTTTATCATTGAAAATTGAAAAAAAATAAACAAAAAATTTCGAAAAAACAAAAAAATTCGCCAAAATTCGATAATCACATGGCCTTGTCATCCACCAATCGCATTATCACTCCGAGACGATCCGCCAGATTTTTCTGGAAATTTTAAATTTTTCGAATAAAAAAATCAATAAATACCGAAATTTCAAAGATTTTATGACTATTTTCCGATTTTTCAAAGTAAAATTTCTCAAAAACCCTATTGTCAAATTAATCAAATGTGGACATGATTCGAATGTTCACCGCCACGACAAGCCGACACGTAGGCTCTGCCTCCTCAACGATTTGCGTGAAATTGCGTGAAAATCGTTGAGGAGGCGGAGCCTGTCTGTCGGGTTGTCGTGGCGGTGAACATTCGAATCATGTCCACATTTGATTAATTTGACAATAGTTTCGGATATGAATTAAAAAAAAACATAATTTTTGTGCACCGAAATTGCAAAAATTTGGTGAAGAGTGTATGCACACCATTTGACGACAATTTACGGACTTTTTGTCATAATATTTAGAAAAAGTGAGAAAATGCACTGACCAAGTGATCCAACTGCTTCTTTTTGTAGACGATGCCTCCCAAATCGTCGCACATGTTCATATGTGCTCTTTCTGGATCTCCTGGCACTTGTGGAGGTCTAGTCGGGTCAATTGGCGTCAGATTCCGCGTTTCGTCGCAGAATTCTTGAAGACGATTCGAGAATCCTGGGGCGAAACACTCGGGGTCGATGGCAACGAAGCATTGACCCTGGAAAATTCAAATTCCTCCAAACCATATCAATATTAGTATCAAAATGCTCCAAATTTCACGAGCAACCCGAATATACCATCGACACTGCACCAATCGGAGAAATGCATGCAACACGGGGGGAAACGCACATACCAGCTCGATGGCACTCACCAAATCGGCGCCTTCTCCCCCGCCCGCGTCCTCCACCCTTTCCACCCGACGACTACTCACCAGGTCAGCGGTCTTTGACGTCGTCTGCCACTGACGGATGTTCTTGCCGAACGCCGAGCCGCCCATTATTCCGCAGAGCACTTCCACCATCATGCAGAGCCCGGTTCCTGAAAATGGAATTTTGAATTTGGTCAGAAAATGTTGAAATTTTGTTCAGAATATAGAGAATTTTACGCTGATCAGAAAAGTGTCTTGGTGCAAGTCATGAAAATGACGTTGAAGGGGTGAAAAGGAGATTTGAAGTTTTCTACAGTAACCCGTTAATTTTAAAGGCGCATGACCTTGCTTTTTCTGAGATAGCAGGCTGAAAGTTATATCATTTTGTAGAGAATTTTACGCTGATTAAAATTGTCTCGTGGCTCAAATCATGAAACTCGAGTTAAAGGGGTGAAACCCTAGAAAAACATTTTTCTACAGTAATCCGTTCATTTTAAAGGCGCATGATCAACTTTTTTGAGATAATGGGCTGAAAGTTATATCATTTTGTAGAGAATTTTATACTGATTAAAATGATCTGTTGAACGAGTCATGAAACTCAATTTGAACGGGTGGAAACCCAGAAAAACATATTTCTACAGTAATCCATTAATTTTAAAGGCGCATGACTACTCTAATTTTCAGATAGCGAGCTGAAAGTTATATCATTTTGTAGAGAATTTTACGCTGATTGAAACAATATATTGAACAAAAGAATAAAATGAAGTTAAAGGGGTGAAAACCTGGAAAAACATGATCCTACAGTAATCCGTTAATTTTAAAGGCGCATGACTACCCTAATTTTCAGATAGCGAGCTGAAACCTATATCATTTTAAAGCAAATTTTTCACTGATTCTATTTCTGAAAATCTTTTGACTTTTACGTTCCAATTAAACGGATTACGGTACCTTTATAGCCTCCAGTGATCTCCGACCCTCCCAAAGGCTGCAAACCACCTCCCTCGAGCACCTCCTTCGGATTATGCGTCTCCACACCATTCTTATCGGCTCCCCACCCATTCGGAATGTAAGTTTCACCCTTTCGATCCACCACTTCGATCTGAAAAGTTTATTATTTTTTATAATATTTAAAATTAGATCTAGTAGAATACCTTTCCATAAGCGACTGTGGTGGAGGCCATATCCAAGAAGAAGGAGTCGCCATCGACTCCTGGAGCCGCCATGCAGATTGGGTTGGAGCCCAGCGATTTTTCACTGGAGCCGGTGGGGAAGACGCATGGTGACGTGTTGGTGAACGCCATGCCCTTCAAATTCATATAGGGTGATGGAAAGTTATATCATTGGAAAGAGCAAGAAATTCTGCACAAGTTGATCTAATTTTCAGAGCTCGAGGAGCATTTTGAGCCGAGTTATGCTCATTTCAAAGTGACCAGTTGTGGAGAGTAGACGCAGACAGTTAGAGGGTAGATAAAAAATGTTGAAAAGCAGTTTTCCAGGCTTTAAATCATGATAAATGACTTATTCTTGGCTTTGGAGCAATTTTTGGAATTTATAAACTTTTTAAGCCCCGCCCACTTTTCTCTGATTTACAAGTTGTGTAGTTCTCGAGGACAACAACTTAATTTTTACGGAAAATAGTCGATATAGGTATAAAAATGCTCCAAATTGACTGGAGAACTCAAATTCGTTACTGAAACTCATTTAAAAACAACCATTTCCCTGATTTTACACAATAATCGCTGATTGGTTGCTCGTGAAGTTCTCGAGGACAAAAATTTCAAATTGCTCAGAATCATGTCGATATGGGTATCAAATTACTCCAAATTTCATGGAGAACACAAATTCATTATTAAAATCTCAAAAAAAGCAAGGATTTTCCTGTTTTTACACAAAATTCACTGATTGGTAGCTCGTGTACTTCTCGAGGACAAAAATTTCAAATTGCTCAAAACCATATCGATATGGGTATCAAATTACTCCGAATTCTACGCTGATTTCAAATATCCCATTCACTTACTACTAATCCATGTCGACAAGCAAAATCCGCATACCAGCCGGCGATTCCGAAATGGTTTGAATTGCGGCACACCACCCAACCGATTCCGAACTCTTTCGCCTAAAGGTTTTGTTAAAAATCGATAAAATCGATAAAAAATCGATAAAATCGATAAAAAAAACCTTCTCCACCGCCAATTGCATGCAAAAATTGCCGACCACGGGGCCCAGAAGATTATTTCCATCGACCCACGCGGTGCTTCCCTTCGATTTGACCACTATTGGTGCGCCTTTAAAGTACAGTAATCCTTTAAAAGTACCGTAACCCATCTACAGTATACCTGTGACAGCGGTGGACTTCATCATCAGGTCGTGCACGTAGATGTGAAGGCGGTTGATGCCGTGCGAATAATGGCCTCTGGAAATTTATTGATTTTTTCGAATTTTTTGAAAAAGTCAATAAAATCATTATCATAATCGAATCCACCAGAAAATTCCCTTTAATTTGATACCCATATTGCCTACTTTCCCCAAAATCGTCCTCGAGAAGTACACGACCAACCAATCAGCGAAAAGTGGGCGGGGCTTACCTGTAATCAGAGCAAAGAAGGGTCTCGGCGAGTTGCTCGGCGTGCTCCCCGACGCAGCCTGCTTTGGCGAGACACTCGAGCACGAAACTGTCGAGCTGCAAGTAATTAGGGTAATTAGGGGTAATTAAGGGTAATTAGTGTTAATTAGGGTAATTAACAAACCTTCTGCTTGGTGATCACAATCTCATCGGTCTCGTTGAACTGTCGCTTCTCTTTGATAGTCATTTTGATGGCTGTAATTAGGGTGATTAGGCTAATTAGGCTAATTAGGGTAATTAGCCTAATTAGAGTGATTCGACTAATTAGCGGATAGGGTAATTAAGGTAATTACAATAGTAAAAGGATTACTGTAACTGAAAGAATGCGAAAAGTGGTCTATAAAGGACACTGGGCATAAGATACAAGACGAACTGATAAGATGATGATAATGATGATGAAATGATAGATCTTTGCGTCTGCTACAATGATACCGATGTAATAAGAAAAAAGTGGGCGGAGCCTAGAGGTAAAGGTCGAGTACTTTCGTTTTTGTTGAACTTTCGGTGTTTTTCACTTCTTATAACTATGTTTAAACTTAAAATCCACAAGAAATACACTTCCTTGGCCACGCCCATTTTTCTGGTCTCTGATTGGTTGGTCGTGTAGTTCTCGAGGACAAAATTTTAAAATTCACCAAATCCTACTGAAATTGGTATCAAAATGCTCCAAATTTGATAAGGAACTCGAATTTATCACGAAACCCCCTAGAAAGTACACCCCTTTCAAGTTATAGCAAGAAATTTGCTGATTGGTTGGTTGTGTACTTCTCGTGGACGATAAAATCAAACTACACGGAATCCTACTGATATGGGTATCAAAACACGCCGATTTTCATGAAGAGTACAAATATAGAGAGAAAAATAAACATTTCTAAGAAATAACAGATTTCGTGGTGAGACCCAAGAAGTGGAAATGAGCAAAAACCATTTTTCCCAGAATCACACCGATATGGGTATCAAAATGCTCCAAATATGATGAAGAACTTAAATCAAGCAGAAAATCTCTTGAAAAGTACACCGTTTTCGAGGAAATAAGAAAAATTCGCTGATTGGTTGCTCGTGTACTTCTCGTGGACGATAAAATTGAAATTTCTTGGAATATAGTCAATATGGGTATCAAAAACGCGGAATTTTATGAATAACACGGTGATAAGAAGACGTCACCGATGTAACCTGACACAAATTGACGATGGGAATGGGGGAGAGAGACGACGTCCGGTGAGACGGAGACAGAAACGATTAGATATCAGTTAGGACAGACGGACAGAGATTGTGACAGGTTAGAGAGTTATTGATAGTGGAAAAGGGGTATTCTGGAGTTTGGTGAGCTCCAGAATAAATTGTACATTGCAAACAAAATGGAACGAGATTAGCGTGAGGCCGGGTAACAGGACATTTGGGATTGAGACAAAGAACGATTTATTCCCAAACCATTCTCGAAACCATCTCGTTCAACATGGATAACGACAAGCAGCTCATCGAGTTCGATAAAGAAGCCAAGTAAGTGACTCCATAATCACTCACCTCTAACTGTTTTTCGCAGTATCGGAGGATTCGTCGTCTCCAAAAAGATTTCCGAAGGTGCCTGCGGAGTAGTCTACCTCGTAGAGAACAGGACGGAGGCGTCTCCAAGGCAAAAATACTGCGCAATGAAAGTGGAGAGTGAGTTGCTCGATGATGGCTCTGCGATAAAGGTGGAGGTAAGAGTTGCATTTAGAATTGTGCGAATTAAAATGACATTTAGTGTTCTGTGTTGCAAGATTTGAAAGGAGAGAAGGTCGTCGCCGAGCTCGTTGTGGCCGGCAAAACGGACGGGTACCAATACGTGGTCATGACATTGCTTGGACCCGACCTGAACGCCCTGCAAGCCAAGTGTTCGAATCCAAGCTGGTCGAAGGGGACGTGGGCACGAGTAGGCATTCAGTGCTTGTTTGAGTGGGTTTCTCTTTCTTTTTCTATAATATCCCTGATTTTTACAGTATCAAGATTGTCCACGATAGTGGTTGGGTCCACCGAGACGTAAAAATGAAGAACTTTGCCGTCGGGGTCGGAGAGAGCAGCAGAGCTGTGCATATCTTCGACTTTGGAATGTCTCGGCCGTTAGTTTTTTATTGATCACTTTCAATCAATCAAAAAAGGTTACATTTCGTCGTATTGCAGATTCATTCAACACGAAGACAAGAAGCAAGTGGATGATGGAAGGACTCCAATCGAGGATCTGATCCGTCGTCGGCGCCGTCTGGTGAAGATGGAGAAGGAAAGGAAGACGTTCTTCTCCAAAGTGCCCCGAGAAGAGATGATGCCGAGTGCGTTGAGAGGTGGTCGGAGACCGCCCGTCTTCCGCCCGCCCAGAACCAAAGTGGATCCACGTGGCACTCAGGGGTTAATGTCCACCAACGCGTGCAAGGGAATGGACCAGGGACGAGTCGACGACGTCTGGTCGCTTCTCTACACCATCGTGTGCTTCTTCGGGGAGCTGCCGTGGCAGGCTGATGTGGGGCGCAGAGAGCAATCTGAGATGACGCTCCGAGAAGTCTTCCTGTGGAACAACCAGATCGCACTCACCAAGGAGCAGCTGAAGCAGCTCGACGACATCGAGGCGATGCTGAAGGCGTGCGACTTCTACTCGCACCCCAACTACCAGATGATCTACGAGTTCCTGCTGAGTGTGATGAATGAGAGTGGCGTCACTTGGGAGACACCGTACGACTGGGAGCAGAAGGGCGGCGAGTGGGAGAAGCACGTGGAGCCGCTGTACTGGTTCAAGTGGCAGGATCCCGGACTCTTCTTCGTGACGGATCAGTGGTGCCACGCGGTGAAGGAGAAGCAGGAGGCACGGAAAAAGAACTAGTCTCCCTCTGTCCACAAATAAATATTCACTCGGTTTTTGTTTTGATTTTACACTGCATGATAAACGAAAAAGTGTGCGAAAAGGGGGAAGAAGGTGGAAGCCCACAGGAGAGAAATAGAACTGGCCACTTCCAGTCTAAACGTGAAATAAATTCGTTCGACAATTTCATTCATTTACAAAAACATGAGAGTCGTTCTTCGGGCTGTGTCGCTGCTCGCTCTGGTCAGTTTCGGAGAGAGCAAAGGTATGGGAACTGGAGAGTTACTTAATGATGAGTGACATACAGGAGGGATACAAGGAGCGATAGAAGACGTGTCAGTGATCAGTCGGCTGATGAATGGGATGGCGATTCAGATGGAGAGTTTGTCGACGGAGAGTTCGATAGAGAAGGTGGTGGCAGAGTTGATGGCAGTGAGGTCGGCAGCTCTGTTGTCCCGATTGAAAAGGATGAAAGAGGCGGATGGAGTGAAGGGGACTATGAGACAGCTGACGGACATTGTGCAGGGCATTCCGGCCATTTCGGGAGACAGTTTGACGTCGTCTGAAGAGGGAATGGAGACGATTGGGAAGATCATGGAGGGGAAGAAGGTGCTGGAGGACTTGAAGGATGGGAAGATTGCGAATCCGGCACAGAATATCGGTCAGCAGATTGACGATTTTGATCAGAATGGAAGGATGACTTCTAAACTGGTCAAAGGATCTGAATTTGAAGATCTAATCAAGACTATCCTAGACATTCTGTCTACAAGTGCAGAACAAGGTACCCTCAGTTTGCTGTCTCCCCCACTGAAAAAGTTAAGAGAGCACGCTGATAGTTGTAAAACACAACTAGGAATTGCCAAAAGTTTTGAGCAAAACCTGAAGACTTTTATGAAACTGAAAGGAATCAAGACTTCGATGAGCGATGTGATAAAAGTGGGAAAAATGGCGGAACTGTTCAATGAGAACTTTGACAAGATCATGCGGGTGGCCTCTGATTTCGACGCGTTGAGCAGCGGAGTGAGCAAGTTGGACTCTGTGGTCACTTTTCCGACGGACCTGAATGAAACTGCCACGTCACTTGAGCACGTCCGGAAGTTTATCGACACTTTGGTGGGACAAAAGTTGAAGAAGAAGTATCTGACGGAAGGATTGCCACGTGGAACAGAAGACTTGGGAAGGATTTCAAAAGACCTCGATGGAAAAGTACTTCCGAAAATGATATCTGAAGGGAAGAGACTGAATGAGCTGAAGGAATCACTGAAACCACTGAGGGAGTTTGCGGGGAAGATGAAGAGTTTGGACGGGGGATGGAAGAAGTTGAGGACGACTGTGAAAACGATGAATTCTTCTGAAGACGTCGTGAATCTGATGGGGAAGTTGGCGGTGAATGTGAAGGGGTCACCTGGAGGAGGACAGCTGGGCGACTCACTGACGAGAGCAGCCTCGTGTCTGAGGAAACTGAACAAGATTGCTGTAGCTGTTGATACGAACAGTATGAAACTTCTGGTGGGATTCATCGAGAAGGTGGACAGAGATGTAGGCGTACTCGAGAAGACGTTGGACGAAGTGAGGAAGAAGCCATATTTGCCAAAGGCGATTGGACAGTTGGACGCGATTACGAACATTTTGAAACAACTAGTGAAGGATGACATTCAGAGTTGTAAAAAGGTTTGGAATGACGTGAAAGCTGTTCCCAAGTTGGACGAGTTGGTGGTTTTTGCAAACGAAACTTGGGTGTTGATGGGGAAGATCAGCGAGAACACGTTCGAACTGGATGTCAACCTGACAGTTATCGACACTGTGCTCAAAAGCTTTGACAATACGAAGATAGTGGAGACTTTGGGATGTCTAAAGCAAGAGAATGTGGAGTTTGATAAGATAAGGGCACTTTTGAAAGTGGGGGAAGTGGTGACGGAGATGAATTTGGGAAAGGAAAAGGTGGAGGAGATGAATGGGCTGTTGGAGGAGTTGGTGCAGTTGAAGAAGGCGTTGGGAGAGGTATCGAAGGGAAATAGAAGACGTCGAGGAACGAAAGGGAATCTGAAGAAGCTGAAGAATGCACGAGAATTGTCACGTGATCTGGGAAAAGGAGTCAACGTGTTCCACGAGTTCTTGAGAATACAGTCGATGAAAGAGAACGTGATGACTGCAATCAACTCTCCAGATGACGTGAAGAACGTTGTCTTCCAGACTCCTGGAGCCAGCGAAGTGTGGGGAGAAGAGAGCCAGCGACTGCTGGTGGCTCTCTTCCAGGACCTTCAGAAACTCGACGGGAAGTCACTGCCACGTGGATCCCTCTCCCAGATGGTCGCTGTCTTCGAAGAGGCCAACAAAGTGCGCGGAGTCGACATCGACTCTTCCTTCTTCGCCGACCCTCTCGCTTCGGACCTCTCCGCCGCCCAGATGCAGTCTGCTGCCGACAACTTCCACCAGTTGAGCACTCTCGACCTCAACTTTGCCCAACATCACACCCACCTCAAGGCAGCCTCGATGTCCCTCACTCCAATCCAGTCTTATTTCGACAAGGTCTTCGGGATCAATCGAGAAGATTCGAAGAGTGAAGCAGCTGTTGTGGAAAAGTCAAACCTCGCTAAAATCGTGGCGATCACCTTCGGAGTCTTCGTCGCACTGGCTTTCGTCGCTGCCACCTCCTCGTACTTTGGCTGGAAGTATCTGAAGCCTCTGTACCGATGGCATTACCGAGAACGGTATTGGGCGCATGCGGTGAGTAGTATTAGTCGTATTGTAACATAAAATATTATCAGTTATTCCAAGTTGGAACAACCCACGATTCCAATTTGATGTTAGCGGTGAGTGATGAAAGAGTGGAAGCTGTCAGAAATAACATGAAGAAGAAAAGTTTTCCGAACATATATTGTGAGTACAACCACAATGAGTAGCATTGAAAACCATATTGCAGGTAAATCAGCAATAAGTATTTTACATCTCGCAGTGAGCAGCGGAAATGCTACCATTCTTGAGATTTTGATAAGAAACGGAGCGAATCGCGAAGCGAAGGATGGTCAGAGGATGACACCAGAAGAAATTTTGAAAGGGGAGTTGAAAAGTGCAGACGACGACAAGAGGAAGAAGAGACTGGAGAAGTGTCAGAAAGTTTTCGACAAGTACCGAAACAAGACTTTCAAACCACGTAGCTTCACTACTTATTTTTTTTATAACGGCAAATCTTTGCAGCTGTCAATGATCTACTCCCTCTTAACTCTCGTCTCTCGCCACCGTCTCACCGTCTGCGTCTACTCCCTAACTCCCATCTCTCGTCACCGTCTCACCGTCTGCGTCTACTCCCTAACTCCCATCTCTCGTCACCGTCTCACCGTCTGCGTCTACTCCCTAACTCCCACCTCTCGCCACCGTCTCACCGTCTGCGTCTACTGTCTAACTCCCATCTCTCGCCACCGTCTCACCGTCTGCGTCTACTCCCTAACTCTCGTCTCTCGCCACCGTCTCACCGTCTGCGTCTACTCCCTAACTCCCATCTCTCGTCACCGTCTCACCGTCTGCGTCTACTCCCTAACTCCCACCTCTCGCCACCGTCTCACCGTCTGCGTCTACTGTCTAACTCCCATCTCTCGCCACCGTCTCACCGTCTGCGTCTACTCCCTAACTCTCGTCTCTCGCCACCGTCTCACCGTCTGCGTCTACTCCCTAACTCCCATCTCTCGCCACCGTCTCACCGTCTGCGTCTACTCCCTAACTCCCATCTCTCGCCACCGTCTCACCGTCTGCGTCTACTCCCTAACTCTCGTCTCTCGCCACCGTCTCACCGTCTGCGTCTACTCCCTAACTCCCATCTCTCGTCACCGTCTCACCGTCTGCGTCTACTCTCTAACTCTCGTCTCTCGTCACCGTCTCACCGTCTGCGTCTACTCTCTAACTCTCGTCTCTCGTCACCGTCTCACCGTCTGCGTCTACTCTCTAACTCTCGTCTCTCGTCACCGTCTCACCGTCTGCGTCTACTCTCTAACTCTCGTCTCTCGTCACCGTCTCACCGTCTGCGTCTACTCCCTAACTCTCATCTCTCGCCACAGTCTCACCGTCTGCGTCTACTCTCTAACTCTCGTCTCTCGTCACCGTCTCACCGTCTGCGTCTACTCTCTAACTCTCGTCTCTCGTCACCGTCTCACCGTCTGCGTCTACTCCCTAACTCTCATCTCTCACCACCGTCTCACCGTCTGCGTCTACTCCCTAACTCTCATCTCTCGTCACCGTCTCACCGTCTGCGTCTACTCTCTAACTCTCGTCTCTCGTCACCGTCTCACCGTCTGCGTCTACTCCCTAACTCTCATCTCTCACCACCGTCTCACCGTCTGCGTCTACTCCCTAACTCCCATCTCTCGCCACAGTCTCACCGTCTGCGTCTACTCTCTAACTCTCGTCTCTCGTCACCGTCTCACTCCTCCTCCACATTGGCATTCCTCCTCCACATTGGCAATCACGAATTTCATCGCACAAATTTTGTGCTTGGGCTTCGTCATCGCTCTGTTCTCCACACGATAGGCAATTTGACATCCTTTTTCAGAGATCTTCTCAAGGATCAGGAAACCAGAGACGCTGCAAGAGAAAGTTTGAGGTGATATGAGTATGTGGCTCACTTTTTGCCGATCTCGAAGTCGATCAGCCTGTTCAACCATTGAGGTCAAACACTTCCCTTGTTAGATGTTGCTCTGTATCTCCAGAAAATTTGAGCCAAAAAGAGCAAAAGTGGGCGGAGCCAAGGTGTTTTACTTCCTTGCTCACAATTAGTTTTAGTGAAAAATCAAAAACTTTTCAAAATTTACGAAAAATTGAGCAGCTGAAAAATAAAAGGAAAATGTGTCTGAAAAAGTGATATCATGTTGTAGATCAAGTAAAACTAGTAAAAAGCACGCAAAAAAGAAAATAAAGAAAATAAACTTGAATAGCCTCTATTATCACCAGCTCTCTCTCTCACTCACTCACACAAAAGAGCCTTCCCGAGAACTCATTGAGCCAGCTCATGACACTTATTATAATGATACATCGGAGCATGTCTCCATAGAAACCTTGCTCTCTCCCCGCCCCCATCTCCCTTTATCACCTGCCTCCATTCCTCCACCCTTTCATCCACCCTTCGAAATGGCGACGCCGCCGGTGGAAGTTGGATACTGGATCGCCGGATTGGCGTTCACTGTCGTCGTTGTCATGGTGTTCGTTATATTTCGAGTGAGTTCTTAGACAGTAGACGCAGACGGTGAGACGGTGGCGAGAGATGAGAGTTAGGGAGTAGACGCAGACGGTGAGACGGTGGCGAGAGATGAGAGTTAGACAGTAGACGCAGACGGTGAGACGGTGGCGAGAGATGAGAGTTAGACAGTAGACGCAGACGGTGAGACGGTGGCGAGAGACGAGAGTTAGGGAGTAGACGCAGACGGTGAGACGGTGGCGAGAGACGAGAGTTAGGGAGTAGACGCAGACGGTGAGACGGTGGCGAGAGACGAGAGTTAGGGAGTAGACGCAGACGGTGAGACGGTGGCGAGAGACGAGAGTTAGGGAGTAGACGCAGACGGTGAGACGGTGGCGAGAGATGAGCGTTTGACAGTAGACGCAGACGGTGAGACGGTGGCGAGAGATGAGCGTTTGACAGTAGACGCAGACGGTGAGACGGTGTTAGACAGTAGACGCAGACGGTGAGACGGTGGCGAGAGACGAGAGTTAGACAGTAGACGCAGACGGTGAGACGGTGGCGAGAGATGAGAGTTAGGGAGTAGACGCAGACGGTGAGACGGTGGCGAGAGATGAGCGTTTGACAGTAGACGCAGACGGTGAGACGGTGGCGAGAGACGAGAGTTAGACAGTAGACGCAGACGGTGAGACGGTGGCGAGAGATGAGAGTTAGGGAGTAGACGCAGACGGTGAGACGGTGGCGAGAGATGAGCGTTTGACAGTAGACGCAGACGGTGAGACGGTGTTAGACAGTAGACGCAGACGGTGAGACGGTGGCGAGAGACGAGAGTTAGACAGTAGACGCAGACGGTGAGACGGTGGCGAGAGATGAGAGTTAGGGAGTAGACGCAGACGGTGAGACGGTGGCGAGAGATGAGCGTTTGACAGTAGACGCAGACGGTGAGACGGTGGCGAGAGACGAGAGTTAGACAGTAGACGCAGACGGTGAGACGGTGGCGAGAGATGAGCGTTTGACAGTAGACGCAGACGGTGAGACGGTGGCGAGAGACGAGAGTTAGGGAGTAGACGCAGACGGTGAGACGGTGGCGAGAGATGAGAGTTAGACAGTAGACGCAGACGGTGAGACGGTGGCGAGAGACGAGAGTTAGGGAGTAGACGCAGACGGTGAGACGGTGGCGAGAGATGAGCGTTTGACAGTAGACGCAGACGGTGAGACGGTGGCGAGAGATGAGCGTTTGACAGTAGACGCAGACGGTGAGACGGTGGCGAGAGATGAGAGTTAGACAGTAGACGCAGACGGTGAGACGGTGGCGAGAGATGAGAGTTAGGGAGTAGACGCAGACGGTGAGACGGTGGCGAGAGATGAGCGTTTGACAGTAGACGCAGACGGTGAGACGGTGGCGAGAGATGAGCGTTTGACAGTAGACGCAGACGGTGAGACGGTGTTAGACAGTAGACGCAGACGGTGAGACGGTGGCGAGAGATGAGCGTTTGACAGTAGACGCAGACGGTGAGACGGTGGCGAGAGATGAGAGTTAGGGAGTAGACGCAGACGGTGAGACGGTGGCGAGAGATGAGAGTTAGGGAGTAGACGCAGACGGTGAGACGGTGGCGAGAGACGAGAGTTAGGGAGTAGACGCAGACGGTGAGACGGTGGCGAGAGACGAGAGTTAGGGAGTAGACGCAGACGGTGAGACGGTGGCGAGAGATGAGAGTTAGGGAGTAGACGCAGACGGTGAGACGGTGGCGAGAGATGAGAGTTAGGGAGTAGACGCAGACGGTGAGACGGTGGCGAGAGATGAGAGTTAGGGAGTAGACGCAGACGGTGAGACGGTGGCGAGAGACGAGAGTTAGGGAGTAGACGCAGACGGTGAGACGGTGGCGAGAGACGAGAGTTAGGGAGTAGACGCAGACGGTGAGACGGTGGCGAGAGACGTGAGTTAGGGAGTAGACGCAGACGGTGAGACGGTGGCGAGAGATGAGAGTTAGACAGTAGACGCAGACGGTGAGACGGTGGCGAGAGATGAGAGTTAGGGAGTAGACGCAGACGGTGAGACGGTGGCGAGAGATGAGCGTTTGACAGTAGACGCAGACGGTGAGACGGTGGCGAGAGATGAGAGTTAGGGAGTAGACGCAGACGGTGAGACGGTGGCGAGAGACGTGAGTTAGGGAGTAGACGCAGACGGTGAGACGGTGGCGAGAGATGAGCGTTAGGGAGTAGACGCAGACGGTGAGACGGTGGCGAGAGATGAGCGTTTGACAGTAGACGCAGACGGTGAGACGGTGGCGAGAGATGAGAGTTAGGGAGTAGACGCAGACGGTGAGACGGTGGCGAGAGACGTGAGTTAGGGAGTAGACGCAGACGGTGAGACGGTGGCGAGAGATGAGAGTTAGGGAGTAGACGCAGACGGTGAGACGGTGGCGAGAGACGTGAGTTAGGGAATAGACGCAGACGGTGAGACGGTGGCGAGAGATGAGAGTTAGGGAGTAGACGCAGACGGTGAGACGGTGGCGAGAGACGTGAGTTAGGGAATAGACGCAGACGGTGAGACGGTGGCGAGAGACGTGAGTTAGAGAGTAGACGCAGACGGTGAGACGGTGGCGAGAGATGAGAGTTAGGGAGTAGACGCAGACGGTGAGACGGTGGCGAGAGATGAGAGTTAGGGAGTAGACGCAGACGGTGAGACGGTGGCGAGAGACGAGAGTTAGGGAGTAGACGCAGACGGTGAGACGGTGGCGAGAGACGTGAGTTAGAGAGTAGACGCAGACGGTGAGACGGTGGCGAGAGATGAGAGTTAGGGAGTAGACGCAGACGGTGAGACGGTGGCGAGAGATGAGAGTTAGGGAGTAGACGCAGACGGTGAGACGGTGGCGAGAGACGTGAGTTAGGGAATAGACGCAGACGGTGAGACGGTGGCGAGAGACGTGAGTTAGAGAGTAGACGCAGACGGTGAGACGGTGGCGAGAGATGAGAGTTAGGGAGTAGACGCAGACGGTGAGACGGTGGCGAGAGATGAGAGTTAGGGAGTAGACGCAGACGGTGAGACGGTGGCGAGAGACGAGAGTTAGGGAGTAGACGCAGACGGTGAGACGGTGGCGAGAGACGTGAGTTAGAGAGTAGACGCAGACGGTGAGACGGTGGCGAGAGATGAGCGTTTGACAGTAGACGCAGACGGTGAGACGGTGGCGAGAGATGAGAGTTAGGGAGTAGACGCAGACGGTGAGACGGTGGCGAGAGACGTGAGTTAGGGAGTAGACGCAGACGGTGAGACGGTGGCGAGAGATGAGAGTTAGGGAGTAGACGCAGACGGTGAGACGGTGGCGAGAGACGTGAGTTAGGGAATAGACGCAGACGGTGAGACGGTGGCGAGAGACGTGAGTTAGAGAGTAGACGCAGACGGTGAGACGGTGGCGAGAGATGAGAGTTAGGGAGTAGACGCAGACGGTGAGACGGTGGCGAGAGATGAGAGTTAGGGAGTAGACGCAGACGGTGAGACGGTGGCGAGAGACGAGAGTTAGGGAGTAGACGCAGACGGTGAGACGGTGGCGAGAGACGTGAGTTAGAGAGTAGACGCAGACGGTGAGACGGTGGCGAGAGACGAGAGTTAGGGAGTAGACGCAGACGGTGAGACGGTGGCGAGAGACGAGAGTTAGGGAGTAGACGCAGACGGTGAGACGGTGGCGAGAGACGAGAGTTAGGGAGTAGACGCAGACGGTGAGACGGTGGCGAGAGACGTGAGTTAGAGAGTAGACGCAGACGGTGAGACGGTGGCGAGAGATGAGAGTTAGGGAGTAGACGCAGACGGTGAGACGGTGGCGAGAGACGAGAGTTAGGGAGTAGACGCAGACGGTGAGACGGTGGCGAGAGACGTGAGTTAGAGAGTAGACGCAGACGGTGAGACGGTGGCGAGAGATGAGAGTTAGGGAGTAGACGCAGACGGTGAGACGGTGGCGAGAGATGAGAGTTAGGGAGTAGACGCAGACGGTGAGACGGTGGCGAGAGACGTGAGTTAGGGAATAGACGCAGACGGTGAGACGGTGGCGAGAGACGTGAGTTAGAGAGTAGACGCAGACGGTGAGACGGTGGCGAGAGATGAGAGTTAGGGAGTAGACGCAGACGGTGAGACGGTGGCGAGAGATGAGAGTTAGGGAGTAGACGCAGACGGTGAGACGGTGGCGAGAGATGAGAGTTAGACAGTAGACGCAGACGGTGAGACGGTGGCGAGAGACGTGAGTTAGAGAGTAGACGCAGACGGTGAGACGGTGGCGAGAGATGAGAGTTAGGGAGTAGACGCAGACGGTGAGACGGTGGCGAGAGATGAGAGTTAGGGAGTAGACGCAGACGGTGAGACGGTGGCGAGAGATGAGAGTTAGACAGTAGACGCAGACGGTGAGACGGTGGCGAGAGATGAGAGTTAGGGAGTAGACGCAGACGGTGAGACGGTGGCGAGAGATGAGCGTTTGACAGTAGACGCAGACGGTGAGACGGTGGCGAGAGATGAGAGTTAGGGAGTAGACGCAGACGGTGAGACGGTGGCGAGAGACGTGAGTTAGGGAGTAGACGCAGACGGTGAGACGGTGGCGAGAGATGAGAGTTAGGGAGTAGACGCAGACGGTGAGACGGTGGCGAGAGACGTGAGTTAGGGAATAGACGCAGACGGTGAGACGGTGGCGAGAGACGTGAGTTAGAGAGTAGACGCAGACGGTGAGACGGTGGCGAGAGATGAGAGTTAGGGAGTAGACGCAGACGGTGAGACGGTGGCGAGAGATGAGAGTTAGGGAGTAGACGCAGACGGTGAGACGGTGGCGAGAGACGAGAGTTAGGGAGTAGACGCAGACGGTGAGACGGTGGCGAGAGACGTGAGTTAGAGAGTAGACGCAGACGGTGAGACGGTGGCGAGAGATGAGAGTTAGGGAGTAGACGCAGACGGTGAGACGGTGGCGAGAGACGAGAGTTAGGGAGTAGACGCAGACGGTGAGACGGTGGCGAGAGACGTGAGTTAGGGAGTAGACGCAGACGGTGAGACGGTGGCGAGAGACGTGAGTTAGGGAGTAGACGCAGACGGTGAGACGGTGGCGAGAGACGTGAGTTAGGGAGTAGACGCAGACGGTGAGACGGTGGCGAGAGATGAGAGTTAGACAGTAGACGCAGACGGTGAGACGGTGGCGAGAGATGAGAGTTAGGGAGTAGACGCAGACGGTGAGACGGTGGCGAGAGACGTGAGTTAGAGAGTAGACGCAGACGGTGAGACGGTGGCGAGAGACGTGAGTTAGAGAGTAGACGCAGACTGTCAGAGAGAAAAATTGAGAGATACAAAGTTTCAGGAGCACTTAACGCATTCTAAAACCAATCAACGGATACAAAAAGATCTGTCCACCTTCATCGGTCCTGTTTCCACTCATCCAGTGACAATTCTCCCACTCCCCATCCCTTATATTTTCAAAAAATCGCAATGGCTCGGAGTGACCATTGATCCAACTCATCGTCACGGAAATAATCGGATGGAGAAGTGTGAGCTCGAGCTGATAAAGTCATTGTTGGTTTATGATAATGTGGAGGAGCTCATTCCAAGCGGAACAGTCGCCGTGTCGTTCGCTTTCGATGGCTTTCAGTTCGGGCAGAGTTGTTTGGATTTTGTGCGGATTAACAGTAAGGAAGGTGGGTTTTGGAGTTTTTGATGATAAATTCGAATTCGTTATGTGATTTGGAGTAATTTGATACCCATATCGATGGGGTTCTGAGAAGTTTGATTTTTGTTGTCCACGAGAAGTACACGACCTACCAATCAGCGAATTTTGCACAGTAACTGAAAAATGGTGTATTTTTCAGGAGTTTCAGCGTCAAATTCAAGTTCCTCATAAAATTTGGAGTGTTTTGATACCCATATCGATGGGGTTCTAATGAAGTTTATTTTTTGTCCTCGAGAAGTACACAAAATGTGGTCGATGTTTTCAGAATCTGGTCGATATGGGTATCAAAATGCTTCAAATTCCACGGAGAGTTCAAATTCCGCACAAACAACAGCAAAACCTTGGTTTTTCTCATGTATTCGCGTCAATATCTCTGATTGGTAGCTCGTGTACTTCACGAGGACAAAAAATCTAATTTCTCAGAATCCCATCGATATGGGTATCAAATTTCTCCATTTTTCACGTAGATTTCAGATCTCCCCATAAAATCCACTCAAAGGTCTTCTCTCCCGGAGAACGAGTCGATTTTCACCTACCAAATGGTTTGCAGTCGCGTACAATGCGTCTATTACAATCAGAAACTCGCCGGCGTGTGCATTTATTTTCGGAGCCAACTGAATGACACAACCGACTACAAACTACAAGTTTATGAGGAGTATGAGTACAATATATTCACATTTTACGATATAATTCAACGAAAGAGGCGGGACGAAGCAAGTGAGATGCGTCGGAGGGAGAAGAGGGAAAAGAAGGAGCGAATCGAGAAGTTCGATCCGACGGGAGAGTTCACGTCTTCTGAATATTCTCATCTGAAGTTGAGCATCAAGAATGGAAGGCCGGTGGTGACGGCGTGCAATGTGGAGGGGAAGCTGGAGAAGTACACGTTTAATGAGAGGGTGATGAGATATGAGTATGTGGAGACCGAGGAGAATGAGGACGTCGAGAATGAGCATAACTATTTGTTGAGTGCACTGTAACTTAATTGATTATTTTGTGTATTGTACTCTTTTTTGATTTTTCAGTACTTTTTATTTGTGTCCAATTTTTTGCTCTTATTCCGAATCTGCATAAATTTTGCTTGCCAAATCTGTGTTCTCCATGTAATTTGGAGTAATTTGATACCCATATCGACTATATTTGGAGCATTTTGAGATTTTTGGTATAGGCTTTGTCCTCGAGAACTACACAATTAACCAATCAGCGATTTTCTTTCTGTAACTGGAAGAGAGTGTGTTTTTCACGAGTTTTAAGGCCAAATTCAAGTTTCTTATACAATTTGGAGTAATTTGATATCCATATCGACTAAATTTGGAGCATTTTAAGATGTTTGCTGTTGGCTTTGTCCTCGAGAAGTACACGAGCTACCAATCATCGAATTTCTCGCAGTAACTGAAAAAGGATGTATTTTTCAGAAGTTTCAGTGTCAAATTCAAGTTCCTCATAAAATTTGGAGTAATTTGATACCCATATCGACTACTTTTGGAGCATTTTGAGTTTTTTGTTTTTGATTTTGTCCTCGAGAACTACACCACCAACCAATTAGCGAATTTCCTTCCAATTTGAAGCATTTTGTGCTCCTGATGATAACAAAGATGATATTGATTCATTACTTTATTATGAAAAATAATTATGCTCGAAATATTATAGCTTTTGATGAGAAGAGTGTGGGGAATGGAAAAATAAATAGTAGGTCAAAAAAAGGGGCGGGGAGTTTGAACATCAGGTGAAAATAGTGAAAAATATATGGCGATCTATCGATTGGAATGCTTTTAATGACTAGTGGGGTGTGGAGATAGCAAAGGCGAGAGATGGTGTGGGTGGAAAATGATGATGATGGAAATCTAATCTATCACAAAATAATCACATTGTGGATATCTCTATCGAAATGAGCTCTAAAAGTATGCTCCGAATGTTCAAAATATAATAGTTCTCAAAAAAAAAATTTTGCTCAAAAAAAATTGCTCCAAAATCAAGTTCTGGAAGAGCAAAGACGCGGTGGAGCTCCCATGCAGGTGAGCACACTGTCGATCCACGCCATTGGGTTGTAGAGGTGCGCCTGGAACCAGACGGGCGAGTGGAGGACGGTAGAACGACGGTAGTTGATGCCCCAGCCTTTGACGAACGAGACGCGGATGGTGCACATTCTGGAGAGCGCGTAGACGTCTGGAAATGGGTAGGTTATAAGCTAGATCATAGGTCATCAGGTATAAGCTAGAGACTATAGGCTATGGTGCTGTAGCTTACAGCCTACAGGGATATCGGTTACAGGGGTATCGGCTATAGGTCATCCGCTATAAGCTGAGGAGTATAGGTCATAGGCTATGGTGCATAGGCTATGGCGTTATAGCCTACAGCTTACAGGGATATCGACTACAGGGTATCGGTTTTAGGTCAAAGGCTAGAAGTCATGAGCTATAGGTCATTGGCTAGATGATAGGTCGTCAGCTATAGGTCGTCAGCTATAGGCCATAGGCTATATGTCATAGGCTTAAGGTCATAAGCTATAGGTCATCAGCTATAGCCTATAGGCTACAGACTATGAGCTATAGACATAGGTTATAGGCTATGGCGCTATACAGGGGAATCGGCTATAGCCTACAGCCTACAGGGCACCGGGCTATAGGTCATCAGCTATAGGCTAGGTCATAGGCTTAAGATCCTAGACTGTAAGCTCAGGGGTCGGGGCGCAGATATCAAGGAATAGGTCATAGGCAACAAGTCCTAGGCTAGGCTCACTTTCCACACCCTACACCCTATACCCCCGATCCTCACACCCCATCCCATCCCACCCCACACCCTACACCCCATCCCATCCTTCACCCCACACTCACCTTGATACGTCTTCTGTGCCGCCGCCGAAAGCTGCTTCGAGAACTGCCTCATATCGAACACCTTCATCGTCGACGTCGGCGGCATCTTCGATACCGTGTTCAACGGAAAACCATTCTTCATGTTCGCACTGATCGACTGCACAAACACGGGTACCTTGCTCAGATTCTCCACGTACACCTCGCCGGCCAGAAGGTACAACCGAACGCCCTTTCCGATCAATGATCGCACCTCGGAGGTTTGTTCGGATCGCGCCGGGTTATTGTAGTAGCCGACGGAGAAGCGGTTAGGGGAGTTGCTCGCTGTGGAGGTGTACCCGTCGACGAGGCAGTACTGCGTGTCAAAGTCGCGGACTTCGCCGATTTGAATCGCCTCCTCGTAGTACATCAGTGCCAGCCACTTGGACTTCTCCTCGTACTCGACGCATTCGTAGACTGCGCGACGGACGAGATCCGCTGAAAATATTGGTTTTGATTGGTGTAGATGTAGAGGCTTTTTACAAGGTGCTCAGAACTGTGCTCAAAATTTTTCAATGACGCCGGAGAGCCGAGTTATGAAGCACTACATTTTGGTGCCGAAATATTTACAAGTCCAGAAATGCCGTAGTGCTGACCTAATTAGCAAATTTTTCTAGAGAATTCATCTTGGCTAAATGGTTAACAGTCTTCTTAAATGATGTGGCGCAAAGTTTTAGGTGATATGGCTTCATACTTAAAGAGTTATGAGGTAATGTTGAAAATCGCAAAATGTGCTGGTTCAAACTTTGACGCTTCATATCTGGGCTCCCAGGTTACGGTGGATGATTCTGAGCTTAGTAAAAAGTAGCTCAGGACAAGAGCTTTCTTATTGGCGTAATAATCCTCTCGAGGTGCTCAACGCTAAGAAGATTCGCGGCTCAAAACTTTAATATCGCAATTTTCACAAGTCCAGAAATGCATTAGTGTTGACCTCGTTAGCAAATTTTTCTAGGGATTTCATCTTGGCTAAATTGTTAACAATCATCTTAAATGATATGGCGCAAAGTTTTAGGTGATATGGCTTCATACTTAAGGATTTATGACATCATGTTAAAAACCGCAACATGAGCTCGTTCAAAATGTATCGCTTCATATCTCGACTCATAATAATCGATAGAAAATTTTGAGCACAGTGAAAAATAGCTCAAGACAAGAGCTATCGAATAGTGGAGATGAATTTTTCAAAAATTACACCCACACTCACACAGCTCAGATGGCGAGGATCTGTACAGCGGCACCGGCTCCGACGGGGTTTTCGCTCGGTCGCCATTCTTCTCCTCGACATCCATCTTCTCCACATCCACCTCGGTCTGCTGAGCCAGATCATGCTCCATGGCCTCATCCATGGCGCGATGGATCGGGATCGCCGGGGCGTCGGCGTTTGGTGCGGGGCGGTAGACGGTGGGTGATGCGACGTCGCTGAAAAGTTGGAGTAGATTGTAGTTTGTAGTGTAGGGTTACCTAGCCGGGGAGGAAAGTCCAGATCTGTAAAAATGCTCTTCTTCGCCTTCCTGTGGTGGTGTCGGGAAAAAGTTGGTGATGGTGGTGGAGGCGAGGGAGAGGGTGGAGGAGGTGATCGATTGCGTTTCTGGAGCTTCTGGAGCCGGCGGGTCTGCTGGTCGAGCGAATTCGGGTTGAGCAGGTGGGTCTTGTGGTGTGTCCATGGGCTCCACAGGTTCCATTGGCTCGGCGGGCTCCATAGGTTCCATGGGCTCACTCGCCTGCTCCATAGGCTGATCGACATTCTGCTCGTACTCGGGCGGTGGCGAATAGTTCAGGTCGAATTGGAACATTGGCATACCGTAGATGGGTGGGGCGGTGTTCACCATGGGGTTCACCATGGGGTTCACCATTGGCGCATCCGACGGCCCTGGCGCACTTGGTCCCGGCGGTCCCGGGTAATTGACAGGGTCAAACGGGTTCACATAGTTCATCTGTGGGTAGAAACCAGTGGGGTATGCCGGATTTGGAAAGTTGGGTGCCATTTGCGGCATCTGCGGAATAGGTCCGTTTTCACCAGCCACCATTGGAAAGGGAAATTGGTAGGGTATGGTGGAGACGAAACCATTGGGGAACATGCTCGCAAACTTCGAGTGTCTCTCGTAGAGCATCTTAATCTCATCGCCCTTCATCGTCACGTTGGGAATGCGAAACTCCTTAATCCGCTGCTCATCCGTCATCGCCTTCTCCTGCTCCTCGGTGAACATCGGGTGCTGCGGTGCTTTCGGCTCATCGTCCAGTGGGTTTTCCGGGCGTTCGGGTGGCTCGCCATAATCGCCCATCTTGTTCACCACGATTGGTGGGACAGGGATGTGCGGAAGCTGTACAGATCTGTAGTGGTACGGATTCAAACACACTGTTTTGCTGTCCTCGGGGCCCATTGGATGGCGGCATGCCACGGTGGATTTGATTTGGAGCTCGTGGCGGAGCCATGGGAAGCGGTAGAGGCGGAGCAGGAACATGTTGAGCCGGCCCGCTGAGCCGGGGAGTTTGGCGTTGTGGCCGAGGCAGCAGCGGTGGGTGTCTTGGAGGGTGAGCACGTCGAAGAAGAGCTCAAAGTTGCTGTGGCGTTTCAGGCTGCGGTAGATGTGCCCCGCGGCGCGAAACGTCCATTCCATTGAGCGCTGTAATGATGGCCGAGGTTGCAAAGGGAAAAATGCGTCCTAGTACCCTGGCTATGCGTTTTTCAGGGTTGAAAATGTCAAATTCGTAATCTCCTCATCATTAGGAGTGATTTGATACCCATATTGACATACTTTCAATGATTTTCAAAATTCGATGTTTTTGTACTTCTCGAGGACAAAAAACCAAAATCTCAAACTGCTCAGAACCTAGTCGATATGGATATCAAAAAACGCCAAATTGAATGGAGAACTCGAATTTAGCACTAAAAATTACACAAATTAAAAATTTCTCTAATTGGTAGCTCGTGTACTTCTCGTGGACAAAGAAAAATCCCAAAATCTCAAAATACTCAGAACCTAGTCGATATGGATATCAAAATGCGGCAAATTACATGGAGAATGCGAATATAGGACTAAAAACTTTCAAAAACCACGTTCTATCTCGATTTCCTGGAGAAAATCACGGATTGGTAGCTCGTGTACTTCTCGTGGACAAAGTGAAAACCCAAAATCTCAAAATGCTCAGAACCTAGTCGATATAGGTATCAAATCACTCCAAATTTTATGGAGAATTCGAATATCTGAATGAATTTCACTTACATCTCCTTCAGTAAGCGCGGTTTCCTCGAGAATGAGCCCGGCGATGTGCCTAACTTTCATTTCGTCCGTCATCATCGTTTCAGCTGCAAGAAAATGTTGGTTTTAGGATTTAGAATAAAAATATTGAAAATCTAAAGAAAATGAAATAAAAAAGGGAAAAAAGAAGATACAAACCAGTAAGAAAAGGGAGAAGAATGGCAACAAGATGCGAGAAGATAAGGTGGGCGGAGCTTCAGAGAGAGAAAAGTGTTTTGATATTGACCTGAAAAACGGGGAAAAGATTAAAAGTTGGCAACAAATATCCGGTTTAGTGACCTTTAGCCCTCCGATTCTGAGATTCCTTTTTTTTCTACTAAAAAACTTTTTTTTTCTATAAAGTACACCCTTTGTGCTCTCTGAGTCACACGCCTTCAGAATTCGCACGTCTTCGGTGCTCGCGAACTCGTTATATCACCATTTTTATCAAGGACTTTATAATCCTTTTTCTAATCCCGCTTTTAGTGGAATGAAAACATGAGGGGGTACTGTAGCTTTGATGTTTGCGCATTTATTATAATAACATGGGATTTTGTATGTTTTTCTTGAAGGCTATAATTTTTTATATTGTCATGGGAGACGAGGAAGTTGCGAAATTCTGCAGGAAATCGATGGAAAATCGATAAAAATTGAGTTTTTCGAAGGAAAAAAAAGTGAAAAATTTAAAGGCGCATAGTGAAAATTGTAAATGGGTCTCGACGCGATTTTGTTTCGAAAGTGCGCGATTTTTAATTTTGCCAATTTTTTCGGTTTTTCTTTCATTTTTTTTTCACTTTTTTTCTGGTTTTTTTTCTCTATTTTTCCATTTTTTTGTCGAAAATTTTCACAAAATTCAAAAGAAAAAGTGAAAAATTCACACTTTTTGTGTTTTGGTCGAGTGTTTACGTCATGGGGGCAGAGGCAATAACAAAAAAAGTGAAAAACAGGAAAGAAAATTTCTCGGAGGTTTTTAAAGATCTTTAGAAAAAGGAACGAAAAATTATTGGAAAATCATTGAAAATCAAGAATTTCATAGAAAAATAGGTTGAAAGACTACTAAAACTACAAAAAGAACTGATAAGAAATAAGAACACAAAAAATCGATAATTGTCGCTATCTCTTCGTTTTCTAAGTCTAACTGTCATATTTCATATGATAAACTGAAAAAATTCCAGTAAAATTAAGAAAAAACTAGCTGAAAAAAGGCAGCGCGGGCATTTCCCAGTGCCATGTGACTGCTCTTCATGTGTTTTCACGTGTTATTGGCAGCAATGTCCAGCTCATAAAAGGCGGAGTGCGCCCTGCGGCACGACGGCGAGAGACACGTGCGTCTCTCGCCACCCTCCTCGCTTTACGTGCTCTCTCGCCGGACAGCAAGTGCGCTCTAGTGGACAGCGCCGGGCCACACTGCAAATGGCGGCGTGTTTGGGCCCTTTTGAATATTTCTAATTTTTTTTTTGATTTTCCGTTTTTTCGTTTTGAAGGCGTTGAGAAAATTTTTTGAAAAATTCGCATAAAAATCTGCAATTTTTGAGATTTTTGTGCGAATTTTATCGAAAAATTTCGAAATTTAGGAAAAATCCTATTTTTCCATGAAAATCATCGAATTTTCATGGAAAAATAGGAGAAAACGAGAAATTTGATAGAAAACAGTTAAAAGTACTGTATTCTTACTGCTTTTTCATGAAAAATGGGAATATTTTCGATAAATTTCGAAATTCAAGATTGAAATCCTATTTTTCCATGAAAATCGTTGAATTTTCATGGAAAAATTAGAGAAAAAGAGAAAATTGTTAGAAAGCAGTGGAAATTACTGGGTTCTTACTGATTTTTCATGAAAAATTAGGGAATTTTCGAAATTTTTCGAATTTTTCACGAAAAATCCTATTTTCCCATGAAAATCGTATATTTTTCATGTAAAAATAGGAGAAGTTGATTAAAATTGACTTGAAAATTTTCGAATTTCTGTGTTTTTACAGATTTTTCATGAAAAACCGATAAATTATCGAAATTTCTCGAATTTTTCACGAAAAATCTGCAAAAACCACAAAAAATGACGTCGCCCGTATGATTCTGACTCACGATTTCATGTTTTGGCAATATTTTGAGAAAATCTACGATTTTTTCTTGATATTTTCAAAATTTAATAGAAATATTACGAAATTTCGGAATTTTTCAGAGAAAAAATCTGAAAAACACTGAAAATCACGTCTTCTGGTCGCTTCTATATATCATTACGCATCGAAATTCGTCAGAATTATCGAAGCACAATGAATTGACCATTCTACCATGATTTTCGAAAAATTAGTCATTTTTTGTTTCCAGTTGAAGTGATAATGTGCGCAGAGATTGCAAATGGGCGTGGCTTCATTTTCAAGTCACGCCCCTTGCAATTACTGTGCATGGTCCGACTGAAATGGAAAAAATGACTTTTTTTGAGAATTATGATAGAAGCTCCGCCCCTTTTTCGTTTTTCGCCGTTTTTCAAATGTTTCCAACTATCACCGAGCTCTTCAGAGCGATGAGCTTCAATCCGGAGTACGCGAACGTGGCGAGCGCGTTCATCCAGCACTACTACTCCAAGTTCGACGTCGGAGACGGCATGACGCGTGCTCAGGGGCTCGCCGACCTGTACGACCCCGAGAACTCGTACATGACGTTCGAGGGACAGCAGGCGAAGGGCCGCGACGGCATCCTCCAGAAGTTCACCACGCTCGGCTTCACCAAAATTCAGCGATCGATCACTGTGATCGACTCGCAGCCGCTTTATGATGGCTCCATCCAAGTGATGGTGCTCGGACAGCTCAAGGTGCGGAATTTAGCGAGAATGTCAAGAATAACTCGCAGTTTTCCACGAAAACACCTTTCCGACACAATAATCACCCTAAAATAGGGGAGTTATGTGCACAGCTAATGAAAATGCAACTTTGAAAGTTTTCTTGAGCTCTGCAATGATGCTCCGGGTCTCGATATGATAAAATGAACGCTGATTAGCGAGCTGGGTGGATTTACGAGGAAATTTTTCGGAAAAACCACCTCGTAAATCGACACTGCTCTCTGAACAACATGTATTTTATCGTGGCGAGACCCGGAGCATTGTTGCAGAGCTCCACGAGACTGAATACTTTTAAAGTGCGATTATGGCCGAGGTTGAAAAGCTAGGCCAGCGACAATCGTGAATTTTCAACTGCTTTTGACGGTTCTTGTTGAGATTTTTTTGAAAATCTCTCAAAACTATCCAAATCTATGAAAAACCGAAGAAAATCCAGAAAATTGAAATTCGCGATTTTCCTGGTCTAACTTTTCAACTTCGGTCATCATCGCAAGCAATAACGGACGAATTTATTAAAAATTCAAGAAATCACCTAATTTCCCCTAGAAATGACCTAGAAACCATTCCCAGGCCATACAGAACACCCATTACAAAATCGAAAACCTGAAAATTGTTTTTCAAATTCCACGTGGCCTAAAATTTTCATTCTCGGCTACAATTGGCAGAATTGTTGAAATAAACTATAAAAACTACAAAAACTACAGAATTAATTCCGTAGTTTTTGTAGTTTTTATAGTTTATTTCAAAAATTCTGTCAATTGTAGCCTAGAATGAGAATGTTAGGTCACGTGGAAATAGAAAACGAGTTTTAGGTTTTCAATTTTGCATTACAAGTTCTGTATGGCCTAGGAATGGTTGTCTAGGTCATTTTTGGGGGAAATTTGATGGTTTTTTGGAATTTCATAATGGCCGAGCTTATAAACCTGGAAATTTAGGCCATCTCAATTTTTCCCAAAATTTTTTCCATTTTTTTTTTTCAAAATTTCAACCAAATTTGACAAAAAATCGTTTTCAATTTGACAATGACCATTCCACATGAAGAAATGGCCTAGAAAGAATTTCTAGGCCATTTCTACAAATTCTAACACAAATATAGAAAAAGCAAATTACAGACAGACGAGGACCCGATCAACCCATTCTCTCAAGTCTTCATCCTGCGTCCCAACAACCAGGGCTCGTACTTTATCGGAAACGAGATCTTCCGACTCGATTTGCACAACAACTAGACGCTGATTACCACAATTTCCTCCCGTTTTCCTCAATTTTTGCTTAAAATCAACGAAAAATCGTTTTATTTTCTTTTCAAATTCGGTTCAATTTTCCAGTTTTTTCGCCCCAATTTTCCCTGTTTTTTTGTGAGCACAATGAAGTGATTTTTATTCGAAATCTCACAAAATATTAGAGTTTTGACTTGGTTTTTGCTCCATTTTCATATTTTTTGTTGGTTTTTTTAATCTAATATTCGAGAAAGTGAGAAAAATCAATAATTCAGATGGTAAAAGTGGCGACAAAGGGACAGAAAGAGATTTATGAGGAGAATCAGAAGACGGTGACCACTTATTCAGTGGCTAGTACTGTCAGCATGGTAAATATTAAAGATTTTTATGGGAAACGATGAAAATCGATAAAACTTCGGTGAAAAATCGATAAATGCGATAAAAAATCGATGAAAATTTATAAAAATCGGTGAAAAACTTACGAAAAATCGCCAAAAAACCAACATTTTTTGCAAAAAAAATTATTTTCAGCGAATTTTTTCTTCCACGGACCATTTTCTTGTGATTTTTACTGTTTTTTCTTATTTTTTCCGTTTTTCTCCTAAAATGCGTTAAAATTGTGCATTCTGATCAACTGGAAGAGAAAATCGCGGTTAAAAACTAGTCCCCCAGCTTGATTCATGAAGTTCCCATATTTTAATCGATTTTTCTGGTTTTTTCGCGAAATTTTGATGATTTTTGGTGAATTTTAACTGAAAATTTGCGAAATATCAGAAAATTTCGAGAAAAATCCCGGAAAATCGATAAAATACGGGAAATTCACGAATTGAGATGGGGGACTAGCTTTTGCACTTTGATTTTTTCTTCCAGTAGGTCAGATCGCACAAAATTCGCAATTTTAACTAATTTTTTCATAAAAATACAAAAAAATATGACAAATCGATAAAAACTTTCAAGAAAATCACTATAATCAATAAAAACTCTTAAAAAAATCAATAATTTCAGGCTCTGTACTACTCGTCGTGCATGTTCCTGAGCACATGCTCCTCAACTGACTACGTCTTCTTCGCAGTCTCCGCCCTCATTCAGATCTTTGCCATTCTTTTTATGAAGTCGTTGGCTAGTGAGTGAAGCACTCTAATTATAATTGAGTAAATTTGGAGTTGGATCTAATTCTGAATATATTGTCGGCGCAAAAAAATGAGTGCAGCGGGAGGGGGTCTGCAAACGCGCTCCATTGGACTGCGGGCCTTTTTTTGAGTTTTTCCAGCTTGTGTTATAAAATAAATTACGGAAATTGGTTAAAAATAGTCAATTAATGCCTACAGATTTTATATTCGAGGCAAAAAATGCGAAAAACCCAAGATAAAAGCATCGATTTTCCCATTTTGTGCAAGTTGGCGCCAATTACTGCGCAGACACCGTGCACTCATTTTTTTGCGCCGACAATAGAAAACGTTGAAATGAGCTCAGCTCTGAGCTCCTTTCATCGATTTTCTTTCCGAATTCGATCTAATTCAGAATAATTCATTATCGACTATTGATTGATTTCCAGAAGCCCGCATCGACGATAAGGGCCATGTTCTGGACGCCGGAGCGGATCTGAATGATCCGGAGGCGTTTGGAGAGTACTGTAAGGATGCGATTATTCTTACGGTTATTGTTCAGGTTGGGTATTGATTTTTGTTTTTTTTTTTGAAATTAGGGAGAAATAGAGGGGAAAATTGTGAAAAATATGAAATTTTTGAGAGCTCTAGTAGAAAAATTGAGAGAATTACAATTTTAGTGCAAAAAATGAGAAAATCTTGGGTCTGAAACTGAAAAAAAGAAGAAAAGATGATAAAATTTCAGAATTTTTCGGATTTTTTAAAATTTTTTTTTGAAAAGTTTTACTATTCAATTACAGTTTTTTTTCTAAAATCGCAATTTTTTCAAGTTTCACACGATTTCCTATATTAAAAACCTGAAATAACCTGAAAAAATTACATTATTTTTCAAAATTTTTAGCGAAAATTAGAAAAAATTACATTTTTATCAAAAATACCATTATTCCTGCAGAGAAAAATCCATCTAGTCAATTTTTCGCTATAAAAAATCCATTTTTCACTAGAAAAAATCTATTTTTCACCTAAAAAAAACCATTTTTTCACTATAAAAAAATCCATTTTTCACCTAAAAAACCATTTTTTCACTATAAAAAATTCTATTTTTCACTATAAAAATCCATTTTTCCTTTAAAAATTCTATTTTTCACTATTAAAAATTCAATTTTTCTATTTAAAAAACTCATTTTTTCCAAAACCATTAATAAAACCCCAAACTCCGCCCCTTTTCCAGCTGATATCTCTCTACACCACCTACGGCTTCCTTCTCCTCCTTGCCTTCCCCGCTGCCGCCACCTACAAGTTCGTCTCCGGCTTCCTGCTCCCTTGGCTCACCGCTGGCTCGGATTCAGAAGACGTGGATGAGAAAAAGATGAAGAAGATGGACAGAAAGAGGGAGAAGGTCGTCTACAGACGATAGATATCGATTTTTTCGATTTTTAAAAAATTTTTGGAATTTTTTTCGATTTTTTTGAAGAGCTCAAAGTGATTTTATTGCGTTTTGGAGGGGAGATTTTTTAAAATTAATTTAAATTTTTAATAAATTATTTTTCTTTTTTTTCAAATTTTTTCCTTATTTTTCCTCTATTTAAAATTCAATTTTCTCTATTTTTAATGGTTTCCGGTGACAGTTTGCCAAGATTTTATCGATTTTTTCCTTATTTTCTCAAAATTTAAATTTTAGATAAATTCAGAATGTTCCGTCACTCTCCAGAAGCCACGAATATAATCCATCCGATAGACGATGTGATGGGAATATGTCGAGAGATCAACTCCACCATTATCAGTACGGAGAAGAATGTGGGCGTGGCCAGGATGATAATGCATGTGAGCAGGGCGGAGTTTTGAAGGAAAAATGAAGAAAAATTGATGATTCTTGAGAAAAAATCAATAGATTATAGGGAAAATTAGAGTTTTTACTGGAAATTCTAATTTTTGAGCAGGAAAAATTGAAGGAATTCGTGGAAAATTAAGGTTTTTTGCTAATTTAAGCCAAAAAAATGTTTTTTCCAGAAATTTTGGAATTTTTGATCCTAAAATTGAAAAATTCATGGAAAATTGAGCATTTTTTTTCAATTTTTGAGCTGGAATAAAAAAAACATGAAAAATCCGAAAATATCAGCACTTTTCCTGTAAAAATTGACATTTTTAACCTAAAAATCAAAGTTTTGTACTGAAAATTTGAAAATAGACAAATTTCCACTCAAAACAGCAGTTTTTCTGCTTTTTCTTCGGAAACTTTGTATTTTTGAGGCAAAAATCATGAATTTGAGGTTCAAAACCATTTTTTACTCGGAAATTCGAATTTGTGAGAAAAAATATACTGAAAACTATAAAAGTTGAAGATTTTTAATTCAAAAATTGAATATTTTCAACGGAAAAACGGGGAAATTTTCAGTTTTTGAGCTAAAAATAAAAATAAAAACTCACAAATTTCAATCAGAATCCCAATTTTTCACATTTCTCCACTAAAATATTCAGTTTTTGAGCTCAAAATCGAAAAATACACTCAAATTCCTATAAAAACCCCATTCTTTTACATTTTTCCCGGAATATTTTCAGTTTTTGAGCCCTATACACACAAATTCCCATTGAAAACCTGATTTTTCCCCATTTTCCTCCACAATTCCCCTTTCCTAACCCTCCAAAATTCTTAAATTCTTCAGAAGCTGTTCAAGACCCCTCACATCGACCTGTGCTCCATCCTGCCACCACCACCCGTCCAACAATATCAGGAGTCGCCATTTTACCACATCCACTCGCTGATTTCGGCGAATTCAGTGTTCTTCGAGACGGTGCTCGAGGACGATCAGCTCTGCGCCGAGCTCTGGGACTGTTTGCTCTATCAGTGTGAGGTCTCAAGTGCGGTATGTTAATTATTATAAAAAAATCGATAAAATGGCTGAAAAATCAAGAAAAATCAATAATTTCAGCCGTCGGAAATGGCGAAAGACTCGATTCTGTTCACCGCCGTCTCCCAATATGTCACTCGGATCCTTCCTTGTGATGAGAACGCCCCGCCCACTTTGACGAGGGCTCCGAGAGCTCCGAGGACTACTCATCAGACGATCAGAACGCCGCTTCAGCTGTTTCGAGCCAACTCGCCGCTGGTGAATAGGATTAGTATTGGTAAGGGTATTCTGAAGTTGTCTGACGTCTTCTGGAGTTGTTGTGTAGTCTTCTGAATTCACCTGAAGTCAATTGAGATCATCTAAAGAAATGTGACATCGTCTGGAGTCAATTGAAGTTGACTGAAGTCTTCTGGAGTCATCTAACGTTGCCTATAGTCTTTCTGAACTATTATAGATTCAGTTAACGTCATCTGAAATCATCTGAAGTCCATTGGAGTTAGTTAACGTCATCTGAAGTTATCTGAAGTCTTTCAACGTCGTCTGGAATCAATCGGAGTTGTCTGTAGTCTTCTGAAGTCATCTGACGTCGCCTGAAAACATCTGGAGCCATCTGAAGTTGATTAGAATTAGTGAACATCGTCTGACGACATCTGAAGTTAACTGTTGTCATCTGAAGTCATCTCATGTCGTCTATAGAGTCATCTGGAGTTTTGCTACGTCTTCTGAAATTGATCTAACTTCATCTGAACTTTTCTTGAGTCATCTACAATCATTTCACGTCTTCTGAATCTAATCGTAGTCTAATCATGCTATTTGTACCTATCTGACGTCTTCTGAAGTTATCTGAAGTCGAAGTCATCTTAAGTCATCCGTAGTCACATAACGTCTTCTGAGCTCTTCTGAATTTACCATCTGAACCAATTTAACGTCAAAAAAAACTTCCTACAACGTCTCCAAGCTCCATATTCTTTATCTTCTAATATCTGACCTCTTCTTTGTCCCACAGTCTACTAAAATCGGAAGTCTCCCACTCCAACACCTCTCTTCCATTTCCAGAAGACCGCAGTCATCAGATGATGTCGTCTCCGAACGTCTCCTTCCAACCGCGCCTCGTCCAGAACTTCTGCAGCTTCGTGACGAAATCATGCACCACCGCCCAGTTCACCAACACCAATAAGCTCCTTCTGATAAGATATCTTCTGAAGCAATTCCACGTCTTCTGCCAATTCTCCACCGGCGACGGCGACGTCGACGGCTGGAAGATGGATCTGATGTCCGATGCTCCGTTCAAATTCCAACTTTTCGAATTTTTCAAATCCTCTATCACCCAAGTGCCCACTCCCACTGTTTTCAAGGACATAACCAGTGAGTTAAAAGGGGCGGAGCCTCGAGATAATGCTCTTTTTGTAGTGTGCTGGCTCACTTATTGTCGTCCATGGCGCTATCATAATTTGTCGAACCCTTCTGATTTCTCATCGGCTTCAAAATACCGCGCTTTCTTTGAAAGAAACGTGGAATTTTATGAAGTGATTCTCGGGAAAATTATCAAACGATTCGCTGCTTTTGAAATGAGCGAGGAGCTCGTGGGAACGATGAGAGCTCTCGTCGAGTTTGCGTGGAAAGAGCCGCAGACGCTGTTGCTCCGCCACGTGGAGTTGGATATTCAGCCGCATGTACAGGAGTTGTTGAAACAGATGCAGGTGGTGGTCAGGTTGCATCGGGCGGCGATTCGAAGGGAGCAGGAGGTGAGTTGGGCGGGAAAATACGCTTTTTTATGCGTTTTGTAGGTGCAGTGCGTCAAAACACGCTCCACAATGAAAAAGTGCGTTAAAAATCGCTTTTGAGTGTGTAGTGCGTCGAAACACGCATTTTTAGGGGGATGTGCGTCAAAACACGCATTTGTTCGGTGTTGTGCGTCGAAAAGCGCTTTCAAACTGTATAGTGCGCTAAAACACGCTATTCTTGATGCGTAGTGCGTTAAAATACGCTCTTCAAACTGTGTAGTGCGTCAAAACACGCTTTTCTGACGATTTAAATTCAAATAACGCTCTATACGCTCCCAAATCGTATAGAATACGCTCTTCAAACTGTGTAGTGCGTCAAAGCTCTCGAAACACGCTCTCAAAACATATCGTGCGTTCAAAACACGCTCTCCACGCTCCAAATCGATATAGTGCGTCAAAACACGCAAATCGATACCACACAACCATTTTCCCTCATCTATTTTTTTACTCGTTTTCAACTACTGATTCCCACTATTCCAGGAGCATTCTGGCTTCTGGAGCTCTCTGTTCTATGGTAGTGAATCCGCGAAAACTGCGAGTTCCCGACGGCTCGTCGGCGATCTGTGTGCTCTGATGAAGGACTGCGACACCTACATCGGAACTCATTTCGTTCAGGAGCTCGACGCGGATTTGACTGTCAATGAGCACAATGAGACGGCGGCGAGTGCCATGTCAGTTTTGGAGCAGCATTTGCATACTTCTGAAGATTTGACGTCTTCTAGTTTATGAACTAGAAGACGTCACATCTCCAGAAGCACTGCTTCTGAAGCAGGCAAATTCATAGAAAACGACTTCTGAATCTAAAAGATCAGAAGCGTGTTCTGACGCACAGCCAACTCACAACTTTCCAGTCACTGCACTTCGCTTCTCCATGAGACCCCGAAATCCGCACTTGGAATTCCTGACCATTACGTTGATGCGAAGTCGAATCACATGATACTGACGCCTTCTGGACAGCGACAAGTTCAGTTTAGGGAAAAGTTGGTCATTTTTTACTGAATTGTCGTCAAACCCAATTTTCTAGACGATTCGACTACTCAAAATGCGCCAAAGACGATGGAAAGGCTCCGGTGCGACGAAATGAGCTCGGAGTCGCTGTTCGGCTCTTTACGGCTCTTGCTCAGAAAATGAACGAGATTCCGTTTGTTCAGCAGTTGGGACAGTCTTATGCTGATAGTGGGGGTATGGATTGGAACTTCCAATTTTGAAAGGAAAATTGAGAAATTTCACAAAATTTCAATTTTTCGTTAGAAAAATGTAATTTTGTGAAGTTTTGCTCGACCTAAAGGGTTGAAATTTTTACGAAGTTTATACCATAGATAGCTCAGAGCTCCCTGAGCACATTCATGGAGTCAGACTTCGCAAAATGCTCCCGTGAGCCAAGATATGATCATGTAACGTCAAAAATCAGTAAAATGTGCACTTCTTGGCCATTTTTCACTGTATTTTTGACATTGTGTGACCCATATCTCGGCTCTAAGGAGCATTCCGCAAAATCTGACTCCATGAATGTGCTCAGAGAGCTCTGAGCTACATATGGTATAAATTTGGTAAAAAGTTCTATTCAGTAACTGGAAAAAATTTGAGAAAATTGAAAAAAAAAATTCATAATAATTTGATAAAATTTGATGGAATGCATTATTCTAATAAAGGAATTGTTATAAATCTAAAGTAAAAGTTATGAAAAATCATATTTAAAAAAAAAAAACGTCCTCTACAGTAACCTTTTCTACAGTAACCGGAGCCCTGGCTCGTCGGCTCATGTATCCTCCAGTTCCCAATTTTGATCCGAACGCCACAGTTCCCGCCTACTCGGCTCGAATCTACCGTACCCCTCCGTTGCTCAGATTAAGAGTGAGTCAAGAAAGGCCACGCCCCTTTTTGGCTCTTTTTCTAGTGAAAAAGAGCTCTTTAGGGGCGTGGCCTATCCAAAATTAATGATAATAGTAATTTTCCAGTACTTTGCCTCGTACCAATCGATTGTGCTCTCAATTTGGCTCATGATGTGCCTCCATTTCGGCTTCCAATTCACTCTCGTCTCTCTGATCCTCTTCTCTCTCGCCGTCACCGTGCTCTTTTTCATTGACCTCGACTCGTCCAGTTTTTAATAATTAAAAAAAAATTCTCCAATTTTTTCTTCTATTTTACAAAAAATTTCCAGTTCCTATCACTAATAAATGCGGGCATTTTTCCTGAATTTTTCCTATTTTTTTCATTTTTTCTTGATTTTTGAGAGATTTACAATGTCTATGAGCATTTTGATATCTTTTTGGCTCTTTTTTGCTCTTTTTTGCTCTTTTTCAACTTTTCAATTTTTTTACAGCTAACATTATAATAATGGGCAAGCTCGAAGACGTGGAGGCGGAGAAGAAGGTGTGGGAGAGCGACGACGCGTGGGAGCTGCGAAAGGCGTTTATGTTGGCACATTACGATGATTATGAGAAGTGAGCGCACGTCTTCAGGAGACGTCAGAAGTCTTAGAAGAGTTAGAACGTCTTCTGGAAGCTTCTGACGACTTCAGAAGCCGTTTGAATAGAAGTGACGTCTTCCTGATGTTTCTGATAGCTTCAGAAGCCATCTGAAGAGAAATAACGTCTTCAGGGGGCTTCTGAAGACGTTAGAAGCATTTAAAAGGGTTGGAACGTCTTCTGGAGGCTTCTAATGGCTTCAGAAGCTGTTTGGAGAGAAGTGACGTCTTCTGGAGGCTTCAGAAGTCTTCAGATGAACAGAGATGTCTTCTGATGACTTCTGACGCCTTCAAAAGGTGAAATATGTCTTCTGGAGGCTTCTGGAAATGTTAGAATAGTTCTGATGAGCAGTGTCGTCTTCTGAAGGCTTCTGAAGACTTCATATAAATAGAGATGTCTTCTGAAGACGTCAGAAGTCTTCAGATGAGCAGAGATGTCTTTTGACAACTTCTGACGCTTTCTGAAGACCTCTAACTTCTTCTGATGTCTTCTAAATCCTTCCCAAGAAGTCAGACTATTATCGACGTCTTCTAAACACTTCTGAAGACTTCCCAAGACTTTAGAAGCCTTCTGAAGCCTCCAGAAGACGTCTCTACTTCTCTGATAACCCTCTACGTTTTCAGAATACCTCCAATAACTTCAGAAGCCTTCAGATCCCTCCATGATACCCCTAGGTCTTCAGAATCCCCCCTAACCCCTCCAATTCTTCCAGAATCCAACTGCAATGCCTCTCCCAACTTTTCATCAACGTCACCCTTCTCGGCTGCGAGTACTCGGAATCTCTGATGCAAAAGATCCGCACGATGGGCGCCGGAATCAGCGCTTCTGATGTAGGCGTCAATTCTCACGTCATCTGAATATCACTCCTTCAGGATCGCAAAAAAACGGGTAGCTATGTGAAGGCGTCGGCGGCAAAGAAGCGTCAGGCGGTGAAGACGTCGGATCTCGAGGGAGCTGCTGAAGAGCAGAAGTGAGCTCTCGACTTTGTTGCTCGTTTTTTTCGTGTTTCGTTCTCACTTTTATTATCATTTCCTCCGTTTTCAACACTTTTTTGTTCCTTTTAATAAATATTCAGCCAAGCTCCGCCCCCCAGACAACACATCAGTATAAAAGGGGCGGAGCTTGAGGCGTACTGTAAATGACTTCAGAAGAGCAAAACGAACGCCATCACCATCCAACGACAATGACGCATTCAATGAGAGACTTCAGAAACTGAAAGCGGCACTGGCAATGGTAGGCCACGCCCCTTGACTCCGCCCCTTTTATTATAATACTGCTTCCAGACCCCACACCACTTGTCTGGAGAGCAAATGCTCCGATCTGCCACCGCTGGATGCCTGATGAAGTGGTTTGTGAAGAAGACGAATCAGAAGATTGAGATTTTCATCGATCGATTTGTCGCTTTTCGGCATACGTGAGTTGAGCTCGAATATTGAGCATTTTTATGAGTTTTGGCTAATTTTCAATGAAAAAATGGAGTAAATTTGAATTTCGCGCTAAAAATTGCCCAAAAATTTGAATTTTTTAGGATTCTTCACTAAAAATCATGAAAAAATCACTAAAAACCGTATTATTGTGCAGTTTTCGCGATGTGTTCAATAGAGCACATTTGGAGCAAAAAGGGCGTGGCCTAATGGGTCTTGCAGCGAAAAGTATTCGATTTTTTTCGAAAAATTTGAATTTTTAATGTTTTTTGATGACTTTCAATGTTTTTTTTTTAATTTTCAATGATTTTTCCCGTTTTTTCCTCAAATTTCACCTATAAAATTGATAAATTGAGTTTTAACACTGAAAATCATGAAAATTTTATTAAAAATCACATAAAACTCATCAAAAAACCAAAATTACTGTAGATACAGTATCATTTGGTTGTGAGACCCACTAGACCCCCACGCCCATTTTGTAATTTCTGTGAGTATAATTACCTTGTCTGAAATTAATGTCATTTTTATCATGAAAAAACATAAAATAGCGGAAAATACAGCAAAAACGCAAAAAATGATACAATTTACAAGATTACTGTAGTCACATTGCATTTTCACTGCGAGACCCACTAGACCACGCCCATTTTTTTGCAATTTTGCACTATCACTCTTTCTGAAATTTACACCGACAAAAAGAATCCTTCAGCTTCTCGCAATACTGTGTAGATGCGAATGACAACGCGGTGAACGCGTTGATCGAGAGCATTCTGTCGTGCGAGGTGGCTCTCAATGACGATGGCGACGAGATTCGTTTCGATGGAGTGCCGGCGGATAATTGTTACGGGGAATCGGTGAAAAGAAGAATTGGAAAGATGAAGGCGTCGGCTCAGGGAGTGCCAGCAACGGTTAAAGGTTAGTTGTCCACGAGAACTACAAAATTGTAAATTGAGCACTAATTTCACTAATTTATAAAGGTTGTGTAAACTTTGGAGCACATTTTGATATGAATAGACACAGAATTTCACGAAAATGAGTTTTGAGCAAGATATCCGAGCTCAAAACCACCACAAAATGATTAAAATGCCACGCCCACTATTCATAATGGTGCAAAATTCCAGGGCTCACAACGTGTCTGGAAAAAGTGAACATGTCGCTGATCCAAAACACGCAAAAACTCGAGGGCTGGTCCCAACAACTGGACCTAGTTGCCGGTGACTTGCTCCTTGCCACCCGCACCCTCTCCTCCACCGAGTGCACCAAACCGGCGATGGCGGCGATTGCCGACACCATGGCGGCCGAGATTTTCAAGAAAATCGATAGTGGAAGTGGTGTGGTGAATGGGGCGAAGGCTCACAGCTCACTCGTTTTTCAGTGAATCTCGCACCCTTTTTTATTGATTTTTTGCAATATTTTATTGATTTTGTGTTATTTTTCTATTTTTTCCGCATAAATTTGGTGGTTTTTTGAATATTTTTCAATTTTTTAATGATTTTTCGAAGTTTTTATAACTTTATCATATCTATTCTACGGTTTTACCTATTTAGTTAATTGGTTAATTAATTAATTAATCAGCCAATTAACTATTCAATTCGGAAGGATAATTAGATAGTTAATTGGTTAATTATATAATTAATTACCCGAGTAACTATCTATTTTGGAAGAATAATTAGATAATTAATTGGCTAATTAGTTTATTACCCAATCAACTATCTGATTTGAAATGATAATTGGATAATTAATTAGCGAATTAATTCCTAATTACCCAATTAACTATCTAAATTGGAATAATGATTAGATAATTAGTTGGCTAATTAATTCATTAATTACCCAATGTACTATCTAACTTGAAAGAATGATTAATTCATTAATTACTCACTCACCTAACTAATATCGAACGGTAATTTATAATTAATTGGCTAGTTAACTATCCTATTTGGAAGGATAATTAATTAATTAATTACCCAGTTAACTAATTAATCAATTATTTAATTACCCAATTAACTATCCCATCAGATGTCGCTGGCATTCCGCACCCTCTCATTTGGCATCAAAAAGCCCTCCAAATCCACCAAACCCGTCAAAGAGCTCAAAAAAGAGCTCTCGAACATTTCCACGGAAAATCTCGAGAAATTCGATGAGCTCCGAGAGAAAATGATTGGAAAAGTGGAGACGAAGAAGGAGAAAATTGGAAGGAAGAAGAAGAAGACGTCGATTCAGATGATGTCGAGTCGGAAGAGAGCTCTGGAAGAAGATGAGGATGATGAGGAGGAAGAGGAGACTCTTGGTGATGTGGAGAAGAGGATGCAGAAGTTGGTGAGTTAAAGAGGCGGGATTTGGGAAGGAAAAAAGGGGCGGGGTTTAGAGGGGATTATAATGGGAAAAAAAGGGAAGGAGATAAGGTGAAAAGGGGCGGGGCTTAAGAAAGGTTATAAAGAGCACAAAAGGGGCGGAGCTAATAGGATCTTATAATAAGATAAAAGGACAGGAGTTAAAGTTAAAAGGGGCGGAGTTTAGAAGGATCATAATAAGAAATAAGAACATGAGTCAAGGTTGAAAAAGGGCGGAGCTTATAGGATCTTATAATAGGAAAAAAAACAGGATTTAAGATTAAAAAGAGGCGGAGCTTCAGACAATTATAATAAGCATAAAAAGGGCGGAGTCTTGTTAAAAAGAGGAGGAGCTAGAGACGATTATAATAAGCATAAAATGGGCGGGGCTTAAAACGATTATAATGAGCAAAAAGGGGCGTGACTTATACACATTCTATATTAATACACTTTCACTGAAATCTTGGATCGCAAACCCCTGAAAGGAGCATTGCTTTTATGTTTAAAAGAGGCGTGGCCTATTTCAATCATAAAAACTTTTCAGTATCGTTTATTTATATTGGGCGGAGCTTATTATTATCAGTTTTATTGAACTGCTTTTCTTATTCTATAATATTTACCTACCCCGCCCATCTTTTTATCCTCATACTATTTATAAATATTCCCTTTTTGCAACTAAACCCCGCCGCTATAAATGCCTCTATCTCCACCAATTTCCTCTCAAAAATGCTCATTTCCCTTCAGCTCGACGACATCCGCCGTTCCAACCGAATCTTCCTGTGGGGAGACCACCTTCCCGACATCATCCTCCGATTCGCTGACTCCGCCCTCTCTCCCACTCTCCTCTCAAAGCTCGCGGAGCACTCGATCCGTCAGCCATCACCTATCCAAATGCAATCGATCCCTTTCATGATGGAGCGTCGAAATGTGCTCGCGAGTGCTCCGACGGGCTCCGGGAAGACGCTCGCTTTTGCTTTGCCCGTTATCAATGAGATTTTGGGGCTCAAAAAACTGGCGGAATACTCGCAGAGCCCGAAGCTCTTGGCGATTGTGCTCGAGCCGACGAGAGAGCTCGCTAATCAGACATTTGCTGAATTCGTCAAATATACTGAAGGCTCTTCTATTTCGGTGGCCAATTTCAGTGGAGAGGAGACGGATATTGGACACGCCCACATTTTGGTGTCCACTCCTAATAGAATTGTTTTTCATTTGGAGAAGATTGATACTAGTGCTCTCAGGTTAGCTGTTGGGCTCTTTTTGAAAAGAGAAAAAGATAAAATGTTAAAAAATTGGATTAAAGCTATAAAATTGCAATTTTTGCATATTTTTGAAAAAAATATTTGCACTGTTCATGGAAAATACAATAGAAATTGTGAATTTTCGCATTTTTTGAAAAAAATATTTGAATTTTTCTTGAAAAATACTATAAAAATCGCAATTTTTCACATTTTCAAAGAAAAAATTTGAATTTTTATCAAAGATACTATGAAAATCGTAATTTTCTAAATTTTTCTAGCTTTTTAGGCGTTTTTCTCTAATTTTCTCATGTTTTTATCATCCTTTTTCAATGTTTTCAACTTTTTTCACCAGTTTTTTAAATTTTTGATCAGAAAATTGAAAATCTACACAAAAATTAGCATTTAGTTCGAAAAATCCAAAAAATTTGCAAAATTCGGATTACTGTACTCACAAAAAAAGTCCGCAATGGTGAATGCACACTTTTCCCATCTACAGTAATCCTAATCTTGCCGCGAAATTGAAAAAAACCTTTTTTTTTTTCAATTTTTTCATTTTTCACAATTTTTAAATTACCGCAAAAAAGGGTATTTCTTTTCGTGTCGAGACCCAATTTTCAAATTGTACAATTTTTTTCTATTTTTACAATTTTTATTCAATTTTTCACCAATTTTTCACCATTTTCCCCAGTTTTCACCAATTTTTCCCCATTTTTTCCAACATCATCTAAACTATCCAGATGGCTCGTCGTCGACGAATCGGATCGTCTGTTCGAAGTGGTTGAGGGACAGGAAAAATGCTTCAGAAATCAATTGGCAGCGATTTACAAAGCTTGTGATGCCAAATGTACCAGAGTCGCTTTTTTCAGCGCCACTTTTTCGCATGAAGTCGAGAAATGGTTAGAATTTGGAATTTTAACATGAGCAATACTGTAATTATCATGGAAATCTGATTTGAAAGCTCCTGGCTCATTTAGACGCGATTTTTGTGAAAATTTTGCATCGATTGATATAGATTTTGTGATCTGGCCTAGTGGAAGAGGAATTAAGGTGAAAAAGCTAGTTGATTTGTTAATGTTCATCGAAATTATATGATTTTTCATGATTTTTCCACTGAAAATGATGAAAATTCATCAATTCCAATGGAAAAATCACGAAAAATCAATAAATTTCGATGAAAATTGATAAAATTCACAAATCAAGCAGTTGGACTAACTTTTTCACCTCGATTCCTCTTCCACTAGGCCTGATCACAAAATCTACACAAATCGATGCAGAATTTTCACAAAAATCCAGTCTAATTGAGCCAGGAGCTCTCAAATCAGAATTCCATGAAAAATACAATATTGCTCATCTTAAAATTGCTCCAGGTGCAAAGAGAATATCGAATCGATCGGAATGGTGTGCGTTGGAGAAAGAAACTCTTCCAATACTTCAGTAAAACAAGAGCTCACTTATTGTGGAACCGAAGATGGCAAGAAAATCGCCATTAGAAACCTCCTGAGAACATCTTTCCGACCTCCGGCTCTCGTTTTCGTGCAGAGCAAGGATAGAGCTGTACAATTGGTCAAGTTGCTCTCCGCAATTGACTCCAACTTGAAAGTGGACTCGATTAATAGTGGAAAAAGTGACAAGGAGGTATTTGGCTCAGAACTCCGCCCACTTTTGCTGTTTTTGCCTCAAGTTTTCTGGAGTTACAGAGTGATATTAGAGCAACAAATTGTCAGTTGAGCACTTTTTATGAGCATTTAAAATGAGCAAGAAATTATTGATTTTCTGAAATGCAGTTTTCACAATTGATTTTGGAAAGTGCACCTCAGAAAATCGATAATTTCTTGCTTATTTTGAATGCTCATCAAAGGTGATCAACTAACAATTTGTTGCTCTGATATCAATCTGTAATTCCAGAAAATTTGAGCCAAAAAGAGCAAAAGTGGGCGGAGCCAAGAGGATTCAAAGTTATCGTTGAAATTTGGGTGAAAATCAACTAAAATTTGTATTTTTCTAATTTTTTAATTTTTTCTGCTGTAAATTGATGACAAACAGTAAGAATCAAGAGAATTCAAAATTTTTAAAGAAGCTCCGCCCATTTTTGCATACTGCGGCAGGTTTTAACGGCAACAATTTGAAAAACTGTTTTTCCGGTAAAATGCGCCGCAAAATTGACAAAATGGGCTGAGCTTCCACTTTTCTAATTTCCAAATAATAATTAACCTATAAAATGAGCCAAAAGACAACATCCACAATAAAATTTCTGCTCAAAAAACCTGAATGCCGCAAAATTGCAAAAGTGGGCGGAGCTACATCAAATTATCAATATTATCAGCTAAAAATGCAAAAAATCCAATTTTTTATTTTCAGCGCGACGAAACAATGGCTCGGTTCAGACGTGGTGAGATTTGGGTGTTGGTGTGCACTGAGTTGCTCGGCCGTGGGCTCGATTTGTCAGATGTTGGATTGGTTATCAATTATGACTTGCCCACCTCCATTGTCAGCTATATTCATCGAGTTGGTCAGTTTTTTGAGGGGAAATTTTAAATTTTCCAGATTTTCAGTAGTTTTTTACGCAAATTCTATAATTTTTAGGGTGAAACAGTCGAAAAATTGCGTTAAAAGTGTCAAAAATGATATAAAACACTGTAAATTCAGTGAAAAAACCACAAAAATCGAAAAAATCTGTGAATTGTCGTCAAATTTGATGTTTTCTACCAAAAACACCTGTTTTCGCTTGAAAATTACCTATTTTTCCACTTTTTTTCTCTAATTTTTCCAATTTTCCAGGTCGAACAGGCCGTGCTGGAAACACTGGCCGAGCAGTGACATATTTCACAGACACTGATATGAAATACATCAAATCGATTGCTACAGTAATCCGACAGTCTGGATTCGAAGTGCCACAGTATTTGATGGAGATGAAGAAGGTTTCCAGGTAATTTTAAATATTTTTTTCTAAATTTTTGGTATTTTTTTTGTGTTTTTTTTCGAGTTTTCCATAGGCCACGCCTAATTTTATGGGTTGAAATGTGAATTTTCTCTATTTTTCCACAAATTTTTTATCATTTTTTCAAGGTTTTTCAGTGAAAATTTAGTAAAAGTGGCTTGAAACCATCAATTTTCACTGAAAAACTCCAAAAAATAAAGAAATTTGAACAAAAATGACCAAAAATCGTTTAAATTCGATAAATAATATTGAATTTCGAGGTTTTTCAGAGAAAATTGTGTAAAAATGGCTCAAAACTATCAATTTTCACTGAAAAACCCAAAAAATCGTCAAAAATTAGGAAAAAATCGATAAAAATAGAGCTGGCCTAGCTTTCCAATCTCCTAGTCCCCCAGCCACCATTTTTCTCCGTTTTTTCTATGATTTTCACGATTTTTTTGAAAATTTTCAGTGAAAATTGATTGAAAATGGCCAAAAACTATCAATTTTCACTGAAAAACCCCGAAAACCCACCAAAAATTAAAAAAATCGATAAAAACAAAGAAATTGGAGCCCTAACTTTCACCACCAACATCACAAATTATTTATTAATTTTTTCACAGGGATCGGAAGAAAGAAATGCTGAAACATGCTCCGAAACGGCACAAAATTGCGATGGTGAAAGAGCAGGTGGAGAAGAGGAAAAAGATGTTGGCACTGAAAAAGAAGGAAGCTGAAAAAGATGCTGGAAGTGGAAGTGGAAAGAAATCTGGAAATTCTGAAGGGAAATCTGAAAAATTGGAAAAATCACCGAAAAAGGTGGTGAAAAAGACGAAAATAGTGAAGAAAAAGAAGAAGTTGGAAGCATGATTTTTAGGATTTTAATTTTTTAAAAGAATTTTTGGAATTTTTTATTGATTTTCTGATTATTTTTCGAATTTTTTGACTTGAAAAAGTTTTATTATTTTTTCAATTTTTTTAAAAATTTGTTGATTTTTTTGTTTTTTCGTTAATTTTTAATATTGTTGTTGAAATTTTTGAAAAATTTAAACAATAAAATTGTTTTTTTGAAAAATATTTTTTCATGGGAAATTTTCTTGTAATTTTTCAAGAAATTTTCTATTTTTTTTTTTCAGATTTTTACTATTTTTTCTGATTTTTTCCAATTTTTCAGTTTTTCACTGTATTTTTCTTATTTTTTTAAACGATTTTTTCCTAATTTTTAGAAATTTTTCAGAATTTTTTCTTCCCGTAAATCGACACATTTTTTAAAGGCGCACCGCATTGCTCACTCTAAATTCTTGAAGCGATTGTTTTTTTTTCTCGAATTTTTTTAATTTTTTGGGAATTTTTTTTTGTTTTTTTCTACTGATTTTTTTCAGATTTTTTTTGATTTTTTGGTGTTTTTTAAAAATTTTGCTGAAAAATATTTTATTTTCAGATTTTTTTTCAATTTCTTTTTTTTTTTTTGAAAAATTTCAAAATTATCCAATTTTTTTCCATTTTTTCTCTTTTTTTTCTATATTTTTTTCAGAATTCCCAATTTTCAGAAAAAATGAATAATAACAGTACAGCCGGCTCGAGCTGGTCGTTCACTCGTGATGAATCTTTGAAGGTAAAATTAGGCCACGCCCCTTTTGTCTGATTATTAATCTGAAAAAAATTGAATTTTTTTGTAGGATTAAAAAATTAATTTCTATCAACAACTGGAAAAAAAATCCAATTTTTAATAGAAAAAATGTTTTAATCCTAAAAAATTCAATTTTTCAGATTAATGACAAGATAAAAGGGGGGAGGGCGTGGCCAATTTTAACCGTGCCGCACATTGCAGAAAATCAGCCATCAGAATCTGGGCGACCGTCTTCCGGTGCCAGTCACCATCGCGGTGCTGGATAAAAATATGACAGAAAGCGGAGAGGATACTTATCGAATTGGAGACATCCATTTTAAAACTGTCAGTTTGAAAATGGGTGCGAAAAGTACTATGGAAGAGAAAAACGGGGTGCAAAAGTTAGGCCATTAGTGTGATTTGAGGATTTTCAAAGTTTTTATCGATTTTTTTCGGTTTTTCATCGATTTTTGATAAATTTTTGGAATTTTTTCAACAAAAATAACTTTTAAGAGTTATTTTTTCGAGAAAAATCCCAAAAATTTATCAAAAACCATCAAAAATCGATAAAAAAAACCGAAAAAAAATCTATAAAAACTTCAAAAATTCCCCAAATCGCACTGATGGCCTAACTTTTGCACCCACTTTCCTCTTCCATATAAGCCACGCCCCTTTTTAGGTCATCACCATGGGTGTGATTATGGAAAAGAACGAGGAAAACGGCCGAACTATTTACAAACTTCACGATCCAGAAGACACGGAGCACGTCTTCGAAGTTGTGCAGTTTGGAGAAGCTGGGGTAGGAATTCGGAATTAGATCGAGTAGATTCGGAGTTTGATCTGAATTAGATCTAATTGTGAATGTGAAAAACGCGAAAAAATTCTAGTTTTTAGGCGCTTTTTACATTCAGAATTAGATCTAATTCAGGTTTAACTCGGAATTTACTCGATCTAAATACTAGTCTACTAGATCTTCTGAATTAGATCGAGTTAATTCAGAGTTGAATCGAGTAAATTCCGAGTTCAATCTGAATTAGATCTAATTGCAAAGTAGATCTACTTCTGAATGTGAAAAATGGTTCAAATTTTTGTAATTAGATTAAATTACAATAATTTCACGCGTTTTTCACATTCAGAATCAAATCTACCTTGCAATTAGATCTAATTCAGATTGAACTCGGAATTTACTCGATTTAACACCGAATCTACTAGATCTTTCTGAATTAGATCGAGTAGATTCAGAGTTGAATCGAGTAAATTCCGAGTGCAATCCAAATTAGATCTAATTGCAAGATAGATCTAATTCGGAATGTTAAAAGGGCCAAAAAATTCTGTTTTTGGACGATTTTCACATTTGGAATTAGATCTACCTTGCAATTAGATCTAATTCAGATTGAACTCGAAATTTACTCGATTTAACACCGAATCTACTAGATCTAATTCTTTTCTCCAGGAAGGAGGCTCGAAATTCATCAAGAAAAACCTCGAAGAGGACATGAGAGTCCGAGTCGTCGGAAAAGTCACCCAGACGATTGGCGAGAAGGCCATTCTCGCCTACGTCATCAATCGAGTCACCGACGACAAGGAGTACACCATTTTCAAGCTCGAGGCAAAAGCGTCGAAGCTCTTTTTTGAGAAGGTGCTCAAAAAAAAAGAAAATTTAGTTTTTTATCGCATTTCGATAATATTTTGAATGGTTTAATTTTAAAATTATCAAATTTGATATAAATTGATAGTTTTAATATTGCAAATTCGGAATTGGGGGAGAGGGACTAGAAAAATGATGAGGTGGAGTTCTAGGCCAGCTAGAATTCAATCTCATCATTTTTCTAGTCCCTCTCGACCAAATTACGAATGTTCAATATTAAAATTATCAATTTTTAACAAATTTGATAATTTTAAAATTAATACCATTCAAAATACTAACAAAATGCGATAAAAAACTACAGAAAAATTGAAATTTTCTAATGATTTATTAGGAAAAACGTTTAAAAAATTGAAAAAATAATTCCAGAATCTGATCGAAAGAATGCGCCGCGGCGACACCGCAAACTGGACTGGAATGCTGGCTCCGCCCACCAGAGCTCAGAATGCTCCGAGAGCTCATTCGCCAAAAGTTGAATCGCCGGTTAAATCGAATTTGGAAAAGGCGACTCCAATTCAGAAGAAGGTATTGATTTTTTATCAATTTTCTTGAATTTTTTAAAAATTTCATTGAAAAATCAATAAAATTTTGAAAAAATCAATAAAATATCGATTTTTTAAAGGTTCGTGCCGCAATTCTCTGCCAGGCCGCCGAATTCGGCAACGGAGAAACTCAAGGCGTGCCACTCGCGAGAATTTTGCAAAAAGTGCGCACACTTTCCGAGGAAGAGCTCCGCGATTGTCTTCTGAAGATGACCGAAGCTGGAATTATCTATGAAGCGAACACCGACGAGTGGATGCCGATTTGAAGCGACTTTTTATAATTTTTTTGAAAAAAAAAATTTTTTTTCAGAAAAAATGTACTCTGAATCTCTTTTTTACCGGAGAATCTCTGTTTTTTGTTGTAATAAACTGTTTTTATTGATTTTTTAATTTTTTTTTTGAATTTTCAGATCCCAAATTGCTCGAAAATTGCTCCAAAATCCGTTAAAAATCGGCTGAAAAATTCCTGAAAAAAATGGAAAATTTTTTAGGGCACCACGGTGTTTGCACACAATGCGCACCATCCGACGACACCTTGCACACTTTTGAGTTTTGCCAACTTGACACAAATTTTTTTTATTTTTCCGATTTTTGATGATTTTTCAATGTTTTTCTTGGTTTTTTCGCATTTTTTTCGAAAAAATCAATAAAAATCAATATTACAGAATGATCCGGGGCATAAACCCGATCTATCAGGCGCTTCTGGCCGCCACCTTCACCTGGGGAGTCACTGCTCTCGGAGCATCGCTGGTTTTTGTGATGCGTCATCAGAGCAAGAAGCTGTTGGGTAGGAGATGTGGAAAATCATTAAAATTTTGAAAAATTAGGGAAAAATGACTAAAAATTAATAAATTTCACTAAAAACTTTGAAAACCCATAAAAATCATGAAAAAAGGTGAAAAAAACTATTCAAAATCATTAAAATTTATAAAGAATCAATAAATAATCACGGAAAACCACTAAAAACTCCAAAAAACTCCTAAAAATTCCAAAAAATCAATAAAACTCCCCAAAAATCAACAATTTCCAGATATCTCCTTGGGATTCGCAGCCGGTGTCATGACGGCCGCCTCTTTCTGGTCATTATTGGCTCCGGCCATTGAAATCGCCGAAGCTGATTTCGAAAAATGGGCATTTGTCCCTGTGGCCATTGGATTTGCGGTTGGAGCCGGTTTTGTGCATGCTGCGGATACTCTTCTTCCATCGTTAGTCTGTATTATTGAAAAAATTGAGGAAAAAGTGATTTTTGAGCGGGAAAATCATGAAAAAGCGGAAAAATTGATCAAAAATGGTGTTTTGATGAGAAAAATTGAGAAAAATCACGAAAAATCGATATTTTAAGTGAAAAAATGATTGAAAACCTCAATTTTAATGTTAAAAAACCCCTTGAACTGGAAAAATCGCAAAAAAACAATCAAGAATGATGAAAATTGCACTTCCATGGGTCTCGCCACGATCTCCATCGGTTACTGTAGCAGTGATTTAAGCTGTGTCAATTTTCACTTTTTTGTGCTAGTTTTTGAGCAATAAACATGATTTTAAGCCTAAAATTAGGGAAACGAATAGTTTTGTGCGTTAAAACACGCTCCAAATCAGAATAGTGCGTTTAAACACGCTTCAAATTCAAGTATTGCGTCAAAAGATGCTCCACAGCATAGTAGTGCCTCAAAACACGCTCCCAGCCGACGTAGTGCGTCAAAACACGCTCCAAATCGATATAGTGCGTCAAAAGACGCTTCAAAAAAGTAGTAGTGCATCAAAACACGCTCCCATTCGACATAGTGCGTCAAAACACGCTCCACACCAAAGTAGTGCGTCAAAACACGCTCCAAATTGAAGTAGTGCGCCAAAACACGCTCTCAAATCAAAATTGTGCGTCAAAAGACGCTTCAAAATGTAGTACTGCGTCAAAACACGCTCCAAATCAAAATAATGCGTCTAAACAGGCTCCAAAACAAAATAGCGCGTCAAAACACGCTCCCAAATCAATATAGTATGTTTAGATACGCTCCATATCAAATTAATGCGTCAAAACACGCTTCAAAATGTAATAGTGCGTCAAAACACGCTTCAAACTGAAATAGTGCGTCAAAACACGCTCTCAATCAAAACAGTGCGTCAAAACACGCTCCTTTCAGATGCGTCGGCGAAGCGGGCATGTCTTCAATGTTGGCTCCACCGGCTCCGCGCTCCGACACTGAAATGTCGCTGATGCCGGCTCGCGAGGACCTCGATGTGGCGGCTCTTGCTCGGTGAGCCACTTTTTTCAACGTTTTTTTTGTTATTTTGGTTTCCAAGGCCCCGCCCCTCAATGAAAAGCATCGTAGTGTACCGTAATCCTTTGTGTGTGTGTGTGTGGTGTGAATTGAAACGCTCTCTTTTATTCCTGTAGATCAACGCCTTCTTCATCTGGAGTCAGAAAGCGCAAAGAAAACGGATCGGCAGCGAAGAATAGGTGAGAAATGACGCGTTTTTAAAGCCAAAATCGATGGTTCTCGTGGGAATTTCCATTGTGTGTATGTGTCTGTCTGTCCGTCCGTAACCACCATTTTTTTCGTGCACAGAGTTTTTTTTGAGTTAGCATGACCACGAGAAGCCTCACCACTTTCAAGAAAACACGTTGTTTCAAGCCTATTTTTCAGTATTTTTCTCGTTATTATCGTAGTTAAAATGATAATTGAGATAATTATCTTAATTACCATAATTATGATAATTATCCTAATTATGACAATTAAAATAATTGTGATAACTATCATAATTAAGACGAATGTCCTAATTATGATAGTTATTTAAATCACGATCATATTCGAGTTTAGGTAATTATCGAAATTAAGAAAATTGCCGTAATTATGGTAATTATCATAATTAAAGTGATTATCCTAATTAGTCAAATTGTGAAAATCACCATAATTATGAAGATAACTCATGATAATATTATCTTAATTCTGGTAATTGTCGTATTTATGATAATTATCTTAATTATGATAATTAACCTAATTACGATAATAAGTCTAATTATGGAAATTACCATAATTAAGAAGATAATATATGATAAAAAATGATCATAATTATGATAATTGTTGTAATTATGATTACTGTCTTAATTATAATAATTAACCTAATTATGACCGTTCTTATTATCCTAATTTCGAAAATTATCATAATTATGCTAATTATTATAATCACACAAATTGATCTAATTACCATATTTACACAAATCACTCTAATTATGCTTATCAGTAATTACCATCTTAATTACAGTGTTTTATCTTCAAAACTAACATTTTCCTGGCTTATCTAACTCGTTTTAGTTCATTCTCAATCACTAATTACCATAATTACCCTAATCACCCTAATTAACTCGTTTCTAATTACCCCTAATTGCAGTTCGGTGAACGAGGAGCATCGCGATAAGGATAAGCAGTCGGATGCGGGAGCCGATCGGCCTGATGTTATTCCGGTGAGCTCATTGCACATTTTAAAATAATTATAATGATATTGAGAGGCTCTCACTGAGAGCTCAGAGCTCACTGAGCAACATTTCTCATTCTTAAGTTGTCAGAATCATAAGAACTCTTGCTCACTCTAAAACGATCCAATTCAGGAGCAAGACTACCGTCAATCGTGGCGACGCATTCTGCTTCTGATCCTCGCCGTCACTGTGCACAACATTCCGGAAGGGCTCGCCGTCGGAGTCGGATTTGGCTCGGCGGGAAAAACGAAACAGGCGACGTTCGAATCTGCCTTCAACTTAGCCATCGGAATCGGCCTTCAGAATTTCCCCGAAGGACTGGCGGTGTCGTTGCCATTGGCGGCGTTTGGACATTCCAAATTGAAGGTTTGTTAAGGAAAGGGGCGGGGCTTTGGTGCTCTTTTTGAAAGATTTTTGAGTTTTCTACCTAAAAATTGGAAAAAATGAGCAAGAAAAGAGCATTGTATGAAAAGGGGCGTGGCTTAATTTGTTTTGTACTGGAAAGGAGCAGATTTTTCAATTATTCAACGAGTTTTTAGTTTGAAATTAGTAAAAATCATGTTTTTAAACGAAAAAAAACTAAGTTTTTATTGAAAAACATCATTTAAAACTTGAATTTTCAAAGTTTAGAGCTCCAGAATCAAATTTTTCAAAAAATTGGCAAAAATCGATACAAGATGAGCACCAAAATGCTCAAAACAAATAAAACCGCTTCATTTTCTAGATTATGCTCATTGAACTGATGAAAAGTCGATATTTCTTGAAATCTTGTGCTCCATAAGCTCTAGAACCATAATTTTCCAGAAAAAAAGCAAAAATCCCTCAAAAATGAGCACCAAAATGCTTAAAATTACCAAAACCGCTTCATTTTCTATATTATGCTCATTAAGCTGATGAAAAATCGATATTTCTGGAAATTAAGGACTTCAATAGCTCTGTAACCAGCTTTTTCTTTTAAAAAAGTGCAAAAAACCCTCTAAATGACATTAAAAATCGACAAAATCCGTATTTTCTAGCTCTACAACCTCTTCATTCTGAAAATTATCACAAAAATCCCTCAAATGTACACAAACCAACCCCAAAACCACCCCAAACCCTATCATTTTCCAGGCGTTCTGGTACGGCCAACTCTCCGGAATGGTGGAGCCCATCGCAGCTCTGCTCGGAGCCGCCGCCGTGATATTCATGGAGCCAGTGCTCCCCTACGCTCTCGCATTTGCGGCGGGAGCCATGATCTACGTGGTGGTGGACGACATCATTCCAGAAGCTCAACGGAATGGAAACGGAAAATTGGCGTCGTTGGGGTGCATCATTGGCTTTTTGGTGATGATGTGCATGGATGTGGGGCTCGGATGAGTTGTCCACGAGAACTACACCAAAATTCTGTGATTTTAACCTCGAATTTACCGAAATTTTTATGAGAAAACCTGCAATTTAACGCATAATAACCCATTTCTTTTTAACGGGGATTTTTTCTGGAATAATTTATTTGTTTTCTCGCATTCCGCCATAATTTTTGTCGCTGTACATAATAAATGACACATTTTTTGCGATTTTTAATCGATTTTAATCGATTTTTAATGATTTTCAAAAGTTTTTACAACTTTTGCGATATTTTCACCTTTTTTTTCGCATTAAGACACGTTTTTTACTAAGCCCCGCCCCTTTTTTTTCCAGATGCTCACTTCTCGTGTGCTCCGGCTCCCCCGAAAGCCGTTCGTCGATTTGGACTACGCGAAACACATGCCGGCTGCCTATGTGGAGAAGACGAAGCGAACGGTGCCCCGTAAAGTTTTTGGGGATCGGTGAGTGCTCTTTTTTACTGGGGGAGTTATAAGGATGAGCAAGCCACGCCCCTTTTTCAGTTTTTAGGATGGTATGAGCAAACCACGCCCGTTTTTAGCGATTTTCTGATGAATTTTAGCATCTTTTTCTACAAAAAATTGAGGGGAAATGATAGATTTGGCTTTTATTCGAAGCTCCGCCTCTTTATCATTATAAAGATGAAGCTCCGCCCACTTTAATAAGGGATTTATAATGATGAGCAAGCCACGCCCCTTTTTTGGTTATTAGGATGAGATGAGCAAGCTCCGCCTCTTTTTAAGCTAATTTTCACTGTAAATTGATGAATTTTTGCGTCCCGCTCGAGCTCCACCCCTTTTTGATAATAATGATGAAACTCCGCCCACTTTAGTAAAAGATTTATAAGGATGAGCAAGCCACGCCCACTTTTTGGTTACTAGGATGGTATGAGCAAGCCACACCCCTTTTAAAGCTTTCTTTAACTATAAAATGATAAGCTTTTACCTCTTTTTCATAGAAAAATTTTGAGAAATTGATCGATTTGGCTTGTATTTGAAGCTCCGCCCCTTTTTTGACAATAATGGTGAAGCTCCGCCCCTTTTTCATCATTATGATGAAACTCCGCCCACTTTAGTAACAGATTTATAAGGATGAGCAAGCCACGCCCCTTTTTAGTTATCTTTAACTATATAATGATAAATTTTTGTCATTTTTCATAGAGAAAGTAGAAGAAATTCATCCATTTCTAGTTATATTTGAAGCTCCGCCCCCTTTTCATCATTATGATGAAACTCCGCCCACTTTAGTAAATGATTTATAAGGATGAGCAAGCCACGCCTCTTTTTTAACAAGCTAGTTTTTACTGTAAAATGATGATTTTTAACTTTTTTTCTATGAAAAATTGAGGAAAATTGGCAGTATTGGCTTATGTCTGAAGCTCCGCCCCTTTTTTCATCATTATGATGAAACTCCGCCCACTTTTAAGAGATTTTATAAAAAAGATGAGCAAACCACGCCCCTTTTTACTATCTTTTTCAATATGATGATGAAGCTCCGCCCCTTTTTAATGATAATGAGCAAGCTCCGCCCCTTTTCGATCATAATTATGAAGCTCCGCCCCTTTTTAACATTTTTCTTTCCAGATTCGGAGCCCCCGACATCAAAATGTACTACGTCCACCCGGATGACTATGTTCCATCGCACCGCCGACCGTGGGAGGACAAGCAGCTCTCGGAGCACATCCACAGATCTGACAAGTACTTCTCCAAACAGTGAGTGGCTCAAAATGCTGCAAATTTATCTCAAATGCTCCAAAATTTGCTCAAATTGCTCCAAATTTGACCCAAAATGCTCCAAACATTCAGATTGGCGAGCAAATTCTACCGACTCCGCCACCCGGAATCGAAGCGAATGGCGGACACCGAATGGACGTTTTTCCCGGGCGATTTGGTGCAAGTGATGGTGGGAAAGGATAAAGGACGTCAGGGACTCGTGCTCACTGTTTCCAGGGACACCTCGGAGGTTTGGAGCAACTGCAAATGCTCCAAGAGCTCGGAATTTTTGGAAGTTGCTCACTGATATTAGAGCAATAAATTGGCTGTTCAGCACTTTTTATGAGGTCTTAAAATGAGCAAGAATCAGGGTTTTGAGCACTTTTTCAGTTACTCAATTTTTAAAATTGAAAAACTGAAAAAAGCTCTCAAAATCCTTTCCTTGCTCATTCTAAAACCTCATTTAAAATGCTCAACAGAGAATTTATTGCTCTAATATCACTGAACAACTTCTGAAAATTTCGAGCTCTTGGAGCATTTAGACGCGGAGCTCATGCCCAAATTTTTCAGGTCGTTGTAGATGGGCTCCACACGCGGCTCGGCGAAGATATGGAAGGAAGTGACAAACTGGGAGTGGATAAAACGCTTAGGTAGATCATTTTCCACGAGAATTACACGAAATATCGATTGGTTTCAGATGGCAAGAGCAGCCGCTTTCTGTGCTCAAACAGCAGGTGATGCTCGTCGATCCGAATGATGAGCAGCCGTGTGAGGCGAAGTGAGTATGAATGCACATAATTGGGACTACAGTAATCCGAGAAAATTTTCAATGCACACTTTTTAGAGTACAGTAATCCCTTTGAAAACGAAGAAATCCTGAGAAATCCTCATTTTCCGATAAAAACTGCACTTTTGGTGTCTACACACTTTTCTAACTACAGTAATCTCTTTAAAAAGTGAAAAATCACGATTTTCAGAGATTTTTCAATCAAAAACTGATTTTTTGTGATCACACACTTCTCTAACTACAGTAATCCCTTGAAAACTGAAAAATTTGCAATTTTTGTACAGAAAATCTAGTTTTCTGTGTCTACACACTTCTCTAACTACAGTAATCCATCTGGGAACAAAAAATGCTCTTTTTTCTCAGAAAATTGCTCTTTTTGTGATTGCACACTTTTTAAAGTACAGTAATCCTTGGAAAACTGAAAAATCCACAATTTTCTATAAAAATTGCACTTTTTGTGTTTGCACACTTTTGAAACTACAGTAATCCATGGAAAACTGAAAAATGCTCATTTTTCTACCAAAAACTGCACTTTTCTGTGTTCAGACACTTTTTTAACTACAGTAATCATTCCAAAAACTCAGAAATTTACAATTTTCTATTAAAAACTGCATTTGTTTGTGATTACACTTTTTCAAACTACAGTAATCCCTCTGAAAATTGAAAAATCTACCATTTTCTACCAAAAGTTGCACTTTTTGTGTCTGCATACAATTGAAACTACAGTAATCCTTCCAAATCTGAAAAATCCATAATTTTCGATCAAAAACTGCATTTTTCAGTGTCTCCACACTTTTCAAAGTACAGTAATCTTAGGAAAACTGAAAAATTCACATTTTGCTCAAAAAAATGGACTTTTCGTGTTTACACACTTTTCTAACTACAGTAATCCCTCCAAAAATTGAAAGATTCACTTTTTCTACCAAAAACTTCACTTTTTGTGTCTGCACACTTTTCAAAATACAGTAATCCCTCTAAAAACTGAAAAATCCACAATTTTCACCAATTCTCCACTCAAATTGAACCATTTGTGTCTACACACATCTCTAACTACAGTAATCCATATCTCTTTTCCAGATGGCAGCTCAACGGAGCACAAGATGAGTACATCCGAGTCTCAACAAAGAGTGGATATGAAATTCCGATTCCATCCCAAGCCAAAGTTACCTATGAGTATCTTCAGCCGGAGAATTATATTGGTATGGATATTCATGCTCTTTTTTGGCTCAAAGTGCTCTGGAATACAAAAATTTGCTCTTTTTAGTAAAAAAATGCTCCAAAATTCAATTCTTAGGCGTTTTGTGGCTCAAAAATGCTCCAAAAACTTTCGTTTTTGCTCATTTTTTACTTGAAAATGCTCCAAAATCGAAAATTTCCCCGTTTTTTGGCTCAAAAATGCTCCAAAAACCCTTATTTTTGCTCTATTTCAAACAGAAAATGCTCCAAAATCCATGTTATCTCAGTTTTCAGGCTCAAAATGCTCCAAAATCAAAATTTCCCCATTTTCTGACTCAAAAATGCTCCAAAAACCCATATTTTCCTTCTATTTTTATCTAAAAATGCTCCAAAAATCCCTATTTTCCCTCTATTTTCACCTGAAAATTATCCAAATCCGAATTTTCCACTTTTCCTACCTAAAAATACCCAATAACCCCTATTTTCCCTCTATTATCACCTGAAAATGCTCCAAAATCCACATTTCCCCAGTTTTTGGCTCAAAAATGCTCCAAATCTCCAATTTTTGTTGCAGAAGTGGAAGGAAAAGACACTCCGGCGGATGCTGTGCTCGAAAGAACGTATATGCCGAAAGTGGCGAGTTTCGAGCAGGAAATAATGGAGGAAATGGGCATTAAAGAGCCCCGAACTCCGCGAGCCACTTATTGGTATTGATTTATCGCAGGATTATTGATTTTTTCGATTTTCATGAAATTTTACGTTTTTTTTCGATGTTTTTTTTAGTTTTTTTCTTGTTTTTGCAGTAGTTTTTCCATAGAAATAGAAGATTTTTGTTGATCTCTCATTATTTTTATAGTTTTTGTTAAATTTTCATAAAAATTTCAAATTTTTACATTATTTTTATTAAATTTCATTCAAAAAAGTGAAAAAACAGCTAAAATCTAGATAAAAATGCTCCAAAACTAACAAAAATGGTCACAACAAATTGGGGGAAAACTAAAGAAAAATGACAAAATATTGATTGATTTTCGGGAAATTTCAGGAAATTTCAGACAAAATATGAGAATAAAGCGCATCTATATTTTCAGAGATTTTTTGGGAATGAGTCAGAATTTTTTTCGGGTTATTTTGAGGGGAAAATCGATAAAAAATCGATAAAAAATCAATTATAAATCGATTAAAAATGCTCGGCGACAGTGCAGCTCGTCAGTTGCGTTTCGGAGGTCTGAAAAAGATGAAATTATTGATTTTTTTTTCTTTTTTATTTTCAGTGAAATTTTCAAGAAAAATTGATTTTTTTTGTCAAAATTTGGATTGTACTAAATTTTTGCAAAAAAATATCGATTTTTGTTGAAAATTTCAAAAAAAAAAGAGAAAATTCGAATTTTTGGATTACTGTAACCAAAAAGTGTGCATACACCGATGCGGACTTTTTTGGGTACAGTAATCCAGAGAAAAATCAAAAATTTGAAATTTTTCGGATTACTGTAACCAGAAAAGGGTGCATACACCGTTGCGGACTTTTTTGGGTACAGTAATCCAAAGAAAATTCAAAAATTCGATTTTTCCTGAAAATTCGAGAAAATTTGGACTTTTTGGATTACTGTAACCAAAAAGTGTGCATTCACCATTGCGGACTTTTTTGGGTACAGTAATCCAAAATTCTTATTTTCCGATTTTTTAATCGAAAATTTGAATCTTTTGGATTACTGTAATCAAAAAAGTGTGCATTCACCATTGCGGACTTTTTTGGGTACAGTAATCCAAAATTCTAATTTTTTGATTTTTTTGAAATTTTGAAAAAAACAATTTTACGGATTACTGTAGTTTCAAAAGTGTGCATTGCATTTTTTTTTAACTACAGTAACCAAGAATCATTTTCAAAAAAAATTTCAATTACCGGTATTTGCGCATGCACCGAATGCGCTTTTTGCCGCTTCAAATCCTCTCGAATGAAACCTGCAAATCGAAAATTTATTGATTTTTTTCAATTTTACGTTTTTCTTTAATAAAATGATGCTCTTGAAGCTTCCGGGAGCTCGCAGAGCTCCCCGAAGCTCCGCGAGCATCATTTCGAGCCGACTTACACGTCAAAAATGTGCCACAAACGAGGCAGCTGCTCATAATGATATTGCTCGTCAGTGTGCCAAAACTGTGCATCACAATGCCCATGAGCCACGTCAGAGCTATTCCGAAGATCTGAAAATGGTGCATTTTCAGTAGTTTTGATGAAAAAATCGCGTAAATCTACCCCGTAAATCTAAACTGCGTAAATTTGACCCGTAAATCTACACTGCGTAAATCTACTGTGTAAGATTGCCCGTAAATTTACACTCCGTAATTCTACCCCGTAAATTTGTCCCGTAAATTTACACCGCGTAAATCTACACACCCGTAAATCCACCCCTAATTCAATCCCCGTAAATCTACCCCGTGTTTCTACCCCCGTAAATCCACCCCTCTCCCGTAAATCCCCCCAACCCCGTGACGTAAACCCCCTAATTATCATCGTGGGTGGCCTAGTTGCTCTTTTGAGCCCTCTCCACCTAACCACTTCCTGAGCCCCCTGCTGTGCTCCATCTCTCACCTGAGCACTTGCATTCAGAAGACCACTCGTCGTCCCCTCGGCCGCCGGATACGTGATTTCGGCGGCGAACTCGAAGCCGATCGGCAGGTAGCCCGTCATGAAGAAGCTGAAAAGATGGAGAGGGGTACTGTAGAGGAGGGGAGCGTGTTTTGACGCACAGAGATGATTGGGAGCGTGTTGTAAAACTATATTCAGATTAGGAGCGTGTTTAGAGCGCACAAGTTTATTTTAAAGGGTTTTTGTCGCACTGCGTGATTCTGGAGCGTGTTTCGACGCACTACTTTGATTAGAAGCGTGTTTCGACGCACCACTATGACTTAGAGCGTGTTTTTACGCACTATTACAATTTGAAGAATGTTTCGACGCACTACAGTAATCTGGAGCGTGTTTATGACGCAACACTATGATGAAAAACTTGTTTTGATGCACTTTGTCGATGGGAAGCGTGTTTTGAAACGATAGTCTGATTAGGAGCGTGTTTTTGACGCACTACAGTAATCTGGAACGTGTTTTAATGCACTTTGCCGGTTGGAAGCGTGTTTTGGACGCACAGTTCCAATTTGAAGCGTGTTTTAACGCACTACAGTAATCTGGAACATCTTTCGACGCAAAAATGCATTTGGGAGCATGTTCTAACGCACTATATCATTTGGAAGCGTGTTTAGACGCACTACAGTAATCTGGAGCGTATTTCTACGCACTATTTCAATTTGAAGCCCTTTTCGAAGCTCCTTTAAATTTTGGAGCATGTTCTAGCGCACTACTTCATTTCGAAGCGTGTTCTGACGCACTACCGTAACCTAGAGCGTGTTCCAAACGCACAAGTTGATTTCAAAGCGTATCTCGTCGCACAGCCCCGATAACTGCCTGTTTTAGACGCACTTTTTCCCCATTAAAAGCGTATTCTAACGCACTACAACACTCTAAAGCTTGTTTTTTCGACGCACCACTTCAATTCCTCTCCCAACTCACCCCAACAAGGCAGCATTCACAAAGACCAGTGCCATCGAGTCCAAATCAATAGTGAGTGTGAAAGAGAGCATTCCAACGAACGAAAAAAGATAGATCAGTATCGTGGTCAGTTTGAATTTCTTGAATTTATCAAGCAGAAATCCTCCGGCGACAGATCCGGCCATTCCGGCCAACACTATCAGGAGTCCGACTTGGCCAACGGCTACTGTTTCCTGGAAGTGCATTTTTGAGCGAGAAATGTGCTCAAAAGGGAGCAACAGAGCCAGAAGAAGAGCTCACCGTGGGGTAGACACTGAGCACCATTTGGGAAAGGAGCGTTGAGATCGCGTAGAAGACGCCGGTGTTGATTCCTGAAGAAAAAAGGAGTCTAGTTGTCTGCGTCTACTATGAAAAATGGTTCTCTGGTTGTCTAGCTGTCTGCGTCTCTAACCATATTGTTGTCTGCGTCTATTATCAATAGGGGTTCTCTAGTTGTTTAGCTGTCTGCGTCTCTACCTCTTTTTATAGTGTCTGGTTGTCTGCGTCTCTGGCCCTCTTGTTGTCTGCGTCTACTATGAAAAGTGGTTCTCTAGTCGTCTAGCTGTCTGCGTCTCTACCTCTTTCCTAGTGTCTGGTTGTCTGCGTCTACTATGAATAGTGGTTCTCTAGTTGTCTAGTTGTCTGCGTCTCTATCTGTATCATAGTGTTTGGTTGTCTGCGTCTCTGATCCACTAATTGTCTGCGTCTACTTCCTATTTCGGTTCTCTAGTCGTCTAGCTCTCTGCGTCTCTCTCTCTCTCTGCGTCTACTCCCAAAATTTCATCTCTAGTCGTGTACTTCTCTCGAACAATCCCCCTTTTCTCATTTCCCCCCATCATTTCAACCTCCTAGATGTGTTTTGTGTGATTGGATTTTAACGATGCTCTCCCTTCTCTCTCCCAATACACAATCAAATCGATCATGTTTGACACCTCGGAGCCATTTGTTATTACACATTTTAATTGCGCTTTTTTAATGCTGCTGCTGAAGATCAGGATGGGTGTCTGCGTCTCTGACTCTAACATAGTGTCTAGTTGTCTGCGTCTATTGCTGATAAAAGTTCTCTAGTCGTCTAGGTGTCTGCGTCTCTGCCTCTGACATAGTGTATGTGTGTCTGCGTCTCTGCTAGAGAGGGGTTCTCTGGTTGTCTAACTGTCTAGCTGTCTGCGTCTACTATCAAGAGTGGATCTCTGGTTGCCTAGTTGTCTGCGTCTCTGACTCTAGCTTAGTGTCTAACTGTCTGCGTCTATTACTGGAAGATGGTGATGGTCTCTAGTCGTCTAGCTCTCTGCGTCTCTGCCCCTATATCGTAGTTTTCGCCTCTCTCACTGTCTATTTCTCTGCGTCTACTACCAATATCAGCTCCCTCTCTCCCTCACTGTCTGCGTCTCTCTCTCTCTCTCTCTCTCCTCCCCCTTTCTCTCAATAGAGCGCATTTCCTCACCATAAGTGATAAAAAGGATGACAAAATCGCGCGACGTCATCAATTTCTTCAACGTCTGCCAGAAGTTGTCGTCGAACGTCTTCTCCTCCAACGCCGTCACCTGCGCCAGACTTGGCGGCACTGGTGGACGCGCGGTGAAGACTGGAAATTAGAGAAAATTGATTGAATTATTGTATTTTAGGTTTAAATAAGTTTTTAACTATTTTTTCCTGAAAAAAAACCTTCAAACACCCAAAAAATTTCCAAAAAATCGTCAAAAATGGATGATGGCCTAGAATTCCACAATGTGGAAAACTAGTCCGCGACCAAAAAATGTGAAAAAACTGGTTTTTTACTGAAAATACATTGAAATGCCGTAAAAATCGATAAAAAACTATGAAATTTAGTAGTGGCCTAGTTTTTGTAGTGTCGGATTCTAGGCCATCAACTTTTTTTGGTGGATTTTGTTGGATTTTTATCGATTTCACTGTTTTTTGTGGAAAAAACAGAAAAAAAAAGTTTTTTTTTTGGTTTTTGTGGCCTAGAGTCCGACAATGGAAAAGTTAGGCCATCAGTCAAATCCCAGGCCATGTGGTTTCTAGGCCAGCAATGGATTTCTAGGCCATTGGGGCTCCTTGGCCATTTAGTGGAATCCTAGGCCATTGAGGGTTCCTAGGCCACAAGTGGAATCCTAGGCCATCAGTGGAATTCTAGGCCATTGGTGGTTCCTAGGCCACCAGTGGAATTCTAGGCCATGGTGGAAACCTAGGCCATGGGGTTCCTAGGCCACCATGGGGTTTTCTAGGCCACCAGTGTAATCCTAGGCCACCACTTTCTCCTCTCATTTTTGGCGCGAAATTCAAAAAAAAACTCACAACAAAGAACCAATGCAAAAATAATTGTATTCAACACCGCGGATCCCAAAAACAACGTGTTCAAATCATAAGTCACATGGTCCACAGTTCCATTCGACACAATCATCGGCGGCAAAACGAAGCCCACTGCGATGCCCAACTGATTTCCAAAGACTCCGAGAGCACACGCCCTTGAAACTTCATCCGGACCGAACCAGACGGCCGCCAATCGTGGTGGGATGCCGAGGGTGAACATCTGCGAGGCACCCACTATCGTTTGGCCCACGAATGTCACCCAGAAACTGTCTGAAATGGGGGGAGATTGGTGATTGGTAGCTCGTGTAGTTCTCGAGGACAAAAAAGTTCGAAATTCTCAGAATCCTATCGATATGGGTATCAAATTACTGGAAATTTCATCAGGATTCCAAATATAACGTTAAAATCGAGAAAAACCGGTCAGAACTTATTTTATAGCGATTTTTCGCTGATTGGTAGGTCGTGTAGTTCTCGAGGACAATGAATTTCAAAATGCTCAGAATCTTATCTATATGGGTATCAAATTACTCCAAATTTTGTGGAGAACAAGATTTTGATAAGAAAAATTCAAATTTTTGTGCCTAAACCCAATTTATTTCGAAAATGTCTTGAAAAACCATGAAAAACCCTCCAAATGCATAAAATCTATCACTTTTTTCACTGAAAACTAATCAAAACCATTCAAAAACATTATTTCAACCTTAAAAACTATTTTCCTCACAGTTTTCTAACGATCTGTCTCCTATTGGTTAGCTGTGAAGTTCTCGTGGACAACTAATACCATTTTTATCGATTTTTCTGCTTTTAAACCAATTTTTTCAAGAAAGTGCTCTGACCATTTTGTAGAGCTTAAAATTCTCTACAAAACTGTCAGTTTAGATTTTCAAAATAATCTCCAAAAACTTGTTAAAAATCGAAAAAATCCATAAAAACGGTGAAAAACTAGGCCACCCCCTCTATTGGTCCCTATTGGCCACCCGTGTAGTTCTCGGGGACTTTTTTCATTTTATTCACTTTTTATATTCCTATTTTCCTATTTTTCACTCATCCCTTCCAATAAAAAACAAAATAAAACTTTTATACCACCCCATCTAGCACCTCGTTACCTGGATGTGTCGACATCAACTTTATCCATGCTCCCAAGCAGTTTCCGAGTGCTCCGAGGAGCACTGACAGACGGAGCCCCCATTTCTCGAGCAGCCAGCTGAAAAATACAAGAAAAATGGGAGAAAACGGTCTAAAATCGTGAAATTAAGGAAAAAGTGGGCGGAGCCAAGCAGTTTTTAGGTTATTCCAGGGCTCAGAAATGGAATTTTAAAAATTCATACGACAAAAGTGTAGAGAATTGAATTTTGTACAATACTACCAGCAAAAATTATTCAAAAATCGTCCATGAGGAGTACAAAATGTCAAATTGTCAAAAAGTGGGCGGAGCTTGGTAGTTTTTGGGATATTTCAGGGCCTAGAAAATGAATTTGCGAAATTCCTCTGGCTATCTTGTAGAAAATGGCTTTTTCTATAAATCTATCACAAAAAAGTAGTGAAAATTTGTCCACGAGGACTACAAAATCGCTCAATATGCGAAAAGTGGGCGGAGCTTATCAGTTTTAGCAGTTTTTCTGCTCTCAGAATCGTAATTTCGAAAATTCCTTTGACTATTCTGTAGAGAATTCAATTTCCTTCAATTCTATTAAAAAATACTTGCAAAAATATCAATTTTCAGTTGTAAAAAATCAATAATAATGAAAAATTGCTGTTGTGTAGTTCTCGAGGAGGAAATCTCTGAATTTCGTAGAAATTTTTGTGTGAAACTTGAAATCCATGACTTTTAAAACAAAAGTGACTAATTTCAAACTTCAAAAACAATGTGTTGTCCTCGAGAACTACACAACTATCCAATCAGCGGAATAGTGGGCGGAGCTTATCACTTTCCGACTATTTCTGCTCTCAGAATCGCAATTTTCAAAATTCTTTTGATGAAAATGTTGAGAATTTTATTCTCTACAATTCTATCAAATCAGAATTTTGAAAAATCCATCCAGGACTTTTAGAATGGTAAAAAACCGTCCCTCTTCCCCCCTTGGTTCATTGCTCTCGCCGTGTACTTCTCGTGGACTTTGGTCCAGACTCGTTCTCACTTACGTCCTTGATCTTATGTCTTTCCCCCCCCCCCCCTTCTCACCCACAAAAACTTCACTGTTGGGCTCCTCTTGTTTTACCCCAATAACTCAAGAGTATTTATATACTGTTTACATTTCTCTGCGTCTCTCACTTTTCCACACTCTCTAGTGTGCTTCTCTGTCAATATGGGAAAAGTTGCGCAGAAAGACATATGTTAAAAACGGTATATTTTTGTGCCCACTTGGCACTTTTCAGTGGGTGGAGCACTTGAGAAGAAGGCTTACGCTGCTGGAATAAAGAAGAAGATGTAGGTGAGCATGTAGATCATCGACGTCCAGTCCACTGCTTGGAAACTGGAAGAAATTGGGTGAAAATTTTTAATTGGGTGCTTCTATGGGTTCTGAAGGTGTGTGCAAAAATTCAGAAGATTTCATCGATTCTAAGCTCCAGAATTTTGAAAAAATTCAAAAAAATCGATTTTTAAAAAAAAACCCCCCCAAAAATTTCACTTTTTAACACTAGACCCATTATCCGACCAGCGCCCCCCTGAAGCGCCGGGACCCACCGCGCTTATCACCGTACCTGGCCCCCTCGCCCAGCGTGCCTCCCGTGGTCTCGCGGTTAACGCGTTTGCCTCCCACTCCACGGGTCGCTGGATCGACTCCCCCCGCCTCTCAAAGTGTTTTGCCGCCTTACTCACGAGACATGATAATAGTCCACAATGATATTCGCGATGATCGAGTATTGTATCCATTGAGCTCCGTTGGAGCCCGATAGGAACATGAAGATGACGAGTATCACCCATCGCTTTTTGAACACTCGCGGCTCGATCTTCTCCTTTTCTCCTTTTTCCATCTGTAATTTTGTATTGATTTTTTTAGAATTTTTAAAGAAATTTTTAAATTTTTAAAAAATCAATAAAACACCTACCAAATGACCATTCACGCCGTTGCTCTCGGAGCCCATCGTCGACGAATGGCTCTTGTGGTCGCTGGTGCTCGCGGAGCAGCAAAAAATGTGGGCGGCGCTTGCGGCAACCTGCAGAAAAAGTGGTATGCGCCTTTAAAACTACAGTAACCTTGAAAAAAAAATTTTTTTCATTTTTTTTTCTCATTTTTTTCAAAAAGAGACAATAGAAAATTTCTTATTATTATTATAATAAAAGGAAAAAAGTGGGCGTGGCCTCCAAAAAAATGGCGCCAAAATTGGGGTCAAAAGTCGAAGAGTCCGTCACCTGAGATTGTTCTTCAGTCGGAGCACGCGAAAAGTGGGCGGAGTCTCCGGTGGTCCATGCACTTGGCTCGGGGGGCGGGGCCGGCGAGACTGGAGGAGGAGGAGAGGGCTGCAAAGTATATTGTCCACGAGAAGTACACGGGTGGAGTGGGTGGGGAATTGTTTTGATTGGTCAGTGGTGTAGTTCTCGTGGACAATCGCTTTTTAAAATAATTGTCCACGAGAACTACACCACTGACCAATAGGGAACCAATGGGAAGATAATTGGTGGCCTAGAAATCACAATTCTTTCGAAAATTGACAATTTTGCAAAAGTTAGGCCATGATGAAATTTCGCTGATTGGTCAGTGGTGTAGTTCTCGTGGACAATCTCTTTTTTCGGATTTTTGAAAAAATTATTGTCCACGAGAACTACAGCACTGACCAATGAGCAGAAAATGAGAAAAAGTGATAGATGGCCTAGATTTTGCAGGAAATTATTGATTTTTTGAAATTTTTGTCGATTTTTGTAGATTCTAAATATTTTTTATGCAATTTTTTGAAACAAAATTATCGATTTTTTTGAATTTTTGAAATTTTTGGAAATTTTTTTTTTGAAAAATTTATTGACTTTTTTGGAATTTTTGAAACATTTTTTTGGAAATTTGTTGGTTTTTATCGACTTTTCATTGTTTTTTATTGATTTTTAATTTTTTTTTTGAAATTGTTTTTTGGAAAATTCATCAAAAAAATTTGTGAAATTTCTATTGATTTTTTCCGTATTTCGATTTTTGAAATTTTTAAAATCACTTTTTTATCAAATTTTATCGATTTTTTTTCAACTGCATATTCTTCGGAAAAATAAACAAAAAATCGATAAAAAAACACAATTTTCTCTAATTGGGCGGTTGTGTAGTTCTCGTGGACAAATTTTAATTTGTCCGATTTTTCAATTTTCCGATTTTTCAAAATTTTTCAAACTTTTTTTCAATGCCACGTCACAATCTCTTTTTTTTTTTTACAAATTTTCAAACACAAACTACAAACTACAAACTACAAAACAACTCACCCCTTTCAAAATGAAATCCTTGACAATTTCTCCACATTTTTTGATTTTTACCATTTTTTTTCAAAAAAATTGATTTTTTTTCAATTTTTTGAAAAAAATATTCAAAAAATGTATAATAAAAAATATTCAAAAAATGTATAATAAAGTGTAGCAGACAGGCAACCACTGCAATTTTAATCAAATTTCGTTATCTTTTCCCGATTTTTTCGGAAAAATCACATGGAAAAATACAAAAAGTTCACTTTTTGCACTTTCAATGAATGGAAAAGCTGAACATTTACTGAAAATTGATAGAAAAAGTAAAAAATTGATAGAAATTGGTCGAAAAATGCAAAAAATCAATAAAAATCATCAAAATTATGATGTTTTTTCCATATTTTTTGATGATTGTTGTCAAAACCGCATGGTCTGGTTTTTATTGTTTTTGTCTCACTGTCTGCTACACTCTACTTTTCTTTTTGAATGTGAAAATCATAATTTTTTGGGAAAAAATTGAAAAAAATTTTTTTTTTTGAAATTTTTCTGATTTTGATCATGCGCCTTTAAGAAACTACCGTATTTTTCAAAACTAGATTAAAACCCGTTTTTGAGGTGCTATGCACCTTTAAGAAGTTACTGTAACTTTTCGAAAATTATGAAAAATTCTGTTTTTTTGATATGCGCCTTTAAAAAACTACAGTGATTTTCAAAAGTTGGAAAAAACCCCGTTTGTGAGGTGATATGCACCTTTAAACTTGCTACAGTACTTCTTAAAGGCAAATTCGAATTTAACACAATTTTTTTTTACAAATTATGACAAGTTACTGTAGTTTTTAAATGTGCAGCACCACTTTTTTGAAAATTATCATTAGAATCGAAGTTTTGAGACCTGCGCCTTTAGAAATTGATACAGTATACTTTAAAGGCGCAAATTATTAAAATTAAAACAATTTTCATGAATTTTGGAGATTAATAGAACCCTGTATCTTTAAAAACTACAGTAATTAATTGAAAATTGAAAAAAAAATAATGATAAAATTTGTGATGCGCCTTTAAAAATGGTACAGTAATCTTTAAAGGCGCATACTCTTTTTTTCCAAACATACTGTATTTTTAAAGGCGCATGACCATTTTGCAGAATTTTGAAATTCAAAAATTTTGAAAATTGGCAGTTTTTCAACTTTTTTTTTTCAAATTTTCGAATTCAACTCTGCACTTTTAACCACCTACAGTACCCATTGTGACGTGGCATTGAAAAAATTTCAAAAAGAAGAAGTTACTGTAAAGAAAAGGAGGGAATGGTGCGGAAAAACCGGGAAAATGAAAATGTCAAGAATTCAATGAACCGGAAATCAAAATCTGCTTATTCATAACAATTCTGATTCTGAATACAAAAATTCAGAATCACTTCAGAATTCAGAATTCAGAATTCAAAAAAATAGTAGTGAAAAAGGAGGGAAAAAAGAAAATAAAAATATTTTCCTTTTTTTTCGATGATTACTTTTTTTCTGGAAACAGTAATCCGAAGTGACAGTGATGTGAAAGCGGCGACTGGTTTTTTCGGAGCGTTTGTTTTTTGAAAGTCACTCATTGGTCGGCCGTGTAGTTCTCGTGGACAAAGTGTTGTCCACGAGGACTACAAGGACGACCAATGGGAGAAAAGGGGGCGTGGTCAAAGAAAAGGTGTCCACGAGAACTACAAGAGGAACCCATGAGGGGAATGGTGGCCGTGGCCTAGAAAATGCAATTTTTTCCGATTTTTGGCTGCAAATTGAATTTTTCTTCAATTTCAGATGAGAAAATGACTGCAAATCAGTAAAATGTTGGTAAAATCGATGATTTTCATTGAGAAATATCCGAATAATCAATAAAAATCAATAAAATCGCTAAAAATTTTGATTTTTTCGATTTTTCACTAAAATTTAGCATTTTTTCTAGAATTTTCAAGATACAATGACTGAAATCATGTAAAACACACAGAAAATGATGATTTTCACTCAAAAATACCCATGAAATCAATAAAAATCAATAGAAATCCACAAAAACCACTGAAAACTTGAAAAACCTCGTCCACCAGTCGTGTAATTCTCGTGGACAACTTCCTTATCAATGATAAGACTATTATCCACGAGAACTACACAACCTACCAGTAGGAGATGGTGGCCGTGGCCTAGAAATTGCAAAATTTTGAAGTTTTTTCGATTTTCGCTAAAATTTCAGGGTTTTTCGGGATTTTTTCTTTAATTTTAGTAAAATTCACAAAAAATGAAGTAAATACATAGAAAATGATTCTTTTTACTGAAAAATACCCTGAAAATCAATAAAAATCGATGAAAAACAACTGAAAAACTGAAAAACCTCGTCCACAAGTTTTGTAGTTCTCGTGGACAATTTTTCATGGTTTTTTGGTGATTTTCTCGGTTTTTTCATGATTTTTTTTTCAGTTTTCTTCGAATTTTTCAAACAAGAAAAGGGTTTTGAGCCTAATTGTCAGAAAATTTGGGGAAAAATCAATATTTTTCAATTTTTTGAAAAATTTTTCAGAAAAATCTTCTCAAAACACCTTCAGAGGCGGAGCTTATTTAAAAAACGACTTTTGACCCCCATTGAGAAAGACAAGAAGGTGTCATATGAAATCCGAACAAATAATATTGCGAGGGGGGTGAAAGTCGTCATGTTTCTCATAAAAGGTGTCATAAAATACATGAAACCGGACGATTTTTCTGGAATATATGGGAAATGTGACACTTTTTCAGTTTTTTTGGATTTTAGAATGAGAAATTTGAGAAATTTGTCAAACTCTGAAATTTATTACTTTTCCAAAAAAAAATTTTTTTTTTTTTTTTGAATAATTTATTTTCTTCCAAAATTTTCAAGCGCGTCGCCATGGCGCCCCCTTCTTATACGCACTCGGGACCGGCGAGCGGTGTGACACGCGTGGCCGAGTGGTTAGTGCGCGCGTCTGGGAGTCGGAAGGTTTTGGGTTCGAGTCCGCTCCTCGGCCAAAGGTTTTTTCTTCTTTGGGAGATGGGAGAAAACTTGAAAAAAGAGTTCAAAAAAAATGAGAAAAGTGAGGAAAAAGCAAATAATTTAGTTTGGCACCTCATTCGATCGTTTGAAAGAAAAACAAAGGTGAGTGAGAAAATGAAAATCACACTTCGGGGCGCAATTTTTAATTGGTTTCTCTCCGAGCACAAGAAGAAGAAGATATCGGAGGCAGGTGTGATGGATTCGATCATGATATCGAAGCAGCTGTTCCCTTTTTTCGCGAACGAAACTAAATTGAAGAGTTCAAAGGTTTTTTGAATTTTTTTTTTGAATTTTTAAATTTTTTTCAGAGAAACTGCATCAATTTCAACTTCCAGATAACCTTTTGACATTATTTTAAAAAAATTTTAACTTTTTTTCGAAATTTTTTTTTCGAAAAAAAAATCAATAAATTTTTAATATTCTACACTATTCAATGAATAATGTCTTTCTCTTTATTATTTTTTTTACACCACAAAAACCCCATTCAAACTGCAAAAAACCCCAATTTTTAAAAAGTCACAGTAATCTGTTCAAGTTTAAAGGGACATGGACCCTCTAAATCCTCCAGTTCTGAACATTTCAATCTGAAAATTATATATTCTTGATCAGAAGAATTTTTTGATTCCAATGATATAAGAATGTCTCACCTTTTCCTCAAATTTTTTTTTCGCAAAAATCATAAATTTTCAAAATTTCAAATTTCGCGCCAAATTTTACATCAATCGATAGAGAATTTATCACTGATTCAGAATATATAAGCAACTTGCCGCAAACTCTACTGGAAATAGTAAAAAAGAGTTCAAGAACAAAACTACAGTAACTTGTCAACTTTAAAGGTACATGAGCACCCTAAATCAGTTATTTTGCTTGGTTTTCAGTGGAAAGTTACATATTCTGGATCAGAAAAATTTGCTGATTCTTTTCCCAACAATTATTTTTCCAAACGTGAACTTTTTCAAAAATCGATAGAATTTAAAGTTTCCATTTATTTCCTACTCGAATTTTCTCAAAAATTTGCATCAAAAATGTCAAAATCTGAACGAAAAAGGGCGGGAATCGATTTATCAAACGTTTCCGTTCGAATATGTGGTCTTGCAGCGAAAGTTTATTGATTTTATCGATTTTTTCATGAAAGATTGTTTCAGTACTGGATAATATACTTCATAGTCATCGAATTGCTATTAGGATTGTCAAATTTGACGGTTTTTGTTATCAGGTAGGTAAAAATTATTGATTTTTTGAAAATTATTGATTTTATAAAAAAAAAAATCAATAAAAATTTCAAAAATTTTTGAAAAAATATTGATTTTTTCCAGAATAAAAGACAAAAGTCACTCGGAACGAACGTCTACTGGAATTCTGAACGTAATATATTTAAATTTATTGATTTTTGAATCTTGATTATTGATTTTCCTTAATTTTTCAAAAATTTCCCCCGAAAAATCAATAATTCCAGCTGCTATGCGTCGGCCTTCTTCTCTGCTCTCTTTGGTGTCAATCCAAGTCATTTTTCACCATTATCACGTGCATTTTGGTAAGAAAATGATGAAATTATTGATTTTTTATTGATTTTTCATTGGTTTTGTGATTTTTGGTGGAAAAATGATGAATTCATAGTGAAAATTCTGGAAATACTTATTTTTCATCAAAAATTGGTTAAAAATCATCAAAAATGGATGAAAATCAAGAAAAAATCAATAAAATCGCTAAAAATCGATGAAAACCCCGAAAATCGATGAAAACCCCTTAAAAATCAGCAAAATTTTTCAAAAATCAATAAAATCCCTTAAAAACCAGCAAAAACTTTCCAAAAATCAATAAAATCCATCAAAAATCAATATAACCAATTCGTGTACTTCTCGTGGACAAATTATCGATTTTTCGCAGGGCTTCGACGCGTGCACGGAGTGCTACTTCCTGTTCACCCGCATCCTTCTCGCCCTGGAAGTCTCGTCGCCGTTTTACACAGGTCTGCAAGTGCGCTCCTTTGGACTTTATTGATTTTTCGATTGATTTTTCAGATTATCTAATTCTCGTGATCTTCTCCGTGATTCGCGCCGCTTTTAGCATTTTACTGACAGTGGTTGTGATGCGATTGAGCTGGTGAGTTGGGAGTCCACGAGAAGTACACGGGAAATTATTGATTTTTGATGAAAAGTATTGATTTTTGAGGAAACGCATTGATTTTTAATGAAAACTATCAATTTTTTGAATGAAAGTCATGAAATTTCGCAAAAAGTTATTGAATTTTCATAGGAATTATCGATTTTTGAATGAAAATATTGAAAAAGTATAGACTTTTCGACGAAAATTATTGATTTTCATGGACATCATCGATTTTTCATCAAAATTATTGAGTTTTTCTCCAAAATTGTTGATTTATCTTGGAAGTTATCGATTTTTCATGGGAATTATCGATTTTTCAGAAGATTATCGATTTTTCGTGGATTTTATTGGATTTTCATAAAAATTCCTGGATTTTTCATGGAAATTATCGATTTTTCATGGAAATTATTGATTATTTATGAATTTAACTGATTTTTCATGAAAATTATCGATTTTTCATGAAAAATATTGATTTTTTATGAATTTCACTGATTTTTCATGGTAATTATCGATTTTTTACAACATTTTTCGAATTTTTACACCAATTCATAGATTTTTCAAAAAAATCAAAACTTTTCATGGAAATCATCGATTTTTCATAAAAATTATCGATTTTTGACACCATTTTATCGAATTTACAAACAAATTCACAAATTTTCACAAATTTTATCGATTTTTCATGAAAACTTCCAATTTTTCAAAAATTTATCGATTTTTTTCAGGTGCAACGGTTTGAGCGACGAGGAGGATCTCGAGAAGATGGCGATTTACGAGTGCATTCAGGAGATGGGCGTTTACAAGTGCTCCAATTGCTCCGATTCGGAACCACATGATTCTGATGATAAAATTGATTGATTTTTGTGGATTTTATTGATTTTTTCACGCTTGATATCGATTTTTCGTAAAATTCGAATTTTTCAAAATTTCCATTTATTTCTCAAGCAAAAATTCAAAAATTCTCAAAAATTAACGAATTCAAAATGAAAAGACATTCGGCGGGTGGCGATTTTTACGATATCTCGGATCCGGACTCGAAATTTTTATCGATCGCCACTCCAAAGGTTATCGATTATCGATTTTTCGATTAAAATTGATTTTTTCGAAATTTCAGTTATTTTTGGTGGCTTACACCGGGTGGAACGCTTTTTTGGCGTTGCTTTTTCTGGTTTTGAGTTTTTGGTGAGTTGAAAAAATCAATAATTTGAGAAAATCGATAATTTAGGACGACGGCTCCGATTAGTGCGATTTTCACACTTCCTTTTGTGAGTTTATTGATTTTTTGAAGAAAATAGTGATTTTTTGGCGAAAATATCGATTTTTGTGTGAAATCATCGATTTTTGAATGAGAAAATATCGATTTTTTCTAAAATTCCCATGAATTTATCGATTTTTCAATGAAATTTCACTCATTTTTTCAAAATTTCCGGGATTTTCTGCAAATTCCTCCAAAATTATCGATTTTTCCAATTTTTCCAGATCGGCACATGCTTCATATCGATTTTCGCGATCCGAATGAGATCCAAGATGATTTTCGCGTTTTTCGCAATCTACACAGTTAGCCACGCCCACTTTTATCGATTTTTTGTCCGAATTTTGATTTTTGCAGATAATTGGCTTGTGGAATTCGCTGTTCAAATTGTGCATCGGGCTTGGCGACGGGGATTGGTTCGATCGGAGTTTTTGTAAAATTTTGGACTGAAAATCGATGAAATTGATGAGGGACCTGGAAAAAATTGATGAATCTGTGGAAATTCGGAAAAAATGAAGAAAATTTGATTATTGATTTTTTTGGAAAATTAAAAAAAAATTCATGAATTTTTGAAAATTTCCCAAAAATCAATAAAAATTCGAAAAATCAATAACTTTTGCAAACATAGAAACCAGAAAAAATCAATAATTTTCGTAAAATTTCTCAAAAATCGATAAAAATCAATAACTTTCTCAAAATTTCACAAAAATCTAAAAAATCGATAAAAAATCAATAAAATTTTACCAAAATCCAAAAAATCAATAATTTCACAGATGGACCCGTCGAATCATTCCAATCGATAATTTCGATAATCCAGGCAATTTTCCAATTCACGATCACAATTGTGCTCATCAAAATCAGCTTCTGGTGAGTGAAACTCCGCCCACTTTTGCTAAAGTGCAAAGTGCGGCAGGGTTTTTGCAAAATTTTTGGAAATTTCAAATTCTCAGTGAAAGTCGATTGAAAACTGCGATTTTTGAAGGATCTTCTCACCAAAAACTCGAAAAAAACAAAAAAAAAAGTGAAGCTCCGCCCACTTTTGGGAAAAATGCAAAGTGCCGCAGGGGTTTTTGCAATTTCTTTCATTTTTTGTAATTTCCAATTTTCGTTTCAAATTTCTTCAAAAATTACTGTTTCTAGCCATTTTTCCACCCAAAAACTTCAAATTTCGCTGAAAATTTCATAAAAACCAAAAAAATCAATGAAAAAATCAATAATTTGCAGTGAAATGCGACAAAGTGTGTGCTGCTGTAAATGCTGTTTCCTGTGCTGTTGTTGCTGTCCGTGTTTCGTGGAAAAGCGCGAAGAGAAGCGAATGGAACAACATTATGTGTGAATTTGGAATAAAAATTGATTTATTTATATGAAAATCGATAAAATTACAAAAAAAATCGATAAAAAGATTAAAGCGTCGCATGGATTCGTGTAAGTGACGTCACGAGGATGAGAATGGTCTGAATGATGCCCATCACTGCACAGTACCAGGTGCTTACTGGCTGCAAAAATGGGAGCATTTTGAGAAAAAGAGTAATTCAGTCATAGCTACAGTAATCTGATAAAGTACCGTAATCCAGTGAAGGTACAGTAATCTCGTGAAATTACCGTAATCTAGTAAAAGTACAGTAATCTAGTGAAGCTTCGGCAATAAAATAAATTTACAGTAATCTGGTTAAGTACCGTAATCCAGTAAAAATACAGTAATGTATCGATATTTTTCAGTTTAGCTACAGTAATCTATGGAAAATACAGTAATCCTGTAAATAACTGTAATCCCAAGAAGCTACAGTAATCCATTCTACCGTAATCCAATCTACAGTATCCGGATCCTACAAAAGCGAAGGAATAAAATTATTTACAGTAACCTGTGAAACTACAAACTACATTTGAATTTCTACCGAAACCCAATCTACAGTAATCCTCTCACTACAAACTACATTTGACACTTGCTCATCTACAGTAGTCCAATCTACAGTAACCCAAACTACAGTACCCCCCCCCAATCTACAGTAACCCTCTCACTACAAACTACACTTCTCCATCTACCGTAACCCAACCTACAGTAACCCACAACTTACAGTACCCCCAATCTACCGTAATCATCTCTTCACAAACTGCACTTGTTCATCTATGTACAGTAATCCAAACTACAGTAATCCTCTCACTACAAACTCAACTTTCTCATCTACAGTATCCCAACCTGCAGTATTCCTCTCACTACAAACTACACTTGTTCATCTACAGTAACCCAATCTACAGTATCCCAAACTACAGTACTCCCCTCACTACAAACTCCACTTCTTCCTCTACAGTAACCCAACCTACAGTACCCCTAATCTACCGTAATCCTCACATTTTTCGATGCGGACATGGCGAACGCAAGGACCATCGATGTGGGCGCACCAAAAACACATGGAACGATGACCATCATCACTGTAATCCAAATTTTTTTAATTTTTTGGGATAAAACTACAATAATCCTTACTGATAAACGGTAATGGAAAGAGAAGCGCATATGGGTGTTTTCGGAGCGTCGCCAGAGCCAAAAGTGATGCTCCGATGCTTATTATCTGGAAATTCAGGGGTAAAGTGGGCGTGGCTTGGTGTAGTGCGTAAAAAGTGCGCCAAAACACGCTTTTCAATGATTTTTGGTGGTTTTAAAGCGATTTTGAACGGGAAAAAGCACAAACGTGGGCGTGGTTTGGTGTAGTGCGTCAAAAATGCGTCAAAACACGCTTTTTATTGATTTTAGTGGTTTTAAAGCGATTTTCAACAAAAAAAGCAAAAAAAGTGGGCGTGGCTTGGTGTAGTGCGTCAAAACACGCTTTTTATTGATTTTCAGTCGTTTTGAAGCGATTTTTGACAAAAAAAAAACAGAAAAATGGGCGTGGCTTGATGTAGTGCGTCAAAAACACGCTTTTCAATGATTTTTGATGATTTTAAGGCGATTTACAACGGAAAAAAAGCAAAAAAGTGCGTCAAAACACGCTTTTTAATGATTTTTTATGGTTTTTAGCTCAAAAATGAGCGAAAAACGCAATTTTTCAATGCAAAATGAGCAAAAAACCCAATTTTTCACAAAAAATTTTAAACCCCGCCCCTTTTTACCGCAAAAGAGACGCCCATCCAAAGGAAGATGCTCAGACTGATTTCCCACCAATCGTCCATCCATTGTCCCGATAAAAGGAGAGCACCCGCTATTGAATATGTACTGAAACACGAAAAAGTTGCTTTGAGGTATAGGCCACGCCCCTTTTTGCTCCAAAAAGGGGCGTGGCTTCAGGGTTTTTTACCTTTCGCTAGTGTGATTAGTATTATTTCGAATTGTTTCGAAAAGCGATAATATTTCTTTTTTCTCTTGTGCGTCTGCCATTTTTACATATCTGGAAAATGGAAAAATTGAAAAAATTGTAAAAATCAATAAAAAATTCTGAAAAAATCAATAAATCAATAAAAATCAATAAAAATAGATAAAAATGGTAAAAAACCATATTTTTCAATTTTCAAAAATTCATAAAAATTCCGGCCGATAATATTCATTATAAAATCACTAATCACTATTTTAAAAAATTGGAAAAAATTCCAAATTTTCCAAAAAATATTAAAAATCAATAAAATCACAAAATCGATATAATGCCAATAAAATGCTATGATAAAGGGGGGAATGGCCATATTTGGATGAAATGAAGAGATTCTTTGGGGGAGAAGGAGAAGACTGGGAAAGGGAAACGGGAACTGGGATATATTTCAATCGATAATTTGGGAAAAAAATCAATATTTTGAAAAAGTGGAGCAAAATGTGCAAAATTAGAGGGAAAAATGCTCAAAATTTCAGGAAAAATGAGCCAAAATGGAAAAAAATTCAAAAAATCGCTCAAAATTTTAGAAAAAATGGGACAAAAAAATTCTCAAAATTTTAGGAAAAATCGGACAAAAAATGCTCAAAATTCAAGAAAAATAAGCTAAAAAATGCTCAAAATTTCAGAAAAAATTGCTCAAAATTACTGAAAATCATTGCAAAAATGAGCACAAAAAATGCTCAAAAATTGAGGGAAAATTAGCTTAAAAATGCTCAAAATTAGGAGAAAATTTCTAAAAACTCTCAAAAAAATTAAATCTGGAAAAATTAAATCTACAATAATTAAAATCTACACGAAAATTAGAAATTTACGGGGAAAATTTGGAGAAAAATTAACTAAATTTCGGGAGTTTTAGAGCTCTAAAATTTCAGAAAAATCTGGAAAATTCGGGAAAAAAGTTCAAAAATTTTTAAAAATCGGGAAAAATTGGAAAAAGTTCGGAAAAATTCAAAAAATTGGGAAAATTTCCAAAAAGTTTGGAAAAATTTTCCAAAAGTGTTCTAAAAATTCCCAAAATTCAGAAAAATCAAAAAAATTCAGGAAAATTCCAAAATTCAATCAAAATTTAATATTTTAAAATTCTGAAAAATGTCAGGAAAATTCCGAAATTTTACAAAATTTGTAATTTTTTCAAACTTCCAAAGTTGAAAAAAAAATTCAATTTTTCCAGATTTTCTTGAAATTTTTGTTATTTTTCCAAAATTCAATCAATACTAAATTTTCAAATTTTCCGAGTTTTTCAAAAATTTTTCCAAAACTTCCAAATATCTCCAAAAACTCGAACAAAAAAAATATGAAAATTATGACTCACTCGATGCATACACGAAAAAAAATCGGGGGAAAGGAAATTTAGGACCGGGGAAAATGGAAAAAATTTCAAAATTTGAAAAAAAAATTCAAAAATATCAAAAAAAGAAGAAGAGAGTGTACAAACTGAAAGAGAGACGTAGAGAAAATCTCAGAAAAATGTACAATAGAGCGAGATTGCATTGTTTTCGGACAAAAAAAATAGAAAAAAAAAAGAAAAAATCAATAAATTTCCCTTTTTTTGTGACTAATTCTGTGAGAGTCTGACAAGGAAAGAGGTGGCAAAGGCAGTGGATATGAATTTCGACGATTGCTCATCGAACCATGACGATGGGGAGCCGAGATCAGCAATTGCACTGTCTGAAAAATTGGAAAATTGGAAAAATTGGGGTGAAAAAATGGAAAAAATTGAAAAATTTTGAAAAATTTTCGAAAAAAGTAAAGTAATTTTTAGAAAATTCAAATGAATTTTTGAAAAATTTAACAATTTGAAAACGTTCAAAAATAAGGAAAAAGTTTTTAAAATTGAAAAAAAAATTTTTTTTTTCAATTTTTCCGATCATTTTTGCTCTTTTTTTCGATAAAAAATGCTCTAGAATCACTTGAAATGCTCTTTTTTTTCAGAATTTTTGAATTAAAAAAATTATTTTTTTTTGAAAAATAGAGAAAAAAGGTAAAATTTTTGTAAAAATCAGGAAAAAATTGATAAAATTCAAATTTTTTTGTGGAAAAAATAATTTTTATTTAATTTTAAAATTCAGAGAATTGAAAAAAATCATTAAAAACCTGAATAAAATCGAGAAATATTTGAATTTTTATAATTTTTCAATTTTTTTCAATTTTAAAAAATAAAAAAAAATTGAAAAAAAAACCATAAAAATTAGCAAAAAATCAATAAAAATCTGGAAAAATCAATATATTTTGTTTTTCGATTTTTCAACCAACTTATTTCAGTAAAAATCACAATTTTTCTTTTTTTCCAAATTCCCAAAACTCACCAACAAGCACATTACTAGTCTGCTCATTCTTCCCAGAGCACAACTCTTCAAAAGTCAGAGTGCCACGTGGCTTGGCGACCTTTTTGGCGACATGGCGGAGTCCATTGGTGGCACACCCAAACTGCAAAAGGTGGCAGTGGGCGGGGTCGAGCAGCGAGGGCACTGATTCGATGCACACAAAGTGGGACGAGTCAAGGGATTGAGCACGGAGCCAGCTCTCCACGTCTTCGTTCATTTCGGGCGATAGAATGCAGATTATCTGAGGAAATATTGATTTTTCCGGATTTTTTTTGTTCTTTAGGGTAGAAAATGCTCCAAATTTTCTATTTTTTCGTCAAAAATGTGCTCCTCAACGTCATTTTTGGCTCATTTTTACTCAATTTTCATTGTGAAATCAAAAAAATGGCCTAGATTTTCAACCTCGGCCACAAAAATTGGCTTCCGAACTTTTCTCAGTCTTTTTTGACTCATTTTTGCTCAATTTTCACTGAATTTTCAATATTTTTCATAAATTGCAGCAAAAATATACGTTTTGAACATTTTTAATCGATTTTTTTCCAGTTTAATGCACATTTTAGTTGAAAAATGTGCATTAAATTAGAAAAAAGTGGATAAATCTTGTTCAAAACGTAAATTTTCGTGTAATTTATGAAAAAACATTGAAAATTCAGCTAATATTGAGCAAAAATGAGCCAAACACAACTGTGAACTGTTCGGAAGCCAATTTTTGTGGCCGAGGTTGAAAATCTAGGCCACCTCTTCAATTTCACATTGTAAATCGAGCCAGAATGAGCCAAAGAGCCCATTTTGAGCATTTTCTACCTTAAAACTATGAAAAACGGTGCAAATCATTGAAAATTCCAAAAAAAAAACATAAAAACCCCACCGGCGCACATCTAGGCAGCGCCTTGACATCATCGACGACATTCACATGCTCAAAGTGCTCTCCGGGGAACTTTCCGAACAGATGGCAGTTGTAGCTCCGTTTGTCGAGGTGCGTCAGAAGGCGACGCACAGAACGCACCGAATTCGCGGCCGAGGCGAGCACCACAACAGTTCCAGCAGAGTCTCCATGGGTCAGTTGGATCTCGGCGATCCATTGGAACACACGGTCTGCTGTTGTTGCGTCGAACACTGCTTCTCCCAGGGAGGACTTGCATTCCTGAGAAGAGGAGGGCGGTGATTGGTAGCTCGTGTAGTTCTCGTGGACAATACATTAAATTGCTCATAACCTGGTTGATATGGGTATCAAAATTCTCCAAATTCCATGGTGAACTAGAAAATATTGAAAAATTGAGCATTTTCGGACGAAAAAGTTCAAAATTCACAGAAAAATCAGACTTTTTCATGAGTTTTCTGTGCTTTTGAACTTGATTGGTACATCGTGTAGTTCTCGTGGACAATAACAACATAAACATTTCGAAATATTATTAATATGGCTCAAATTACAGTGAATTTGGTCAATATGGGTATTAAAATGCTCCAAATTCAATGGAGAACTTGAAAATTGCTCAAAAACACAGAAAAAACTGATTTTTTCATGATTTTTGCGCCGATTTCTCTGATTAGTCACTCGTGTACTTCTCGTGGACAAAATGGATTGTTCACGAGAACTACACTATTTTGATCGTAATATAATCGATATTGGTATCAAAATGCTCCAAATTCTATGGAGAAAATGATTGTTGCTCGAAAAACTTGTAAAATTGAGCATTTTCGGATGAAAAAGTCGAATTTCACAGAGTATACCGATATCAAAATGCTCCAAACCTTATGGAGAACTCGATTTCTATACGAAAAACGCAAAAAATCAATATTTTTCATTATTTTTGCGCCGATTTTTCTTATTGGTCGCTCGTGTACTTCTCGTGGACAATAATATCGAATTTCTCGGAATTCTATCGATATTGGTATCAAAATGCTCCAAATTTCGTGGAGAATTCAGATATTCTGTTATCCACTTATTTTTTCATAAAAATGTGGGCGTGGTCACCTTCAAAAACTCCTTCTTCTCCTGCACACTTATCGCAGGAATCGGATGTCCGCCCATCGACTTCTCGAAGCTCACAGCAGTTACTTGGAATTGAACAGCGTTCTTTTTCCTGTTAAAAAACGATAATTTCCAAAGAAATGCTCCAAAAATGTGCTCACTCCTTGTTCTCAGCACTTCTCGCCTTCAGATTCGTCCAGGAAGTCACTCTTTCCACGTCATCGACAATATTCTCGTAATGAGCAAAGTTCTGAGAGCATTTGAGCTTCTCCACGTTCTCATAGTACTCATCGTCTTCTTCCTGGGAGAAAATTTGAGATTTTTATTGAAAATTAGTGGTTTTTAGGTGAAAAAATATGGTTTTTTCCCATTTTTATCAATTTTTCCATTCAAAAAATCCATTTTTCTACATTTTATATAAAATTTTCATTAAAAAACACTCACATCCTTCTCAAAAAGTTTCAAATTCTCGGCAAAATCAAAATCCGACTCCAAATCGAAATCGATGGGCTCCGAGAGGTTCGTCTTATTTTTGCCGCCTCCAATTCCTTTATAATGGTTTAAAGCGTCCAGGACTGGGTTTCCAGAGGGTCCTAAATTATGGGGAAATTGGAAAAAATTGAAAAAAAAAATCAGTAAAAAACAGGAAAAAATTCGAAAAAATCGCTAAAAATAGGAAAAAAAATCAATAAAAATTCCAAAAATTCTACCCTGCTTCTTGGAGCACCCTCTTGCTCCACCACCATTCGGCAGAATGCTCTGGAGCACTTTTGGCTGCGGAATTTGCGGCTCGAAGCTCTTAAAAAGGGGCGTGGCCGATATCTCTTCAGTCACATGCGTGAAGCCGTTGTTTTTCGGCGATTGGCGGCCGGCTCGAGGGGCGGGGCTTCTGGAATTTCGAAATTTTTGGAAAAATCAATAAAAAATCGATAAATTACCCTTTTGCTTTGGCCGGCGAGTGGCTCTCGAACAGTCTCTCCACATTCGCTGCGACTGGAAAAGAAAATTTATGAAATTTTTAAAAATTTGGTGTAGTTCTTTTGGAAAACGGGGACTACAGTAGTTAGGAGCGTGTTTTAACGCTCTAAATAGCAGAGGAGCGTGTTTTGACGCACTAAATTGTAGTGGAGCGTGTTTTAACGCACTATTTTCATGTGGAGCGTGTTTTAACGCACTACATTGAATAGGAGCGTACTTTAAGGCACTACTTCATAGTGGAGCGTGTTTCAACGCACTAATTAATATTGGAGGAGCAGAGGAGCGTGTTTGGACGAACTACTGTATTTTGGAGCGTGTTTCAGCGCACTATTTGATAGTGGAGCGTGTTCTGACGCACTTTTCCGAAGAGAATACGCACTACTTCATTCTGGAGCGTGTTTTAACGCACTACAGTGAATATAAGCGTGTTTCGACGCGCTATTGGTTAGTGGAGCGTGTTTCAGCGCACTACTTAATATTGGAGGAGCAGAGGAGCGTGTTTTTGATGCACCATGACAATATGAAGCGTATTTCGACGCACTTTTTGAAGCTTGGGTAATTAGGTGCGCATTTTAACGTACTACAGTAATAAGGAGCGTGTTCCAACGCACTACTGCATTTTGGAGCGCATTTATGAAGAACTACTGTATTTTGGAGCGTGTTTCAGTGCACTATTTGATAGTGAAGCGTGTTTTGAGGCACTACAAGGTAACGGAGCGTATTTTAACGCACTACATTGAATAGGAGCGTGTTTTTGACGCACTACAACATTTTGCAGCGCTTTTAGACGCACTATTTTATTTTGAAGCGTATTTCAACGCACTACTCATATTAAAAGCGTGTTTTCACAATTTAAAGCGCCTTTTCGACGCACAACTACATTTTGAAGCGTATTTCTGACGCTCTACTATATCAACAACATTCTGGAGCGTCTTTCCGACGCACTTTCTCATTCTAAAGCATGTTTCATAATCCAAAACCCTCACATTTCTTGACAGGCGGTTTCGCCTTGCTTCTCGGCGGCAACAGCAACTGTTTCGCCGACGGCGGAGACGATGAGCACGACGACGACGACTCGATCGGCTTCTTCAGGGCTCGCTGAGCAGGTGCTCCAGAAGCAGTTCGGATGACACGGAGGTTCGCAATATCGCCCGTCGACAGGGTGACACATCGATGGAGTGGGAGGCCGTCTCTGGAAGAGGCGAGAGAGTACGGAGAGAGGAGAGACGCAGAGAAGTGTCCAATGGAGCGCATTTGCATAGTTCTGCTGGAAAACTCACTTGCAGACGCTGGCCATTGTGATATTCCCATTATTCGGGTCCACGGTGGTCAGCTTTCCCTGATAGACACTTCCATCAATCGTGTCCACCGAAATCACACTTCCGATATGCTTTTCTTCCATTTTTTTTATAGATTTTTCTGTATTTTTTTGCTAAAAACTAGAAAATTGATGAAATTTTCACATTTTTACAACAATTATAACGTTACATTGAAGTATTCATCGGAAAATTACCCATATTTCATGAAAATTTCTAATTTTGATGAAATTTTTTGAAAAAAAGTTCATTGAATGTGATAACAGAGATCCTGGAACTAATTTTTAAATTCCAGCTGTCCAAATAATGAAAAATAGTGAAAAAATTCGAAAAAAGTACAGAAAAAAGCGAATTATCCCATGAAATCGAGCGGCCGGTTGAATCCACCCTTTCGGTTCATGTACTGACGGTAGCGACGTGGTTTTTTGATGTTCACACAGCCGTCCACGTTGTCAGTGACCTGAAAAAGTTGAAAATTGGAAAAAAAAAATGAGAAGAAGTAAGGAAAATTGATTGATTTTTCAGTTTTTTCCGTTGAAAATTGGAAAAAAAGAGAAAATTCGGGAGCTCCGAAAGCTTGCATAGAACCCTGCCGCAGATTGCAATTTTTGAAAATTTGAATAAAAGTGTAATTTTTAGCGGGGTTTTAGTTAATTTTTAGCGATTTTGTGATGTTTCTGGATGAATTTTTCGAATTTTCGATCAATTTCAAGTGGAAAACTGCAAAAAATGACATTTCGGCTAAAAAATTGATGATTTCTTGGGGTTTTATAAAAAATTTGAAGAACTCCAAAAAATTGCAGAAAGACCTGCCGCAGATTGCAAAATTTGAAAAATATTGAATTTTTGGTGGTTTTTTGTGGTTTCTGGGCGAATTTTCAAGATTTTTCAATGAATTTCGAATGAAAAAATACGAAAAAATTGAAAATTATCGCAAAATTATTGATTTTTCAGGTTTTTGCGGGATTTTTGATGGATTTCAAGCGAAAATCCTAGAAATTGATTTAAAAAAAATCAAAAAACATGACGATTTTCATGGATTTTTGACGATTCTGCACAAGTTTTTCACGATTTTCACTCAAAAATCACTAAAAATCACCAAAAAATCACAAAAAACCCCTTTTTCAGCACAAACCTGTTTATTTTTGGTGGTATCAAAGCCTCCGAAGCCCATCATGGCCATCATAGCCTCGTCATCGACGCTCTGCACCGACTCCAAACTGATTTCCTCCTGCTTCTCCGCCTTCTTCTCCTTTTTCTCCTTCCGCTGCCTCTCCCGATCACGTTCCTTTCTGTCTCTCGATCGACTGCGATCCCTTCGTGAATCTTTTTTATCCCGAGGACTTCTGCTCCGGCTCCGTTTTTCCTTCTCCTCTCTATACTTTCTCGGCTCTTTCCGCTCTTTGCTCCGGCTCCGGTCACGTCTTCTTTCCGCGGATCTCGATCTGGAGCGTCTTTTGACGCGTTCACGACTTCTACTGCGATCTCGGCCCATTTTTCGCTGAAAAATCGATAATTTTGAGCTGATTTTGATAAAAATGAGTTAAAAATGACGGGAAAAGCATGAAAATTGAGAAATTTCAAGAGAAAAAAAGGGTGAAAATTCGATATTCGAAATGCCAGTCCACTGGAGCGCACTTTCTGACCCCAATTGTTGAATCGACAATTTTTATTTTTTGTTGAATTTTTTCATATTTTTTAATGCTTTTCAAGGAAAAATTTCGTTGAAAAGTTATAGTTTTTATAGTTACAATTAAAAATTATTGATTTTTATCCTAAATCTTGATTTTCCTGGATTTTTCGAAAAAATCCCGAAAATTTTTTTTTGAAAAATTTCAAAAAATTCAAAAACTGTCGTAATCTTTGATGCAAACTGTGCAATCACCATGACTTCAATCTACACATTTTCTTTTTTTTTCGCAATTTTTTATCGATTTTTTGAACAAAACTAATTTTTTGTCAACAAAAAAAATTTTTTCAGGTCAATTAAATGCAAAACTCAAGATTCAACACACGAAAAAGATTCAATAATCAAAAAGAGGATCCTATTCCGCCGAAATTGCCGAATAAAAGGATAGTTTTTGAGGATGAAGGTGAAAAAAAACTGAAAAAAAAGGAAAAAAAAAATCAATTTTTCCTTTTTAGATCTACCTGCAGAAGCTTCACAACCTGAAAAACCTGAAAACAAAGATGAACCCTTCAAATCCGGCTTCATGCTGCGAGAAATCGCCCCAAAGTCCTCTTTCTGGCGCCGTCTCCAAATCAAAGGCCCCACTGTGATCACAGTTCATCTAACTCCATCAATTATCGCGAATCGAGCTCTCTACTACCTGATGCGAGAGCTCGGCGAGCAACTTTATCGAAATTTCGAGAGCTATCAGCAAAATGAGCTGGCGGCTCTGATGGAAAACAGGAAACCGATGAGTGTGGAGCAGATTATGGATTGCTTAAAAGAAATGAATGAGAAGACGATGAAGTACGAAAAGAAAAATTTTTCAGTCTACTTTTTCACTGAAAATGTGATACATTCGATTCGCAGTTTATTGATGGGAGCTCCGGCGCCGATTAAACTGCTTTTTGATGATTTTTCAGGTTAGAAAGCTTCTAAAATAGATTTTTGGCTCATTTCGCTCAATTTTCGTTGAATTTTCAATGTTTTTTCATAAATTACAGCAAAAATATACGTTTTGAACTTGATTTATCGATTTTTCATAATTTTATGCACATTTTTCATCCTAGATTCTTTTTAGTTTGAAAAATGCATGATTTTTCATCATAAAAGGTATCTGAGATGAAAAATGTGCATTAAATCAGAAAACATCGATAAATAATGTTCAAAACGTATATTTTTGCTCTAATTTATGATTTTCATCAAAATTTCAGCAAAAATTGAGCAAAAATGATCCAAAAACATCTGGGACATGGCCGTGGCCGAGTTTGAAAATCTAGGCCATCTTCTCAATTTTTGTCGGCTCAAAAACTCGAAATATTACCAATTTCTTCCACAAATTTCATGTGATCTGGTCGAGGGACTAGAAAATGACGAGAATTCTAGGCCAGCTAGATTTTTTTCAGTTTTTTTTTTTAATTTGTTGTTTTTCGAAATTTTTTCACTGAAAAAACAATAAAATTGAAAAAAAAACGAAAAAAATCTAGCTGGCCTAGAATTCTCGTCATTTTCCTAGTCCCTCGGCCAGATCACATGAAACCTATAGAAAACATTGGTGATATTTTGAATTTTGAGCCGATAAAAATTGAGCAGATGGCCTAGATTTTCAACCTCGGCCACAATAATGAATTTGCAGCTCTCCTCGAGCAACTCCGATCAATTTGCAAAGAGCGGAAACTATCGGTTACGGAATCGGAGCTCGTCGATTCGCGAAACGCATTGGCACGATGTTTGTGCATTGCGCAAAGCGATTTTGTCGCGTTAGTGAGCAAAAAATGAGCATTTTTTTTTAGAAAAACGGGATTTTTTAAGGTTTTTTCATAGAAAATCATTAAAAAATTTATAAAAATGATAATTTTCATCGAAAAAACCATCAAAAATCATGAAAATCGAGGAAAAATCAAAAATTGAGCTAAAGTGTGCATACACAGCACGAAAAAATGCAGAAAAAGTTTCAAAACGTCGGGAGAAGCTCATTTCGAAACCGGGACATTTCGCAACCAAGACATTTCGCAACCAGACATTTCGCAACCAGTCATTTCGCAACCAGGACATTTCGAAACCAAGACACTTCGCAACCGTTCATTTTTGACCATTTGGATTCAAAAAACTGAATTTTGAATGCAAATGGTTGAAAATTAAAAGTTGCGAAATGTCCCGGTTGCGAAATGTCCAGGTTGCGAAATAACTGGTTGCGAAATGACTGGTTGCGAAATGTCCCGGTTTCGAAATGTCCCGACGTTTTGAAACTTTTTCTGCATTATTGCGTGCTGTGTATGCACACTTTTCCCGATTTTCACTTGATTTTCATGATTCCAGATGCCTACCAGCACGCGGAAGAAGCGGCCTCCAATCCAAAGACATCGTGACCAGTGACGTCTTCAAATCCCGTTCCGACGCCCTCACCCTCATCAGAATGTCCCCACTTGGAAAACTTGACATTCGCGAACTGAAAAGAACCGCCAAAGGCTTGTCATTATGGACGGAGATCTGTTGCTCGGAAAGAGCACACCTCCTTGAGATAATTTTCCCATTCGGTCTCCTGGAGTGTCTTCCGGAGAATGTGAAAGAGTTTTTGAGGAATTGGATGGAAAAAGTGCAGAAAAGGATGAGGAAGCGATGGGAAAATGGGGATCTGAAGAAAGTGGTGGATGTGCTGTTGGCTTCAGAAGGAGATGGTCAGTACTGTAACCTATATAATATGAAAGATAATTTTATGAGGATTATGAATCTGTATTCAGTTTTTTTGGAATGGCTCGGGGAGCCGAGATATAGCCGTTTAAAAATGTGTTTTTCTTCAATTTTTGAGCGTTTAACTTGCTTTGATATTGTAGAAACCAATTTATTCCGATTTGTCTCAAAATTCTGCTTCAATTAATGCTAAAAACTCGTAATGTATGGAAAATTACTATGAGCAATTCTAAAAATGCTCATAGAAATTTTCCATTCATGAGTTTTTTGCATTAATCAATGCAGAATTTTAAGACAAATCGAAAAATTTGGTTTTTACAATATCAAAGCAAGTTATAACCACTCAAAAATTGAAAAAAAAAACCCCCCTTTTTTTGAACGGCTGTATCTCGGCTCTCAGAGCCATTCTGAAAGAATTGAACCCAGATTCGTAATGCTCTCCGAATCCTACTGTAGCTGGAGAACACGCTGTTGTGCGTGAAACCACAGAACGCGTGTAGTGTCGTGTAGTCCTCTCGGACAAGCGATTTTTTTACGTTTTTTCTTGATTTTTCTTCAATTTTCATAGTTTTTTCGATTATTTTTAATTGAAATTGAAATTTGTACTGATAAAATGAAAAAGATCTTCATTTTATCAGTAAAAATTTTAATTATAATTGAAAAAACTAGAAAAAACTATAACAATTGATGAAAAATCAAGAAAAAACGTGAAAAATCGCTTGTCCGAAAGGACTACACGTCACTACACGCATTCTGAATATTTGATCACTGATAGTTTCGACGTCGTTATCTTATTTTTGAGAAAATATGTGTCAAAGCCATTTGCAGTGCTATTTTCTCCACTATTTCGTAACTATCGAAAATGTCGACACGTAAAAACGTGAAAACATGGAGGGAAATAGCACTGAAAATGGTTTTGACACATCTTTTCTCAAAAATGAGATCAATTACAGAAATTCTGACTTCAGATTCAGAATCAGCGACGCCGAAACTATCAGTGACCAAATTTATAGAAAATTCTCAAAGCCTAACCAAAAACACATTACTTGTCAGAAGAGAGCCGTGATATTCAACTGGACGCCCCTGTAATCGGAGAGTTTCTTCGGAAAATTTGCGACAATGTGCTCAATTGCAATGCACAATTCCAAGTGTTCGATGAGCAATGGATGGATTTACTGGGCGACACCATGAGCCACCTCACCCACACCAATTTTCTCGGGAATAAAACATGGCACCTCGAAAAATGCTTTGACTCTTTTGGATTCAAGCACCTCGCTTCGATCCTTCCGAATCCCATGCTCCGCCACGTGAAGACTCAATTGGTGCACTTTTTTCTGAAGTTCTGTTATCATACTATCAGATTTGTGTTTTATTTGGATATCAGAGAGAGAAGATTTAGTTACGATGGGAGTTTGGAGTTTGAAGACGTGCCAGAGTTTAGAAGAGTTGAGGTGCCGAAACAGCAGGTTATAAGGCCAAGAAAGACGCTGTTGCCTACACCAATGGTGCAGAATAATGGTGCAGGGTTTTTGAATCAGAATCAGCATCTGCATCTGAATCAAGTGAGCAATACTCAACGGAATTTCGTAGTTTCCAGTACCGTATCCACGAATCTGAAACTGAAATTCTCTGAAAATTCCTCATTTTCGAGACATTCGCGTTCCAAAAAGCAAAAGAGCAAAAATCCGGGGACTAACTTTGCATGGCCGAGTTTTATCGATTTTTTAAAAGGTTTTTCAACGATTTTTTTGTATTTTTACATTGTTTAATGCAATATTTTTGAATACTGCAGTAAAGAAATGTAAAAATACAAAAAATCACTGAAAAAAACTAACAAATCGATAAAACTCGGCCATGATAAAGTTAGTCCCCCAGATTTTTGCTCCTTACAAGGGAAGTACAAACAGTCAGGATACTGGAACTTTATGAAACTTTTCTCATAGATAGAGTTGGCCACGCTGACAACGAATCTGTAGTCAGTTTTTCCCCAATGCATCTGCTTCTGGAGATATGACGTCTTCAAGTTTCGTATTTTTCTACCATATGGGGAGCGAGTCGGCGGCGCGTGGGTCGGCGCTGCCTTTATGCCCGCCCTCCGGACCATCGAAATTTCGAGGTGGGATGGCCGAGTGGTGAAGAGGGATGTCTATGAATCTGTTGATGCAGGTTCGATTCCCTTTTGGGTTTTTTATTTTCGCTCGTCTGTTTTTGGCTCAAAATTCACTTTTATATTGATTCCTGTTTGTTTTGAACATGAGAACACTGCTTTCAATGAAATATTGAAAAAAAATTTTTTCGAAAATTTTCCAAAAATTTCCCATTGTCACCCCATGGTTATCCTCGACCAAAAAAAAGTTGAAATTTTTTGCTTCCAAACTTTCTCGAAATATCAGCATGCTTCATTTGAACTGTTTTACCGCATACTTTTCACGGAACGATCCCAGAAAGTCTTTTTTATGGTATTCTCACCAGCCAGATCATCAATAATTCATCATTTTTCTCGGTTTGAAAAGGCATTTCGGGAAATACAAGACGAATATGCAGTTTTTCTTGTTCAATAACAACTTTTGAACATTTCGAGGAAGTTTGGAAGCAAAAAATTTCAACTTTTTTTTTGGTCGAGGATAACCATGGGGTGACAATGGGAAATTTTTGGAAAATTTTCGAAAAAATTTTTTTTCAATATTTCATTGAAAGCAGTGTTCTCATGTTCAAAACAAACAGGAATCAATATAAAAGTGAATTTTGAGCCAAAAACAGACGAGCGAAAATAAAAAACCCAAAAGGGAATCGAACCTGCATCAACAGATTCATAGACATCCCTCTTCACCACTCGGCCATCCCACCTCGAAATTTCGATGGTCCGGAGGGCGGGCATAAAGGCAGCGCCGACCCACGCGCCGCCGACTCGCTCCCCATATGGTAGAAAAATACGAAACTTGAAGACGTCATATCTCCAGAAGCAGATGCATTGGGGAAAAACTGACTACAGATTCGTTGTCAGCGTGGCCAACTCTATCTATGAGAAAAGTTTCATAAAGTTCCAGTATCCTGACTGTTTGTACTTCCCTTGTTAGCTTTTTTGGAACGCGAATTTCTTGAAAACGAGAAATGTTCAGAGAATTTCAGTTTCAGATTTGTGGATACGGTACTAGAAATTACCGAATTCCATCGATTAAAAAAAGTTGGACTCCTTTAAATTACCAAATGATTTTCAGAATCCTCCAACTTATCCAGTTCGGCCATTTGAGAAGATATCATTTTTCCCAATTGTTAGTTTTTTCACCATTTAAGAATCTGTAATCAATTTTTCTTGCTCCGGGAGCCCAGCAAAGCTAGAAATTGGAAATTTTATGGAATTTTCAGCGTTTTTTATAACTATTTCAAGTTTTGTGAAAATCCAACTATATATTTGGGTTTGTCTTGAAATTCTGAATCGATCTATGGACATATAAAGTTTTTACTGGTATTGAAGCTCTTTTTCATTATTTGAACATTGCTAAATGTAAAATATGTCTGGAAATAGTATTTTAAAGTTAGCAATGTTCAAATTATGAAAAAAAAGTTTCGCTACCAGTAAAAACTTTATATTTCTATAAATCGATTCAGAATTTCTAGACAAACCCAATTATATAGTTGGATTTTCACAAAATTGAAGAAAGTTATGAAAAAACGCTGAAAATTCCATGAAAATTCCAATTTTTGAGCTTTGCTCGGCTCTATCTGGGCTCCCAGAGCAAGGAAAATTTACTTTTCCATAATTTCCAGCACCCTTCACCAATCTACACGCCACCCACACCATTCCCCATCCAAAAAGAGCACACTGGCTCAATTCTGAGCCACGAAGTGACAGAAGAAGAGCTGAAAAGTGCTCGGGCTCTGCGACCGCCTTCTGAAGGCTCGACAAGTCTTCAGATGGAGGAGGATGAAGGCGTGCCGAAGAAGTGGAGAGATGCTTATAGGTATTGTTGGCCACGCCCCCTTTTATACTGACACTTTTTACAGACTTTTATTGGAGTGGAATCAGGAATTGATGGGACAATTGAACAGTGTCAAGGACAGATTTCACAAGTTTTGTTGAATTGATTTTATTGATTTTTTATTGATTTTTCCCGGTTTTTGAAGTTTTTTTGAAAATTTTTGTTGAATTTGATGCATTTTTTGTTATTTTTTATATAATGTGAATAAATTTAATGCCAGTTTTACACGAAATTGATCTTTTTATCGATTTTACATGTTTTTAACAAGTTTTATGAATTATTTCGAGGAAAAAAACTCAAAAATATCAAAAAATTGAAAAAATCAATATTACAGAAAAAATGGCGCGAAAAAAGCAGAAACTAGAGCTTTTCAAAATACCAAAAGTGGAAGAAAGGCCCAAAATTGTTTTCAGTGATGAAGGTAGTTATTGATTTTTTTTTGAATTTTCGAAAAAATCAATAATTTATCGATTTTTATCCAGGTTACAATGAGCAAAAACGAAATCCATCGAAAATTACGAAAAAGAGCAGACCGCCGAAGAAAAAAGGTAGAATTGTCTGCGTCTCTTCTCTCTCCACACTCTCTCATCAAAGGAGTGCAATGGAGCGCGATTGCAGAGTGGAGAACTTGAAAATTTATTGATTTTTTGATTTTTTTTACAGATTCAAATGCAAAAGAACCTGCTAATCCTCAAAATCCTGGAAAATTATCGAAAAATGCGAGAAAAAGAATAGCTCGTGAAACTAGAAATTCTAAAATTTCAAATGGTAAGTTTTTGCAGAAAGGGGCGTGGTTTAATGGGTCTTGCAGCGAAAACTATGTGAAAATTTGGATTTTTGAGATTTTTATTGATTTTTATCATTTTTTTCTTGTTTTTTTTTTACTTTTTCCACTAATTTTTCACTATTTTCACCGTTTAATTGCTGAAATTCGTGAAAAATGACTAAAAATCAGAAACTACAGTACCCTTTCGCTGCGAGACCCAAGCCACGCCCATTTTTCTCAATTTTTCATCGATTTTACAAAATTTAAATTATAGGTTCCAATGAAAAAGAAGCTTCTAACCCTCAAAATACTGGAAAATTATCGAAAAATGCGAGAAAAAGAATAGCTCGTGAAACTAGAAATTCTCAAATTTCAAATGGTGAGTTTTCGCAAAAAAGGGGCGTGGCTTAATGGGTCTTGCAGCGAAAACTATGCGAAATTTTGAAATTTTGAGATTTTTATTGATTTTTTGGTGTTTTTTATTGATTTTTTTGGTGTTTTTATTGATTTTTTGGTGTTTTTCATTGATTTTGATCAAATTTTATCGATTTTTCTACTTTTTCCGCTGATTTCTCACTATTTTCAATGTTTAACCTTAGAAAATCGTGAAAAATGGCTAAAAACCAGAAACTACAGTACCATATCGCTGCGAGACCCAAGCCACGCCCATTTTCTTCAATTTTTTGAACTTTTTTCAGGTCCGAATCAAAATGAACCTTCTAACCCTCAAAAACCGGGAAAACTATCGAAAAATGCGAGGAAAAGAATAGCTCGTGAAACTAGAAATTCTAAAATTTCAAATGGTAAGTTTTTGCAGAAAGGGGCGTGGTTTAATGGGTCTTGCAGCGAAAACTATGCGAAATTGGAATTGAGGGTTTTTTTATCGATTTTTTGATGTTTTTATTGATTTTTCAAAGTTTTTTATTGATTTTTCCTTGTTTTTATCGATTTTTCGATGTTTTTTTAATTGAATTTTATCAATTTTTATCGATTTTTCTACGTTTTTCACTAGTTTTTCACTATTTTCAACGTTTCTCCATTTTAAATCATGAAAATGGCTGAAAACCAGAAACTACAGTACCCTTACGCTGCGAGACACAAGCCACGCCCTTTTTCCAATATTTTAAAATTTTTATTGATTTTACTGAATTTTCAGATTCCAATCCGAATTCTACACCGAAAAATGTGAAAAATGGCAAAAAGAAAGGAAAAAAGAGGAAGATTTCGATGAGTAGAGGTAATTTTTAAGGTGAAATTATGAAAAAATATGCTAAAATTGGAAATTTACTGAAAAATAGTGTAAAAATGTGATTTTTTCCAACTTTTTCATAGAGAAAACCATATTTTACATATTTTTCTCACCAATTTTCACCTTTTTCCCACCAAATCCATTAAATTTATCGATTTCCATTCCAGAAATGGGCCCACCACCAAAACACCCGAAAAAAAGAATGAATATCCGTCTGAAACCCTTCACTGCACACAAACCGAACCTTTTCTGGAAGATGCTCCAGCTCCGCGGCCCTTTTTTACCTATTCAGCTCCTCTCCTACAAAATATTTGCTCACCGAGCACTTCTCCACCTTATTCGAGAGATTTGCGAGCAACTTTATCAGAATTTCGAGCATTATCAGCAGAATGAGCTCCAGGCTCTTGGAGCAGCAAGGACATTGCATTTAGTGAACATTGTGCAGGAAATGAGCCACAAAACGATGAGGGTTCAAGTGGGCGGAGTCACTGTCGTTTTTGAGACGGAGAATTTTATTCCGCATATTCAGAACTTGCTCATGGGCTCTGCAGCAGAGTTTTATTTCGATGAGTGCACAGGTTGGACTAGAGATAATTGGTGGCCTAGGATTTTCTAGGCCACCTGCAATTGTTTGCGATTTTTGCAATGTTTCAGTGCTCCTGGAGCAACTTCGCGAGCTCTGCGAGCAGCGAAAAGTGGAGGTGACCGAGGCGCAATTGGCACAAGTCAGGAATGTGTTCGCCAGATATTTTATCTATATTCAAATGGATTTGATTGAGTGAGTAATTGCGCTCTATTGAGAATCTCTTGAGATTCTCAATGGAGCGCACTTACTAACTAGTCTTCATATGAGTAAATGCGCTCCATTGAGAATCTCAATAGATTCTCAATAGAGCGCACTTACTGACTAATGTTTATATGAGTAAATGCGCTCCATTGAGAATGAAGAGATTTCCATCTTTCAATTCTCAATGGAGCGCACTTACTGACTGGTTTTCATATGAGTAAATGTGCTCCATTGAGAATCTCTAAGATTCTCAATAGAGCACACTTGCTGACTAATTTTCTCAGTAAATGCGCTCTATTGAGATTCTCAATAGAGCGCATTTACTCAGACGAAAACCAGTCAGTAAGTGCGCTCTATTGATAATTGAGAGATTTTCATCTTTCAATTCTCAATGGAGCGCATTTACTCATATGAAAATCAGTCAGTAAGTGCGCTCCATTGAGAAACTATTGAGATTATCAATAGAGCGCACTTACTGACCCATTCTTCCCCCAGATCCCTCATGGAATTCCCCTCCAAAAAACCGCCAAAACGCCGTCGCCTCGAAACCATCCCCCCAGATGGATACTTGCTCCGCTCGAGCCCAACAGCCCTCGTCACATTCTCAGACCTCCCCAAACTCACCTTCCAAATGCTCTCCAGATCCTCCCTGGAGACGTCCCTTTGGAATATGATCCCCTGTGAGGGAAAGGTACGTCTTCTGGAGCACGTCTTCACCTATGGTCTTCTGGAGTGTCTCCCTGGAGCCGTCAGAGAGTTCCTGGAGGTTTGGCTACTGGAAGTTCGAAATAAGATGAGAAAGTGTTTGAATCGAAAAGAGCTGCAAACAACTGTGGAGCAGGTGTTGGGCTCGGAGAGCAGGGATATTGGATGGGGCTCGCCGAGCATTGCACAATTTATGAGCTCCATTTATAAGAGGGTGCTCAACAATTCGAAATTCAATGTTTTCAATGACACGTGGCTCTCGGTGCTCCTGGAGAACCTTGGAGACCCCACGAGCACCATGAGCTCTGGGCAGAGAAGATGGGCGTTTCTCACTGAAGACGTCGCAACGTCTCCAGGATTCTCTCGCCTTGAAGCTCTGCTTCCTGAAGGTGACGCCTCCTACCATCTTCTACGCCACGTCAGAATTCACCTCTTCAACTTTTTCCTCAAATTCTGTTATCATACCATCAGAATGCTGTTCACGGTGGATATCAAGAAGCGATTGATGAGATATGATGGCGTCGTGGAGTTTCGGAAGACGCCGAGTTATAAAAGTATTGATAAAGATGAGCAAGAGCTTCCGAGGGTGGAGAGAAAGAAAGTGGTTTGGGAGAAAGATGCTCAAAGAGCACGTGGAAGCTTCTTGGATCAGCATTATAGATTTGAGCATCAGCATCAGATTCAGAATCATAATGTGAGCAAGCCACGCCCATAATTCACCATTTTTCCGATTTTCAGGATGCTCAAAATGCTCCAACTCCTCCTGAAAGCTATCCGAAGATTCCATTCTTCCCAATTGTAAGTCTCCTTTCAGAATCCAATTCCCATAATTTCCAGCACCCTTCACCAATCTACACCCCACCATTGGCCACCAAAAAAGAGCCGACGCCTTCTGAAGGCAGTCTTCAGATAGAGGAGGATGAAGGCGTGCCGAAGAAGTGGAGAGATGCTTATAGGTATTAGGCCACGCCCACTTTTATATCGACACTTTTTACAGACTTTTATTGGAGTGGAATCAGGAATTGATGGGACAATTGAACAGTGTCAAGGACAGATTTCACAAGTTTTGTTGAACTTTTTATTGATTTTTCTCGGTTTTTTGAAAATTTTTGTTGAATTTTGATGAATTTTTGTTATTTTTTGTTATTTTTAGTATTTTTATGAAAATGTGAATAAATTTTTTCGTCTGATTAGTGGAAAATGTTGAAAAATGTGTTTTTTACAAGTTTTACCTAGATAAAAATCAATATTTCGTTGAAAAAAGTACTGAAATTGTAAAAAATCAATATTTTTACAATTTACCCATTAGATCGTTGAAAAAAACCAAAAAACACATCAAAAATTGTATAAAACTATAAAAAATCAATATTAAAGAAAAAATGGCGCGAAAAAAGCATGTGGAAACTTCGGAACCACCAAAAGTTGACAAAAGGCCGAATAAAAGGATTGTTTTTCATGAGGAAGGTATTATAATACGTTGTTTTCAATAATATTACGTTACCAGACTGCTCCGGCGGCTATCGCCGCCTCCACAGATCTGGGCTACGCAGCCTGCGGCTGCGTTTTGCCTTGTTTTGTGTTTGGCTCTTGGGGATATCAGAAATTGAAAAGAAATTGCTTAAAAATTTAGTAATTTCATGGTTAAACTAAATTTTATCGGCATAACACAATTATATCTGTTGTAATACCAAAGAGAAACTTAGAAAATATAATGTTGCATTGAAAAACAGTATTTTCGTCTGTTTTATAACTGATAGTTCATGAGGGACTCTCTCTTTCTGTCTCTTTCTCTTTTTCTCTCTTTCTCTCTCCTTCTCTTTGTATCTCTATCTCTCTATCTCTAATTCCCTCTCTCCATATCTTCTGTTTCTCTCTCTCTCTCTCTCTCTCTCTCTCTCTCTCTCTCTCTCTCTCTCTCTCTCTCTCTCTCTCTCTCTCTCTCTCTCTCTCTTTTCTCTCTGTGTCTGTCTTGCCCAATTTATCACTCTTTCTCTCGCTCGATACGTTCGCTATCTTTCTCACTATATCTCTACGTCTACTATCAGTTTCTTTTCTTCTGTTATCTGTCTCACTCTGCGTCTGCTGCGAATCTGTCTTCCATCTCTTGTTGGCTTTCTTTTTATCTCTCTGTGTTTACTACTAATCTCTTGTCTCTCTCGTTGAGTTTTTCTAACTCTCTGCGTCTACTATCTACCTCTCCTTTTCTCCCTTTCTCCATCATCTTCTCTCTATCTCTACGTTTCTCTGTGTGTCTGCATCTCTCATTTTTTCACTCCCCCTCTCTCTTAATTGTTTCTCATTTCCTCTCATTTCTACATTCTCTTCGTCTCTACCTAAAAGAAATGAAATAGAAAAATGGAAGAGAGAAATAAGTAAAGCCCCTCTGCAATGACTATCTGAAATTTTCAAGTGTAAATCGTTGCATGGATAGTCTATCCGGTAACGTGTTCGATTATCGTTCAAAAGGTCTCTGGTTCGAGTTTTGTTCGCTACAAATTTTCCGTCAATTTCAAAAAGTGCGGACAGAATTGACCCCGGACAAACTAACAAACGAACAAACGAACACACGAACATACAGACTAACAAAGCAAATTATAGTATAAGTATGATAAATTCAATTTTCAACAGATTCTGATGAGCAACCAGAAAAGGAAGACTTTTTCATAGAGCCAGTCTCCAAAAAACCGAAAACTTCCACTGAAATCAGAGAAAGTACCAGAACAAAAAGCGATCAACTTCCAAAGCATACCAATCAACAGGAGATTCGACTTCCACCATTTACACCTCATAAAACACCCAACTTTTGGAATTTTCTTCAAATCCGCGACCCATTTCCCCTTTTTCATTGCCTTCCTCCCAGGCTTTTTCCTCAGCGAGCACTGCTCCACTTTATTCGAGAACTTTGCGAGCAATTGCTTCGAAATTTCGAGCAATATCAGAAAAATGAGCTCCTGGCTCTCGGAGCATCCAGTGGAGCACTTCGAGCCAAGCAATTATTGAGCAGTGTGGAGGAAATGAGCCAGAAAACAATGAAAGTGGAAGTGGGCGGAGTTTCAGTGGTTTTGGAGACGGGCAATTTTTTGAATTTGATTCGAGGCCTGCTCAATGGGCGTGCGGTGAAATTGAATTTTTATTATTGTACAGGTAATTTGATTGCAAAGTGCGGCACTTGTTTTCTGCAACTTCGCGACACAGAAAAATTTCATTGATTTTATCGATTTTTTCTTATTTTTAGTGGTTTTTCTGTGAAAATACATGAAAATTAAAGAAAATTATCAGAAAAATACTAGAAATCACCTTAAAATTCGATTTTGAAGCGATTTCTAGTGATTTGTTGAAAAATTGCATTGATTTTATCGATTTTTTCTAATTTTCAGTCGTTTTTCCTGTCAGAATACATGAAAATTGATGAAAATCATCAAAAAAATCACTGGAAATCACCTAAAAATTAAACTTTATAGTGATTTCTAGTGATTTTTTGATAATCTCCTCTTATTTTTATGAATTCTGACAGAAAAATGACTGAAAATAAGGGAAAAATCAATAAAACCGATAAAATTTTTCTGAGCCGCACATTGCGAACAACAAACATTGCAGCTCTCCACGAGCAACTCCGAGGGCTCTTCGAGCTCCAAAAAGTGGAAATTTCGGAGCCCGACCTGATCATCACGACGAACGCCTTCATTCGCTACCTGATTCATGTGCAACTCGACTTTATCAAGTGAGCAATAAGCACAAATTGGAGCAAAAAAACAAAAATTTCAGCTCCCTGGTCATCTTTAACGCCTACAACTCTATCGAAAAACGCCCATTTTTGGAGCTCATTCCACAAAACGGATATTTGCTCCGATCCAGTCCATCCGATCTTCTGAGCTACTCGCTGCTCCCCGAGCTCACCTTCCAATCAATGACTAGAAGCGTCATGGAAGCCTCCCTCTGGTGCACAATCCCCTGTGAAGGAAGAGCACGTCTTCTGGAGCACGTCTTCACAAAAGGTCTTCTGGAGTGTCTTCCGGAGATTGTCAGAGAGTTTCTGACGATCTGGATGCAAATAGTGAAGGGTAAGATGAGGAAGAGGATGAAGAATAAGGAGTTCATGAGGGAAATTAGCGAATTGCTCCATTCTGATAGTCAACAAATTCAGTGGAGCGTTATCAGAGAAATAATAGAAGGGTACCAGGACGTGCTGAATACTGTTAAATTCCGAGTTTTCAATGAAAACTGGCTCCATATTCTGCTCCATACTCTAAGGGACAACAATGATCCGGACTGGACGCCATTCATTGAAGACATCGCCACGTCTTCTGAATTCTCTCACCTTGAATCTCTGCTCCCTGAATCTGACGCATCCTACCATCTTCTACGCCACGTCAAAATTCACCTCTTCAACTTTTTCCTCAAATTCTGCTATCATACCATCAGAATGCTCTTCATTGTGGATATCAAGAAGCGGGTGATGAGATATGATGGCGTCGTGGAGTTTCGGAAGACGCCGAATTATAAAAGTATTGATGAGGAGGAGAAGGCGTTACATTTTAAGCATGAGCAATTGGAAGGGACTACTACTAAAGGAGGTCGGAAGTCACTTCTGATGATGTCTAGTCAGAATCAGAAAGTGAGCAAGCCACGCCCATAATTCACAATTTTTCCCGATTTTCAGGATGCTCAAAATGCTCCAACTCATCCTGAAAGCTATCCGAAGATTCCATTCTTCCCAATTGTAAGTCTCCTTTCAGAATCCAATTCCCATAATTTCCAGCACCCTTCACCAATCTACACGCCACCATTCGCCACCAAAAAAGAGCCGACGCCTTCTGAAGGCAGTCTTCAGATGGAGGAGGAGGATGAAGGCGTGCCGAAGAAGTGGAGAGATGCTTATAGGTATTGTTGGCCACGCCCACTTTTATATTGACACTTTTTACAGACTTTTATTGGAGTGGAATCAGGAATTGGTGGGACAATTGAACAGTGTCAAGGACAGATTTCACAAGTTTTGTTGAATTGATTTTATTGATTTTTTCATTGATTTTTCACCGGTTTTTTGAAGTTTTTTGTTGAATTTTGATGAATTTGATGCATTTTTGTTAAAAATAAAATTTCGAAGTACAATAACTCGATAAATCGCGACGAGACCCGGCGAAAATCACTATGCGCCTTTAATGGATACAGTAATTTTTATGGTTTTTCCTGATTTTTTTCATCGATTTTCATTGTTTTTCATCGATTTCTCGCTGAAAAATATCAAACTTCCATTTTTCTAGCTCAAAAATGACAGATCTAGTGCCGCACAACAAGGTGGATGAGGATTTTTTGCGGTAAAATCAATGTTTTATCGATTTTTCCGAATTTTTCTCGAATTTTTCATTCAGTGACCTCAAAAGCGGCTGGCAGCACATTCCGGTGACCACATCTCCGTGGAGCACCACGCATTCGCATCTCAATGAGCTCTACGATGTTTTTAATGTGGATGAGGTGAAATTGGTGCTCTGTTTGAGGCTTTTTGCGTCTTCGCTGTATGAGATTGTGGGTTTTATTGATTTTTGGTGATTTAAAGTGATTTTTGGTAACAATGTATTGATTTTTAGTGATTTTTATTGATTTTTGGCGATTTTCAGTGATTTTGATTGATTTTTAGTCATTTCGATTAATTTTGGGTCATTTTGCTTGATTTTTGATGAATTTTAGTGATTTTTAGTGATTTTTATTGATTTTTGGCGATTTTCAGTGATTTTGATTGATTTTTAGTCATTTCGATTAATTTTGGGTCATTTTGCTTGATTTTTGATGAATTTTAGTGATTTTTAGTGATTTTTAGTCATTCTGATTGATTTTTAGTGGTGTTTATTGGTTTTTAGGAATTTTGCCTGATTTTTAGCGATTTTTATCGATGTTTAGTCATTTTGATTGAATTTTAGCGATTTTCAGTAAATTTTATTGATTTTCCATCGATTTTTGGTAAATTTTTTACAATTTTCAGAGAGTTTTATTGATTTTAAGTGGTTTTTATTGATTTTTAGCGATTTTTAGCAGTTTCAAGTGAATTATATAAATTTCCCATCGATTTTCAGTAGGTTTTATTGATTTTTGGTGGTTTTTAGTCATTTTGATTGATTTTTAGTGATTTTTCACACGGGGTCGCAGGGGGAACATCGGCAAAAACCTGGCACCGTGCCAAGTTCCGCAATTCCTTTAATTCTCAAAGCACAAGGCCGCAATTCGCTGCGTATCGACTCAACTGTGAGTGGCGATACGGAGTTTACCGGTTTTGATGACAAAAACATCGAAAAATCATAGATTTTCATGGGATTTTGAGTTTTTAGGCCTTGTGCAATAGAGCGCATTTGCGACGGTGTTCCCGCGGCGACCCCGTGTTTTCATCGATTTTATAGCGATTTTCAGTAAATTTAACCGATCTTCCATCAACATTTAGACATTTAGATTGATTTTTAGCCATTTTTAGTCATTTTTATCAATTTTGCAGTGTTTTTAACCATTTTTATCGATTTTTTTGAGTTTTCCAGGCAAATTCTCCTCCAGAATCGTCAAAACTGATGAAAGAAATCTTCGGCGATCGTCTGATCGGTCAAGTTCGCCGCCACCACGATTCAGTGTACAAAATGATAGAAGCGGCGTGTGTGGACCTCTCCAACGCCATCCGGAAGTCTGGAATTTTGTAGGCGTCGTTTTTCTGGATATTTGACGTCTTCTGAACGTTCAGACAACTCCGCGCCACACACCCCAACCACGGCTGGGCGAGCGTCCGTCACATCTACGTGGAAATTCTGAAGACCCGAGGGGGCGACGCCTCCATCATCGCCGGTGTCGCGGCCACGATTCTGAAGGATGTGGTGAGGGCGGACACGAAGACGTGGCGGGAGGACTCGCCGATTCTGCCGCGGAAGCGATTTGATGACGTCTTCAGGGTCGCTTTTCATGTTTTTGATGATGAAGTTGGGCAGCAACTGAGATTGCGTAAGGCGGAGATTCTTTATGAGAGTTTGGCGTCGAGGCTCGTCTCGTTTTATGTAAGATTGGCGGCTGACACGTGGCGGTGAGTGGAGGGAGTACTGTAGAAGAAAGGGGAAGGGGTTTGGTGGATGGGGAGGGGGTGGTGCGTTGAAAACACGCATTTTAATCGAGTTGTGCGTTAAAACACGCTTCTAATGAAGTTGGTTTGTTGAAAAACGCTCCTTTATAAAGTTGTGTGTCGAAAAGACGCTTCTGATTGAGTTTGAGCGTTAGGAAACAATCCTTGATGACAAATTGCGTCAAAACACGCTCCTCATTGAAATAGTTCGTCAAAATACGCTTCCTATCATCATTGTGTGTCGAAAACACGCTCTACCTGAAAGTAGTGCGTTAAAACACGCTCCTCATCGAAATAGTGCGTCAAAATACGCTTCTCCCTATCAATTTGCTTCAAAACACGCTTCTGATCAACCTTGTGCGTCAAGACACGCTTCTCAATGAAATAGTGCGTCAAAATGCGCTTCAGATCAATCTTGTGCGTCAAAACACGCTCCTTCATTGAGTTAGTGCGTTAAAACACGCTTTTTATCTGAGATGCGCGTCAGAACACGCTTCTCATCGAAATAGTGCGTCAAAACACGCTTCTCCCTATCAATTTGCGTCAATACACGCTTCTAATCAGCTTGATGCGTCTAAATACCCTCTGCTTTAGCATAGTGCGTCGAAACACGCTTCTTGATGATCAGATACTTCGAAACACGCTCCCCATCAAATTGATGCGTCAAAACACGCTTCTCATAGATTAAAACACGCTCTTCAACACTTCAAAACACGCTCCAATCCCGCTCTCTATCTCATTATCGATCGATTTTCATTCCAGAATCCTTGTAACCCGAAACGGTCCTCGAGAAGCTCCACTCCGTATCCGCTACTGTGACCCTATTCCACAACCATTTTATCACTTTAAAAACGCCATTCCACTGTGCCAATTCCTGCTCCAGAAGCCACTACCAACTGGAAATGCTCTCCCTACTCGCAATTTTCTTTAAATATTTTAACCCGTGTGCATTCAATGTTTTTATGATTCCTGAGAATATTTCTGTTTTACTTTACTTGAAACCCCGCCTTCTGTGCTTATGAAATTCAATGAATAAAGAACGTGACATTGTAAAGGTTTTTTTTGTGATTTTTTGTGTGAGTTGGATCGGAAATTATTTCTGATTTTTGCTGTGATAGTGAGTTGGGCTTTTTTTCGGGAGAAAATGCGTCAGAACACGCTTTTTTATGGAATAGTGCTTGAAAAACACGCTTTTGAATGGAGTGGTGCGTTAAAAGACGCCTTTTATGGGGTAGTGCGTCAAAAACACGCTCCACAATCTATTTTTGCGTCAAAACACGCTTTTTAATAGAATAGTGCGCCAAAAACACGCTCCATTTCGAAATTGTGCGTCAAAACACGCTTTTCAAGAGAGTAGTGCGTTAAAACACGCTCCAACCGCTAATTGTGCGTCAAAACACGCATTTTCATAGTTTAGTGCGTCAAAAACACGCATTTTCATGGTGTAGTGCGTGAAAATACGCTTTTTATAGTATAGTGTGTTCAAAACACGCATTTTCATAATTTAGTGCGTCAAAAACACGCGTTTTCATAGTTTAGTGCGTCAAAAACACGCATTTTCATAGTTTAGTGCGTCAAAAACACGCATTTTCATAGTTTAGTGCGTCAAAAACACGCATTTTCATGGTGTAGTGCGTGAAAATACGCTTTTTATAGTATAGTGTGTTCAAAACACGCATTTTCATCAAATAGTGCGTCAAAACACGCTTTTCAATAGAGTAGTGCGCCGAAAACACGCTTTTTTATAGTTCAGTACGTTAAAACACGCATTTTCATAGTTTAGTGCGTCAAAACACGCGTTTTTCCAGTGCGGTACGTCAAAAACACGCTCTACAGGAAAGTTATGCGTCAAAACACGCTTCACTTCAAGTTTTCGCACTAAAACACGCATTTTTCACGAGTAGTGCGCCAAAAACACGCTCCACGTCGAAATTGTGCGTCAAAACACGCTCCACAATCCCATTTTTTCAGTAAAACCACTCATATCGTGTCTTCTGAATCATGAGTTTGTACGAATTGGACATGTAAGCTATTCATTTTGTTTTTTTCGCAAAAACAAAAAAAATCGATAATCAATATTTTCAGAAACCAATTGGAAATGGTGGTCGGCATTATTCTTCTAATCGATTTCATCGTTTTGGTGGTCGTCTGCGTCGCTGCCCTCATTTCATACAGAATGCGATATAAATAAATTATTGATTTTTTCAATTTTTTAAAAAACTTGCAAAAATCCATGCCGCAAATTGCAAAAAATTGTTAAACGTGTAATTCGACACGTGTCAAAAAAATTGACACGTGTCACACTCCAAACTCTCCCAGAAAATCAATAAATTCATTGCCGCGATTGTCGACAAAAGTAAACGCGCTTCATGGCTAAACGTGAGTTGTCAACGGAGCGCACTTGCATTATCGATTTTTCCTGCGCAGAAAAACTTTACATATTGCTCGTTTTCCTTACGAATTTCGCCGCTGCTCTCGGAGCGAACTACACCAATGAAACCGATGCTGATTGGAATGCCACGGAGCCGATTTTTTTGCAAAAGAAAGAAGAAGTCAAGGACAAGACGATGTGAGTTTCGTGGTCGTGGCCGAGGTTTTGAAGAAAGCTAGGCCATCACTTGAAAAGTCGATTTTTCGGCGATTTTTCTTGGTTTTGATGACTTTTTTATGATTTTCTATTGATTTTTTTACTTTTTTAAGACTTTTCATACATTTTTGTCGAAAAAATCTCGAAAAATCAGCGAATTTCACTAAAAATTCAGAAAAAATCGATAAAATATTGATTTTCCAGGTTTTCTCGAAAATCGATAATTTTTACTGGTTTTTTTATGAAAATATGTTTTTTCGAGTATTTTCCGATTATTTTTATCAGAGAAATCTTTAAAAATCATCGAAATTTATAGAAAAATCGATAAAATCGATAAAATAACGATTTTCTTCGAATTTTAAAACTTTCAGCTGATTTTTTTTGATAAAATGTATCGTTTATTCTTTTTTGAGCAATTTCAAACAGTTTTCGCAAGAAAACCATAGAAAATCGTAAAAATCGAAGAAAAAACAGAAAAAAAAAAATCGATTAAATTATTGATTTTTCCGTTTTTCATCAAAGTTTCCTGTTTTTTATGACTTTTTGCTGAATTTTCTTGTAAAAATCAATCAATATCTGTTTTTTCAGTCAATTCTGACGGAAAACTGAGAAAAATTGTAAATTCTGAAGAAAAAACAGAAAAAATCGATAAAATATTGATTTATCCCGTTTTTCTCTAAAATCGATAATTTTTCACTGATTTTTTTGTTAAAATGTATCATTTTCTAAGTTTTTCGAGTAATTTCAAACAGTTTCTGCAAAATAATCCGAAAAAACGCATTGAATTTGGTGAAAAACAGAAAAATCGATAAATCGCGAATCGTCCTGGCTTAACTTTTGAATCTCAACTTTTCTCTTCCACTAGACCAGATTACTCACCATTTTCAACATTTTAAAAATATTTTCGCTAGAAAAACGAGAAAAAAATCAATAAAAATCAGTAAAATCAAAAAATATCGATTTTTTCAGGGAATTGACCCTATTGCTGATTGTTTTTTCACTACTCCATGGAGCTCTGCTCGTTTTGATCACCATGATAGTGCTTCTCACCATTTACGATTTTGAGAAGCATAAAAAAAAGGAGGAGCCGAAAAAAAAGAGTGCGCCGATGGATTATGATTTTGTGCTGGATCCACAGCCGGTAGCGAGACATGTCGACGTTGTAACCGAGGAGGTCATTATTGATTTTTTACTGAAAAATTTGTTGAAAATCGAGAAAAAAAACGGGGAAAATTTGCGATTTTTCACTGAAAATTGTTGAAAACTGTAAAATTTCGCTGAAAATTCAAAAAAAAATCGATAATATTGATTGAAAAATACATCAAACTGAAAAAAATCTTTAAAAAATCGATAAAAACAGTGAAAATTGTGTTTTTCGCGAGTTTGATGGGTCTCGGCGGGAGAAACTTACTGTAGTTGGTGAAAATGTTAAATGTATCGATTTTTGCATAATTTTTTGCAGTTTTCAACAACTTTGCTGTGAAAAGTAGTGTTTTTATCAATTTTTTGGTCAAATATTGCGAAAAACCTAAATTTACATGGAAAAATGACGAAAAATCGATAAAAATTTGAAAATCATGAGAATTCACAAAGTTTTAACGATTTCTTTGTCTTTTTCAACAATTTCAACAAAAATAATTGGAAAATCAAAGAAAAATAAGTAAAAAATCGATAAAAATCATAGATACAGTAATTTTGTCAAAATCGTGGTGAGATCCACCAAAAATTATCGATTTTCACTGTTTTTGATGAATTTCAAAGATAAACATTGTGAAATCAAGGAAAAATCGATTAAAAAACCAAGCTACAGTAATTTCCTTCAAATCGTGGCGAGACCTACCTAAAATTATCGATTTTCTCGATTTTTTCAACGATTTCAAACAAAAAAAATAGAAAAATCGATAAAAATGTCAAAATCACGATTTTTTAACAATTTCAACAAGAAAAATTGAAAAATCGATTAAAAAAATCAATAAAAACCAAACTACAGTAATCTCTTCAAAATCGCGGTGAGACCCATCTAAAATTATCGATTTTCTCGATTCTTTCAACGATTCTAAACAAAAAAATTGGAAAATCGATAAAAAAATCAATAAAAACCTTAGCTACAGTAATTTCGTCAAAATCGTGGTGAGACCCAATCAAAATTATCGATTTTTCACTTTTTCCACCAAATTTCTGCAGGATATGCTCGACACACCACCCGCACCACAACCACCACCACCTCCACCATCAACTGCACCACCACCACCAACGGCTCCCACCAATGCGCCACCAACGGCGACACCAACGAACGATTTGAAAGAGTCGCAGAGTCGGGCGCAATTATTGATTGGAAGTCGTGAAAAAATCGAGGAAGATGAGAAAAAAGTGGAGAAAAAAACGGAGAAAACTGTGAGAATCAAGAAGGAGTTCCATGTGCGGAAGAAGTCCACGTCATCGGCGGAGACGTCGAAAATTTCGAAAACCCAGCAGGATTTTATCGATCAGAAAGTGGCAAGTTATTGATTTTATTGATTTTCACCTAATTTTTCAGTTTTCATAAAAAAAATTCCAGAAAAACGCGGCAAAACGGGAGGCGGACTCACTTTTCACCGATAGAGGACAACTTTTTATCAACACACAACACGTTTTAGCCATTGATGTACGTTTTATAACTTCTAATACTGAAATTCAAAATCTCCATGAAATTTGACGAATTTTGATACCCATATCGACTATATTCTGTGAAATTTCAAGTTTTGAAAAAAAATTGGTAGGGCTGTTGGGTCTCGCCACGAAAACCTGTAATTTTTGATTTTTTACATTTTTGTTCTGATATTTGAACTCTACGTGGAATTTGGAGCATTTTGATACCCATATGGATGGGATTCTGTGCAATTTGAAAAATATGATTTTCGTGGCAAGACCCAAAAAAGGTGGAAAATTTCGAAGTTGTCAGAAATTGGTCGATATTGGTATCAAAATATTCCAAATTCCATGGAAAATACAAATATAATGGAAAAATCCAGAAATTTTGGCTTTTTGATGGTAATCGTGGCGGGACCCAAAGTCGAAGTTTTCAAAAATTTTGGAAATTGCGGAATCCTATCAATATTGGTATCAAAATGCTCCAAATTTCATGGAGCAGACGATTCTTATAGAAAAATCCCGAAAATGTGACTTTCTGATAGTAATCGTGGCGGGACCCAAAATCCAATTTTTCAAAAATTCGAAAAAAATAAAATTTTTCAAAAACCAATCAATATGGGTATCAAAATGCTCCAAATTTTATGGAGAATTCAAATCCACTAAAAAATCAATGAAAATATAAAATTTGAATATTTTCGTGGCGAGACCCAACACCCCTCCAAAATTTAAAAAAAAATTTAATTTTTTCAAAAACCTATCAATATGGGTATCAAATTGCTCCAAATTTTATGGAGAATTCAAAGTTCCAGTTCGCCGACGCCTTCAAAAAAGACGAGAAGAGCAAAATAGAAGAAAAACCGGAAAAGTTGGAAAACGTGACTTTCGACGAGAAGAAATACGAATTCTATCAGTGCGGTCCGAAAACCGACGTCTTCCAGGTGAACTTGTCCACGAGAACTACACGAATTCTATTTTTTCAGTGCGAGAGAAGTTTGGCTCCAGAATCGTCGGGCTCTTCCATCATGACGGCGAGCGTCCGGTTGAAGTCGTTGAAGCGTTATTGAACTCGAAAAAATGTGGAAAAATAAATAAATTTACCAAAAAAAGGAGATCGCTTATAGCAAATAACAACAATGTCGAGATAATTGACTTTTTGCTCATAGCTCCGCCCCTTTTTGCTCTTTTTGGCTCAAAATTTCTGGAATTAAAGATTGATATCAGAGCAACAAATTGTCAGTTGAGCACTTTTAATGAGCATTTAAAATGAGCAAGAAATTATTGATTTTTTGGAAGATAACTTTTTAGTTTTCAAAAAATCAATAATTTCTTGCTCATTTTAAGTGCTCATCAAAAGTGCTCAACTGACAATTTGTTGCTCTGATATCACTCTGTAATTCCAGAAATTTTGAGTCAAAAAGAGCAAAAGTGGGCGGAGTTAGAGCAAAAATGAGTCAAAATTTGAAAAAATCCGTTGTGAACATATAAATTAGCGCAAAAAATTGGAAAAATGTGGGAATAAATGGTAAAAATATGGGGAAACATTGGAAAAAAAGGAGAATTTCATAAAAATTCAACTGGACTCGTTAAAAATGAAGTTGAATCTGGAGAGAGTGGTTGGAAGCGAAGAGATAAGGGGTCCATAAGCGGCAGCATTGTCATAGAGCTCGAAAAGTGGAGCTGCCACCAGTTTGAAGTTTTTAGGGACGCAGAATGTTGCTGGAATATCGATTTTTATTTTTTTTTTAATTGATTTTTCAACTTTTTTCGAGTTTTTCGAAAATTTTCAGCTGAATCACAATTTTTCAGGTCTAAAACCTTAAAAATAGCTTAAAAATACCAGTTTTCCAACAAATTTTTAGTTAAATAGTGATTTTTAACCTTGAAAACATTGAAAATTTCTAAAAATGTCAAAATGGTCACTTTTATCCTAAAATATTGAAAAAAGATGCGAAATTATGGAAAAACTAATTTTTCAATACATTTCCCGTTAAATTATGATTTTCGACCTTAAAAACCATGAAAATTGCTCAAAAACACAAATTTATCGAAAAAGTTCAGCTAAATTATGTACTTATTATTATTTATCAAAATGGACATAGTTTTAAGCCTAAAATATTGAAAAAAATATGTGAAATTATGAAAAAATCTAATTTTTCTAAAATTTCGCATATATTTTCAATATTTTAGGCTCAAAACTATAGCCATTTTGATAAATAATGAAAAATACCCTATTTAGTTGAAATTTCTCGGAAAACTTGTATTTTTGAACAATTTTCAAGGTTTTTAGGGTCAAAAACCATAATTAAGTGGAAAATGTATAGAAAAATCAGATTTTTCCACGATTTCACATCTTTTATCAGTATTTTAAGCTAAAAAGTTATCCTTTTGACATTTCGGAGCAATTTTCAAGGTTTTTAAGGTTAAAAATCACAATAAAGCTGAAAATTTGTTGGAAAACTGGTTTTTTCGGCTTAAAAACTAGAATTTTCACTGAAAATTCGCAAATTTCCGCTTCATATCATACATTTCGCTGGCAATTGCACCAGGAGCAACTTGGTGTGCTCTTTGGGCTTCGTCACATGAGCCGGAATATACGGATAACGTGGCGGATCGAAATTCGGGCGCCACCAGTTTCCAATCTCGTCTTCTATGGTCCACTCGTTCTTTTCTCCATCCGTCCGCCCCAACGTCTCATTCAGAAGACGTTGAACTCCTGATATCTCATCTTCGCCGATTTCCAGCTCTCCGCCAGGTCTGAATGAGCATTTTTCTTGGAAAACAGAAAAAAAGTTGCTGAAAAATCGAAAAAATAGGGAAAAACGTACAATTTATAAAAAGTGGTGCCTATTTGAAGGAGCAAAATGTGAGGAAGTGAGTGCTCGTGCACAATGAGCACCGCTTCCACCGATCGACGCATTCCCACCTGGAAAATTAGGATTTTAGTGGTTATTTTGTTAATTTTCACTGTTTTGATTGATTTCGATCGATTTTTCATGGAATTTTATTGATTTTTTGTTAGTTTTTATCGATTTTCGTTGAATTTTTGTAAAATTTTCTCGAAATTTCATCAAATCATAGATTTTTATCTATTTTTAAAGTTTTTTGTGAGATTTTGTCAAAATGTTTTACAAATTAGTTTATTTTTTTATTAAATTTCATCATTTGTCACCAATTTTCATTAATTTTTATCATTTTTTCCACAAATTTTTTATCGATTTTTATCAATTTTCCTCGATTTTTGCCACTTTCTAACGATTTTCATCATATTTGAACTCTTTTTCTTCAAATTTTCATAGATTTTTGCAAGAATCTGTTGGATTTCATTGATTTCTATTAATTTTTTATGATTTTAACCTATTTTTATCAATTTTTCATAATTTTTCATCGATTTTCCTTAAATTTCAACCATTTGTATTGTTTTTCATCAAATTTCTCTTATTTTTCACCATTTTCAAGCTAATCATCACCAATTTTTAGCTTTTTCACAAAATTATTCTAATTGTTTACTGTTTCCCACCAATTTTCACAATTTTCCGTCAATTTTCACCATTCTTCAAAAAATCCTTCTATTTCTAACTAATTTTCATCAATTTTCACCCTTTTTCACTAAATTTCCACTAATTTTCTCCATTTTCCACCAATTTTCCACCCTTCTTCACCAATCCGCACCATTTTTTCCATCAATTCCCACCATTTCCCACCAATTTCACCCCTTTTTCAACAATTTTCACCCTTTTCCACCATTTTTCACCATTTCCCCCACTTTTTCCCAAATTTTCACCATTCCCCACCCTCTTTCCACCATTTCCCACCCACCAACTCATACTCGTCCTTCATCCGCTTAAATCTCTCCGGCACCGACTTGTCCTTCTCAGCTTGAGCTTCTTTGGTGCCAAAAGTGTAGTTGGTGAGCGGGTAGACGTTGATCGATCGATTAAATGGCGGCTTTTCGTCGAAATTCAACGGCGATTCGGGTACGGAGGCGGCTATTGTGGTGCGTTCGATTGTTGGCCAGGTGTCTTCCATTTTTGAGCTGAAAAATGTGAAAAATTGGGGGAAAAATTGATGAAAATAGGGAAAAATAGTGAATTTAGGGTGAAAAATCGATAAAATTTGAACGAAAATTGTGGAAAAATCGATAAAAACAAGAGAAAATGTGAAAATCAATAGAGAAAAGTGGATTTGAGCTTGAAAAAATATCTAAAAATTGATTTTTTGCATTTTTTCTGCAGAAAACTCATTTTCTGGAGGTTTTAGGTCTATTTTCTGGGATTTTTGTTAAATTTGTGCTACTTTTCAAACTAGAATTCGTTGAAAATAAAGAAAAATCGATTTTAACACAAAATTTTGATATTTTGAAGTTTTTTCGAGTTTTTCTATCATTTTTCTCGATTTTTTCAAGTTTTTCAATCAATTTCTATATTTTTATCGATTTTCCAACATTTTTTCTCGAAAAAACCTTCATTTTTCACTGAAAAATCACTTCAAAAATTCAAAAAAGTCGAAAAAAAAACAAAAAATCTTTGATGGCCTAGAAAACGCAGCGCCTTCTCAATGGAGCACTCTTGCACCCACTAGTGGAAAACTAGTCCCCCACTCTTCCAGACGCCCATTTTTCTCCAATTTTTTGGTGAGTTTTTCGACTTGTTTTACTGATAATTTTCAAATTTTTTGGATGTAAAAAAAAGAAAAAAATCAATAAAAAAAGATATAAAAGCGTGGAAACCTGAAAAGTAGAAAAGAGAGAAAAAAGTGGGGGAAAAGTATTTATTTTCGATAAAAAAGAGAGCAAAGTACACTCAAAGGTTCGTATCGGAGTCACATTTTCAACTGGGTAAACAATTCCAAGATCACACATCATTTTGTTTTTAATTTTTCGATTTTTCCGATTTTTCTGGAATTTTTCTGGAATTTTTTGAAGTTTTCTGATAAAAAATTTTTTTTTTCAAAAAAAAATGATCAGACGTCTCGGGAAAATGCAAATTATGGGAATTTTTTTCCATTGTCCCTATTGAAAAAAATCGTTTTTAAATTCAGATTTGGCGGCGACGTGGCAGCGAAAAACGACAAAATTTAGAAGAATTTCTCAATTATTTTCGATTGAATGACGCAGGATAATCATGAGGTAAGTTTTTGGCTTTTTTATGAGTTTTTCATTAATAAATACTAAAAATTTCGATTTTTGCAAGATAAAACTGGAAAATCTGCTGAAAAATGAATTTTCATCCAAAAAAGTCAAAAAATTCTTAAAAATTGTGTTTTTTACACAAAAATTAACTGAAAAAGGCTCTTTTGCATAAAAAAAACGTGCTAAAAACTGAGTTTTCATCCTAAAAAGTCTGAAGTTTCTCAAAAAACTTGATTTCTATGCAAAAACTATCAAAAATAGTCAATTTTCTGCTAAAAATACATCCAAAATCAACTTTTCAAGCTAAAAATGAACAAACTACTCAATTTTACGCTAAAAACACGCAAAAATCATAATTTTTATGCTTTTTTCCACAAAAAACCTCTTTTTTACCTAAAAAATTACGATCTCTCCAAATTCTGCATACACCATCACCTCAAAATGCAGAAAAACATCAAAAAGTACAAATGCGTACAATTTTCATATTTTTTCTTCGAAATTTCAAGCAACTTTCCCTAAAAACCCTAAAAATTCTTGAAAACCCAATCTTAAACTACGATCCCCTCATTTTCTGCATACACCATCACCTACAGATGCAGAAAAATTAAAAAATCACAAAAAAATGTCAATTCTTGCAGGGAAAACAGAGGCCGAGTGTCATTATGTCGCTGTCAGCGGGCGCCATCGCCGGCGCCCTCGCCAAAACCACCATCGCGCCGTTGGATCGCACGAAAATCTATTTTCAAGGTGAATTTTCATTAAAAATCAGGTTTTTATATTGAAAAATGTGTGAAAATGTGCTAAAAAGTTGTAAATTCTAGAAATATGAGTATTTTCAACGAAAATCACATAAAATTCAATTAAAAAGGGGAAAAACTGCTCAAAAACTCGAATTTTCCATATAAAAACATTAAATAAGGTCAATTTTACTGAAAATTATATTAAAAGTGTGAGTTTTCAGTCAGTTTAGCTCAAAAAACTTAAAATTTCACCAAAAAATCGAAAAATTCACACTAAATTCACCAAAAACACACCAAAAATCCCAAAAACAGTCAATTTTCAACCCAAAAGCACTGAAAATTTCCCAAAATCACGAAAAATCAATAAAATCAGTCGATATTTTGCAGTGTCGAGCACCCGTGGCTACTCCTTCCGTTCGGCCATCAAATTCATCAAATTGACCTACCGGGAAAACGGATTCTGGGCTCTTTATCGAGGAAACTCGGCCACTATGGCCAGAGTCGTCCCGTACGCTTCCATGCAGTTCGCCGCCTTCGAGCAGTATAAAAAGTTGCTCAAAGTTGATGAGAATGGGTGGGTTTTTATTAGAATTTATTAAAAAAATTCGAAATTTCCAGCCAGCGAACCCCTTTTAAACGTCTTCTGACTGGAAGCCTCGCCGCGGGCACCGCCACAATGCTCACTTATCCATTGGACACTGCGAAGGCACGCCTCTCGGTCTCCTCCAAACTACAGTACTCCTCGTTGTCGCACGTCTTCAGGAAGACTTATGACGAGGGAGGCATCCGACTGCTTTACAGGGGCATTTATCCCACTATTTTGGGTGAGCAATGGGCTCGGCGAGCTCTGAAAATGAACTAAAAAAGTGTTGGAATCAGAAGATTTTCAATGATACTGGACATTTTGAAGATTCTGACTATTTTTAAGATTCTAAAAATTCTGAATTTGACGTCTTCTGAACTTCTGAATTTCTGAACTTTCAATATTGATTTTTCTTCAATTTTCAGGAGTGATTCCCTATGCTGGATCTTCTTTCTTTACGTACGAGACGCTCAAAATTATGTATAGAGATCAGACTGGTCAAGTGGTGAGTTTTCGAGCATTTTGAGCCAAATATGTCAGAAATCATTTAAAATATTGAAAATTCGTTGAAAAGGAGTAAAATGTGCTCAAAAATATGTAAAAATGACATTTTGAAACAGTAAAATGATGTAAAATGTCTGAAAATGCTCAAGAATGCTCGAAAATGCCAAAGAATGCTCGAAAAAGCATCCAATGACATTCTCGTGCATTTTCTGAAGTTTTTGAGAATTTTAAACCATTTTTCATTATTTTTTACCGATTTTCTGACATTTTGAAGCATTTTTGAGCACTAAAAATGATCTAAAATGCCTAAGAATGCTTAAAAATGCCGAAGAATGATTGAAAGTGCATCCAGAGACATTATCGATCATTTTCTGACAATTTTGAGCATTTTTAGTAATTTCGAAGCATTTTTAAGCACTAAAAATAATGTAAAATGCCAAAAAATGAGCTAAAAATGCTCAAGAATTCTCGAAAATGCATCAACAGACATTCTCGAGCATTTTCTGACATTTTTGAGCAATTTTAAATAATTTTCTGACTATTTGCACCATTTTGGACGCTTTGGAGCATTTTTCAGCACGAAAAATGATGTAAAAAGTCAAAAAATGAGCTAAAAATGCACCAGAATGCTTGAAAAAGCATCCAATGACATTATTGAGCATTTTCTGGCATTCTGGAGCATTTTCTGACATTTGGAGCTTTTTTTAACACTTTCAATAGATTTCGACGATTTTTCAGCACTAAAAATGATGAAAAATGTCTAAAAAATGTGTTAAAAATGCTCAAAAATGTCAAGTAATGCTCGAAAATGATCTATTGACATTCTGGAGCATTTTCTGACATTTTGAAGCATTTTTAACCATTTTTCTGGCATTTTTTAGCCTTTTTAGTCAGTTTGAAGCATTTTTAAGCACTAAAATAATGTAAAAAATCAAAAAATGAGCTAAAAATGCTCCAAAATGCATCCACAGACATTTTTGAGCATTTTCAATCAATTTTAATCAATTTTCACCCAATTTTTTAGTTTTTCAACCAAACTTCCATGATTCTATCATTTTCCCCCACAAAACTCATAAAACTACTCAAAAATGCTCAATTTTCCTCCCTCCCAGGAGAACTCAATATACCGAATGCTGTTCGGAATGCTCGCCGGACTCATTGGCCAATCCTCGTCGTATCCATTGGATATTGTGAGGCGGAGAATGCAAACTGGAAGGATTCCGAAGGGGTGGAGCCCCATGAGAGCTCTCATTCATATTTATCATACTGGTAAGGGATAAGCCACGCCCACTAAAAAGGGGCGTGGCCTATCCATAAATAATGACAATTTCCATTTTCAGAGGGTCTAAAACGAGGACTCTACAAAGGACTCAGTATGAACTGGCTGAAAGGACCCATCGCTGTCGGCGTCTCGTTCACCACTTATGAAAAGGTACCTAAAAGCTCATTTTTGCTTTTTTTTATGCTCTTTTTGATTTTTTTACCCCCTAAAACCCTAAAAACCACCTAAATACCAAAAAAATCACCTAAAAACCACCCAAAAACCCTAAAAAACACCCAAAAATCAATATCTACAACCGCGCCCACTTTGCGAACAACCCTGCCGCACTTTGCATTCTCTGACCACGCCCCTTTTCCGCTGCGATTTTCGCCATTTTCAACGCTTTTTCATCGATTTTTTGCAGGTTTTGGAGCTCATCGGACATTTGCAACGATGAAAATCAATAAATCGATAAAATCATCACGGATTTCTTGGAAAATTGCCCTCGTTTCTCATTTAAATACACGATTTTCTCGCATTTTTTCTTATTGATTGATGTTTTTTTGCATTTTTTGTTGATTTTTTAGTAGGAAACCTATAGATTTTTCTTTTTTTTTTAGTATAATTTCACGGCTAGAATATGTTTTTTTAACAATTTCATGAAAAAATCCCACTGTAAATAATCGATTTTTTACGAATTTCCCCTCCCCAAGTGCCAGTGACTTTCCTGTTTTCACCTCCCCCAAAAAAAATAAGTGCTCAATTTTCTAATAAATTTTACGAGATTTCATCGATTCATTATGCTAAAAAAAAAAGGAAAAATGGCGAGTTTTATCACTAATCAGGTGTCGGAAATGTTTGTGATATGGAAATTTTCAAAAAGCCAGGAAAAAAATCAATAAAAAAAATCAATAAATTAGGCGGCATGAGTGGTTTTGTGAGTGTGGGCGGCCTCCTCTTGCTCCTCGTAGAAGGTGAGCACCAGTGGGAGCACGCAGAATATTAAGAGGACGCCTGAAAATTGAGGAATTATTGATTTTTGTAAATTTTTATCAATGGAGCGCAGTTGCATACCCAGAATAACCATCCAGACGGAGATGGAGGGCGAAGTCGGGGCTCGGGCGGTCACAAAGTGGAAGCCGGTGGTGTGACCGTCTTCTGGGAGGGCTTCTCGCACTTGTGCTGGAAGAAATTGAGGGTTATTGATTTTTTGTGAATTTGGAAGAGTCGGATTCTAGGCCATGGGTGATTTGGCGCGGGAATTTGAATTTTTCAGTGAAATTTGGTGAAAAATCGAGTTTTTTGATAGAAAATGGTGAAAAATCAATAATTTTGGCATTTTTATGAAATTGGAAGAGTCGGATTCTAGGCCAGAAGCGATTTAACGGTAAATTTGAACATTTTACAGTGAAAATTGATGAAAATAGCGAGTTTTGAGCTATTTTTCATGGAAATTCTGAAAAATCGATAATTATTGATTTTCGGCGATTTTGGAAGAGTTGAATTTTAGACCAGCGGTGATTTGGCGGGAAATTTGAAATTTTGTAGGAAAATTTGAATTTTACAGTGAAAATTGATGGAAAAACAAATTTTTTGATAGAAAATCATGGAGAATTGATAATTATTGATTTTTTGATAATTTTTGGATATTTTTTCTCCAATTTTTTATAATTTTTGATAAAATTGAGAAAAAATGTTGGAAAATCGATAATTATTGATTTTTTGTGAATGTGGAAGAGTCGGATTCTATACTCGCCGCACGCGACAGTAAGTGCGCTCCACTGGACAACTGGAGTTTTCTCGGCCACGGCCACCATCTCGAAATTCGCGCCACCGTTCAGAAAATTTCGCGGTAAAAAATCGATGGCCGCGGCCTAGAAAACTCCAAATTTCTCTTTCATTTCGGTCATTTTTCAGTGGAGCGCACTTACTGATGCGTGCGGCGAGTATAGGTCATCTGATTTTTTGATGCGATTTTTGATAAAAATGACAAAAAAGTCGATAATTATTGATTTTTCGACAGTTTTTCGAAAAATTCCTGGAAATTTTGAAGAAAATTGTCGAAAAATCGATAATTTTTGCACTTTTGCTCAAATTTTCTACTTTTTGAAATTGTGGAAGAGTTGGATTCTAGGCCATTAGTGCTTTTTCTAGATTTTTTGGACTTTTTGAATTTTTATCGATTTTTTGGATTTTTATAGGTTTTTTGCATGTAAATTTTAATTTTTCAGTACTTTTTGATTATTTTCACTTTGGAAATGCAAAAATCCTTATCACTTACCAATATTACTATCAGTTTTATGAAAAATATCCTCGACGCTCGGATCACGAGAGCCACGGCCTTGTAGAAGTGCTGTTTTGTCGTCAATGTCTGCAATTATTGATTTTTTTGTTATTATAAGATTTCTAATGGTGCAAGTGCGCTCTATTGGACAAAAACTGTCATTTTTGGCGCGAAATTTGAATTTTCTCGGTTTTTTTTCGTACCAATCAAAATATCGCCTTCATCCTCATCTTGACTGGAGGCCGCTTGTACTCCAAGAGCCATTCGCATGCGGCTCACGGGAATTTTGACCTTGGAAAGGGCCAGAAAGTCCTGCTCCGACACCATATTGTTGACTCGCTTGATTTCGGCGACCTAAAATCCGTATTTTGAGCAATTTTTTAGAATGAGCAATAAACTCACATTAACTTGATACTTAATAGCCAATTTATTCAGCGTATCTCCATTTTTCACTTTACGCTCGATGAACACAATGTCCTTGTAGGTGGGCGCGTCGTTCTGGAAGCCTTCTGATGAAGACGTGCGGATCGCACGACTTCTCATCGCGAACTGCTCCACAGAGCTGCCCTCTTTCATCGCCATCTCTAAAAATTGCCAAAAATTGTGGAAAAACGTGGCAGAAATCGATAATTCAAAAAAAAAATCAGTTGGAAAAAACGAGGGAGAATGCAAAACAGAGAGACGCAAAGAAATGGGTTACTGTAGTTCAAAGGAACATGAAGAAGGCGTAAATTGGGTCTCGACACGATAAATTTGGGCGGCTCAATTTTTTAATTTTTGGGGTCATTTTTTAGTTTTTCAATGGACTTTTTTATTGATTTTTCATTGATTTTCGCAGTTTTTTCTTTGATTTCGGCTTAAAAATTGCGGGAAATTCAAATTTTCAATTGATTTTTGTATAAAAAGTGCAGAAAATCGAGTAAAAATTTAAAAAATCGTATATTTCGAATTTTTGATAAATTTTCAGTGATTTTCGGGTATCTTTCTTTGATTTAGCATTAAAAATTGCAGAAAAATCGAGTTTCTCACAGATTTTCGCATATTTTGGGCCAAAAATACAGAATTCTGTCAAAAATTCCTCAAAATCAAAATTTTCGAATTTTTGATAAAATTTCTGTGATTTTTTGCCTTTTTTTCATCGATTTTGCATTAAAAATTTCAGGAATTCAAGTTTTTCACTGATTTTCCCAATTTTTGCGCAAAAAAGTACAAAAATTCATCAAAATTCATTAAAAAAACCCCCCGAAAACTGAAACATTTCTTCAAAAAACTATTATTTTTATCAATTTCCACTTCAAACTATACTAATCTATGTCTTTCTTTTCTTTCCATTTTCTTGATAACGCAAAAAAGAGAAAGTCATTACACCTGTTCCTATCAAAAACTCGTTTTCCACTGATTTACGTATGAAAAATGTTAAAAAAGTGATAAAAAATAACAAAAAATACCTTCAAACCCCATAAAACTATCAAAAAAGGATAGAACCCAAAAAATCAATAAAAAATCCCAAAAAATCGGGAAAAATCCACTCGCTTTGAAGCTTGCCAGGTGAGAAGCAGCCGCTTCGATGCATATCTCGTTTTTCCACGTAACAGAAAGGCGAAAAAAGCGCGAAGGAATCCGGAAGGGAGGCTGCTGGCGTGTTTGCCGACCGGCTGCCTTCTCTGCGCCCTCCGCTCGTTCGGGGGCCGCCCTTTCGCACACCGTGATCGATAAAGTGCGCTCTACCGAACACCCACCGCCCGCTTCATGTTTTTCCTTAATTTTATTACTTTTTCGGGGTTGCTACCGGAAAAATTTTGATTTTTTTCATTATTTCTCATTATTTTTATAGTTTTTCATATTTTTTTCATATTTCCAGGGTGCTATGCTTGGCAAGTGCATCAGAAAGGTCACCTCGATCGGTCAGTCGGTCCGCTTCAGCTCCGGTGATGTAAGAATTATAATTTCTCAATATTCTTTTAAAAAATTCTTATTTTTATCATTATAACAGGTCCAACGCGTCACTTTGATCCCCGGAGACGGAATCGGACCCGAAATCTCGGCCGCCGTGCAGAAGATCTTTGAGGTACCTGGAAATCACGAAGCCCCGCACATAAAACTTTTTCCAGGCCGCCAACGCGCCAATCACTTGGGATCCAGTGGATGTCACTCCGGTCAAAGGACGTGATGGTATTTTCCGCATTCCGAGCCGGTGCATCGAGCTCATGCATCAGGTTGGTGGGAGAAATAGGAATTTTGAAGATTCTGGTGGATTTTGGAGCATTTAACTGGATCAAAACCGAATTTCGGAGAATTTGGAGCAAAAATAGAGAAAAACCCACAAAATAGTGCGAATTTCGTCATTTTGATTATTCACAGCGCAGTGAAGTTATCTGTGGTCTAGAATCCAAAAATGGTCGCCAAGTGTACAACTATCGTAAAAACACAGAATTTCATCGAAAACAGTGGAAAATAGGATAATCGTCATTATTGACATCGAAGACCTGGAAATCTGGACGTCCAGAATGGTTTTGTCGCCAAAAATGAGCGAATTATCACATTTTCCACTATGGCCAGCCTTTTTTCGGATTCTAGGCTAACGATCTACATGACAATTGAGGAATCTTTGCTCAAAAATGCTCCAAAAGCACTTCCAATAAAATACACTATTTTTCAAACCCTACACCAACAAACCCCAATTCCAACCAACAAATTAATCAAAAATCCATATTTCCAGAACAAAGTCGGACTGAAAGGTCCACTCGAGACGCCAATCGGAAAGGGACACAGATCGCTGAACTTGGCCGTCCGCAAGGAGTTCAACCTGTACGCCAACGTGCGTCCGTGCCGTTCGCTGGAAGGACACAAGACGCTCTACGACAACGTCGACGTCGTCACGATCAGAGAGAACACGGAGGGAGAGTACTCGGGAATTGAGCACGAGATTGTGAGCGGAGTCGTCCAGTCGATCAAACTGATCACCGAGACCGCTTCTCGCAACGTCGCCAGCTTCGCTTTTGAGTATGCTAGACAGAATGGACGCAAGTGTGTCACTGCTGTTCACAAGGGTACGGATAGTTGGAAAAAATCGAAAAATATAGGGGAAATTGCGAAGAAAACTGCGAAAAATCGAGAGAAAACACAAGGAAATTGAAAATATCATAACTCCGCCCACAAATTCACATTCAAAGTGAATAGTCAGCTGCTCAGAAGCTTGTGGGCGGAGTTATGCTAAAATAAGTATTATTCATATATTCATACAGTAAAAATGCAGAATTTTCCATAAAATGTTCATAAAAATTCTGGAAAAGTTCATTTTGAACGAATTTTCAGTTTTATACTGAAAATGGTCTCAATATAAGCAACCAATTTTTCTATCAAATCATCCCCAAAAGGGCTAAAAATCGATTTTCTCGAATTTTCAAATCATTTTTAACACACTCATCCCGATTTTCTTCCAGCCAACATCATGAGAATGTCCGACGGACTCTTCCTGTCCATCTGCCGTGAGCAAGCTGCTCTCTACCCAGACATCAAGTTCAAGGAGGCCTACCTCGACACTGTCTGCCTCAACATGGTCCAGGACCCATCCCAATACGATGTCCTGGTCATGCCCAACTTGTACGGAGATATCCTCTCCGATCTGTGCGCCGGACTTGTTGGAGGACTCGGAGTCACCCCGTCCGGAAATATTGGAAAGGAGGCCGCTGTCTTTGAGTTTGTTTTGGAGCACTTTAAATGAGCACATTGCAATTTTTGTAGGTCTGTCCACGGAACCGCCCCTGATATCGCTGGACAGGACAAGGCCAACCCGACTGCTCTTCTTCTTTCGGCTGTTATGATGCTCCGTTACATGGTGAGCTCATGAGCAATTTTCGAAGCTGAAATGCTAATTTTTCAATATTTTAACAAAAAACATTAAAAATTGGAAAACCGAAAATTTTGATTCTGGACACGCTCTTCGTTCGAGCACAATTAGCTCCGCCCATGATTTCAACGATTTGGATGCGGAGCTTTCTTGAATGATTTTCAAAACTCGAAATTTCATAAACAAGCTCCGTCCCTGTGTAAAACGGCTCTTTCAGTTGTTATAATGATTGATGGACGAGAAGTTTTATAATTAGGGACGGAGCTTTTTCATTGAAAAATTTGAGTTTTGAATAAAAATGATGGAAAATGGAGGTTTTTGCTATTAAAGATCAATTATTTTTCAAAAATTGTGCAAAAATCGAACAAAAATAGTCCCAAATTCAAACCCCGCCCTCAAAACTATTACAAACTTCATTGGTTTGTCGAAATTGTGTCTGAAATAGTCCAAAATGAACAAATTCATAAGCTCCGCCTCTAAATATGGAATGGACTCTTTCAGAAATTATTGAAGCTACTATTAAAGCACAAGCCCCGCCCTTAAAACTAATAAAATGTTGATTAGTTTCTCTCGAAAAAAAAATTGAGGAGCTCAAAAAGGCTTTTTTTTTGTTAGCTCCGCCCCTAAATTTACAAAAATTAGCCACGCCCCTAAAACAACACTATCAAAATAAGTGAATATTACAGAACCTCCCAACATACGCGAACCGCATCGAGAAGGCCGTGTTCGACGCGATCGCCGACGGCCGTGCGAAGACCGGCGACCTCGGTGGCTCCGGCACGTGCTCCTCGTTCACCGCCGACGTTTGTGCTCGCGTCAAGGACCTCCAATAAATCCGATTTTTGAAAAAAAAAAATTTCCCCTTTTTTCCCATCTTTTTGTTTTCCTTCAGGCTAATGTTTTAACAAAAGTAGTGAAGCCCCTTTATTGTATAGATTTTTTTTTAATTTTTTTTCGTTTTCCCTACTCTGACACGCCCACTTTTTATGTCTTTTATTGCTTTATCCCCCCCTTTTCCCTGTTTTCTGACGAAAATTTTCAAATTTTTTTGGAGAATTTCTTTCCACTCAATCGCATAAAATCACGAATTTTTAGAACTAAACATTTAATTTTATACCAGTTTATTCAGAAAAAATATATCACAATAATATAGCAAAATGTACCCAAAAAATTCAAAATTTTCAAAAAAAAATTAGGAAAAAAAAGAATCCTAAACAATAGAGTCACCCGTATTTCAATCATCCTTATGCCAAACTTGAGGGGGGAATTTTAAAAAATTAGAAAGTGGGAAAAAATCAATAAAAAATCGATAAAATAGGAAAAATTCAAAGTTTTTGCATATCAAAAATCTCGTCCTCATCCTCATCGTCCGATTTGTACAGCGGAATTCGTTCGAAGCCTTGTTTTGAGCCGATTCCTGAAAAAACAGTAATTTTGTGAAAATAGCATTTATTGATTTTAGGGAAAATTTTGAAGTTTTTGGGAAAATTAATGAAAAATTGAAAAAAAAATTTTTTTTTTTGAAAAATCGGAAAATTTGAGAAATTTGAAAAAAAAATCAATAATTTCCATTATAATTTCTATTTTAAATTTTCAAAAATTTTCTAGAATTTATTGATTTTCTAACAATTTCTCCAATTTTTCAAAAATCACCAAAATTCCCACAAAAACTACAGTAACCCTTACCATTAAAGAATCCCCTTCTATTCAGTACAGAAGTGACTCTCTGTCTGCACATAAAAGTGCACGCGATTATCATCAGAATCGATGCGACTGTTATAATGAGCATATTCGACGATTGCACTCCAATGAACTTTTCCGACGTCGGAGAGCGGTCAGAGATCTGCAAAAAAACGATAAATTAAGGGGGGGTACTGTAGTTAGGGAAGGGGGTACTGTAGCTAGGAAATGGGGTTACTGTAGCTGTGAAGGAGATTACTGTAGCTAGAATGGAATTAGGAAGAGATTACTGTACTAGAGGAGGAGTACTGTAGTTGGGGATTGAATACTGTAGTCATAAAAAATTTTGTAGAGGTTACTGTAGTTATAAATGGATTACTGTAGCTAGAAACTAATTAGGAAGAGATTACTGACGCTGAAAATGGATTACTGTAGCTCTGGACATTTTTTTTTCAATTTTCCAAGATTACTGTAGTTTTACGGGTTGTTGTTTGCAGATATTACACAATGATTGAAGCTACAGTAATCCAATATTCATATTTTCTACAGTAATCTTTATCTCTTCAAGACCCAAACTTTTATATTAGGATTACTGTAGTTTGTAATATTTGGTGTTTGCAGATCATTTTATCTACAGTAATCCTCATGATGAGGACCTCATCACAATTTTCTAGTTATCGTCTACAGTAATCTTGTCTAGCTACAGTAACCCTCTACTTTTCGAGACCCAGTTTAACATTTCTACAGTAATCTTGTCTATCTACAGTAATCCTATTCCTTTCGAGACCCATAGTTCGAAATACGGATTACTGTAGTTTGTACTGCTCGGTGTTTGCAGACAATTGAATCTACAGTAATCCCTATTCGAACGTTTTCGTTAGTTCTACAGTAATCCACTTACCTCCAAGATCCACATTTCCCTTTTTCTACAGTAATCTTGTCAAGCTACAGTACTCCAATTTCCCTTCAAGACTCTACTTTACTCTTTTTTGAATTTTCTACAGTAATCTTCATCTTTCTAAGACCAAACTTAAGACTCAGAGACCAATCAACAGTAATCATGTCTATCTACAGTAATCCTTTTCTCTTCGAGACCCCAATTTCCCTATTTTTCTTCACTCACCACAACAGCAAACTGTGCATGCATCTGTCCCCCCGGAGTTCTAACTTTCACAAGATGCTCTCCATTGGGCAGTGGCACAAACCGCCTTCCTCCAATCAGCGGCAGTCTCTTGTGCTGATGGTCCACTGAAACACTCATTCCGTCGGCCCCGCCCACAATTCGGACTCCGCGAGCTCTTTCCGTTAGTGCCGCTTTAATGGCTCGTTGATTCTCACTGTACAGGTGGCCACTGGCCATGTTCTCATAGCAACAGCCGATTTGCACAAGGAGTGCGTCCAGTTTGTCGGTGGCGTCTGGAAAAAACTCGCGTTTTTGAGCAATTTCAGTGTTAGATTCGTGATCTTCATGAAATTTGGAGTAATTTGATACCCATATTGACTATATTTTGAAAAATTGAAATTTTGAAAATTTTTGAAATTTAGGTGTTGGGTCTCGCCACGAAAACCCTTAAAACTCAAATTTTCAGCATTTTCTTGTTAGATTCGTGTTCTTTATAAAATTGGGAGCAATTTGATACCCATATTGACTATATTTTGAAAAATTGAAAAAGTTTCCAATTTTCAAAACTTGGGTGTTGGGTCTCGCCACGAAAACCTTCAAAACTCAAATTTTCTGCATTTAATCAGTGGGTTTATATTCACCATTCAATTCTGCGTAATTTGACACCCATATTGATATCATTCTAAGAATTTTGAAATTTTGACCAATTTTCGTGGCGAGACCCAAAAAAGCGCGCGAAAATCAAAATTTGTTAAAATATAGTCGATATGGGTATCAAAATGCTCCAAATTACATGGAGAATTTAAAGCGATAAAGGAAATTCGAATTTAAGACGATTTAGAAGATGTTGGTGGGGGAGAAACAGAGATTTTAAAAATTGATGATTCGTGTAGTTCTCGTGGACAAATTTCGCAAATTTTGCTTATTTTCGAATTCACCGTTGAATTTGGAGTAATTTGATACCCATATCGACTATATTTAAAAAAAATTTGAAATTATGAAAATTTTCGAAATCGGAGGTGTTGGGTCTCACCACGAAAACCTTCAAAACTCAAATTTTCCGAATTTTCTTGTCGGATTCGTATTCTTCATAAAATTCGAAATAAATTTGATACCCATATCAATGCACTTTTGAGCATTTTGAAAAATTTCAATTTTCGCGCGCTTTTTTGGGTCTCGCCACGACAAGTTGGTCAAAAATTTGAAAATGCTCAGAACCATATCGATATGGGTATCAAATTGCTCCAAATTTTATGGAGAACTCGAATATTATGGTAAAAATTGAGTTCGAGCACAAACTAAGGAAAATAGAGCAAAAAAAAAACCCACGATCAACGCCAGATTTGTCCATTCTCGACGCATTATCGCTCCAGGAGAACCCTTTAATCGCCTCCTTTTCAGTGGGAAATCCCTTGGCACATCCCTCCTGCTCCGTGGCCTTCATAATATCATGCTCCGATCGATACTTCTCCGCAATATCTCTTCCAATGCCCAGCGTCTCGTTGATATAACGAACTTTCATTCCACCCGTCGCCAAAATCACCACAAAATCAATTTCCGGCACCGCGGCGACGGCTTCATCGAATAGCATTTTGAATGGCGAAATGGTGTCGTAGTCATGGCAGTTGAGTTGGGTGTGCGGGATTTCCGGCATGAACACCAACGTGGATTGCTCCAGAATCCCCCAGAATTCTGATTTGGTGTCGGGGTTACAGTAGGTCGACATCATCTCGTACGCCATTGCTTCTGTTCTCTGAAATTGAAAAATTTTGAAAAAAAAAAAATTTTTTTTCCAAAAAAATTTTTTTTCGAAAATTCAATTTCGTGGTGGGACCCAAATCTTGACTTCTAATGATTAGCATCGTGTTCTCCATTCAATTTGGCGTGATTTGACACCCATATCGACCCACTTCCGATCATTTTGAAATTTTCGATATTTTCGTGGCGGGACCCAAAAAGCGCGGGAAAACTCAAAACTGTCAGAATCTTGTCGATATGGGTATCAAAATGCTCCAAATAACACCGAGAACTCGAAACTAACAATAAAATTTGAAAATTCAAAATTTTGAAGGTTTTCGTGGCGAGACCCAACAGCGTTTCAAAAAATTGAAAAATGTTCATATTGCTCCGAATATAGTCGATATGGGTATCAAATTTCTCTAAATTTTACAAGGAATTCAAATATTAGAGTGTCATTCGTGTACTTCTCTCGAAAAACTAAGAAAACATGAAAATCTCACCTTCTCAACAGCAACTACCAGCGTATATGGCGGTTTTCCAGATCCCATCAGGTAGAACTTGTTGGCGCCACGTGTCACCTCCTGCACACACTCATTTCGTTCCAATTCTGCCACTGCCGCACTTAAACTTTTATCAGAATTAGAATAGGCTCCGCCCCTTTGAATAAACCTGGTGACGTGGATGAGTTGATCGGGTGTGAAATGGTCTCCTGGATGGGCGGATGGGACAACGGAATACTCACTGACGCTGTCCTTGATCAGCTCGTTTTTGATCATCTGGAAAAGGCGGGAAATTGAAAGGAAAAAACGCTTTTTAATGTATGTTGTGCGTCAAAAATACGCTTCAAAATGTAATAGTGCGTTTGGAGCGTGTTTTGAGGTACAATAATGATAAGGAGCGTGTTTTGATGAACAACTAGAGTTAGAAGCGTGTAAAGCGTGTTTTAACGCATTGGGAGCGTGATATGTCGCACAACTGCAATGAGGAGCGTGTTTCAACGCACATCTATGAATAGGAGCGTGTTTTTGACGCACAACTATGATGTGGAGCGTGTTTTGACGCACAAAAGCGTATATCGACGCATTACTATAATCAGGAGCGCGTTTTTACGCACTACTCCAAGAAAAGCGTGTTTTGACGCACTAAGAGCGTGTTTTGACACACTAAGAGCGTGTTTTGACGCACTACTCCCAGAAAAGCGTGTTGTTGACGGACTAGAAGCGTGTTTTGACACATTGGGAGCGTGTTATGACGCACAACTACAATCAGGAGCGTGTTTCGACGCATAACTAAAATAAAAAGCGTGTTTTGAAGCACAACTATAATAAAGAGCGTATTTTGACGCACAGCTATGATGAGAAGCGTGTTTTGACGCACAAAAGCGTATTTCGACGCACAACTATAATTAGGAGCGCGTTTTGAAGCACAACTATAATAAAGAGCGTATTTTGACGCACAACTATGATGAGAAGCGTGTTTTGACGCACAAAAGCGTATTTCGACGCACAACTATGATTAGGAGCGTGTTTTGACGCAAAACTATGATTAGGAGCGTGTTTTGACGCACTATCATAGTTAGGAGCGTGTTTTGACGCACAAAAGCGTGTTTTTGACGCATAAAAGCGTGTTTTGACGCACTACTGAAATTAAGAGCGTGTTTTAACGCACAAAAACGTCTTTTAACGCACAAAAAACATTCAAACATCAAAAAAACACTAAAAAAACACATTTTTCATCTCAAAACCCCAACAAGTTCCGTTCACTCACATCGGCAATAGTGCCCACCGTGGCCGCCTTCTTCTCGAGCTCATTGGCATCACATCCGACTGAAATTCCCAATTCGAACGCCTTCTTCAGTTGCAAATCATCCACTCGAAGTGCCATTTTCGACTCGAGCAACTTTCGACCGCATTGCACATGTGCTCCGAGAGCCTTGAGCAGTGATTCGTCCATTTTGGTCTTGTCAAAGAGGCGGGGCTCGTTTTCCGAGATACTGAATGTCACAGTTTCCACGGAGCCCTCGCTAATTATGAGCACTGCTTGTGGGTCGAAATCCGAGAGTCTCTAAAAGTTACATTGCGTAAAAGTGTGCCGCGGATTGCAAAAATTTACATTTTTCAATTCCGATGTCATATTGGGGAGGAGCATCAGGGAAACATCCTTATCGATTATGAAATCTCCTTTGCATGTCAGAACTGCCAGTTTGTCGATGACTTTTGAGCCGCTGAAAAGTTGAGGGGTTGATTTATTGATTTTCGTAATCTCTATAAAATTTGGAGTGATTTGATACCCATATCGATGCACTTTTGAGCATTTTGAAAATTTTTCAATTTTTTGAGACGCTGTTGGGTCTTGCCACGAAAACTGGAAAACTTGCGTTTTCCGGTTTTTAGTGTTGCCATTGTGTTTATCGTGTTATTTGAAGTAATTTGATATCAATATTGACTAGGTTTGGGTGATTTTAAATTTTGGCGCGCTTTTTGGGTCCCGCCACGAAAGTCGGTCAAAAATTGGAAAATGCTCTGAAGTAGGTCAATATGGGTATCAAATAACTCCAAATTCAGTAGATAATAAGAATTTGCCAACGAAATTTTGGTATTGAAGGTAGATCACAAAAAACACCATTTTTGCAGTGGAGTTTCACAACGAAAACCTCCAAACTTCAATTTTTCGCATTTTCAGTGTCAGTTTCGTGTTCTCCAGGAAATTCAAAGTGATTTGATACTAAAATCGATGCATTTTTAAAAATTTCAAATTTTCGCGCGCTTTTCATGGGTCTCGCCACGAAAATAGGTCAAAAATTGAAAACAGCTTGGAAGTGGGTCGATATGGGTATCAAATTAAAGGAAATTGAACGGGGAGTTCGAATTTGGAAATGAAATTTGGATATTGAAAGTGTACGATGAGAAATTTAAGAAAATGTGGAAAATTTTGGGAAAAAATTTGAAAAATCGCAAAAAAAACTGAAAAGAACTCACATCTCATCAAAAGCGAGCACTGCAATCCGGTTGCTTCCTCTTCCTCTCACATACATTTCTGCCTTCGTCTCATTATCCCCACAAGCCAAAAGCGTAATATCATGCCGAGCAGCCCTCTGTCCAGCGACTACAGTAACCGTGAAACTATCCGACTCCAATCCCCTTGCTGTTACAGTAACCTGATGATCACCAGGTGGAAGAAGTCTCCAATACTCTCCAGATTCAGTGGATATCACATCCTTTCCAGTATCCACAGATATGGTGGAATTCGCCACCGTATTATTATTCCGATCCAAAATGAGCCCGGTGACTCCGGTGAGCCCCATCTCCATAAAAGAGAGCATTGCGAACTGGTGCTCCTCCCAGAGCTTCGGGAGCATGTCGTCGGTGGGGAACTTGAAGCAGCCCATTTCCACTGTTATTTCGAGACAGTTCGTGTGCTCGTATTGCCAGTCTTGCATTCCGCCGGCCAGGTGGTACCAGCCGGCGCCGTTTGTGATGCCGTTGATGAAGTTGTCGCCGTCGGCGGAGAGACCGCATCTGGAGATGGATTGGGTTTATAGTTGGAGAAGGTTGGGGATAGATATAATAATTTCAGTGTTAGATCTAGTAAATTTGAAGTTAGATCTAGTAAATTCAAAGTTAGATCTAGTTAATTTGGAGTTAGATCTAGTAAATTTGGAGTTATATCTAATTTTATCTAATTTACTATCAGTTTGATTCAGAAATTTGAACTTTTTCCTACTAGATTTTAGAACTAGTAACTTCAAAGCTTTATCTAGCTCAAAAATTAGTTAGCTTTTATATAGTTGAAGGTGAATCTACTAAATTCTGAATTAGATCTAATTCATTGCTTAATCTGAATTAGATCTATTTTCTAAACGAACCTGATTTCAAATGCTAAAAATTAATTTTTAACAATTCGTAAAAATTCAAATGCGCTCTATTGAACATCGACATTTTGTCGTCTTTTTGTATTTTTTTTCAATTTTATCAATTTTCTGAATAATCAATATCACAATTTTATCGATTTTATTGATTTTCTATAGACTTTTTCAAAATTTCCATAATTTTTGCAAATTATCGATTTTTCTCACCTTCTTCCAGTTTTCCACATCTTGGTGTGAGCCCGGGCGTATCGATAACTGAGCTCCACGAACAACTTGTCGTCGGCGCTCTGAAAATATTGATTTTTCGGAATTTCAAAAAATTCTGTGGAAAAATATCGATTTTTGTGGGTAAATCATTGATTTTCGGGGAAAATCGCAGATTTCTACGAAAATATCGATTTTTGACCTTAACTTTATAAAAAAAATCATAATGTTTTATCGATTTTATCGATTTTAGCACCAAAACTTCCATTCTAACTGCAAATTCGCTCTACCGCGAACATTCTCAATAGAGCGCACTTGCCTATTCTCGTCAAAAACTCACCGCCGTATAAATCCCGTCCCCGCCGGTCACCGAGTCATCGTAAGGGTAGTTGGCCACCAGACTTCCTGGAAAAATCGATAATTACCAATATTTTATGAAATTTTGTCGGAATTTTTTGAAAAAGTCAATACCTCCATGCAAATTGGTGCTCAACACGAACGGATAGGCTTGGAGCCACGCCATCACTGCTACATTCTCTCTGAAAATCGATAAAATTTTTTGAAATTTTTGAAAAAATCGATAATTTCAAATAAACTTTTCGGGGTCCGTGCCACCGGAGCTCTCTCGGTGCTCCGGGTACTTGGTGGGGAAATTTCGGTTCAAATCCACATCGTTGGCATTGGAGCGACCCTGAATTATCGATTATTGATTTTTTGAATTGGGTTTTTATGAAAATTTTGTGATTTTTCTCGAAAAATTGATTTTTTTGTAACAGTGTGTGATTTTTGAGAAGAAAAGTAAGTTTTTGAAGAATTTATTGATTTTTTGTGGGGAAGTATTGATTTTTCTGAAATTTATAAAATTTCCAGTAGGAAATGTAGATTTTTTGAAGTTTTTCGAATTTTTGTTAAAAAATGTCGATTTTTCTTACAATTTCATCAATTTTCCACCAAAGATATTGATCTTTCCATATTTTATCGATTTTTTCTTGAAAATTGTCGATTTTCTTAAAATTTCATGAATTTCCATCGATTTTTCTCAAAATCATCGAATTTTTTTTTTAGAAAATTACCACTTTTTCATCGAAATTTCATTGATTTTCATCAAAATTTCATCGATTTTTTCGAAATTTTATCAACTTTATTGATTTTTCTAAAGCTTTATTGATTTTCATCAAAATTTCATCGATTTTTCTCAAATTTTATCCATTGTCTCACCATCGCTGATATCCTATCCCCTGGAAATCCTTTTTCATATCCATCCGGATTCATGGATGGCATCAGATGGAAGCGAGCATTGTTGACCAGCTGAAAATCAATTTTTCATTAAAAAATCGATAAGCCACGCCCCTTTTCACTTACATCTGTCAAATACTTATTCTTTCCGTAGTTGAGGCACAGAATTTCAATGAGGTACAGGACGGCTTCTCTTCCCACTACCTGAAAAAATTGATTTTTTGAAAAAAATTTTTTTTTTTTTTAATTTTTAAAGAAAATTTTTTTTTCCAAATTTTTTTCACTACAGTAATTTGTTTACCTCATTTCCATGCATATTTCCGACAATTTTGAGCTCGGGCTCCAAAATCTCGTGCTCCGTGGGCTTGTCGCTGACAATGAGCACCCAGAGCTCTCTTCCTTCTACTGATTTGCCGGCAGAGTACAAATGAGTGATATTCGGGTAGTTTAGACGGGTTGCCTACAAGAAAAATTGAAATTTTTGAATGGGATTACTGTATTAAAGGCGCATACCTTTAGCCAAGCGGTCATTTCGTTGTAATTGTGGTTTTTGATTTTCGTCGAGTTCACATTGATGAAATCGCCCACTCTGAAGGAGAAATTGTTAAAGAAAATCGATAAAATTTCTATAATTTTGATGAAATTCTGATAAAGATCGATAATTTTTCCACAAAATCGATATTGTTATGAGAAATTTCGAGGAAATTTGAAAAAATCAATGATTTTTCGAAAAATTTAGTAAAATTTTGAAAAAATCGATAAATTTTAAAGAAAATCAATGATTTTTCGGAAAAATGGGTAAATTTCGGATAAAAATCGATACTTTTTCGGGAAATTTGGTGAAATTTCGATAAGAACCGATAAATTTAAAAGAAAATCGATATTTTTTATGAGAAATTCAAAAAATCGATAATTTTTTAAGAAAAACACTAAATTTTTTGAAAAAACCGAAAAAAAAACTTCACGAAAATCAATGAAATTTTTCAAAAAGTCATAAATTTTCATTAAAAATCAATACCTTTATATCGAAATTCTGTAAAAATAAAAACGATAATTTTGAAGAAAATCAATTAAATTTCATCAAAAATCAATATTTTTCCAAAATTTCAGGAAAATTCCCGAAAAACCATAAAATTTTCTCAAAAATAATCAATAATTTCCCTCAAAAAATCAATAAAAAAAACCAACTTCTCCTTCATCGTCTCCCAAGTCGGAAAAAATGTCGTGTTCGTTTTGTCATTTCCAAAATATCGAGTGAGAGCGTCGTGCTGAAAACTTCCAAATTTTTGAAAATATTATCGATTTTTAGTTATTGATTATCGATTTTTCCTAAAATTTCTCAATGGAGCGCATTTTCACCTCGGCCATCTGCATTTCCTGTTCCGACGCAAAAATGTCGGCCTTCCATGAGAGATCTTGTTGGGCCCACGTGGAAATTACCAGGAGAAAGAGGAAGCGAGACATTCCTGGAAGGATATTGATTTTTTCGGGTGGAAAAAAAAAAAGAAAAATATGAGTTACTGTAGGAGTTTAAAGGCGCAGAGGGGAACAATAGGGGAAAAGTAGTTACTGTAGTAATTTAAAGGCGCAGAGTGAAAAAATTGAGAGAAAAAAGTGGTTACTGTAGATATTTAAAGGCGCAGGGTGAAAAATGATGGAGAAAAAGATAGTTACAGTAAGAATTTAAAGGCGCAGGGTAAAAAATGAAGAAAACAGTTACAGTAAGAAATTAAAGGCGCATAACAACAAAATTTTGAATTGCATAACAACATAATTTGGAATTTTCCCGTTACTGTACCTATTTAAAGGCGCATAATAACAAAAATCAAAAATTTCTCGGTTACTGTACATACTTAAAGGCGCAGAACTCCCAAATTCATCAATTTATCAGTTACTGTAGATGTTTAAAAGCACATCTAACCAGAAATTAAGATTTCTCGATTACTGTACATATTTAAAGGCGCATTACTTTCAAATTCATTAATTTCTCAGTTACTGTATATTTAAAGGCGCATAACTTCCAATTTCACCAATTTCTCGGTTACTGTACACATTTAAAAGAACATAATGACAAAAATCAATATATTTGCAATTACTGTACTTATTTAAAGGCGCATAATAACAAAAATCAAAAATTTCACGGTTACTGTACATATTTAAAGGCGCATAACTCTCAAATTTTTCAATTTCTCAGTTACTGTACATATTTAAAAGCGCATCTACACAAAAATTACGATTTTTGATTACTGTACATATTTAAAGGCGCATAACTCGAAATTTCATCAGTTTTTTGGTTACTGTAGATATTTAAAGGCGCATAACTCTCAAATTCATCAATTTCTAGATTACTGTACAAATTTAAAGGCGCAAGCATTTTCCCAACACAGAGAAAAGGGGGGGGGGGGGGGGGGGGGAAATGGAAAGCGCCGAAAATATTGCTATGACAGCTTGTGGTGGGCCATTTTTCTTGTTTATGTAGGTGAATGTAAACATTCGGAGAGGGAATTTTTAGTTTTTTTTTGTTGGGAAAAGTTTTTTTAAATATAAAATTTTTTAGAATTTTATTTTGTGAAAAACTATTTTTTATAGTAAAAAGAAAAAAAGCAAAAAAGATGAGAAAAAACAAAAAAGTCTACAAAAAACCATCAAAAACCAACAAAAACCAACACAAAACAACACAAAACAAAAAAAATCCAATTCAAAACAAAAAAAAGCTACCATCAATTTAAAGGCGCATGACAAAAACCAATAAACTTTTAAAGGCGCATAACACCTTTCTCACTAATTAAACCAAAATTCTCCCGATAATTCATCGAAATTCGACAAAAAAGTTCCAATTCACCACTTGGCCCGGATCAATCAATCCTCGCGCGGGGGCGAGAGAGTGTGCGGAATGGAGAGGGTGCAGACGGCGGACAGTTCGTCGATCGGCAAACAGGCGGAAAAAGGCGGTGGAGACGCAGAGGGTTATCAAATATGGATGGCGCTAGTTTTGAATGCGAATATGTGAACTTTTTTATTTTTCCTCTTTTTTGTCGTTTTTTGCACTAAGATGAACGCTTTTTATAAGCTTCTTTCAAGCAAATATCATGTAAATCCTTATTTTTATTCATAGAAGCTTTGAAAATGTATTTTAGCACCAAAAATAGTTGAAAATGTGTCAAAAACCCGGGAAAAATCACAAAAATTACTAAATTTTCACAGTTTTTGCTATTTTGATTTTTGGGTTTTGGGTCTCGCCACGATCACCTCCAAAACCTGAAAATTTTTCATTTTTCTCATCACAATTGTTTTCTCCATAAAATTTGAAGTAATTTGATACCCATATCGACCTATTTCCGAGCAGTTTGAATTTTTCAGATTTTTTGAAAAATTGAGTTTTGGGTCTCGCCACGATTACCATGAAAAAGTCAGATTTTCTAATTTTTCTCACCGGATTCGGTTTCTCCATAAAATTTGGAGTTTTTTGATACCCATATCGACCTATTTCCGAGCAACTTGAAATTTTTCAAAATTTTTGAAAATTGGATTTTGGGTCTCGCCACGATCACCTTCAAAACTTCATTTTTCTTGATTTTTCTTATCAGAATCGAGTTCTACATAGAATGTGGAGTTTTTTGATACCCATATCGACAATGTTCTGTGAAATTTGAATTTTTCAGAATTTTTGAAAAATTGAGTTTTGGGTCTCGCCACGATTACCTTCAAAACCTCAATTTTATCATTGTTATCAATGAAATCGAGTTTTCCATAAAATTTGGAGTATTTTGATACCCATATCGCCCTATTTCCGAGCAGTTTGAATTTTTCAAATTTTTGAAAAATTGGATTTAGGGTCCCGCCACGATTACCTTCAAAACTACGAGTTTTTTAATTTTTCTTATCAAAATTGTTTTTTCCATATAATTTGGAGTTATTTGATACCCATATCGACCTATTTTCAAGCATTTTGAATTTTTCAAATTTTAGAAAAATTGAGTTTTGGGTCTCGCCACGATCACCTTCAAAAAGTCAAAATTTCTCATTTTTCTCATCAGAATCGAGTTCGCCATAAAATTCGGAGTAATTTGACATCAATGTCGATGTAAATCTGAAAATGTCAAGTTTTGATCTTTTTTGGGTCCCACCACAAAAAAGATCAAAAATTTCAAATTGCTCAGAAGTACATCGATATGGGTATCAAATTGCTCCAAATTGAATGGAGAACTCGAATTTGAAAAGGAAAATTGAAAATATGGGGAGACAAAGGTTTTATCAGGAAAATTTCAAAAAAAAAATAGAAAAAACGGATTTTAAGTCCAAAAAGCTGCAAAAAAGTTTTCAAATAGGGGGATTTCTTATGTTTCATGTTATTTCAATTCCACGTGGAAGAAACCTCAAAAAAAATATAGAAATCCAGGGGTGCCACGTGGCACCCTGCCCCCGACCTGCCACGTGGCACCCCACTCCACTTCCCGGGTCAATTTTCTGTCGATGTGGAGGGAAGGAAACAAGAAACCAATCAGTTTATAATCTTCTCTTATTTCTCGGGCTCCAGCTCCACTGCTCCGATGCTCCCAGCTCGACAGTGCTCTCGGATGCCGCGCAAAAGCTAAAACTATATTTAACAATAGTGAGTTGACCGCGACGCAACCGCAACGCAACTGATGGGTGTTTTTGCAGAATTTATGAAGAGTTCGACGTTAAAATTAGTTGGCTTCAAAGACAAAATGGATCTGTGGGCATTGAACTTTTTTTTGGATTGGACTTTCTGAATGAACGTTTGAGTATTGTTGGGGTTGTTGGGGGTTGTTTAAGTTGGGAATTGGTAATGGAATCAGTTGTGAGATCGGTATTGACTTCGGTAGTTTCTTCGGCGATGACTTCGGCGGTGTAATCGGCAGTGACTCCGGTAATTGAATCTGTGATGCCTGTGGTAGTGAATCCGGTAACTGAACTGCTGATTACTCCGGTAAAGACATCGGCTATCAAATTGGATATTACTCCGGTGACATCGGCTATGATATTGGCAATCGAATCGGCAATTACACCGGCCATTACTCCAGCTGTGAATTCAGTTTTCGCTCCGGCCATCAATCCGGCAATGACTCCAGTAATGAGACCGGCCATTATTCCGGATATTACTCCGATAATGAAACCAGTTATAACTCCAGCAATCAGTCCGGCAATGAAACCGAGCACTACTCCGGCTATGTCACCGGTCATCACTTGGGCAGCCACTTCGGCAATAACATCGGTAATGCAACCGGTAATGATATCGGCTATTGAACCGGTAATCAAACCGGCTATGACTCCGGTAGCGGTGATGTCTCCGGCAATGGCATCGGCAATGATTCCGGTCACTACTACGGCAGTGACATCACTAGTGACTCCGGCTATGAAAACGGTAATCAATCCGGCTATTACTCAAGCCATCACTTCGGTTATAACATCGGCTATCACTCCGGTAGTTACTGCGTCAATGAAACCGGTAATGACTCCGGTAATGAATCCGGTAATGATTCCGGCCGTAACATCGGCCATTACTCCGGTAATGACTTCGGTAAAGGCATCAGTAATGAGTTCGCAAATGGCTCTGGCTATGATTCCAGCTACCACTCCGGCAGTGACTCCAGCTATTACTCCAACCATCATTTCGGTAATGACTTCAGCTATATCTTCGGTCATTACTCCGGCACTGACATTGGCTATGACACCGGTAACTACTCCGGTAATGGATTCGGTAAAGACTATTACTCCATCTTTACTCCGGCTATTACTCCGGCAATGACTCCATCCTTACTCCGGCCATCCTTCCTTCCATTCCTCCTTCCATCCCTCCTTCCATCCCTCCTTCCATCCCCACTTTTATCTCTCCACAATCCTCCCCCTCCCCCAAAACCAACCAACACTCATTCCCCTTGCCACGTGGCACCTCACCATCCATTTCCCCCCTTCCATACCAATTTTATTTCTCCAAAACCGCTTCCCCAATGATGGTCGATTGCAACATATTCCGCTGTTCCGTCCTCTTTCTTTTCTTCGCCGTTTTATTGATCTCCGGTGCGAGATTATTGATTTTTTTTCATCGATTTTCATTGATTTTCAGGAAATTCTGATGCTCAAAATGGTCTAGAAGCTCAAGGAGCTCCAGGAGCCCTGGAGCACATTGAGCACACGGAGCAAATGGAGCATTTTCGTGAAATTCGAGCTCCAAATAAGAAAAATAGCACAAAAAAGGCGAAAAATTCGAAAAAATACACTGTTTTGCCAAAAAAAGCAGCGTTTGCGGTAGTGACGGCCGCCAGATTTAAGTGAGTTCGGTGGAGCACGATTGCATTTTTCTGAAAAATTTTTATTACAAAAATAAGATAATTTTCAGTATTCTGGTGATTGGTGGCTCGTTCAATATGGTCTTTTCGCTGGTCAATTTGATTTTGGGATTGGTCAATTTTTATCTGCTTTTTGGAAGGGTGGGTTTTAGTTTTTTCAGTTTTTCCAGTTTTTCAGAGGTTAAATGTGGTTTTTAGAAGTTTTCCTTGTTGAATTCGTATTCTCCATTGAATTTGGCGTAATTTGATACCCATATCAACCATGTTCTGAAAATTTTGATTTTTGACTTTTTGGCGCGCTTTTTGGGTCTCACCACGAAAACCTTGAAAATGCATAATTTTTGAATTTTCTTTTCGGATTCGTGATTTCCTTAAAATTTGGCGTAATTTGATACCCATATCGATGTAGTTCTATAAAATTTGATTTTTGGCGCGCTTTTTGGGTCTCGCCACGAAAAGATCAAAATTTTCAAATTACTCAGAACTGGGTCGATATGGGTATCAAATTACTCCAAATTTTATGGAGAACACGAATTCAATAAGAAAAATTAGAACATCTCAAGTTTTCTCTTGAAAAAAATGGAAAAAACAAAAAAAAAATTTTTTTTCAAATTTCAGTACGACCTTCGCCTGCGTCAAATCTGCGCCAAAGTGCACATCGCCGTAGAGGAAATGTCGAGCCGTGATATGCACCCAAAAATCAAAATGGCTCTTTCCCGAACATTCGTCCCCGAAGATAACCTGTTCGCCGAGGTGGTTCAGTTGCTCCGCGAGCCCAGCCCACTTTTTGACAGTGCCAATGGGTTGCTCAACGGTCAGAAAGAGGCACGTCTTCGGAAAACGACGTCTTCTGGAGTGAAGGAGAAGAAAAAGTAAAAAGTTTTTATTATTATGAGCACTTGATGTTTTGTACAAAAATAAAGTCTACCCGGTTATCGGGCCACTTATCACGTCTCCGTTGAATTTTTGGACTTCTGGAGCACTGACTTCTGGAGCAGATTCTGACGGCTTCAAGCCTATCAAATCCTTGGCACCCTCGATCAACTTTGTGCCATTCAAATTCTCACTGATCCACGTCTTCGAGGTGTTCATAAAAGAGCCCGAGTGCTCTTTCGTCTCGTCCCATGCGTTGCTGAAGAATTCGCCGGTGCTGAAATAATATTGACGTCTTCTGATGTGAAAACGGGATTCTGCTGAGGATTTGAAATCGGAAAATCTAATTTTTTTGAAATTTTTTGTCTGTGAAAATTTGACGTCTTCTAACTGGATTCAGAATCATTATTTTGTATTCTGGTTTTTTGTATCTTGTAGAGAATTTTAAGGGCTACCATTTATTAGTTAACAACTTTTTATAAAAACTTGATCTAATTCTGAAAAATCAATTTTTCTAGAAGGCACTTTTCAATTGTAGTGGCTCGAAAATTGTAAGTCAACTTTGGCGTCTACTAACTTGATTCAGAATCGATATTTTCTATTTTGGTTTTTTGTAACTTGTAGAAAATTTCAAGCTCTACAACTTATCAGTTGATAACTTTTCAGGAAAATTAATATTGATCCTGAAAAATCGATTTTTCTAACACCCACTCCCTAATCCCCCTATCAGTCAGGACCCTCTCCTAAAACTCAACATATCTTGCTCATTTTCAGGATTCATAAAAAGTGCTCAACTACAAAGTTGTAGCTCTTAAAATTCTCTACAAACTCATATAAATTTCGACTTTCCTATCTATCAGGAAATGCTGAAAAACAGAAAAAAAACAAAAGAGCAAACCTATTCATAGCACCGTTTACCCAAGTCTCCGTCTCGTTCGATCCAATCGAGTTCCAGGCATTAGTAAGGAATTCTCCAGTACTGAAACATTATCGATTGAAAATTGCACCAATTGTTGCACCAACCTGTTAACTGCACCATTCACCCAAGTACTGGTGCCATTATTATCATCTTTGTTGCTCAATGAGTTCCAGGCATTTGATAGAAATTCTCCAGTACTGAAACATTGAAAATTGCACGAAGATTGCACCAATTGGTGCACCAACCTGTTCATCGCACCATTCACCCAAGTTTTGGTGCCATTCACCCATGTACTGGTGCCATTATTCTCATCATTGTTGCTCAGCGAGTTCCAGGCATTCGAAAAGAACTCTCCAGTACTGAAACAATGAAAATTGCACCAAAATTGCACCAATTGTTGCACCCACCTGTTAACTGCACCATTCACCCATGTCTTGGTGCCATTCACCCACGTTGTACCATTGCTCACGTTATCATTGTTGCTCAACGAGTTCCAGGCATTCGAAAAGAATTCTCCAGTACTGAAACATTATCGATTGAAAATTGCACCAAAATTGCACCAAAATTGCACCAACCTGTTTACTGCACCATTCACCCATGTCTTGGTGCCGTTCACCCAGCTCCCTGGGCTTTGACTGGTGCCATTCACCCAGCTTCCCACCAATCCACCAATTGGTGTGGGTGTGGATGTGGTGGATGGTGTGGTGGATGGTGTGACGGATGGTGTGTCATTTCCACCGAAAACCGAGTGCCACGTGGAGCTGATCCAGTCGCCCGCTTTCCAAATGATGCCAGGGGATTCTGTGGTGGCGGATGGTGGAGGTGATGGTGTAGCCATTGGTGTAGCCATTGGTGCATCTGATGGTGTAGTCATTGGTGCCCCCATTAGTGCAACAGATGGTGCAACCGATGGTGTAGCCATTGGTGCAACTGATGGTGCACCCATTGGTGCAACTGTTGGTGCACCCATTGGCGCACCCATTGGCGCAACTGGCGAGCTGTCCGCCACATCGCGCTTCACTGGCGACGGCTCGCTGGCCGTGGAGCCGATGAGGGCTTGGATGATTGGTGGATTGGTGAATTCGCCAAGTGGTCCACCAACGATCGAGTTGACGTTGTGCTGGATGGGTGGGGAGGCAGTGGTGGGGGATGGTGTGAGGGATCCAGATGGTGAAGAAGATGGTGTAGATGGTGTAGATGCTCCAGATGGTGGGAGAGATGGTGTAGATGCTCCAAATGGCGTTGTTAATGGTGTTGCTGATGGTGTAAGGGTTCCAGATGGTGGTGGAGATGGTGTAGATGCTCCAAATGGTGTTGCTGAGGGTGTGACGGCTCCATATGCTCCAGATGGTGTCATAGATGGTGGCGGAAATGGTGTAGATGCTCCACTTGCTCCAGAAGTTGCTCCAGAATCCATTGGAGCCATCGTCACTACCGGAATTATGGGTCCAAATAGTGGTCCAGTTATCATAATCATTGGTGGAGCAGTGGTGAGCGTGGTGGCTTCAGAAGTGGCTCCAGAAGACGTTGCTCCTGAAGACGTGGCTCCAGATGAACCTCCAGATGACATTGCAGGAGGAGCACCAGCAACTGTAGGACCAGATGACGTGGCTCCAGTTGATCCACCAATCGTTGGTGTCGTTGTTTGGCGCCAAAAATCAGAAAGCGTGAACGTCTCCACAATATCCGGCTCTTCTTCTCCATCCATCGGACTCTCAGTGGGCTCATTAGCCTCGGTGACTTCGAAGTGGATGGTGGTGGGCATGGTGGGAAGGGGGTTCAGGGGGATGATGAGTCCGGGTGTGATGCCACCATCAGAGAGAGGGTGTGGGGTGGTGGGGGAGATGGTGGCAGTAGCTCCAGGTGATAGGGTAGTTCCTAGGGTTCCACCAGTACCAAAAGTAGCAGTAGTACCAGTACTTCCTGTAGTGGTTCCACTAGTACCCCAAACACTGACAGTAGATGGTGTAGCTCCTGGTGATGGTGTAGTTCCAGTAGTACCCCAGACACTGACAGTAGATGCAGAAGCTCCAGATCCAGGTCCAGTTGATGGTGTAGTTCCACTAGTACCTAAAGATCATCATGTACCACTAGTACTAGTAGTAGAAACTGTACCTCCTGTACCACTAGTACCAGAAATACTGATAGTTGAACCACTAGTTGCAGATCCAGATCCTCCTGCTAGCGTAGTACCAGTAGTTCCTAAACTTTATCATGTACCACTTTTACCAGTAGTAGAACCTGGCTTACCCCAGATACTAACAGTAGATGGTGTAGTTTCCATAGTTCCTCCAGTACCAGAAGTACCACTAGTACCAGAATTACCAGTACTGGTTCCACTAGTACCCCAAACACTAATAGTAGATGGTGTAGCTCCTGGTGATGGTGTAGTTCCACTAGTACCAAAATTTCCTCCTGTACCATTTCTACCAGTAGTAGAACCTGGCTTACCCCAAACACTGATAGTAGACTGTGTAGTTCCCATAGTCCCCATGGTTCCTCCAGTTCCAGTATAAGCAGTAGTTGGTACCGTAGATGGTGTAGTACCAGCGGTGCCAATGGTGCCTCCTGATAGTGGAGAAATGGAGGTGGATGGTGATGGTGATGGTGTGGATCCTGTGCTCCCTGATGCTCCAATAGTTGATGGTGTAGTAGCTCCTGTACCTGAAGGTGTTGATCCTGTTCCACTTGCTCCTGTGCTCATCGTACTCCCAATCTCCACCATTGGTGTGGGTGGCGCTGCCGGGATGTTCGAAATATTTGGCGCATAGTTGGTGGCCCAAATGTAGCATAGAGGGGTTTGAGGGTACAGGTAGGACATGGGCAGTGGTGAAGAGTCGGTGGTGTAGACAGTGTCTGCAAAATGGTGTGGATGGTGTGGAATTGGGTGCGTTGGTTGGTGTAGGACGCAATCGCGCTCTATTGGGCATTGAGAGAGAAAGAGAGAGAGTTTCTCTGCGTCTACTACCAATAACTGGTCTCTAGTCGTCTAGCTGTCTGCGTCTCTGACCAAGTCTCTCTCTCTCTCTCTTTCTCTTCCACCCTCCTCAACTAGAGAGCATTTCTCATCCTTAATCTAAGCCCCGCTCACTTACCAATATCATAAAACTGAAAATGCTTCCATAACGGCAATGTTGCTCCACAATCGCCCAACCTCTTGGCACAATACACAGTCTCTCCAGTATCATGATACTCCTCATACGGACGATTTGGCTCCATGCCAGTTACCACGAGCTTGTGATCCAGGCGGTCTGGAATTTTCAGACATCGAAAAAAATTTTTTTACCAAATTTAGTTGAAGATTATATGGTTGGATAGCAAATTTAACGCTGATCAAAAAAGTCTCTTGGCGTCTTTCATGAATTTTACGTTTAAGGGTGGAAAAATGAAAAATAGTGGAGAGGTACAGTAACTTGGTAAATTTAAAGGCGCATGGGTAGTCTAACTTTGTTAGTTAAAGAGATATCGGGCTCAAAATTTCAGGGTATAATGAGAAAAATATACGTATTTGAATGATGCAAAAATTTCAGAGATTTGGAGAAAAAATTTGAGAAACAATTTTTTTTTCAAAAAATTATTTTCGAAAATTTTCAAAAATTCAAATCCTTTTCAAATTGTATATCATCTGAAAGCAAATTCTACGCTGATTTCAATGATATACTCAAACCCTTATAAAAATCTCAGTGAAGGCAGAAAAAAGCAAATTACAAATGAGCTACAGTAACACGCTAAATTTAAAGGCGCATGGATACCCTAACTCGGTCATTTTAAGAGATATCGAGCTCAAAATTTTAGGGTATAATGAGAAAAAAATTTGTAATTCAATAGTTTAATAATATTAGGGATTTATGGGAATTTGAAAAAAAAATTGAAAAAAATTTTTTCGAAAAAAAATTTTTTTTTCAATTTCCACCTGTCACTCACGAAAATAGCCAGTCTGATTGTCAAACTGTTGTTGTAATTTGACCAAACAGCTGCAAGCGGTGCTCTTCGAAGAAGTGAGCACCTTCCCGAGCACCCCCGTCTGATTATACCCGATCAGGCTCACATCAGAAGATGGCATCGTCGTATAAAAGTGATCTCTTTCGATTCCATCAATGCTATTATCATAAATTTTCAAATCACTGAGAGCAGAAAGGGGCGTGTCAAAGTTGAGGGTGCCACAAGCCGGGCGGCTCGCGATGGAGCCCGTGGGGACTGTCCAGGCGTAGCAGATGGGCATGAATTCTTGATTGTAGCCGTCGTAGACTGTGTCCTGGTCGAATGAGTAGGCGTGGTCTGTGAGCATTTATTTGTGCTCCGTTTGGTAAAAAAATTGGATTAAAAATATTGATTTTCAGGTGTGTTGTGGTCAGTTTTGTCGTTTTTGATCTACCTATCATAACTCCGCCCACTTTTGCTCTTTTTGGCTAAAATTTTCTGGAGTTACAGTGTGATATCAGAGCTACAAATTGTTAGTGGACAACTTTTATTAAAATCTAAAATTGAGCTCGGAATTATTGATTTTCTAAACTGCACTTTAAAAATTTTTCAAAAAAGAGCTTTTTCAAAACCTTAGATTTTCTAGCTCATTTTGAATGCTCATAAAAAGTTGTCAACTGATAATCTGTAGCTACCAAATTCTCCTATAACATGGTGAAATTTGAGCCAAAAAGAGCAAAAGTGGGCGGAGTTATGATAGGTAGGTCAAAATATGACGTTTTTTGGTCTACCTATCATAACTCCGCCCACTTTTGCTCTTTTTGGCTCAAATTTTCTGGAATTATAGAATAGTATTAGAGCTATAAATTGTTAGTTGAACACTTTTTATGAACATTAAAAATGAGCAAGAAATTTTGAAATTTAAAAAGTGCACTTTTTAAGAAAATAGAAAATCAATCATTTCTTGCTCATTTTCGATCCTCATAAAAAGTTGTCAACTAACAATTTGTAGCTCTGATATTAATCTGTAACTCCAAAAAATTTGAACCAAAAAGAGCAAAAGTGGGCGGAGTTATGCTTATCAATGGGAGAATTGGAGCACTCAAATTTAGAGCCCTTATAACTCGGTTAAAAATTCGAGTTTCAAAATTTTAAAACCAGATTCAGAATCCTTCTCATTTTCTCTTTACATAATTATTATACATAACAATTAAAACTCTCTAAAATGCTCAAAAAAGAGCACACAACTCACAAACTCCTCCATTGGTAATTTTGTAGTATCTGTAGACTGGCACAGTGGCTCCGCAGGAGCCATTGTGCATTGTGCATATCAAAACGGTCTTATTGTCTTTTCTAAAACGAGAGATTGGAGTTAAAGAGTAGACGCAGACAGTGAAACATACATATAGTGACTGGGGAGGTAGTTGGAGTACTCAATGTCGAAGAATAGTACGGTAGATGAGTTTCCTGGAAGTTAGAGGGTTAGAGAAAGAGAGAACACTCTGGTTAGAGACGCAGACAGTCAGACGGCGAGAGAACACCCTAAGTAGTAGACGCAGACGACTAGAGAACTGCTAGAGAGACGCAGACAGTTAGAGACGCAGACACCCGGATTACTGTACCTTGAAAAGTGTCAGTGTACCGATTGAGTGTTACCGTACACACTGACGGACACGCTGATTGGTTGTTGACCAGAAACCGAAGGGGATCGGAGACCTGATCGAAAGAGTTGGAGGGAGCCGATGAGGCAATCTCGTAGGCCACATGATCGTCTTCCAGCGAATACTCGTTGCTGTAGATTTGCACGGTTTCTGGAAAAATGGTGATTGTTGGGTGGATGGAGTTGGTGGAGTTGGAGAGAGGGGAGAGGGGGGAAGAGGCAGCCGGAGTTTAGGGGATTGCCGGTGTAAGTTCGAATGGATTAATCGGAGTAATAACCAGTTTCATTACCAGAGTAACTGACGTTCGAACTGCCGATCTAGTAGGCAACTCAATCGCTAGTTCAATTACCGGTGTCAAAACCGGAGAAATTGTCTGATTCTATACCGGAATAATTATCGATTCAATCACTGAAATCATTACCGGTTTCATCAACCCAAAAGACCGAATTGATAACCGGAGTAGTCATTGATTTGGGATCTATTGTGATAACCGGTTAAATGACCGGAGTAATTGCCGGAGTATCTACCGAAGTATATACCGGATGAGATCCTAACCTCATTACCGGTTTCACTATCGATTCAATAACCGGTCTCATTACCAATTAAGTTATCATAATCATATCCTATTTCACAACCGGATTAGATACCGATTTCAATTTCCATACCGATCTAACTATCAATGTCAAGACCGATCCAATTACCGATCTCTTTACCGGTTTCATTGCCGGTTTAATGGCCAGTTTCAATACCGATCTCATTACGATCTCATTACCGGTTTCATTACTGATCTAGTATCAGATGTCACTACCGATCTCATCACTGATACAACAGCCGGTTCTATTACCGATCTAATTACCGGTCTCTAGCATCAACCGGAGCCGAGTTACAGCGTTTGTTCTAGAATTGTTGTCATTACCAGTTCACTAGCCGGTTTCACAGCCGATTTCTATTCCGATCTCATAGCCGATCTAATTATCAAGGTTTTTATCAATTTCAAAGCCGATCTAACAACCTATCTTTTTCACCAATTTGACTACCGACCTAGTAGCCGATTCTATTACCGTTATCATTGCCGGTTTAATGACCAGTTTCAATACCGATCTCATCACTAATTATCGGTTTCATCAATGAATCGATTACCTGTTTTATTACTGATCTAGTAGCCGATGTCAATACCGATATCCTTATCAATAACCGGTCTCATACCCTATCTCTACTGGTTTCACTACCGATCTAATTGCCAATCTAGTAAACGACCTGATTACCGATTTCCTAGTCGATCTCATCACTAACTCATCACCAATCTCTTCACCAATTTCCCCACCAATCTACTCACCAGTCACATCACCATCCGCCAATTTCGCCACGAAGCAATCCTGTGCAGCCACGTGGCAAACGAGGCCCAATAAAAAGGGGATGAAAAGGCGCGAACCCATCCGACGTCGAATGTCTTCAAGGTTCTGCTGAAATCATACTTATAAGGAAAAAGGGGCGGAGCCAATGTTTCCATGGAAACTGAAAGGAAAGATGTAAACAAGCAAGTCAAGTGCTCTCGAAACTTCTGATTAAATTCATATGAGTCAGAAGTCGGAAAAAAGAAAAAAAAAAGAAAAAAAAATTTTTTTTTTTTCGAAATTTCATTAAAAAAGCGGTCAAAAAGTGTCATTCCACCTGGTCGATGAGTGTTTTTTCGTTTTTTTTTCGACGAAAACGGATCAAATTTTTGGGGGGATTTGGAACGTTTTTCCTTTTTCCACTAGTCTTTAGTCTACATGAGACTCATAGGGAATAGACTAACAAGTCATGGGAAAAAATGTGATATAGAAAATTGAGCACAGAAAATTTTTTTTTCGAACCGAAAAAAAAATTTCCCAAATTTTTTGAATCTTATATCATTGGATAGCAAATTTTACACTGATCAAAAATGTCTCTTGACGTTTCCTTTGAATTCTACCTTAAACCTTAGAAAAATAAAAAATACTTTCGAGGTACAGTAACCTGTTAATTTTAAAGGCGCATGGGTACCCTAACTCTGTCAGTTTAAGAGATATCCAGCTTAAAATTTCAGGGTATGATGAGAAAAATATTTGCAATCGAATGATGTTTTAATATTCAAATTTTTGAAAAAAAAAAGTTTTTTCGAAAATTTTGAAAAGAAAATTTTTCAAAATTTCTGAAAATTTTTTTAAATTTTATATCATTCAATAGAGAATTTTACACTGATTCTAATGATATACTCAAACTCCTATGAAAACCTTATTGAACGCAGAAAAATCCAATTTAAAAAAGCTACAGTAACTTGTTCAATTTAAAGGCACATGGGTACTCTAACTTTGTCAATTTTAGAGATATCGAGTTCAAAATTTTAGGATATGATGAAAAAACTTATTCTCTATTCAGTGACATAAAGAAATTTCAGAATATTCAGTTGAGAGCTACAGTAATCCGCATTTAAAAATTTTAAAGGCGCATAGCTCAAAAATGTTCAAATTTTCAGTTTTCTGCTGGAATTTTTTGGTGGTTTTTTGTGAGTATAAAAGAAAAACAGTGATAAATTAAAATAAATGTTTTATTTATCAATTTGATTGAAAAAAATGGAAAAAATTTGAAAAAAATTACAAAAAAATTTTGAAAAAAAATTTTTTTTTCAAAAAAATGTAAATAGTAGGGAAAAGTTGTCATCACAAAATCAATAAAATGTTTCTTGTCAAGTGCTCAAAAATGCTCCAAAAGCTCAAAATTATTGTGCATATTTCTCGAAGAGCTCTTTGACGGCTTCATCCTCTCCTCCAACGTGTCTTGTCACTTCTTGCCTGTAAAAATCGATAAAATCGATATTTTCAATCAATAATTTCAAAAAAATCAATAAAAACCCACCCATTATCCATCACAATGAAAGTTGGCACTTCCTGAATTTCGAAAGCTTCTCCAGTCACTGAAAACCAATTCATTGTCAAGGAGACTACAAATTACAAACTACAAAGTACAAAGACTACAAACTACAACTCACACTGATCATCACTAAAGTACGGATAAGTGTAGATGATCGAAGTATCTTCGTACTTTTTACACAAATCATCAAATAGTGGTTTGATACGGGCGCATGACGGGCAGCTGAAAAATGGACTCTGGTCGCGTTATTTTTCATTGAATTTTTTTGAAAGTTATTCGATTGGATAGAGAATTCTACGCTGATTTCAATGATATATAACACATGCTGTAAAAGCCGCGTTGAAATGGTGAAAACTTGAAAATAAAGTTTGGGTACAGTAACCTGTTAACTTTAAAGGCGCAGGTCGACTTAAAATCTGAAATTGTTGTTGATATTTATATCATTGGATAGAAAATTTTGCGCTGATTTCAATGATATTACTTACTTTGTATGGAAACTTTGTTAGATGGGGAAAAACTCAAAAATATTATAGGTACAGTAACTTGTCAAATTTAAAGGCGCATGGGTACTCTAAATCCGTCAGTTTTAGAGATATTGAGCTCAAAGTTTCCTAATTGAATGAAAATGTGTTTTACTACTAACCGATAATAAAATATTGATGGTTTTTGAAAAAAATTTTTTTGAAAATTCAAAAAATTTTCAAATATTTTACTTTTTATTGATTTTTATATCATTCGATAGAAAATTTGACGCTGATTCCAACAATATACACATCTTCTCATAAAACCTTACCTAATAGCAGAAAACTCAAAAATACTACCTAGCTACAGTAACTTGTTAATTTTAAAGGCGCATAGGTACCTTAACTCCTTCAGTTTTTGAGATATCGAGTTCAGAATTTCAGATTTTGATCAGAATTTTTTGTTGATTCTTTTTGAATAAGATTTACCTTTCCAAGTAAAAATAATAAATTGCTCTTTTTCCGATGCCGTGCTCCGATTTGCGAAGGAAGTCCTCATCGTCAAAGCAGTTGTAAACGACCATTCTGAAAGGAGAGAGTATGGTGAAGTGAGAGAGTGCAGAGAAAGAGAGAAATTTTAAATTTTGGATAAAAATTTGAAAAATTCGAAAAATTGAATTTTTACCAAATTACTGTAGCTCAAAAAAAAAATTTTTTTTTTCAAAATTTTTTTTTCAAATTTTTTCTCACTTTTTTCCGGTTTTTCTATTAAAATATCACTTTCGCCATCATTTTCACTATATTACAACAAAAAGCATGCAGAAAAAGAAGAAAAATGTGAAAAATGTTGCTCATCACATGGAAAAGCCGAGAGAAAACGTGAGATCTCTGGTTTTCTGGGTTGCAATGAAACAATCCAATGAAAAACACCACTAAAACAACAAAAAACATGGACTATTTCGTTTATTTTCAAGTTTTTTCACGATTTTCGCTGATTTTCGGTGGTTTTTGATGTTTTTTGATATTTTTCCAAGAATTTCAATGAAAAACTGATTATAATCCCATCAAAAGACGCTAATTTTTCCATTTCTCACGTTTTTACTGCAAAAAAGTGTTGAAAACCGGGAAAAATAGCAAAAAATCGATAAAAAAAAACCTAAAAATTGAGAGCTACAGTAACTTGTAAATTTTAAAGGCGCATGGGTACCCTAAAATCGTTAGTTTTTGAGATTTTGAGCTGAAAATTGCAGAGTATGATGAGAAAAATTTTGTGATATCGATTTATAAGAAATTTTGAAGAATTTTGAAGAAAATTTTTTTTTTCAATTTTTCAAAAAAAAAAAAATTTTTTTCAAATTTTTTTATATCAATCGATAGCAAATATTCCACTGATAAAAAAGTCTCTTGCCATTCCCTTTGAATTTCACTTTAAACGATAGAAAACATCGAAATACTGTAAAGCTACAGTAACTTGTTAACTTTAAAGGCGCATGGGTACTCAAAATCGTTGTTTTTGCGGTTTTTTGCACTCTAACCAAATTTTCAGCTTGAGTAACTGGAAAATCATGCAGAAAATTGAGAAAAATTGAGAGAAATGTTATTTTTTCGTCACGAAACCACAAAGTTCATCATTTGCTATTGATATAAACAAATGATACCTACACGTGATGATAATATTGATAAGAAGTTAATGTTCTAGAAAACATATAGCAAAAAATGGAGAAAAATTGGAAATTTTGGAAAATTTGAAAAAAAATTGATTGGAAAAATATTGATTTTTTGAAAATTTTTTGAAAAATTTTGAAAAATTAAAAAAAAAAATTTTTTTTTAATTTTTTCTAAATAAAAGTTTACCCTTTTAACCCCAGAAAAAAGTAAATATTTTTTTTTTCAAAAGTTGGAAAATAAGAAAAATGAATACAAAAATCACGAAAATCACAAAAACTACAACGAGCAGACACAAATATTTGTTGAATTTCATGGGGGGTTTTTTTTTGGAAAAATGTTTTTTTCGAAAAAAAAAGAATAAAAAATGGGGAAAAATGAGTATGTGGAGGAGAAGAGTTTCCATGACAATAAAAAGTGTCGTTTTTCGGGAAAAGAAGGAAATTTTTGAAAATTTTTGAAAAAAAAATTCGAAAAAACTTTTTTTTTTCAAAAATAAACCAGCCTGCTGGGGCGGCTCACGCCGCCTCAGCATGGCTGGGAGGTTATTTAGAAATATTCACGTGAAAATGTTTGTATGGGTGGTTCATTCGGTAGCACGTTTGTCTTTCGTTCAAAAGGTCGCTGGTTCGACTTTTGTCTACTTCACGTTATTTCTTTCGTTCCCCTACATGCACAGAGTTGACTACTCATACACACACACACACACAAACATCCCCCAACAGGATTTTAAATATAAGAAAGATTAGAAAAAAATGGAAAAATTAGAAAATAAATCAATAAAAAAACTACACATTTTATCAAAATTTCTCACAAAAAATCAGAAAAAAAAATTCCATAAAAAATTGAATTTTTTTTTAAAAAGTTTGAAAAAGAAATTAAATAAAAATTTTTTTTTTCAAAAATTCGAAAAAAATCTTAAAATCTAGGAGAAAATCCCAAAAATTCGGAAAAAATAAAAAAACTCTCAATTTCCTCAAAATTCCTCACAAAATCAGAAAAAAATTCCTTAAAAATTGAATTTTTCACAAAAATTTGAACAAAAATAAAGAAAACAATTTTTTTTTCAAAATTTACGAATTTTTTTCTCAAAAAATCCAAATTTTTTCAAAAAAAAAAATCGATTTTTCAGCTCAAAAAACTATTCAAAAATTACGAAAAATTCACCTAAAAACACCCTTCTAACTTTAAAAATTCAATTTTTGGTGAAAATATCGATTTTTCAGCTCAAAAACTATTAAAAAACCCTAAAAATTCACCCAAAAATACCCTCTCTAACTTTAAAAAATCAATAAATTATTTGAAAAAAATCATAAAAAAATTCCCACAAAATTCCAAATTTTTCAAAAAAAAAAACATTTTTTTTCCTCAAAAAAACAATCGAAAAATTTCCCACAAAAATCCAAAATAATAATCAAAAAACCACCCCCAAAACCATGTGAACCCCTCCAAAAAATTCACATGATTTCACTAGAATTCTCTTCTTCTTCTGATCAACTGATCAGAAGGGACTTGAAGAAGAAACCTCAAAGTTTGTCCGTTTTTATATCATCTTCTACGAAAAAAGACAAAGAATCACACGCAAAAGGATAAGAAAAAGGGGAACAAAAAGGGGGCGTGGCCTGGAAAGAAAATTGCTTCCGGGCAATGGAGAGATGTGCTCTTTTTTGCCATTTTTTATTTGTTGAGCATTGGAGAATATTGGATTATGAAAAAGGAGTGTGATTTTGAATGTTTTCGGGGGGAAAATTGAGAAAATAATGGAACTTTTTCAGAATTCCAAAAAAAATTTGAGATTGTGGAAAAATTGAAAAATTGGAAAAAAAAAGGAAATAATCGATGAAAAAGTAAAATTCTGATTTTTCAGAAATGTTTTGAAAAGAAAATTGATTTTTTTAAATTTTGTAAAAATAATGAAAAATCAATAAAAATTCAGAATTTTTGTTTTGAAAATGTTATCGTTTTTTTTTCGAAAAACTTGAAAAAAATGCAATTTTTTAAAAATTTAAATTTTTTTTTAATCTTAAAATTTTCAGAAAAATTGAAAAAAATCGATTTTTACAAAAATTCCAAAATTTTCAAAAAATTGGAAAAAATATTGAAATTTTGAAAAATAGTGAAAAATCGATAAAAATCGAAAATTCGGAAAATTTTGTAAAAATAATGAAAAATCGATAAAAACAGAATTTTTCCGAAAATTTTATCGATAAAAAATTTTAACCCTGAAAAATTGTTGAATTTTCCGAAAATCTTGAAATATTCAGAAAAATTTGAAAAAAACCAGTTTTTTTTTGAAAAAATTCTGAAATTTCAAAAAATTTTCAAAAATTAAAAAATTGAAACGCCGAAAAAAATCTGAACAAATTTCTGAAAATTGTTTTTTTTTAGTTCTCAGAAAAAAAAATTTAAAAAGCACCAAATTTACTCAAGCATCATCAAAAATTGGCAATAAAAACTCAAATTCAATTCAAAAAATCCGACAAAAAAATCACAAAAAAACCACCGAATTCTACCAATTATCATCAAAAATTACCAAAAAACCATCAAAAAACCGCAAAATCAACATTTTTTAATTCGCAAAAAAAATCGATGAATTCTTCACTGCAAGGCCTTCTGAATGAGCGCGTCGAGTTTGTCCTGACTGGCTCCGGAGAACTGCTCCTTGACGTTTCCATCCAAAAGGAGCATGAAAGTGGGCATCGAGTTGACGCCGTATTGCTCCGAGGTGCCGTCGCAGTTGTCCACGTCGACGATGAGCATCGAGAGCTGCTCCGAGTACTTCTCAGCTTGCTCCTTGGCGTATGGCTTGATGAATTTGCAAGGACCGCACCTGTTTAGTTGGAATTTTTGGAAATTTTTGAATTTTTTTTTGCTTTTGGGTGATTTTTTTGGAATTTTTTTTTGGAAAATTTTGAAAAAAGTGTAATTATTCAGTAAACTTTGGAATTTGTTTTTGAAATTTTTGAAAAAAAAGTGGAATTTTAAGTGATTTTTTTTGGAATTTTTTCTTCAAATTTCTGAAAAAATGTGCAATTTTTCAGTGATTTTTAAAAAATTCAATCTAAATTTTGATAAAAAATGTGAATTTTTAAAGTTTTTTTTTTCAATTTTTTTATTAAAAACGATGATTTTTCGTTTTGAAAATTAAAAAATTTCCCAAAATTTCATAAAAATCGATTTTTTTCTAAATTTCTCCAATTTTTCAAAAAATTCAATTTTTTCCATAAATTCCCAAAATTTATTACCATTCAGCAGTGAAGAACAAAATGACAGGTTTGCTCTTTTTCTCTTCAAAAATCGTCTTGAATTGCTCGTCGTCTTCGATGATAATTGCCATTTTATTCTGGAAAAAAAAATTGAAAAAAAGGGAATTTTTTTGAAAATTCAGTTAAAAATTAGTAAAAATTTGAAAAAAAAAGGTTTAAAAAATTCGAAAAAAAAATTGAAAAAAAAAATTAAAATTTGAAAAAAAAATCCTGAAAATCGCTGAAAATTTGTTTAAAAAATCAAAATTTCAGAAAATTAATTTTTTTCGAATTTTTTATAATCTGAAAATTCAAAAAAAAAATCTGAATTTTTAATTCAAAAAATTAGTAAAAAAAAATTTTAATCAAAAATTATCAATTTCAGATTTAAAAAAAACTGAAAAATCGGTTAAAAATTAGTTTAAAAAAAAAAAGGAAATAATCATTAATATTAATGAAGATATTTTCACAGCATTCAAACAGTTTTTTCATGCAAAAAATCAAAAAAATTTTTTAAAAATTGGAAAAAAAATTCCAAAAAATCCCCAAAAAGAAAAGGGGGCGTGGCTTGTAAATAAAACATGTTTACTCCAAAATCGAAAAATCAACGCATATAATAATAAAAATGAAGAAAAATTGGAGAGATAGAGGGGAGGGGCAATGATAATCACAATTAGCGAATAAAAACAAAAAGAGCTCTGGACCATAGAAATAATAGAAAAATTTGAAAATTTGTTTAAAAAATAGGAAAAAAAATTTTTAAAAATGGGGAAAAAATTCTGAAATTTTTTAAAAATTTTGGAAATTTTTTTTTAATTTTTAAAAAATTCTGGAAAAATTCTGAATTTTTTTTTTAATTCTGACAATTTTTAAAAATTCAAAAAAATTCTAAAAATTTTTAAAAATTCAGAAAAAATGGGAAAAAATTCAGAACAATTCTGAAAATTTTTAAAAAATTCTGGAAAATAATTTTTTTTTTCAAATTTTTAAAAAATTCCTAAAAATTCTGAAAAAATTCCAAAAATTTTTAAAAAATTCTGAAAAATTTTAAAAATTCCAAAAAATTCCCAAAAAATTCCAAAAAATTCCAAAAAAATTAATAAAAAAACGATGACTGGCCGCCGAGACTGGAGAGAAAAAACGCCGTTTTTGAGCAATATTGTGTGAAAAAATTGTGAAAAAATTCCAAAAAATCAATAAAAAATCAATAAAAATTACAAAAAAAGCGAAAGCCAAGTGAACGAATCGGGGGAGGAAAAGAGGAACAATTGCACGCGGGAAAAAAAAGATTTACAAAGTGGGCGGAGCCTCAGAAATGGCTCTTTTGGCTCTTTTCCAGAGCCAAAACTCGCGATTCCAGGGCTCGGAAGCGATCCAGAAGGGCGTCGTATTCGGAGCGGCTCACGAATTCTGAAGAAGAAGACGTTGGCGGTGATGACGTGACGCCTTCTGATTTGGGAGCTTCTGGAGAAGCGACTTTTCGAATCACTACTGGGTCTGGAAAAAAAGAGGAAGGTTTTGTGGTGGAAAATGGGGTTTTTTGGTGAGTTTTTGTTGAATTTTTTGTGATTTTTTTTAATTGAAAAAAATGGGATTGTTGATGGATTTTTCGTAATTTTTAGTTGGGAATTTTTGTAAAAAAAAATTTAGAAAATTTGAAATTTTAGCGATTTTTTCGGAATTTTGTATAAAAATTTGGAATTCTTTATTTTTTTTGTATGATTTTGGAAATTTGAGTTTTTTGTTGAATTTCGAATTTTTTATAATTTTTTCTAGAACTTTTTCACAATTTTTTTTCCAATTTTTCAGCTTATTTTTAGTCATTCTGTCAATTTTTAGGTGTTTTTTTTCAATTTTTCTGAAATTTTTATAATCTTAAAATTTTTCAAAATCTAAATTTTTGTTGGAATTTTTTAATTTTTCTGCTGAATTTTCATAATTTTTCTCATTTTTTGTATTTTTTTTGTGAAATTTTAAGAAAAAAAGTTTTTTCTTTGAATTTTTTGTATAAAAATTAAATAAAAAATTTTTAGTCCAAAAATCAAACTTTTTCATTCAAAAATTCAATTTTCGGTGTTCAATACTAAATTTCATTAATTCAACAGTTTTAAATTTTTCCTAAAATTTTCTAAATTTCAACAATTTTAATTAATTTTTCAAAAATTCCATTTTCAAAGCCAATTTCAAAATCTCAATTTCTCACCAATTTTCAAATTAAAAACTCTTACCATTATTAGAAGCAGTAGTGCTCTCCACGCCACCAATAATGGGCCGAAGAGCCGGTTTGGTGGCCGAAGAGGGCGGGGCGACTGATTTGAATGGCGAATTGGCGGGAATGGTGACTTCTTTGGCGACGGAAGGGACGAACATCGAAGAAGACATCGGATTGGCGGTGGTGGGGGTGACTGAGGGCGAACTGAGTCGACCACTCGAGGGGGATTCGTCAGAGGACTGAAACAGCTGGTTAAATATAGAGAGAGAGAAAGAGAGAAGGGGAGGGAGGGTTATGTTAAGCCTATAATTATAAAGTGTATGGTTTCCGAGGGAGAAGAAGACCTATTATGATCATTCCTATAACAAAGAAAAAGTTTTGAAAGAAAATTTTTTTTGAAGAAAAAGTTAAAATTTTCACCAAATTTATCTCAGATTAACAAGATAGCATGGCTCCCGGACATTTTTAAACCATTTGAAGATATTTTTTCGACTTTTTTTCAGTTTCAATGCTCAAAATGTTACAAAAACCTCTAAAACTGCTCTGAATCGCTCAAAATCGCTAGAAGTAACATTTTCATACTCCAAAACCCCTTTAAAAATGCTCCAAACACTCAAATTTACTCAAAAATGGTTAAAAACGCTCTAAAACACCCTAAATCATTCCGAAAAACGGTTTTTAAATCTAAAACTCCCCCACATTGCTTAAAATTGCTCACATACTCTAAAACCCTATAAAATGTTCCAAAAACATTCAAAATGCTCGTAAAATGCTCTAATACTGGAAAAAACTACCGAAAAATGCTCCAAACCTCTCAAAATTGCTCTACAATTGCTCCAAAATGCTCCAAGACATTCTAAATCTCTCCGAAAAACGTTTTATACACTAAAATTCCTCTAAAATGCTCCAAAACTGCTCAAAATTGTTCCTAATCGCTAAAAATCACTTTTTTCAATTTCAAATCCTTCTAAAATGCTCTAAAACTGCTTCAAATCGCTCCAAAATGCATAAAATAACATTTTCATGCTCAAAAAATGCTGAAAATCGCAAGAAAAACCATTATCATTTTCCAAACCTTCAAAATTGCTCAAAAATGCTCCAAAACACCCTAAACTATTCCAAATCACCCCAAACCCATTTTTCATACTACAAAACTCGCTTAAATTGCTCCAAATCCCTCTCAACTTGCTCCAAAACCCCCTAAATCACAAAAGCTCACCCTATTCCTGTTCATAACCATGCTCATCGGTCTGTTCTTCGGCGGCCGAGCTCTGTTCTTAGTGATGTGCTGTAGTTCTGCGACCTGATCGGCGGAGTTGTCGACGACTGAATCTCCAGCAGCAGCCGCCGTCTCCATTGAAGATGCTCTTTCTCGTTGCTCGGCGGGTTTTAGTTGCACACTTGATACTTGCTCCGGTGCTACTACTTTCAGGTTCTGGAAATAAAGGGATGGAAAATTGATGAAAAATGGGTGGAGAATGGATGGAAATAGGGGATATTGATAGAAATAGTAGGGAAAATTCTGATTTTTGCTAATTTTTGATAATTTTGTGATTTTTTCAACTTTTTGAAGATGTGAATAGTTAAAAATAGCCAAAAACTGTCAAAAAATGTAGAAAACAGTGAAAATTCATCATTTTCCTATTGAAATCTTCAAAAAACTATCAAAAAATATGAAAAATGCCGTTAAATTTAAAAAAATCAAGAAAATCATTGAAAACTGAAATTTCTTGTAAAAATGCATTTTTCACATTTTTTAAACTAAAAAATCAATAAAAATTAACAAAAAATTGATTGAAAAATCGCAATTTTTCAATATTTTCACATTTTTTCGACTAAAAAATCACATAAATTCGCAATTTTCACTTTTTTTTTTCTCAATTTTTTCCTATTTTTTTTTCAATTTTTTCCCATTTTCGAACCTCAAAAATTAAGTTAAAAATTATATAAAATTCGTATTTTTTTTGTAGAAAATTCACATAAAATTAGCAATTTTTCCAATCTTTTTTCACAATTTTTTTCTCAAAAATAGGAAAAAAAATACTAAAAATTCAAAAATCGCAATTTTTCAATTTCCACTAATTTTCACATTTTTAAAACTTGTAAAAAATGCGAAAATTCATCAAAAAATCACAAAAATCGCAATTTTTCAATTTTTTCATATTTTCGACTGAAAAATGCTAGAAATTCTATTTTAAAAATCCCAAAAATTTCCTACTTTTTTCCTTCTTTTCCCACATTTCCCCACTAAAAAATGCAAAAATCCATCAAAACCGAGTACTTACCGCTGACATTTTATCGCGGAGCGCTGCAAAGTTATTCTTCTGCGGGGTGGAGGTGGAGGTGGTGGCGATGGGCATGGTGGACGGATTGGTGAATGGATTGGTGGGAGGGATGGTGGAGGTGGAGGTGATGGTGTTGGTGGTGGAGGGTGGAGGCGAATCGACCTGAAATTATGGAAAAATTGGTGAAAAATGGTGAAAACTGTGGAAAATAATGGAAATTTTTGAAAAAATGATGGAAAATGGTGAAATAATGATGGAAAATAGTGAAAATAACGGAAAATCATCAAAAAATGATGAAAAAGCCTATAAAAATGGTAAAAATAGTGAAAAAATTATGAAAAAACTATGAAAAAACTAGAAAAATCCATTAAAAATACTGGAAAAATGGTTGAAAATGATGAAAAAACATTAAAAAATATGGAAAACTATGAAAAAACTAGAAAAATCCATTAAAAATGATAGAAAATTGGAAAAATAATGGAAAAATGGGAAAAATAGAGAGAAAAGAGAGTGAAAAAGATAGAGGAATTTCTCATTTTTCGTGGGAGGAAGAGGAGACTCACAAACGATGATGCGTGGGTGGAAACACAGCTGACTCTGTTTTATATATTTTGATCACTTTTTACGAAAAATATGGGAAAAATGATATAGAAATGTTGAAAAACAAGTGCTTTTGACAAGAAAATTGATTTTTGAAAAAAAAATTTTTTTTTGAAAATTAATTGAAAATTTGGATTTTTATAGAAAATTTTGGAGAAAAAAAGTAATTTTAACTGTTTTTTTAATGAATATTCATCATTGAATTTATCATTTTATGAACGAAAAATCTTATAAATTTTGATTTTTTAACGATTTTTTGGGTAAAAAAAAATTCTAAATTTTGAAAAAAAGCTTTTCTTTCCAATAAAAATCCTCTTTTTATTCGCAATTCAATGAAAATTTTTTGAAAAATCATGTTTTTTCTCGAAATTTTCAAAAAGTTTGATTTGAAAAGTGTGATTTTTAGATCAATTTTAGGAATTTATTTTTTTGAAAAATTTCAGAATAAAAATTCTGATTTTTCAGAAATTTACTGAATTTTTTATAGAAAATTCAAGCTTTTCAGCAACATTTTCCCAAAAAATTCGAAAAAATGAAAATTTTCATTCTGGAATTTTTCGAAAATTTCATAAAATTGCGAGTAAAAATCAGAATTTTGGAAAAAAAAATTTAATCAGCTGTTATCGTAATTTTTTTAGAAAATTTCGATTTTTACAAAATTTTGAAACAAACTTTTTTTTCTGTTTTTTTACAATTTTTAAAAAATTCTGATTTTCCAAAAAAAAATTTTTTTTTCAAAATTTTACAAAAATCCACAAAAATCAAAAAAATCTGATTTTCTCAAAAATTCGTTAAAAATCGAACTAAATTCTCCTCACTCCCACCAGAAAAACCTCCAAAAACCTCCAAAAATCCCCAAAAACCCCTCCTCACCGTCGTAATTTTCGCTGGTTTCGGCGGAACGGCCGGCTGTGGTGGATTGAGTGGCGGCGGTTTGTGGGCGACGGTGAAATTGAGGTGGCGAGCCGAGTTGACCGTCGCGTACTTTGCTCCCGACTCTGTTTTCATGGGCACTTGTACCAGCTCGACGAAATTGTCAGGAAAGAGCCCTTTCCTTCCATTCAGCTCTCCTTCGAACCAACCAGCGTCGCCGCAGTTCTGTGGAGTATGAAAAATCGGTTAGAAAAGTAAAAAAAAAATTGATAAAAATTGAAAAAAAAAATTGAAAATTTGATGAAAATTGTTCAAAAATTGATAAAAATTCTTTAAAAAATTGATAAAATTTTTTAAAAATTGTAAAAATTTAAAAAATTAAAAATTGATTTTTTTCGCAATTTTTTCCTTGAAAAACTCCAAAAAAATCCAATTTTTCTCGTTTTTCATCATTTTCGCTGATTTTTCATGGTTTTTTGGGATGAAAAGCAGCGAAAATATAACAAAATCATCTAAATTCACTGAAAAAGGACAAAAATCAGTATATTCCCACTATAAACCACAAAGGGGCGTGGCCTAATGGGTCTCACCGCGAAAAGGTACCGTAATTTTGTAAATCCTTCAAATTTTCGCGACTTTTTGCTATTTTTTGGCTACAAATCAGGTTCAAAAAGTTAATTTTCACAATTTACTACTGAAAATACTTGGAAAAATCAGAAAAATAGGGAAAAAATGCGATTTTCATCAAAAATTCAAATTTAACTTGAATTTTTAATAAAAATCTCACTTTTTCCCCATTTTCCGAGTATTTTCAGTAGTAAATCATGAAAATTAGTTTTTGAACTTGATTTATAGCCAAAAAATAGCAAAAATTCGCGAAAGTTGAATGATTTACAAAATTACAGTACCTTTTCGCGGTGAGACCCATTAGGCCACGCCCCTTTGTCTTATGGGATTATTTTCACCGATTTTCAGCGTTTTTTGATGGAAAAAATTGAGAAAAATGGAAATAAAGGAAAAATTGCGAAAATCGCGGAAAAATAGATAAAAAAAGAAACCTTATTGGTGATATTAATGAGCACATCGAGCTCCGAGAGAGCCATTTCATCTTCGTGTTGTGGTTTATAGACAAATTTCACTCGAGCCATTTCTGGAAAATTGAAAGGGATTGTTGAATTTGAAAAATGGGAAAAATTGAAAGAATTGGTTAAAAACTACTAAATTTTAGAGAAATTTTTTAAAAATTATAAAAATCTTCCGAAAATCATAAAAAAATTTCCTAAAAATACAAAAAAAAATTCTCTAAAAATCAGAAAAATTCTCCAAAAATCAATAAATCAATTTTTCAACATAAAACTCAAAAAAACTACCTTTAGTCTTCTCCGGAGCACTTTCCGTGCTCACCGACGCTGGAGCTCCACCAAAATTGGTCGTTTTCGAGGGCTCCGCCGCTGGTTTGAGCTCGAGCACAGTAGATGGTGTTCTTTCGATGGCTTTTGGCTCTGCTCTCATCACCACTTCATTTTTCGGCCGGGAGTTCTGTGTGGAGCTCGCCGAGCTCACGGAGCTCGTGGGAGCTGTGGCAGCTGGAAAAATCGTTTTTTGCTCCAAAAATGAACAATTTTGAGCCATTTTTGGAGAGCATGGGGTCTCGAAGCGAAAGTTTTGGGTGGAGAAAAAGAGAAATAGAGAGCGAGAGAGTGTGGAGAGGGAGAGAGTGTAGAGAAAGAGAGGATTTTGGGAAGGGAATGGAGTTTTTGATGGAAATTATTGGGAAATTGGAGGAAGATGGAAGTTTTTGCGTTTTCTGGCATTGTGCCAAGTTTTTGAAGTTATGAAGATGTAATTGTGTTTTTTATTGTACAGAATTATCGAAAACTCGATAAAAATTGATTTTCCCTACAGATTTCGTCGAAAAAATGTTGAAATTACCTTTAAAAAGTCACTTTTACCTTAAAATTCGGATAAAATCATTGAAATCTTTAAAAAGGAGCTTTTTCCAGGATATTTCTGTTTTTTCTTGAAAATTGGCTTTTATTTAACCAATTTTTAAGAAAAATCATGAAAAAAACTCCATTTCATCAGATTTCAATGATTTTATTCGTATTTTTAGGAAAAGTGACAATTTGAAGGTAATTTCAACAATTTCCAACAAAAACTGTAGGGAAAAACCATTTTAATCGATTTTTCAATAATTCTGTACCATAAAAAACAGGAAACCATCTTCATAACTTTAAAAACTTGGCACAATGCCAGAAACCTCAAAAACTTCAATTTTCCTCCAATTCTCCACTGATTTCCTTCAAAACCTCCATTCCCTTCCCAAAATCCTCTCTTTCTCTACACTCTCTCCCTCTCCACACTCTCTCGCTCTCTATTTCTCTATCTCTCCTCCCAAAACTTTCGCTTCGAGACCCGCGCCCTCTAAAATGACTCATAATCGTTCATTTTCCTTCGTTTTTTCCCATTTTTTCTGGCGTTTCACTCCCTTACGTTTCAGGGTGACAAAATTGGTGGGAAACATGCCAATCGCCCCGGTGCTCTTCGATTTTCCCTTGCTCCACCCGTCCTCCACATCACTGATGTGCTCAATCGTGTCGCCGACGGTCAGCGTGAGCTCATCGCCTTGGGAAGCCGTGTAGGCGTACGTGACGATGAAGAGCTGCGGTTGTGGTGGTGGAGCACCCGCTGATGGTGCTGGAATATTGATTTTTATTGATTTTTGCTCAATTTTGGTCAATTTTGCTCATTTTTCTTCGATTTTTGCTCTTTTTGTGCTCATTTTTGCTCAATTTCCCCACCTCTCCTCTCCTGATTCTGCTGTGGAATGGAAAATTGGCCGCGAGTGCCCAAATCGCGCGAGAGCCGATTCACAATGTCCCGCACGTTGCCGCCCATCACTTCTGTCTGTAAGTTTTTTTTTTTTTTTTTTTGAAATTTAATTTTAAATTAAAATTCTCAAAATTTCTGCAGAAAAAAACCAGAAAAAACTGGTGAAAATCGCGAATAAATCACGAAAAAACACGAAAAATAGGCCCAAAAAATTTGAATTTTTCCGAATTTTAATGGCGGCTACAGTAGTAAATTTAAAGGCGCATGGTGATTTTTTGAGTCTGGTTTTGGAACGAAAATTGACTTTTTGAATTTTATTATGTTTTTCGAGTAAAATTGGTGTTTTTAAGTGAAAGTTTGAGGTTTTTGGATGAATTTAATGATTTTTGATGAAATTTGAAAAATAAAATCTACAATTTTAGCGAAAATTTACTGTGAAAATGCACAAAAAAAAGTTTTTAATCCAAAAATCAACCAAAAAATTTTAAATTCCGAGAGTTCCTACCGTAGTAAATTCAAAGGTGCATAATGAATTTTGTCTTCTGGTTTCAGAGCGAAAATTGACATTTTGTCATTATTCAGGTAAAAATCGAGTTTTAAGTCCTATTTTTATGGTTTTTTGGTGGATTTTGATGAATTATGACTGAAAATTGATAAAAATCTCAAAAATTCCATCAAAACCCTCAAAAATACAGCTGAAAATGCCAAAATTACAAATTTTATTGAAAATTTGCAAAATATCAGGGTTAGTCATTCAATCGAACATCTCCGTTCCAAAAAAGGAACGAAAAACAAGAAGATTGCGAAATACTCACCTCAACGACCTGTGTCATCTCGAAAAATGCGTCACCGTCGAGAAAAACTGTTCGCGCACTGTTTTTTCTATAAAAAAAGAAAATTTCATAGAAATTCATAAAAAAAAAAGGGGAAAAATATGAGGAAAATATAGTAAATTAAAGAAAAAGTCTATAAAAATGAGTTAAAAAGGGAAAAATGCGAAAAAAGCGAAAAATCGATAAGAATGGTATGTTTGCCAAGGCCTTATCAGGCCAAAGAGAATCATATAGCAAAAAATACCATTAAAATGGAAAAAAAGGATAAAAATAGGTAAAAATAGAATGAAAAATAGAGAAAATTAGAGAAAAAAAGGAAAATGCTCAATTTCAAAAAGTGAGTGGAAAAGAATGAGTCATGGGGCGCCGCGCGCCTCGTATCGCCCAGATCAATCACTTTGTGGGGGTCGAACGGAGAAAAAAGCACGACAAAATAGAGGGAAATATATCCCCGATATCATCTGCGGTTTTTACTATCTTTTTGTAATACTTTCGTGGAAAATCTCATTTCACAGTCATACCCAATTAGGAATGGTGTAAGGGGGAAGTTTCCCATTAATGGGAAACAAGTTACTGCCGTTTTCCTAGTTTTCATCGAAAATCTAGAAAAAAAAACAGTAAAAAACGTTGAAATTCAGTTATGCGCCTTTAAATTACTGTAGAATGATGAAATTACTGTATTTTTAAAGGCGCACACCCATTTTCAACGGAAAAATTGGAAATTAGCTGGAATTTGGCTGAAAATCAAAAGAAAATAAGAGAATTTGCCTTTAAAATTACAAAATTACTGTAAAAATGGTTTTTTTTTCGAAAAATCAAAGAAAACACTGAAATACCGTAATTTTGAAGGTGCATACCCATTTTTTTCGTTCAACTTTTGTGAAAAAATGTATTGCGCCTTTAAATTACGGTAGAAAATTGCATTTTTGTGCATTTTTGTACAAAACACTGTAATTTTAAAGGCGCATGCTCATTTTTCCAAAAAAAAAAAACATCGAACATTTGAAAAATTCAGAAATAATTTAAATTTTTGGAAAAAAAAGAAAATGTGCCTTTAAAATTGAGCTCAAAATCAATTTTCTACAAAAAAAAATACAAAAATTACCGTATTTTAAAGGCGCATGCTCAATTTTTAACAAAAAATAATCAAAATTTAAAAAAAAACGAGTAAAACTCAGCTGAAAATTAGTATGCGCCTTGAAATTTACAGTACAAAAATATTTATGCAAAAATCGCGCATGCTCAAATTCAATGAAAAATAACGTTTTTTTTTTTAATTTTTGGCAAAAAATTTCAAAAAATACCTCTGTACCTTTAATCTTATGGTAGAAAATTGAATTTCTGAATTTTCGAAGTGTCGGATCAAAATTACTGTAACTTTAAAGGCGCATACTCCATGAAAATTCAATTTTTTCAATTTTCGAATAAAAAATTAAAAATTTTGGTTCATTTTTTGCCGAAAAAAACTTTTACTACTACTTTTTTCACCATAAAATCCCAAAAAAACAATACCTAACTCAAATTCTACCCAAAAAAACATGAAAAAAGGCATTTTCTTCTGGTGAGAGAGAGGGGAGGGTTGGTCGGAACGAGGTTGTGGTGGTGGAGAGAGTGTATAAAATGTGTTTGCTAATAAACAGAATTGGAATAGGTCGGAGAGGGAGAGAGAGATGGAGAGAGAAGAGGACAGGTGTGCGGTGTGGAATTTATTATTATAATAAATGTGGAATGAAATGCATTACCAGTCTTTTCGGGAAATAGTGTGTTTGTTCACCCACTGAGTCACCCTTTTTTCCCTTTTTTCCCATTTTTGACGATTTTTTCTACTTTTTTCCCCATTTTCCTTACCAATTCACCAAAAAAAGGCGCGAAAACCTCAAAAACCGCCAGAATTCAATGAAATTCAATGAAATGGATGAAAAATGGGAGGGAATGAGGGTGGACGACAGATGTGAGCGCATCTGTCACGGCTTAGACTGCAAAGTGCAAGAAATTTGGAGAGTTTTGGGGGAATAGGGAGAAAATGAGAAGAAAAAAGAGTTGAGAAGTTACTGTAGGAGTTTAAAGGAACATGGTGAACAATTTTTGGGATTTTTGCTTTAATTTTTTTTTAACCGATTTTTTGCATTTTTCTAGCTTTTTCCAGGATTTTTGTTAGAATTTTAATGAGATTTTAGCAAATTTCAGTTAAAAACTCAATTTTTCGCTGAAAATTTGCTGAAAATTGATGAAAATTGAAGAAAATTGAGAAAAAGAGGGGAATTGAAAAGTTACTGTAGTGATTTAAAGGCGCATGGTCGAAAAGTTGAGAATTTCTGAATTTCTGGTGAAATTTTCTTCTTTTTAGCGATTTTTTGCAATTTTTCAGGATTTTTTCAGTTTTTCCATGTTTTTGCTCAAATTTTCGTGAGAATTCAGCAATTTTCTTTTAAAATCTCACAATTTTATCAAATTTTTGAGAAAAATTGAGAAAAAACAATGATAAACAAAAAAAAAAGAGAAAAATTCCAAAAATTACTGTAGAACTTTAAAGGCGCATGACAGTCTCTGGAAAAACTTGGATATTTTCAATTTTTGAGCATTTTTCTTGTTTTTTCAACTTTTTTCTTCAAAATTTTTGCAAATCACTATCAAAATCTTAAAATTCTAACAAAATAACAAGAAAATCTATGAAAAGTGAGGAAAAATCGGCAAAAAATGATGAAAAATTGACAAAATTTGAACAAAAACCTGAAAAAGTTAAAAAATTACTGTAAAAACATTAAAGGCGCATGATAAAATACAGAAAATTGAACAATCCTGACTTTTGCTTCTTTTTTCAATTTTTTTTACAGTTTGATAATATTTTAAAGGCGCATAAACGGAAATTTTCAGAAAAAAAATGGTTTTTTTTTTCAAAATTTACAAAATTTTGCGTTTTTTCATAATTTTCCACTCATTTTTCATGAATTTTCATGAAATTTCCCCCAAATCCATCTAAAAACCCCCAAAACTACAAGAAACACACTCGCTAGAATGTAGGCGCTCCTATAAAAGGCCATTTCGGCCGGTTTGGTGGTGTCGGCGGGGAAAGAGAGGGGCGAGAGAGTGTGTCTTGGCGAGAGACGCAGAGAGCGCTGCGCGTTGCGAGCCGGCGAACTCTGTTTCGCAATGAGCACTATAATTGGGCTCTCCGACATTTATTATACGACTTTTGGGTGGGGGCGGAAAAGAAAATTGGTGGGAAATTTTTAAAATCCATAAGTTCTTGGGAAAATTTCAGGTTTTTAGGCATTTTCATTCATTTTCATCCATTTTTGTCTGAAATTCGACCGAATGTTAGGTGTATTTAGTTATTTTCAGGTATTTTCAGCTTTCTACAAGTTCTGGAACATAAAAAGTCAATAAAAACCCCAAAAAACGTCAAATTCTCTCATTGGACAGTCGTGTAGTTCTCGTGGACAATGGAAAATGCAAAATTTTCAGAAACCGATCAAAATTGGTGTTAAAATACTCCAAATCACATGAATAATCAAAATCTGAAAGAAAAATCCAGAAAATCGGGAATCTGAAGGTTTTCGTGGCGAGACCCAAAACACCAAAAAATCAATTTTTCCATAACTAATCAATATGGGTATCAAAATACTCCAAATTACATGGATAATCAGAATCTGAAAGAAAAATCCAGAAAAACCGAAAAATGTAGGTTTTCGTAGCGAGACCCAAAACCCCAAAACAGCCAAAAAATCAATTTTTCAAAAAATTTTACATTATGGGTATCAAAATACTCCAAATTACATGGAGAATCTGAATCTGAAAGAAAAATCCAAAAAAACTGAAAAATGAGGGTTTTCGTGGCGAGACCCAAAGCCCCAAAAATCCGAAAAATACGAAAAATTCAAAATTTCAAAACGATGGCAATATGGGTATCAAATTACTCCAAATTTCATGGAGAACACGAATCTGAAATAAAAATTTCGAAAAACTGGAAAATGAAGGTTTTCGTGGCGAGACCCAACTCCCCAAAAACTCGAAAAACTGGGAAAAATTGAGATATTCAAAAATATGGCAATATGGGTATCAAAACACTCCAAATTTCATGGAAAATCAGAATATGAAACAAAAATCTAAAAATCTAGAAAATTGGAGGTTTTCGTGGCGAGACCCAAGGTCTCCAAAATCCGAAAAATCAAATTTTCAAAAATATAGCAATATGGATATCAAAATACTCCAAATTTTATGGAAAATCTGAATCTAAAAGAAACATCCAAAAATATGCAAATTTGAAGGTTTTCGTGGCGAGACCCAACCTCCCAAAACCAAAAAAAAAAAAATCAATTTTTCAAAAAAAAATGTTGTAGTTCTCGTGGACAACCCAACAACGATCCGAAAAGATTAGAGCGACCAAGTTCGAGTGAGAAAATGGCTCCGAGAGCCGATGGGGGAGGAGGTTTGCTCGCGGGTTTGTTTGCCTTTCCATCGAATAATGGATTTTTGTTCGCCCGAGACATTCTCGAACTTGACCATGAACATTCTCGAGCTATTCTCCAACTATTCTTCAACTATTCTTCAACTATTCTTCCACTATTCTTTAACTGTCAGTTATTCTCCAACTATTCTTTAACTATTCTTCAACTATTCTCCAACATTCTTCAACTAATAGTTGCAAATAGTTGAAGAATGTTGGAGAATAGTTGAAGAATAGTTGGAGAATAGTTGATAGTTGAAGAATAGTTGGAGAATGTTGGAGAATATTTTATAGTTGAAGAATAGTTGGAGAATAGTTGGAGAATAGTTGAAGAATGTTGGAGAATGTTGGAGAATAGTTGGAGAATAGTTAGAGTAGCTGGACAATAGTTGGAGAATAGTTGAAGAATACTTGAAGAATAGTTAGAGAATAGTTCATAGTTGGAGAATAGTTGTAGAATAGTTGAAGAATAGTTGAAGAATAGTTGGAGAATAGGTGGAGAATGTTGAAGAATAGTTGGAGAATAGGTGGAGAATAGTTCATAATTGAAGAATAGTTGGAGAATAGTTGGAGAATAGTTGGAGAATAGTTGAAGAATAGTTGAAGAATAGTTGGAGAATAGTTGAAGAATATTCGCCAACTATTCGCCAACAATTCTCCACCCTCTCGAAAATGCCACCCACCACGAAAAGTCAACAAGAGAAAAGAGGAAAAGATCAGAGATGAGAGCGACGAGAGAGTGTCAGCGGACGAGAGACGCAGACACGAACGGACAGAGAAAAGCGAATTGAATAGCACACTTGCCATCCATGTTTCGATTTTCCTCCCTCATTTTCATGTTTTGTCCACGAGAAGTACACGGAATGGTGTAGTTCTCGAGGAAAATAGTTTTTATCATTGGATTCGTGTTCTCCATAAAATTTGGAGTTTTTTGATACCCATATTGCCCTATTTCTGAAAAGTTGCATTTTTTTCATAAAAATTTGGAGTTTGATGTTGGGTCTCACCACGAAAACCTTCAAACTTTGGATTTTTAAAGATTTGTGTTGTTTTTTGTGTTCAGCATGTAATTTGAAGTGATTTGATACCCATATCGACTATATTTTAACAATTTTTGAAATTTCGAACTTTTTTGAAAGGATAGATGGGTCTCGCCACGAAAACCTTCAAACTTTGGATTTTTAAAGATTTGTGTTGTTTTTTGTGTTCAGCATGTAATTTGAAGTGATTTGATACCCATATCGACTATATTTTAACAATTTTTGAAATTTCGAACTTTTTTGAAAGGATAGTTGGGTCTCACCACGAAAACCTTCAAACTTTGGATTTTTAAAGATTTGTGTTGTTTTTTGTGTTCAGCATGTAATTTGAAGTGATTTGATACCCATATCGACTATATTTTAACAATTTTTGAAATTTCGAACTTTTTTGAAAGGATAGTTGGGTCTCACCACGAAAACCTTCAAACTTTGGATTTTTAAAGATTTGTGTTGTTTTTTGTGTTCAGCATGTAATTTGAAGTGATTTGATACCCATATCGACTATATTTTAACAATTTTTGAAATTTCGAACTTTTTTGAAAGGATAGTTGGGTCTCACCACGAAAACCTTCAAACTTTGGATTTTTAAAGATTTGTGTTGTTTTTTGTGTTCAGCATGTAATTTGAAGTGATTTGATACCCATATCGACTATATTTTAACAATTTTTGAAATTTCGAACTTTTTTGAAAGGATAGATGGGTCTCGCCACGAAAACCTTCAAATCAACAGTTTTCTCGATTTTTCTTTTGGATTTGAGTTCTCCTTGTAATTTGGAGTATTTTGATACCCATATTGCCCTATTTCTGAGAATTTTCATTTTTCACAATTTTTGGGTCCCACCACGAAAACCCAAAAAATTTCAAAATGCTCAAAAATGGGTCGATATGGGTATCAAATCACTCCAAATTTCATGGAGAACACGATTCTAATAATGAAAACCACTAAAAATTCCGCTTTTCTGTTCAAAATTAGGAAATAGCTAAAATTTTCGAAAAAAGCGTTGAAAAAGCGGTTTTTCATGGAATTTTCAGGAGGATTTTGGAACAAAGATTGTAATCAAATAGAAAAAATGATTAAACAATAGAAGCATTTGAAAAAAACAATAAAAGAAGGAAAAAACACAAAAAAACAACGAAATAAAAGGAGAAAATCGGGTTTTTTCGCATCACAGCTGAAATCAATCAGTCAATTACTTTGAAATGTTCAGTGAACATTTCAACGCCCATTAATTCCAATTCTGAATCCATAAATCTTTCAGTACCCGTCTCCCTTTTCTCGTTTTCCACCTTTCAATGCCGTCAAGTTCACATTTCGTCATTTTTCTGGGATTTTTCTGTGATTATTGTGTGTTTTTATCATTTGAATGATAATAATGTGATATATAATAAGAATAATAATTATTTTCTTCAATTTTATGACTTTTTTGAAAAAAAAAATTTTTTTTTTTTTGAATTTTTTTTGAATTTTTTGTCGAAAAAGACTATAAACTCTGGAAATTTTTTGGTTTTTTATCGTTTTTTCTTCACATTTTCTCAAAATGCAGATATTAGCCACTTTTTTCCCCCAAAAACTCGCCAACTTTGTAGTTTTCTTCAACTTTCAATCAATTTCACAATTTTCCCCGTGTAGTTCTCGTGGACAATCGTCAATCTTATTTTACTTATCATTATCGTGTTCTCCATAAAATTTGGAGTAATTTGATACCCATATCGACCTATTTCAGAGCATTTTGAAAAATGTCGGGTTTTCGTGGTGGGACCCAAAATGGTTGAAAAATTTAAAATTAACAGAATATAGTCGATATAGGTATCAAAATACTCCAAATTACATGACAAACACGAATCCAAGTAAAAAATCGTAAGAAAATGAAGTTTGAAGGTTTTCGTGGCGAGACCCATCTAGCCCTCCAAAAAAGTTCGAAAAATTGAAAATTGATGAAATATAGTCGATATGGGTATCAAATTACTCCAAATTAAATGGAAAACTCGAATCCGAAAGAAAAATCCAGAAAATCGCAAATCTGAAGGTTTTCGTGGCGAGACCCAAAAAATCGAAAATTTTCCAAATTTTCAAAAAAAGTTTATTTTATCATTTTACGACGTAAATAAACATTAATTACATCCGTGTACTTCTCGTGGACACCCTATTATCTCCTAATCCAATCCTAATAAACTAAGCTCCGCCCACTTCTCTAATTACGGGGGCCTTCTGTCGGAGGAAAGGAACAGATGGTCCATTGTTCGTTTTCTCTCTTTCTCTACTATCCTCTCTTGTTGCTTTTCATATGACTTTTTTGTTTGTTTTGTGATGACTTTCTCACTTTTTTTTGCGTTTTTTTTTGCTTTTTGTTGCTTTTTTTTGCATTGTAAACCAAAAAAAGTTTACTAATTGTCCACGAGAAGTACAAAATATTGAAAAAAAAAGTTATAAAAATTTTTAGTAAAAAAAATGTTAGAAAAAAAATTTTTTAGTACAAAAATTTTTTTTACAAAAAATTTTTTTTGATTATAACATTTTCTGTGTACTTCTCGTGGACAATTCGAAATTCACATGATCCGAATAAAGCGATCATATCTCTTCCAATTTCTGGTTCCCTTTTCGCCCATTTTCTCTCTTATATTCATATATTCTAATGCGATTCTTTTTCCATTTTTGGTACTATTTTTAGTTCATTTAATTAAGTTAATTAGTTAATTAAAATTATAATTGTCCTAGTTAATTAATATGACAATTAATTATCATAATATAAATTGTTTTGTTAAAATAGTAACTTTTTTTCGAAATTATTTTTTTGTAAAATTTTTCTGTATTACCATTCTCAGTACTAGAAAATTTTTATCATAATATTGTCGTTTTTAGTACCGTTTTTCAATTTTTTATTCAACTTTTTTAACATTTTAATTTTTTCATACTTCAGAAGCTGTTGATTATGAATTGAATCAAATAATATCCGGAAAAATGGCCCAGCACATTGTAAATAATATCATCGATGATGATAATGCTGATGTGAGTTTTTCTTTTTAAAATTTTTTCCAATTTTTTTAGTTATTCAAGTCAGAAAATGCGCTCTAATGATAAAAATATCACTTTTTCACGGTTTTTGGACGGTTTTTCAAATTTTCAGTAGTTTGAAAGTGCGCTCTAATGATAAAAACCCTGCGAATTTTAGCTTTTCGTCTTTATTTTCAACTTTTACAAACAGGAAGTGCGCTCCAATGATAAAAACCACTTTTTTCACGGCTATTTGATGAGTTTTCACATTTTCGATAGTCTGAAAGTGCGCTCCAATGTTAAAAACCCACTTTTTCACGGTTTTTGATGGATTTTAAAAAATGTCGTGGTCAGAAAGTGCGCTCTATTGCTAAAAATGGGAAAAACTTGAATTTTCGTTTTTATTTTAGAATTAATAAATCAGAAAGTGCGCTCCAATGATAAAAACTTGAAAAATTCAATTTTGCACCCAAATTCTCTTTTTTTCGATCAGTAAATGCGCTCTAACGCTAAAAACATCAAATTTTCGAATTTCCCATTGTTTTTTGAAGTTTACAATGTAAGAAAGTGCGCTCTAATGATAAAAACCTTATGAAATTACAATTTTCGTCTGAATTTCCGAATTTTTTCGATCAGTAATCGCGCTCTATTGATAAAAACTTCAAATTTTCGAATTTCCCATTGCTTTTTGAAGTTTCCAATGTCAGAAACTGTGCTCTAATGATAAAAACTTCAAATTTTCGAATTTCCCATTGCTTTTTTGAAGTTTCCAATGTCAGAAACTGTGCTCCACTGACAAAAACCCATTTTTCTTCTATTTTCCAATTACTTTTCATAGTTTTGATATCAGAAAGTGCGCTCCACTGATAAAAACCCAATGAAATTCAATTTTTCATCTAAATTTCCGATTTTTTAGATTAGTTATCGCGCTCTAACGCTAAAACCTCTAAATTTTCGAATTTCCCATTGTTTTTTGAAGTTTCCAATGTCAGAAAGTGCGCTCCACTGATAAAAACATGCAAAATTCAGTTTTCGCCCAATTTTCGCGCTCTAACGCTAAAAATCTCCGATTTTCAGTCATTTTCATGTCAGAAAGTGCGCTCCATTGATAAAATCCCTCTAATTGATAAAATCCCCATTCCCTCTCGTGTACTTCTCGTGGACAATCCAATCCATCTTCCAGACTATTCGAATAGAACAAGAACGCCGTCTCTACCAAGATTTCCTCCGTCTCAATTATCGAATTTTCGATCGATACCATCAGCTTCGCGACATTTTCTCGTTTTCAGTGTAAGTGTGCTCTATTGGGAATTTTTTATCGATTTTTTGAAAAATCAATAAAAAAATTGTTTTAGAGCTCGAACTCAAGACGAGCGGGCTCGCGAGGAGGAGGAGCTCGCCAGGGTTAATGAGGTTTTGGTGAGTAAAAAAATTTTTTTTTAATTTTTAATTTTAAATATTTCAGATCAACATAAAAGATATGATTTTATCACTGGAAAAGAGCTCGGAGCCCTCGCTTTTTAGTGATTAATTTTTAATTTTTTTTCTAATTTTTTTTTAATTTTTTGAATTTTTTGTACATATCCCCCTTATAATCTCAGGAAAAATCAGTCACGTTCTTTCAAACTTTATCTGTAATTTTTGAACTTTTTTGCTTTTTTTGTCCAATAAAAATGAATATAAATACTATAAAAATCACAAAGAAATATAGAAAATAATGGAAAAGTTAGGCCTAAAACGGTTAATTTGAGCATTGGTAAAATGGGAATTTTTCTAATTTTTTTAATGGAGGGTTTGCTCATTTTTGCACATTTTTAGAGGGAATTTGAAATGAAAAAGAGCAGTTTTGGAGCACAAAATTGAGAAAAAATTGAGCTCAAAAAAAATTTTTTTTGGGAAAATTTCGGATTTTTTTTGAAAAAATTCGCAAATTTTCAAAATTACTGAAAAATTCCGAAAATTAAATTTTTTCCAAAAATTGACAAAAATTCTGAAAATTTTTAAAAAATCCAAAAATTTTTTACATTTTTCGCAATTTTCGGATTTTTCAAAAATTCAAAAATTTTCTGAAAATCCCCAAAAAATCCAAATTTTGTTAAAATTCGAAAATTTTCTGAAAATTTTCAAAAATTCCAGAATTTGTATTTTTTGAAAAAAAATCCAAAATTTTTGAAAAAGTTCAGAAAATTCAAAAAATCCCAAAAATTCAATTTTCAATTTTAATTCGAAAATTCTGAATATTTCTCAATAATTTAGAATTTTTCCTATTTTCCAAAATTTTTCAATTTTTCAATTTTTTTGTGCTCCAAAACCTGCTCAATTCCTCAAAAATCGCCTAAAAATTCGAAAAAAGAGCAAGAAAATGGGGCTCTACTGGTAATAAAGAGTATGTGAGAGAAGACTTATTGATAAAACTGACGAAATTAGACCAAATTGAAGGGAAAAATGGTGAAAAAATGGTGCACAAAGTTTAAAAATTTGGAAAATGGTGTAAAAATCGGAAAAAATTGTGAAAAAATCTTAAAAATCTGGAAAAAGTAATAAATAAATAAAATGAGATTCAATAGAGAAGAGAAGAATTATTGCTGCGAGTGCTCCGGCTGTGAGAGGAACTTGGAGAGCACCGACAGTGCTGCAACTATTTTCAGATTTCGGGGACACGCCCACTCGACTAACTTCTTTGCGACGGCGTGTGCGCTTGCAGAAGAGCCGAACGAGTCATTTCGTACAGAAGACGGATGTAGCGACGGGTTTGCTCGTCTGGCGTGCTCTCGATCAGCTCTGCAAACGATTTATTTTCAGTTATTGGGAGGAAAAGAGCATTATTGAAATGTTTTAGCATCTTCTTTGTTTTTAGTGGGAAAAGAGCATTATTTTGTTCTCAGAATCCTTTGGAGCAAGTTATCAGCTCTTAAAGTGCTCACAATCAGTTTTTGGGAAAAAATCATTATTTTGATAGATATCACTATTATTATGATGAGAAAGATTGGTGAATAGTGCTTTTTTCTGCTTTTGAAATGTTTTCAGCCTTTTTTTCCATTATTATGATTATTGCTACATAATCATAACTTGGAGCAGGTTATCAGCTCTCAAAGGGCTCCAAATGTGCTCAAAAACCCCATTTTCTCACAAAATTTCGAGCAAAAATCAATCGTTTTTGATTACCCTACTACAGTAATCTCTTTGCTAAATTCCAAGATATTACTGTATCAAAGCAATGCTCTTTTTGGCTCCCGGACATTTCGCAGCTGTTTTTGGCTTATTTTGGCTCAGTTTTCTCGGGGTTTTCAATGTTTTTCATGAATTACAACAAAAATATATGTTTTGAACATAATTTCAGATATTTTGTGGTTTCTTTTTTAATTTAATGCACATTTTTCATCCCAGATATCTTATTTTCAAGATAAGAGGTATCTGGGATGAAAACTGTGCATCAAATTATGAAAAGGTCGATAAAATATCTCCAATTATGTTCAAAACGTATATTTTGCTGTAATTTATGAAAAAAACATCGAAAACTCCGATAAAATTGAGCCAAAATAGGCCAACGAAATGTCAGGGAGCCAAAAAGAGCATTATTTTGACACAGTAATCTCTTGGAAATTAGCAAAGAGATTACTGTAGTCGGGAAATCAAAAACAGCTGATTTCGGCTCGAAATTTGAGCAGAAAGCGGGGTTTTGAGCACTTTTTGGCAATTTTTTCCAATTTTTACCAAGAATCTCAAAAAACCCCCCATTTCAAAACAAAAATTTCACTTTAAAAATCATAATTTACCCTGAAGAGCCAGCACAAGTTTCTGAGCAACCGGAGCCACCAGAATAGCAATTTCCGGATCAGTCATATCAATTTTCGGGATCACGAGCTCAATCCACCGGAATTTAAGGTCACGATCTCTGTTCAAAGTGGCCGTAAACTGTTGGACGAGTGCCAAAAGGCAATCCTGTCGGAGGGTCGTCTTCCCGCGAGCCAATATCTCCTCAGGGTTTATCTTGGAGCACACAAATTCGAGCAAATTCGAGTCGGCCTTGTTGAGAGCCGCCTCGAGAGCCGCGTCCGGGTTCGTTTCGATGAGCTGGAGCAGTGTAATTCGGTCGATTTCACTTTTTTGCTGTTGTTGTTGGACCGCCATTTGCATTGTGGCCACTGCGGTGCCCTGGATCATTTGGGAGGTCGTCGAGAGGTACTGCAAATGGGCGGGGTTTGGAGCATTTTGGAGCACTTGTTTGAATTTTATAGTTAAAATGGGCGGGGCTTGTGTGTTTTTTACTGCTTAACAAAAGGTTTTTGCTGTTTGATGATTATTATGATAATCCGATCAATTAAAAAGTCCCTTTACGCTTGTAACTTTGATGAGATACATTTTCAGTAACTATAAGCTCAAGCTCCGCCCATTTTGAAACTTTAAGTTCAAAAATGGGCGGAGATGGAGCATTCTGGAGCACTTTTTGTATTTTACCGCATTTCTTCCTAGTTTTCACTTCTTATTTCAGGTTTTTAACACCCAAAACCTCACGAACCTCATTAACCCCATGTCTAAAATGCTCATTGAGCCGATCAAAGAGCACTTCGCACTGCCTTTCAAAAGCGGGAATCAGGCAATCAGCGAGAGCCAACTTGCAGGTGGCTCCGACTCGCTGACTGACGTATTCAGCAGTCTCCAATCCAGTGGTTCTGATAACTCCTTCCAGTTGTGCTCCGAGGTTCAAGAATCCACTGCGAACCGCGTTCACCGTCTCAATGCGATTCGTTTCGGTGATTTCCTCGAGTCGTTTGAACATGTACGCTTCGCGTTCCGCTGATTGTTGACCTAAAGAAAAAAGGAGGTCTCGAAGCGAAAAGTACAGTAATCCGTTTTTGGAGGTCAAAAGGGTACATTTCTAGAGAAAAAATTGGGTTTTTTGGTGTAGATTATTGTAATTTTGATAAAACTACAGTAACCCATAGAAAAATAGTGGATTTTTTGAAAATTGGTACGAAACTCCAGTAAAATAAGTTTTTCTAGAGCAAAATTCATGAAAATTGATGCTCCTTGAGCATTTTTGGCTCAATTTTCATAAATTTTGCTCTAAAATCGTCAAAATTAAGTTCTGATTCTGAATAAAACAAAAACGAATAGTTTAAATGTCCGAGAATGGTACGTCTTTGTCAAAAATGCAAAAAATGCCGCAAAATTGCAAAAAATGGGCGGAGCTTCTAATGAAGCAGTAAAAACTGTGATAATTTATTGTAATTGTGTAAGTTTCTATTGAAACTGTCTGGATTACTGTACTTTTAAGTTCAAAACTGACTCGATTTTCCATGAAAATTGAGTAAAAAATGTGTCAATTTTCACAATTTCCTCTGGATTACTGTATTTTAAGTTTAAAACTTTCAAAAATACAATTTTCTATGGAAATTGGGTGAAAAGTCTGGTAATTTTCACATTTCCTCTGGATTACTGTAGTTCCCTTTCCACTCACTGAGTCCCGCAACAATCTGCTGCACCAAGAGCTGATTAGACTCCTTCCGTTCCGCCTCCATTCTCTCCATGAAGCTCATCACATCATCCAACTTCTGCTGAACACCCTCCAACCCCACACCCGAGCTCTGCACCATTTGCAAGAGCCCCGTGCCACCGGGCGAGCTCTCCGTGGGCTCCGTGTCCACGTACACCGACGGGCTCGGCTCTTTCGTGCTCACTGGCGTCGGAATGTGCTTTTTGAGCGTCATCTGGAGTTCCACCATGCTCGATTTGCCCATCGCGATGAAATGGCGTTTGGTTTTCACGTGCTTCGGCTTCTCCTCGTCTTCTGATTCTGAATCGTCGTCGTCGTCGCTGTTGTTGAACAGATCGTCGCCCGAATCGTCGGCTGGAATCGATTTTTTCAGATTTTTGATGGAATTTGGTCTGAAAAAAACTTAAAATCGATAAAAAACTAACCATTTTCAAAAGTGTTGACTGTAATAGGGCAAAGTGCAAATATGGGGTGGCAGAAAGAGGTTTGGGTGACTCCAATAAAACGTGGAGGCTCATTGTGTGGGTTGGAGATCTCAACAGAGTAGATATTCTGGAAATCAATGTTTTTTTGGATCATAACGACGAAAATTGAAAATGTGCGTCAAAATACGCTCCAAAATAAAAAAGAGTGCGTCTAGGGACGCTCCAGTATAAAAAATGCGCTTATGGACGTAAAATTACGCTTTAAGAGTGAATAGTGCGTCAAAATACGCTCCAATATGAAAAAATGTGTCTACGGACGCTCTAATAGTGCGATGTGCGTGAAATTACGCTCTCAACGTAGATAGTGCGCTAAAAGACGCCTCAATGGTGAATAGTGCGTCAAAACACGCTCTAAAACTAAAAATAGCGTCTAATCACGATCTAATCTCGAAATTCGCGTTAGGATCCGCTCCAAAATTACGTCGTGCATCAAAACACGCTCCAAAGTTGGATAGTGCGTCAAAACACGCTCCAAAACTATGTAGTGCGTCAAAACACGCTCTTAATTGAGCAATTACGCCTAAACACATTCCAATAGCACTATTTTCGTCAAAACACACTTCAAAACTTTGTAGTGCGTCAAAAAACGCTCCAAAATTATGTAGTGCGTCAAAACACGCTTCAAAACTAGTTAGTGCGTCGAAACACGCTCCAGAATGAAAATTTACGCATAATCATGCTCTAGATGCACTATTTCGGTCAGAAACCACTTTAAAACTATCTGATATGTCAAAACACGCACTAACAGCTCTATTCGAGACAAACACGCTCCAAAATCAAATCAGGCTTCAAAATACGCTCAAAAACTATCTAATGGCTTTAAACACGCTCTTATAGCACTGTTTTCATCAAAACACGCTCCAAAACTATATAGCGCTTCAAAACACGCTACAAAATCATTTAGTGCGTTAAAATACGCTCCAAAATCGTAAAAAACGCTTTTTTCTCTCATCCTTACCATTCCATCAACATCCAACAAATGCAAAAAGCTGGCTCCCGGATCCGCGACACAAATGAACTTATTAACAGCGAGCGTCGTCTCAAACCGAATCCTCCCCAGACAACGGAATCCTTGACAATCATAAAGCGCCAACTTCCTTCCATCATTCGACACCACCACACAAGATCTCCAGAATTGCGACGCCTTCCGATCCGGCGTCAGGTCATCCAGGAAAATGAGCTCATTGATCACACCATTTCCTCTGGTGAATCCACGTGGCTCAAAAGATTGAGCATCTTTTAAAGTGTTATCATCTTCGTTAAATGTGAAGAATTGAATCGGGCCCTCGGATTTCGCGATAGCAATCGCTGTAGAATCTGGCGAAATGCAAACAGAGGAAATTCGGAGCTCTTGATTCTCAGGGCTCTCTGAGAAGTAGTGAGAGAAGAGCCCACCCTCCTCTTTAACGGCTTCCTCGAACTCGACCACCTTCCCGAGCTCTTTGAGCACTCCCACGTTCACTATATAAATCTGCCGTCCAGAATACACCGCCACCATATGAATATCCTCTTCATCATCTTCACCCTGCACGTACGGACACCAGGAGAGCTGCGGTTGCTCCATGGAGAACGCCGGCCAGTTGTTGACCACGAGGTATTCTCGAGCCTCGCAGTTGTCAGCGACCTCGTAGATGTAGAGCGACGAGTCGGCGATGAGGACGGCCAGGAAGCGATGGTGTTGGGCGAAGGAGACGTCGACGATGCGGTGGGGGAGGTCCTGGAACTTGGAGAGTTGCGGGGAGGCGTGCCGCGGGTTGCAAAATTGCAAAAAGGGGCGTGGCCTAGTGGTTTTGGAGCGAAAATTTCGAATTTTGTTGAAGAATCGTTGAAAAACTCAATTTTTATTGTAAAATTTATCAAAATCCTTAGTTTCGACAAATTTAACAGTGAAAACTGAGTTTTTTAACGATTTTTAATCAAAAAATCAATAAAATTATCAAAAAATCATTAAAATTATTAAAAAAATCCATAAAATTATCAATAAATCAATAAAAGTCATCATTTTTCGCAGTGAGACCCCATAAACCTCTCAAAAAACCTAAAATTATCAATAGAGCGCACTTGCATACCTATCTTCATCTTCAATTCGCCGAATTCCCACTATTAACTTCTAGAACTCTAAATTTTCAGCATATTTCATCGATTTTTTTAATCGATAATATTTATTTTTCAAAATTTTACAAAATAATCGCTTCAAGACCAGAGAAATTGAAACTTAACGGTTTTAGGATGAGCAAAAGACGGATTACAAAGATTTTTAGCATATTTAATGATTTTTTAACATCAAATATGCTAAAAATCAATGTAATCCATCGTTTGCTCATCCTAAAATTTTAAATTCAAATTTCTCGGGTCTCGAAGCGATAATTGTGTGAAATTTTGAAAAATAAGTATTATCTGACTGAAAAATCGAAAAACATGCAGAAAATTTGAAGTTCTAGAAGTTTCCAGCTGGAATTCGATCAATTGAAGATAAAGATAAGGATGCAAGTGCGCTCCATTGACAATTTCCGAGTTTTTGAGCTCCCTGAGCTCTGAAAGTTCAATTTTCCATGCTCCAGACCTTGAACAAGAATCTCTCCTTCGTCTGCAAATTGAGCAACTTCATCGACTCTCCATAGCTCTCTTGAAGCGAGCGGAACCCCACAAACGGCCCGTTCGACGTCAAAATTTTCCCGCGAAGCTGTCGAATCTAAACGTTCACATTCAGAAGACGTCCGTCCAGAAGACGTCACCTCTCCCTTGTGATTCATCACATTCTTCGACTGCACATTCGACGAATCGCGCTCTCTTCCGTTATCGACGTCTGATGGGGCGCTCAGTTGCATCGTCACATTGCATCCCATTCCAAAAACAATCGACGGCTTCTCTTTCGATATCACACTGCAAAAAATCAATAAAAACTTGAAATTTTTGTGGAAAAATGGGAAAAAATCAATAAAAACCGACTATTTCTCACTGAAAGCCTCTGGCGACTGCAACCCGAATGAATCGGTCATCGGAGTTTTTTATACCCCTGAAAATCGATAATTTTAAATTTTTTAAATATTTTTAAGCTAAAAATATCGAAAAAATAAAGAAAAATAAAGAAAAAACACGAAAAATCAACAAGATTGTTTAGATTTTACAAACAAAAACAGCGGTTTTTTCGGGTGAGAAAGGGGCGGAGCGAAGGGTTTGCAATCGGGGCGCGGAGTTTTGCAAGTTTGGGGCATGATACGAATGGGCAGGTTTGTGGGGGTTTTGCACGTTTTGATGAAAATTTGACAATTCATAATAGATAAGACGGAAGATTGTAAGCATGAGCAATATTATATCTAAACATTTTGCGAAAAACTCTGATTTCAATCAATTTTAGGTGGTTTTTCCTGGATGGCCTAACTTTTGCAAAGTTTTTCGTAGAAAACCCAATTTTTCCACTTAAATTTGCACAATTTTCAAAATTTTCTTCTGCAAATCTTGTCCAAACCCAATATTCTTTAAAACTATCCAATAACTTTCCAGCATACCCTAAAACCCCTCCAGAAAATCGATATTTCCCAGCAGCAGAGAAATCCAAGGCGGTAAATGTTCACAGCGACGAAAACTTGCACACATTTTCCGATCGTTGGTTGCAGCATCCGTTCCTTATCTCTCTTTTTTCTAGTCTGATGTCGTTCTTTGGTCTCACCACGAAATCCATCAAAAAAAGCAAAAAAAAAATTCATTAAAAACGGAAAAAAAGACTCTAAACAATTGTCTACAGTCTACAAAAAGAGAAAGACAGAAAAATGGACTAAAAGTGAGCAAAAGTGGGCGAAAAAGCAAGAAAAGGTCGCTAAAATAACTGATAAACTGTCGAGTACACCGTGAAAGGGGGAAAACAATTTTTTGTCAAGAAAAAAGGGGGTTCGATGAAAGAGAAAGTGAAGAAAAAAGCGGGGAGAGATCAAAAGAGAGAACGGGCGGTAAATGAGGAAAGCAGTTGGACCTAGGTTATCACAATTTCATACAAGAGAATGGAGACTGTTAGGAGGTAGGCGGGCCAGGAGCTCGAGCTCGTCGGGTTCGTTGATGAGTCCGATTTTCGCGTCGATCGGCAGTCGTTTGCTGGAAAAATGCCTTTTTGCGCGGAATTCTACGCGAAATTGCAGATTTTCTATCGATTTTTCGAGTTTTTCAGTTTTAAAGTGATTTTTGCGCTGAATTCTACGCAATCTTGCAGATTTTCAATATTTCAGTGTATTTGAACTCAGTTCTACGCAAATTTGCAGAATTTTTGAGAGAAAATGTCAATTTTTGGGTATTCTTGCAATTTTTGCGCTGAATTCTACGCGAAATCACAGATTTTCATTAGTTCAGTGTATTTGCACTCAATTCTACGCAAATTTGCAGATTTTTCATCAATTTTTCAAGTTGTTCAATTTTGAAGTGATTTTTGCGCCCAATACTACGCGAAATTGCAGATTTTACAGAAAATTTCTGTGAAAAATTGAAATTTTTGGTTTTTTGTGCAATTTTCACACATTTTTCTTTAATTTATTGATTTTTCTGAAGAAAATGCTGATTTTCAGCTTTCTTGTCAGTGAAAAGTTGAAAAAAAATCAATTTTCCCGAAAAAATCTCGAAAAATCACTGAAATCTAAAAAACACCCGATTTGAAGCGCAATTGCAGACAAGATGGTCAGCAACTGCGCTCTAATGTACTTTGCACGATTTTTCTTTGAAAAATCGTCGAAGTCAACGTTTTTCAAAGCTTTTTTAGCGATTTTCCACCAAATTCTCCATTGAGCGCATTTCCTGACAGTCCAAACCGTAATTGCGCGTCAAATTCAGCGCAAACCCCTCAAGTTTTTCACTTCCACCAACCATTTTTCTGTTTCACAAACGCCTTCGCCTCATCAATCATCCGACAAAATCCGCCGTGCACGTCGGAAATGATGCGATGTTTGCCGTGCAAAGTGCTCTCGCCGAGCTCGATCGCCTTCCGCTCGATTTTGTTGTAGCGCGGCCAATACGAGTCGGTCAGTCTGCAAAAATTATATTTTTTGACGAAAACTGACGGAAAATGCACAAAAATACTGAAAAATCGATAATTTCGAGGTGAGAGAGTGCACACAATGGAGAGACGCAGACTTACCCAGTATTGGCGAAATTCGCCCAAATCTGCATGATAATCGACGATAATCGTTTCTCATCGTCCAGTTGCGTCTGATCATATAAATGAGGTCTCCAGTAGGGTTGACCGAAAGCGTACTCGATTTCGTAGCCATGCATTACACCCATCCATTTCGGCCACGGATTCGCGCTTGATCTGTGAAAAATCGATAATTTTCAGTGAAAAAATTGAAAAGCGGCGCAAGCAGCATATCTGACGACAAGTTGCGGATTTTCTACAAGGTCTCATAAAGTTGCAGAAAAAGAAAAAACAGCGAAATTCAAAAATACCGCGTAAATCGACACAGGGACCCAACGATGCTCCACCGTTACGCAGCGCTCACTTTTTAGCGGTCACTTTTCAATTTCTTCCTTCTTAATTTTTTTCCACAAAATCCTAATTTCTCTCCCAAACTTCCAGTTTTTCTCCTAATCCTTTCAATTTTTCAGCTCCCACTCACCTGTACGTAAAGTAGTACATATAAACATTGCCGAAAATATTGTCCGAAATCATATCCGCAAAATCGATCAGCGAACATGTGAAGAACAAGTCTCCAAGAAACCGGGCCACACCATCGCGATACCTCTCCTCCGGCACGTTGCTCGTCGAGACGTGCTCATACGAGTTCATAAAAGCGTTGAGCACGAGTTGTGAGCCCGCAAAGTACGGCATAAAAGCTTTCATCGACTCTTCGTAATGATTCCGGGTGATCAGTGCACGGTTGTGTGGGTCTTCTGCGGAGATGGTGTGGTTGAAGGCGAATCCGTATTTGGGGAGGGACATGTAGTAGGGCAGCCAGTAGGTGCCTTCGTCTTTGACGCTGCCGAAGATGATGTTCACGTCTTTTTTGAACTGCTTGTTGGCCAGTTTTTCGAAGACGTCGCCCTGGAAGTTGGGGAGGTTGCGTTTTATCGGGATGAAGGAAGAATAGCGTGTGAGAAAGAGAGACGCAGGGTTTTTCTGCGTCTCTCTTGCTATGTAGGTGTGTAGAGAGTGTGCAAAGGAGGAGAGCGTAGAGAAAGAGAACGAGAAATAGTGTGGAGAGGAAGTGAGTACAGAGAAAGATAGTCTCCCTGTCTCTCTGTCTCTCTATCTCTCTGTCCTTCTATCTCTCTGCCTCTCTGTCTCTCTATCTCGCTGTCTCTCTGTCTCTCTGTCTCTCTCTGTCTCTCTGTCTCTCTCTCTCTCTCTCTCTCTCTCTCTCTCTCTCTCTCTCTCTCTCTCTCTCTCTCTCTCTCTCTCTCTCTCTCTCTCTCTCTCTCTCTCTCTCTCTCTGCCTGCGTCTACTACCAACCTGAAAAAAGTTGACATCCGACGAGACGGGCACATAGGCGAACGTCATCGGCGGCCCAATATCTCCCGAAATATTATCCGCTTCCGCCTGCACCAAATGCGCCGGCACACTCCGCAGACACTTGGTCACCACATTCATATCCGGCGAGCTGCAGTTCACCCTCTTCGCCAATCGCAACGACAAATCCAGCATTGTTGGCGGGGTGGCAGACGCCCACGAGTTGATGATGGAGCCGCTCTGCAATTTCCCAAGTTTTGTGGTTTTTAAAGTTTCTTTTCACATATAAAGTATCTGGTTTACCTTGGCAATTATATTTCTAAAGTATTTATGCGAGTTCGGGGCGAACAAGTGAGCAGTGGTGGAGGCGGAGCCCGCGGATTCACCAAAGAGTGTGACGCGTGACCGATCGCCGCCAAATGCGCCAATGTTCTCGTGCACCCAGCGAAGGGCGAGCTGCTGGTCCATGAGTCCCATGTTTCCCTGGATCGGCGAGTCGTCTCCAAAGTACAGGAAGCCAAATGGGCCGAGTCTGGAAAGGGTTACTGTAGTTGTGGATTTGGATCTGACAAATATGATCCTTAAACTGGCTCCAAATCAAACTTGAGCACTTCTACCTCTTCCAAATTTTGAGCCATGCTATTACACATCCCTATTTGCAATGTGACATCAGTTTCATAACAGTGGAATACTGTGAAATGGGTCAACACTATTGCATTTCTGGACTTGTGAAAATTTTTCATTGTTTTTGTCCTCTGATCTTCGGAGCTTCATATCTTGGCTCCCCGGTGTCATTGGAAAAATTTGAAAATAGTTTTGGAAAGCTTAAAACAAGAGCTTTCGATCAGTAAAAAGAACAATTGTGCTAGGGAACTGCACATCCCATCAACATGTACCGAAACATTTTCTGTACTTCATCTTACTGTCAACAAATTCTGAAATTCTCCATGGGTAATATGACTTCTTGAATGATTTGGGTATCATTCGAAAACTCTTATCATAGAGCGTACAATGCTGTTTTCAAATTTTTCAACTTTTGTCTGTGAGTCGAGATATAGAGCCTTAAAGTTAGGACTAGTGAACTGCAGGAAAAACTTGGTAGATCAAAAATCATCCGGGAACTGAAAATTAGATTTTTAGCTTTGGAACTTCTATGTTTTGGAGCATTATCAATACTTTGACGTTTAGAAATTTTTCAAAAAGTAGAGGAAACTAGGTCATTACAGATGCATTTCTGGACTTGTAAAAATTTTCATGGTTTTTGTGCACGGATTTTCGGAGCTTCATATCTCGGCTCCCCGGTGTCGTTAGAAAAATTTGAAAACAGTTTTGGAAAGCTTATAACAACCGCTTTCAAACTATACTACCCCCTACACCCCATCTCTCAAACCCCCAAAAATACCTATAGTTCACATTGACCACAATCGAGTGCTCCTTAGCTGCCAAAACCGTTCCACTGTACAAATCCAACGAGGGTGTGCCCGAAAAGAACCCTCCTCCGTAAATCCACACCATCACCGACCCGTCGTGATCCTCGGGCACCCAAATGTTCATGTTCAGGCAGTCTTCGGATATCGACTAAAAAATGAAAATGATGGAGAGGATGGTTTATAAAGAAGCTATAGGTACCCCTGGTGGATTCCACATTTCTGCACCGGGGAATTGTGGAAAAGCGCTGTCGATTGTCAGATAGCAAGTTTTCGCAAGGGTCCGAGCCTCGAGCTCACCGCTCCATCGATCGATCATCTCGGCCATTTTGAAGCGTCGCGAGCCGATGGGCGGCTTGGCGTACGGGACACCCAAGAAGGCGGACACTTTGGAGCCGTCGAAAGTCTACAACTTCTTAGATGAGCTTGTCTTCTGGAGAATCCCTACCTGCCCAACACCTCTAATGGTCCCCAATGGCGTGTGCACCACATGATCGCCTCTCACCACCGATCGCGACTCGACGGTCTTGACGAGCAGCAGGAGGACGAGTTGGCAGCAGAAGAAGTTGTACGGTCGTCGTCGCACGACGCGCATCGTGGCTGCCGGCTGAGGGGCTCGATCACTTCAAGCGCCGGCTCCGCATTCACATAGGAGGTAGGCGTGGCGTGATCTGGGCGAGAGGCTAATTGGATGAAGGTGGGGGCACCTGGACGGAATGAGATGAAATGGGTAGACGGAAATGAGGAATGAGCTTTGAAATTGGAAGGGAAGGAGGGAGAAGGGGTGAGTGAAAAAGGAAAGGTGATGATGGAAATCGTGAGCTTCTCTGATTGGTGGACGGTGTAGTTCTCGTGAACAACTCGAGTAGAATCAGAAAGAGCGGGTTGTCCTCGAGAACTACACTATTAACCAATCATAGAAACTGATGCAAAACCTCGGCCACCTATCTAATTGCTGATTGGTCAATTGTGTACTTCTCGTGAACAAAAACAGATTTTCATAGAGACTAATGAGAATCTTAGGCCATCAATCTGATCGCTGATTGGTTGACAATGTAGTTCTCGTGGACAATAAGAGTATTTTGTCCTCGAGAACTACACTACTACCCAATCATAGCAACCGATGCAAAACCTCGGCCACCAATCTAACTGCTGATTGGTCAACAGTGTACTTCTCGTGGACAAAATTACTCTAATGAAATCAGAAAGAGCGTTTTGTCCTCGAGAACTACACAACTGACCAATCATAAAAACTGATGAAAAACTTAGGCCACCAATCTATCTGCTGATTGGTCAGATAAAAAAGCTGTATAGTTCTCGTGGACAAAAACACTATATCAAAATTGGAAAGCGCGTTTTGTCCTCGAGAAGTACACTTCTAACCAATCATAGAGTCAAATAAGAAACTTAGGCCATCATCACTATGCGATCATTGGTCGGAATAAAATTCGGTGTACTTCTCGAGGACAAAAGATACTGTTTTCAACTATAAACAGTCTGTAGTCCTCGAGAACTACACAACTGACCAATCATAGAAACTGATGCGGAACCTCGACCACATATCTAACTTCTGATTGACCAATCGTGTATTTCTCGTGGACAAAAAGTGTTTGTAGTCCTCGAGAAGTACACAACCGACCAATCATAGGAACTTATGCTAAACCTCGGTCATCACCCCAGCTCACTGATTGGATACTTTTCACTATATAAAGATCCCCGTTGTCCACGAGAACTACACGAGCTCGATGACGTACTTTGTCTATTTTGGACACGGAGACCCACCCGTCTGCTCTGCCAACCGTTCATAATCTCATTTTTCTGCTCTACTTGACTCCATAATTAGGTGATTAGGAAGGTGGTGGTTTAGGTATAGGAGAATTGGGAAAAATTGGAAAAGTGGGAAAAAAAGTGAAAAAAGGAAGCGAAAAACTGAAAGTTTACGGCAATTTTACGATGGGTCGTGCAAATGGGGTGGTGGAAATGTTGCAGATGGGTGGCGATGAAGGACATTTTCGCCTTTTTTTGCGGGTCACAATTCAATGGTTTTTATTTTTATTTTATTTTTTTATTTTGGGTTTTTTGTTTCATTCTATTTCAATAGGTGGAGTGGAGGGAAATTGGCAACATTTCCGATCGGGGAGACATTTTGCATTGTATTTTAATTCACTGATAAGACGAGGGAGGGGTACTGATAATAGTTAGATCTATTTTAAGGGGGGTTTTTCTAGTTTGGGGAGGGTTTTGGTTTAGGGAGGGTTTTACTGGATTTTTGGGTTTTGAAGTGGATTTTTTAGTTTGGAGACGGTTTTTTCTAGTTTTTCTTGATTTATAGTAAATTTTCAGTGATTGTTTCGGTTTTTAGGGTTATTTTGTAGTTTCGAGACGATTTTCACTGTAATTTTCATGTTTTCTAGTGATTTTTCAGTGATTTTTTTGGATTTTTAGGCGATTTTTCAAGTTAAAATACGTTTTTTACTTAAATTTTTATGGTTTTAGTGAGTTTTCAGTGTTTTTTAGGGTTTTTCACTAGTTTTCAGTGATTTTTTCGGTTTTTAGGTGATTTATCAAGTTTAAATACGATTTTTACTCAAATTTAATATTTCCAATTTTTAGGCAATTTTCTAGTTTTTTACCTAATTTGTTCCTATTTTTCATAATTTTCCCCTACTTTTCCCTCATTTTCATTGAAATTCGCTAAATTCAACCACAAAATTACTAAAACACGCCGAAAAACAGCACAAACCGCTCTAAAATTGAGAAAAAAGGTCATGGCCAAGTTTTCGCTGTCGGATTCTAGGCCATGAGCAATTTTTTAGCGATTTTGATGGTTTTTCTGGGGTTTTTTCTAAGTTTTTGATAATTTTGATGATTTTCAGGCAAATAATACATAATTGTTGAAAAATATTGAGATGGCCTAGAATCCGACACTGAAAATCCTAGGCCACGGGTGAAATTCTCGAAAAATAAAGTTTTTTGTCATAAAATCTTTGAAAAACAGTGAAAAATCAATCAAAAAAAGGAAAAATCAAAGAAAAACTTTCAAAAAACGACCAAAAAGTGGGTGGCCTAGAATCCGACACTATAAATTCTAGGCCACTACTAATTATCATGCAAGTTTCGAAATTTTCACTATTTAATGAAAAAATCAACAAAAATCCATCAAAAACCACCTGAACCATCGCAAAAAACCAACTAAAAATATGTGGCCTAGAATCCACCCCCTGCAAATTCTAGGCCACACCCCTAAAACTGCAAAATGTGTACTCTGGGATGAATTGAAAGAGAAGAGAGGCATTTGGAGTGGAGGAGGAGTAAGAAGGCGTGGGAACCACGAAAAAGTTCGCATTTTTAAAGAAAATTGAAAAAAAAACTTAGAAAAAAAAAATTTTTTTTTACTAAAATTTTTCACTACCAAAAATGTCACTACTGCCACGTGACTCCAAACTACACCTGATAAGATAGTAAAATGGAGCACGGAGCCCCACAAATTTGGAGCACACACACTGGAGCACTCGTCAAAACACTCGAGGTGGTGGAAGACAAAAGACGAGACGCACACGCCACCTTTTGACGAATTATTCATCGCCCCGCCCCTTTATCGGGTTATTGTAATAGTTGAGATTGACGTAGGTTGCCATATCTTTAAAGGACGGTGGGAACTTGAGCTTTCACCTCTTTTTTTGCTCTTTTTGTGCTCTTTTTTTTTGGTTTTTTCTGTTTTTTGGTTCAAAATGAGGGATTTCCCGTTTCATTGGTGTGGCCGAGTCGGATCCTAGGCCATGGTGGTTTTACGCGAAAATTTCCAGCTTTGGGAGGTTTTTTCCGGAAAATTTTTATGGAATTGAGAAAATAAGTCGATTTTTAAAGTTTTGTTCAGAAAAAATTGAGACTTTTTGATGACCGAGTCGGATCCTAGGCCATGGGGGTTTTTTGTGGTTTTTAGCGAAAATTTCTAGTTTTTTATGGTTTTTACCGGAAAATTTTCATGGAATTGAGAACATAAGTCAATTTTTAAAATTTTGTTCAAAAAAAAATTCAAGATTTTCAGGTAGCCGAGTCGGATCCTAGGCCATGAGGATTTTTAGTGGTTTTTAGCGAAAATTTCCGGTTTTTCATGGTTTTTACTGGAAAATTCCAAGAGAATTGGGTAAATCAGATGATTATTGCAGTTTTGTTCAGAAGAAATATGAGATTTTTTTGATGGCCGAGTCGGATCTTAGGCCAATTGTGTTAATTTGTGGTTTTTAGCGAAAATTACCAGTTTTTGATGGTTTTTATAGAAATATTTTCATGAAAATGGGTATATCAGCTGATTATTGCGCTTTTGTTCAGAAAAATAACACATTTTTTAGATGGCCGAGTCGGATTCTAGGCTACTTTCCTTTTTCGTAGTTTTTCAACGAATTTCAATGGTTTTTATTGATTTTTTATGATTTTTAACCTTAAAATACTAGCAAAATACAAAATTTCATAGATTTTGCTTTTTTCCTTCAAAAAATACTGGAATGAGTGGTGGCCGAGTCGGATTCTAGGCCATATGTTGAATTTCCTTATTTTTGAGCGTTTTTTGCAGTTTTTATAGTGGAAATTATGGAAGATATCACATTTATTCATAAAAATAACCTAGAAATTAAAAAAAATCGTCAAAAAACCAACAAATCCTTGAAAAAAACAGTAGCTGGCCTAGAATCCGACATGGAATTCTAGTCCCTCTCTAAATTTTTTACAGTTTTGTCGAGAAAAATGGTAAAAATCTCAAAAATAGTGGCAAATACCTTAAAATCTCAAGAATATCTGCAAAAATCATCGAAAACCATGATGGCCTAGAATCCGACACTGCAAATTCTAGGCCATCACACCAAAACTTACTGGAAAGTGAAAATTTGACATTTTCTGCAATTTTACAAGGGAAACGAAAAAGAGTAACATCACGAAGAAAATTTGGATGAATTCGAAATCAACCCTAAAAACAAAAAAGCGACTCGTGACCTACTTGTCACCGAATAAAACGAAAATTAAAATTTTTCCCGGGGAAAAAACTAATTTCTTTTCGCCTCAACTGACAGAGAGCAGACAAATGACGTGGTGCTCCGCCAGCCCCAGGTATCAGGTTGCCAGAAAATCTTTTTTCTCCTGCTTGAATTTTCATATGAGCGCTGCGCCTTTAAAAGTACAGTAATCAGTGCTTTTTTTCTTTAGCATTTTTCTTTTTTTTTTGCAGAAAATCGTCGGGAAAATGGGTTTTCTCGCATTTTTCGAGTGTAAAGTGATTAAAAAATTAGTTTACAGCGTTCTTACGACAGAAAAATGTGCAAAAAGTTGAAGAATTGCTCCAAAAAAAAATGAATGAAATTGGATATGGTGTGGAACGGACGGAACCAACGAATTCAGAGGGGCCGGATGGAAAAAGGAAGAGGCGAAATGGACACATAGTTAAGCCGAAATGATGATTGAATGAGTGACAAGTGGAGCGCATTTCAATTGCACTGATTTTCCTTTTTTTTTATGTTTTTTGTGTGTTTTAGTGTTTTTTGAGGATTTTTCGTTGTTTTTTCAGAATGCAAGTTCGCTCTAATGAACTTCTTTTTTAATTTCTGAAAAATCAATGAAAAAAGACTCTTGTACATGGGGAAATATGAAAAAATTTCAAATAATCGATGAAATCCAAATTTCAGCGATATTTTCTTTTTTTATGGGGAAATTCGGAAAAAATCAATAAAAGTAGATCAAAAAAATGAATATAAACCGCGATGGCCTAGAATTCCATGTCGGATTCTAGGCCGTCATGGATTTTATCGAATTTTCAAGGTTTTTATTGATTTTTCTGTTTTTTCTTGGATTTTCATGAATTTTCATCGTTTTTCTAGATTTTTTTGTGATTTTTTCAAGTTTGTCAATGATTTTCACTGTTTTTGACATAAAAAACTGGAAAAAAGCTGAAAAATCATCAAAATGTCTGCAAAATATCCGAAATTCTGGTTATTTTTCCGTTTTTCTGACAATGAGAAAAATCTAGAAAATTATCGATTTTCATTAGTTTTTTCATGAAAATCCGGAAAATTATCGATTTTTCAACAAAAAAACCAAAAAATCCAATTTTTCTCGAAATTTGAAACGATGGCCAAGAATCCGACATGGAAAACTAGTCCCTCTCTATTTTTCAACAAAAATAATACAAGAAACTATGAAAATCTTCGTTTCATAGTGAAAAATTCAAAAATGGGCGTGGCTTACTGAAAAATCGCACTACAAATACTACAAAAACAACAAAAACTACAGAAAAATGACAAAAAATGGCCTAGAAAAACCCTCGGCCACCTAGTAAATCCTCGAAAAAGCAACTGCGCTCCACTGATAACTAGCCGGAAGGAGTTGACAAAAGGAATGTGTGTGTTTCCAAAATGAGCACATCTCCATCTGCACCGAGGAAAAAACCCGGGTCCTCCCGGGGGCTCCCCGGAGAGATGAGCCGCCTGCTCCATTTTCTGTGGCTCCGCGAGCCCCATCATCGGCCAATCCGAACACACTTATTTTGTCGGGGGGAAGGGGGCACCAACTTTTGGGAAATGCACACTACTCGGTTTTGCTTCCTTGTATGGGAGGGTTTTATTATAATTATGAGGAGAGCTTATGAGGTTAGATACAGTAATCTTTAAAGGGGGGGGGGTGGAAGAAGAAGAGAAGAGCATCTTGAAATTTAGATTCTCAATTCTCAATTTGTCGCCGGTTCCCTGGAGGAACATCCCCAATTTCCCTTCTTTTTGTTTCTTTCCTTCTTTTCCCCCCGGATAAACAAAATTTGCATTGAAATTAACCGATTTTAAATGCAGCAAAACACCCTAGAAGGCAAGAGGAATCGAACCAGACACCTCTGGATCAGAGTCAGGGGAGCGTTACCACTACACCACGGGGGGCACGCCGGGATCGGCGCCGGGGTGCGCTTATGAAGTGGGGGGGGGGGGGGGGGGAGAAGGGGAGTACGGTAGCTCGGGAAATTTGAATTTTTTGCAGAATAGAAAAAAAATGGAAATTTTTTATTTTTTTTTCAAAAAATCAAAAAAAAAGAGCAAGTGATAGAGCAAGAGCATAGCAAGAAAAAAAAAAGATAGATCATCAGTTTGACATACACACACTAAACACACAAAAACACGGAGTTCTCCTCTCCGCAGAAAAGAGCAGGAAGAAAAAACGGCGGAAAAAGCGAAGATTGGCACGACAATTGGCACGAGCCGACAGGTGGCTCACGAACTTTATTCTTGAGCTCCGCGAGCACCGACGAAATAAAACGAATGTGACGGAAAGGTAACTCCGGATGCTGCTCGCATCGCTGATTTTTGAGTTGCTATGCGCCGAGCTATGAAATGCTCCAGGTGCTCATTGAGCATGGCTGGGGGACGAGGAATTGGTAACTTGGAAAGTTAGGCCACCTGAAAAGTGAAACTTTGAGTTTCCCGATTTTTATCGAATTTTTGAAGTTTTTCTTCGAATTTGATGGTTTTTTGTGATTTTTTCCAGTTTTTTCGATAAATTCAAAAATTTTTCATGCATTTTTAAGTTGAAAATTGATGAAAATCACAAAAAATTAACTTTTTTGCCAAAAAAACGTCTAAAAACCATCAAATTTGAACAAAAACTGCCAAAAACTATCAAATTTCAACGAATTAGCCATTATTGGCACATTACCAACCCCTGTTCAGTAGAGCGCACTTGCACACTCCAAAAACTCGATAAAACGCTGAAAAATAAGAACTACAGTAACTTGTTTATTTTTAAAGGCACATATGGTAAAATTTCAGAGGAAAAAGCTTTATTCACGGGAAAATTTGAAAATAAATCAATTTTCAAAAGCACAAAGAGCACAACAATCACAAAAAGCACAAATTACAAGAAATAAATGATTTGAGGACTTTGAAATAAAAATAAACTAAACTTTTTACTATTTTTTTTGTTTTTTGGTGTGAAAATCAATGAAATCTGGAAAAACGTACTGTAGAAATATGAATAACAATTCAGAGAATTCGAAAATCACAAAAATAATCACTGATCTTAACATTTTCTTCCATTTTAAGCTCCCGACCCTGAAATCAATCAACAATTTGAAAAACCCAAATTCAAACAGCCGCCAACTGTAATCGTGGCGAGACCCATATGCGCCTTTAAACTCGGCGCGGCAAACTTTTATTTTTCATTTTTTTCGAGCCAATTTTTGACAATTTTTTGAGGTTTTCAGCTGATTTTTCATCTATTTTTTCGAAATTTTTTGTCAAATTTATGAAAAAATGATCAGTTTTCAATTTGTGATGGGTATTTTTGAGAAATTAGGGTTTTTGGGTAGTGAAATTTGGGTTTTGGATTTTTTGTTCTGTAGGGAAGTTGAAAAATCAAGAGATCTTGCATATTGGTGGGAAGGGATCTGGTTTTTGTGAATTTTTGAATGAATTAGATGTATTTTTTATAATTTTGTACAGATTTTCAGCTGATTTCTGATAAAACATGAATTTTTATTGAAAATGTTGATTTTATGAAATTGAAATTTTTTTCCAAGTTTACAGTAAATTTTATCATTAAAATCTACTGATTTTTTGATTTTCTTCGAGATTTTCAACTTTTTGTTCAGAAAAATCCTTGAAAACAGAATTTTTATCGAAAGAGTGTTAGTTTTATAGAACTTTACAATTTTAGGCTAAATTTTAACACTTTATAGCAATTTCACACTAATTTTCGAACAATTATTCTAAATTCCAGCTAATTATAGCTCAAATTTTCTGAAAATTGCATCATTTTCAGCAAATTTTCCCTATTTTTTATCTAAAACTCTTTAAAATTATCAAATTTCAGATTTTACATCAATTCTATTGTCGGCGCAAAAAAATGAGTGCAGCGGGAGGGGGTCTGCAAATGCGCTCCATTGGACTGCGGCCCCTTTTTCGAGTTTTTCCAGCTTGTGCTATAAAATAAATGACGGAAATTGGTTAAAAATAGTCAATTAAGGCCTACAGATTTAATATTCGAGGCAAAAAATGCAAAAAATCCAAGATAGAAGCATCGATTTTCCCATTTTGTGCAAGTTGGCGCCAATTACTGCGCAGACACCGTGCACTCATTTTTTTGCGCCGACAATACACTAATTTTTTGACATTTTCCCAATTTAAAGTGAATTTCAGCTCATAATGTCTAAAAATTGCATCATTTTCACGAATTTTTACTATTTTTTATCTAAAATTCATTGAAACTGTCAAATTCCACACTTTACAGCAATTTTTCACTGATTTTCGAAAAAATTCCATTTTCAAGCTAATTATAGCTTTAAATTTCTGAAAATTTCATCATTTTCAGCGAATTTTCACCTTCTTTCGCTATTTTTCATCGAAAACTCATCAAAATTATCAAATTTCACACTTTAAAGCAATTTTTCATCAGTTTTCAACATTTCCAAACGTTTTTACTTCATCATCCCCAATTTTAATCAACTTCCAGCTCCTCCACCACGATGAACAAGCTGGAGCAGACGCTGGTGACGAACAGTCCGAAGGTGAGCAATTCGCGTCAACCCGCACCGTCTGCTGACCCACGAACGTGTCGAGTCGCCCCGCAGCACGCAGTGCGTGTACTCTGCGTCTCGGGGGGCACTCAATCGAATGAGAGTGCGCTCGCGAAACCAGTTGTGTGCCCCTTTTCACCGCACCAATTGTTTGAACGCGTCTCATCCTAAATTTATCGATTTTTCACTGATTTTTTGCGGTTTTTTTCGTCGAATTCTACTGAAAATTAGATGAATTTATGGGTTTTTAGCCAATGAAGCGTGAGCACGACAACGACGACGGCGATCGCAATGGACGTCATAAGCGACAGAAGACTGATGGGTTTGTTAATTTATTTTTAATTGAAATTCAGGTTTTTGATGGTTTTTCGGATGTTCAGTGCTTGAATTGAGTGCTGTAGCGATAAAATACGCTCTGGAAAACCTAAAAACGCATCAGAATCTCGTGTAGTTCTCGCGGACAAGTGAAATTTATTAATTGTCAATTTTCGTATGATTTTCTGTGTTTTCATCCGTTTTTTTTATTGCGTTTTTCGATTTCTTGATAATTTTTCTTCTAAAATCGCTGATTTTGATAAAAAAATGAACTTTTTTTTTACATCGAATCTGTTCAAATTTGACATTTTCTGTGAAATTTGAGCAAATTCGATGGAAAAAAGCCTAATTTTTCTATCAAAAGCAGCGATTCTAGCAGGAAAAATTATGAAAAAGTCGGAAAACCAAGAGAAAATGATGAAAATACCGAAAACTGAGAAAAATTGACAATTTTTACATTTTCCTTGTCCACGAGAACTACACGGAGTTTTGGACCGTTCTCTACGTATCTTCACCTACAGTAACCCAACCATTCACAAAATCCCTTCCAGATTCACCGAAGCGATCCAACAAGGAAAGTTCGAGATGCGACTGCTGGTGAGCAGCAAATCGGCGGGAGCGATCATCGGAAAAGGAGGCGAGAACATCAAACGTCTTCGCGCCGAGGTACACCGCTTCTCCACTTCTCTTTTCTCCGTTTTTTATAATAGCCTACCCATCTAGGTTCTCCCACCCTGAGCCCGATTATTCTTTCAGTTCAACGCCCATGTCCAAGTCCCCGACTCGAATACCCCAGAACGGTAATATACTCGGCCCACCACCGTCCCAACCACCACTCACACCACCACCACCACCGGATCTGTTTCCATGATCTGTGCTCTCTCGATTGTATCTTCTTCATTTTTCCAGACTTTTTTCATAATTCCCTTCAGAATCCACGAAATATTGCGTTTAATAGTTGAATTTTTAGAGTGTGCACCATGACCGCCGACGAGAAGACCGTCATCAAGATTCTTACGGATGTGATTCCCCGTCTTGAAGACGTAAGTGAAGATTCGATTGTGTTTTGGAGAAGAACTATGAAACCTCGTTGAAGAAACATCAAATCCGACGCGAAAATGCGGACCAGTTCCGCAATTTGTCGTCAGATGTGGTGCAGAGCGCTGAACTTTCTATGAAGTCAGAAAAATGAGCACACTACACTGGTTAAACTAATCAAGAAGATCAGGAATTAAACATTACCATTCCTTTATCCCTCCTGCTTCTGAAGACATGACAAAATTCAGAAAATCATAGTTCTCATGACAAATTGATGGGATAATCATCAAAAATGAATTCCTGGACGTTTTTCTGTGACAAATCCTGGAAAACTTACAATCAAAAGTGAAATTTTTTTACTTTGATAATAAGTTTTGTTTAGGATTTGTCACAGAAAAACGTCTAGAATTCCATTTTTCATCAATTTATCATGAAAACTATGATTTTTAAATTTGGTTTTGTCTTCAGAAGCAGATGGAATAAGGGAATGACTAGTTTTTGATTCTTGATATTCTTTATCAGTATAGTCGTTGTAGTGTGCTCATTTTCGAGCTCAGCAACCCCTGATAAGGTTGAAAACCTTGTACCTTTTGCAAAATTGATCTAATAGTCAAAGTTTTTGCTCTATTCGTGATTTTCATAACGAATTTTAAGCAATTCACTTCAAAACAACTCCATCTGACACATTATAATACCATGAGCCAACCGAGCCCACTTCCAGAACACCTCTGAACGCGACCCATGCGAGCTGCGCATCCTGATCCACCAATCGCACGCCGGCGCGCTCATCGGCCGCAACGGCACCAAGATCAAGGAGCTGCGCGAGAAGTGCAGCGTCCGTCTGAAGATCTTCACCGGCTGCGCGCCCGGCTCCACGGACCGCGTGCTCATAACCTCCGGCGAGCAGAAGAACGTGCTCGCCATCGTCGAGGAGGTAATGAAGGAGCTGAAGGAGATCCCCATCAAGGGCTCCGCCACCCCTTACCTCCCATCGTTCAACTACGACCCGTCGATGATCTCCGAGTACGGAGGGTTCCCGGGCAATATGCCGGCTGGCGGCCCGCCTAACCGACCTCCAGGTCCACCACGAGGACCTCCAGGACCTCCGCAACGTGGTTACGGAGGCCCTCCACCGAATAATTCGGGACCTCGATCTTTCGACGCTGGAGACTTCCAGCAGTTCCGTGGCGGTCCCATCCCTGGCTACCAGATGTCGGCGCCAGGATATCCACCACCGCAGCAGCAGCAGTTTGGCGGTCCCCCAGCCAACCAGCAGCAGTTCCAGTATGGACCCAGCGGCGGCTCGGCGAGCAGCGGACAAGTCACCACTGCCCAGGTCACCATTCCGTCGGACCTCGGTGGCACCATCATTGGGCGTGGTGGTGAGAGGATCGCGCGCATTCGCTCGGAATCCGGCGCCCAGATCACTTTGGAGCAGAGCACCGGACAGCCGGAGCGCATAATCACCATTAAGGGCACCGAGTCGCAGATTCACTCGGCGCAGTATCTGCTTCAGCAGTGGTAAGGCATTTGGATGTGAAAATCCAGTCGAAACGGTGAAATTTCAGTAAAAATATGCATTAGAATGCACATTTTTATGAGGAAATGGTCAAAATTCAATGAAAATGATAATTTTTATTGAAATCACTGAAAATTATCACTTCTTTCTTTTCAATTTTCATGTTTCATACCGTTTTCCTCGAAATTCCAGAATTTCGAACTGAAATTTTGATAATTTGACACAGAATTTCACGATGATCACTACTTTCACCTTCATTTTTCATGAAAATCAAATTTTGCCGAGCTACGAGCATTTTTGTGTTCATAACTCGCTGAAATTTATTTTCATGAAAAATGAGCGTTGAAGTCATTTTCAGCATGAAATTCTACCTCTATTTGACCTAGTGGAAGAGAAAAAGCTGTGCAAAAGCTAGTCCCTCTAGCTCGATTTGTGATTTTTTTCTTTTTCGTTTTTTTTTCAGTTTTTCTTCGACTTTGATGATTTTTAACCTTTTTCGACAAAAATGACGAAAATCCAGTTATTTTTGTCGAAAAACCCACGAAAAATCTTGAAATTTGAAGAAAAATAGAGGAAATTTCGAAATATTGAAAAAATTGCGAACTTATTTTCAAGAAATGCTCCAAAAATTCAAATTCCCACCAAAATCCCAAATTTTCCAGCGTTCGCAACTCGACACAAGGCCGTGAACGTTTCGGAGGAGCCGCCTAAGCCCCGCCCACTTTCTGCTCCCCAATCCTTGTTCGTCCCGTTAATTTCTCGTCAAAATCGATTGGATTTTTGTCACTTGTTACCCCCCTCTTCTACTCTATCAGAATGTTGTTATGATGAATCCCCGCCCCTTTGAGGAATTTTAAATTTCTCGAAAAAATTATTGAAAACGACGGATTCAGATCTCAAGTATTCCCTGATTTTTCTGATTTTTTTTCCAATTTTTTTTCCCAATTTTCCCCCCACAGAAACGACTTTTTCTTAAAAGCACCTCCCCAAAAATGTTCGAATGTTTATTATTATTAAAATTAAAATTATAAATCAGAAGACACTGAAAAAGCCTCAATTCTTCTCCTCGCTGTAACACACCAGATGACCATCAGAAGACGTCGCAGAAGACGTGACGAAGCCGTTGTAGGGAGCCGACATCGTGGAGAAGCGCCAGTCGTCGAGGAACGTCTGACCCGGGTATGGGTAGAAGGGAGAGACCTGCGGAGTCGCGGACGCCGACATGAATTCAGAAGTGCAGGGCGAGGTGTAGGCGTTGTACCAGTCGTAGCTGGAAGGAGGTATTGATTTTATTGATTTTTTTTTTGGAAATTTTTCGATTTTTATTGATTTTTGGGAAGTTTCTGGTTTTTTTTTTTTGAAATTTTTGGATTTTTATTGATTTTTTTGGGAAGATTTTTGAAATTTTTTCTTTGATTTTTGGCTTTTTTTTTAAATTTTTATCGTTTTTTCAATATTTTAGTTTTTTATTGATTTTTTTCTATTTTTCTGGATTTTTTTTTGATTTTTTAAAATAATTTACAGTTTTTCTGAAATTTTAGCCGAAATTTAACTTCTTTTTTTTTTTTTTTGAAATTTTGAGAATTTCGTGTTTAAAATTATTGATTTTTTGGATTTTTTATCAAATTTGTGAAAAGAGCGTTTCTTACCTAGGAGAAGCCCATTGCATGGGAATTTCGGCGCTACCGTATCCAAAGTAGGGCGATGGGTTCGGATAAAGTGGCGAATTGTCCAGAGAGGGCAGCGGCAGAGTGCTCGCTATAAATATATTGATTTTTTTTTTAGAAATTTTTATATTTTTTCCGTTTTTCCATAATATGAACCCATTTTTCAAAATTTCTTGTCCACGAGAAGTACACAGTTTTTGTGTACTCCTCCTAGACAAGTGATTTTTGAAAATCCACTTGTCCTCGAGAACTACACGAAATTGTGTAATTTTCGAGGACCAAGTACTGTAGTTTTGTAAAATTTCACGAAATTTTACAAAATTCAACTTTTCCTCGAGAACTACAAACTCACTGGAGGAGACAATATTGTCCGGCGAGCCATTGGCGCACTCCTCCTGCTTGATCTCCACCGGATTCGGCTCAAAATCGCCGGTCGTGGAGCACGGGAAATCAAAGTTCTGGAAAAACTGTAGTTTGTAGTGCGGTGGAGCACATTTTCAGTGGAAAAAATGAAAAAAAGCGCGGGAAATTTGAATTTTTCGTTAAAAAGTCGAAAATTATGAAATTTTTTGAATTTCCCGCCTAAACTAGAAAAGTTTAGCTCCTGGATTACTGTACTTTTCCCATCGAGACCCTGCAAAACCCATCACACCATTATTAACTCGTTCTCAGCGCGATCGCCTTTCAAATCGATCCCCGGCACCTATTAACCCAGTCGGCTCCACTCTTTGTGCTCACGCCCCGCCCCCCTACTCTCCACCACTATTAATCTTGTCAGTTGTTGCAACCAAGACAAATTGTGTGCTCCACGTGCTCCTTCCACACTCACCGTCACGTCGGGCGCCGAGAAAAGAGCGGCCCGCTTGCGAGCCTTGTAGCCGCGCGGACGGCGGCGGAAACCGTTCTCCTCGAGCATGAACTCGTGCGACTCGCTGATCGTCCACTTGTGGCCCTTGCGACCGCGGTAGCTGGAAATAGAGAGGGGTTGTTCGGTTGTCCTGGAGAAGTACACGGATGGGGAGGGGGAAGAGGAAAAGCTAGGCCAGGTTGTGTAGTTCTCGAGGACAATTGATGTGAATTGGGGGTGAGATTGTCCAAGAGAACTACACAGATTTGATGGCCTTGGTTTTTCTAGATTTGGAAATTCTAGGCCACCGAAATTGTGTAGTTCTCGAGGACAATCTCACTGTTTGAAAACGAAGAGATTGTCATCGAGAACTAACTACTGTTCGTCCATGAAATCATGCAAACGTGCTCCATTGACAAAAGGGGCGTGGCCTATTTTTTTTTCAATTTTCTCATTGAAAAACTTGATTTTTTGTTCGATTTCACTAATTTTTTTCACTTTTTCCAGGAAAAGAACGTCGCCGATGACTAATCTATCGATTTTTTCGGTAAGTTCACTGTTTTCAACTCAATTTGTCAGTTTTTACCGCCAATATTGATTTTCTGATCGGCAACTCGGTTTTCGCCGTTTTTTCTTTATTTTTACAGAAGATTTCCTAGTTTGAGAACTTTATGCATCCTTCAAACCGTTATTTCATCCCTTTTATGCAAATTTAAGCGAATTTTCGCGAAAAAATCTGATTTTTCCATAAATTTCGCCGATTTTGTTCCATTTTCATCGCGACGGACCTATTTCGTACAATACGGAATGAATTCAAGACAATTTCAATTATATAATTCATGAAATTCGATGAAACTATCGAAAACACCGTGAAAACCGAGTTGCCGATCAGAAAATCAATATTGGCGGTAAAAACTGACAAATTGAGTTGAAAACAGTGAACTTACCGAAAAAATTGATCAATTAGTCATCGGCGACGTTCTTTTCCTGGAAAAAAAGAAAAAAATTAGTGAAATCGAACAAAAAATCAAGTTTTTCAATGAGAAAATTGAAAAAAAAAATAGGCCACGCCCCTTTTGTCAATGGAGCACGTTTGCATGATTTCATGGACGAACAGTACTTGTGGCCTAGGTTTTGCTAGGATCATTGTTTGAATGTTAGGGAATTCTAGGCCACCAAATGGTGTAGTTCTGGAGGACGACCTTGAGAATTACACAGATTCGATGGCCTAGGATTTTCTAGTCCACCAGTTGTGTAGTTCTCGTGGACAATCCCGCTGTTTATGACGATGGTATTGTCCACGAGAACTACACTACTTGTGGCCTAGGTTTCCAAGATAATTACACAGATTTGATGGCCTAGGTTTTCCTAGGTTAACTTGTTGCTATTTTGAAAATTCTAGGCCACCAGTTGCGTAGTTCTCGAGGACAATCTCCTTGTTTCATGGCAATGAGATTGACCTCGAGAATTGCTGGTGGCCTAGGTTTTCCTAGATTCAAATTTTGAATTTTGGGAATTCTAGGCCCTCAAAGTTGTGTAGTTCACCAGGACGATGAATGACGATGGTATTGTCCTCGAGAACTACAAAATTGATAGCCGAACTTTCCACAGGAACTTTCTTTTTACACTACTAGTGGTCTAGTTCCCCCGCTCTTAGAACCACCTAACTTTACCCCCAGTATAACTTTGTAGTTCTCCAGGACAATCCCCCTGTCTCATGACGATGGTATTGTCCTCGAGAACTACACCCCCATTCCCTCCCTCCCCACACTCACCTCTCTCCCGTATCCTTTGGCAACTTGACAAAGCACTCATTGAGACTGAGATTATGACGAATCGAGTTGCGCCATCCGGTGTACTCCCCACGGAAAAAGTCGAAATTTTCCTGAAGGTACTGATAGATCTCCGCCAGCGTCGCTTTTTTGTCCGGCATTTTCTGGAAAAGATTGTGTGCCTTTAAAGGGAGGGGGTACTGTAGTTTGGTGTAGTTCTCGTGGACAACTTGACTTACCGAAATAGCCATGGCGATCAGTGCAATATAGGAAAATGGCGGTTTCTCTTTGCGCTTCTTGGAGCCACCCGTCTCCTCGTCACTGCTCCGCGCCTTGTCGATGAGCTCGAGCTCCATGTCGTCGTCCTCATCTGGAGACACATTTGGGTGAAGTTTGAGGGGCACCAACGCGTCCGCCAATGAGAATGTGGGGCTCCGGCAGTCCATTCTGAAGGTTTGGGTAATTAGGAGATAGTTAATTAAAGAGGTAATTAATTAATTAACTAATTAGCAAGGTAATTAACTAATTAGAAGGCTAGTTACTCTAGTTAACATGCTCATCAAAATGCTCCAAGAGCAAGAAGAGCAAGAAGAGCTCAAATGAGCAGATAACCCCCAAATGTTATGCCATCACACCGACTCCGCCCACTTGCTCGCCGAGCAGGAGGCGGAGAAGGGTATACGGTAGCAGACTTATGGGAAGAAGAGCATTAGGGAATTATATAAACAATTGCTGGGAGTTGACTGCGAGAATGGAATGGAGCATCTGGAATGGGTTGGAGCTTTATGTTTGGGGCTCCAAATGCTCCATTAGTTGGTGGAGATATCAATGAGCAAGAGATTGGAGCAATAAGAAACTTTTTATCTGAAAAAATTGGGAAAAAAATGGGAAAAAGTGAAAAAATCAATATTTTTGTTTAATTTTGTGGCTCCGCCCACTATATTGATATTGATATGCGAGTCATTTGACGTTTTAGTTTTGATTATAGAGCACCTAAATTTCATATTATGAGAATATTATTGGCTCTGGCCACGCCCATTTTTGAAAATTTTAATTTTTATATATGCTAACTTTGAGCCCTCATAACTCCGCCCATTTTTGCTCTTTTTGGCTCATTTTTTCTGGAGATGTAGAACAGTATCAGAACTAAAATTTTTTAGTTGACAAGTTTTTTGGAGCACTTAAAATGAGCCCGCAATCTTCAATTTTCCAAATTCCCCCAAAACCCCTGAATGTGCTCATCCCAAATTTTAAATTTTCCGGGCTCATTTTCAATGCTCATTGAAACTTGTCAATTGACAATTTGTTCCTCTGATATTCCTCTATACCTCCACCAAATTTCCGGCTCACGGAGCCATAGTGGGCGGAGTTAAATTGTTATCATAACAATATATGTAATGGAGCTCACAGTGGCCACCCGACTCCAGGTGGGCTCACTGTGGGCGAGAAGGGGTTGCGTAACCCCGCGCGGTTATTTAATACCTGGAGTCGTCGACAGTTGCCAAATGTTTATGGAACACTGTTTCGAGAGGGGTTCAACGAGTTTAGAGCCAATAGTTTGGGAGGTACTTCCGGTTACGTGCACACAGTGTTCAAGTTGTCCACGAGAAGTACACGGATAAAGGAATGGGGATATTCAAAGTGTCGTTGTGTAGTTCTCGTGGACAATGGTTGATTGTCCACGAGAACTACAAAACTGGCTGGCCGAGGTTTTGCACTGTATGTACAAATAATGTAGAGTAAATTGGGATAAAGTCTCCGTAAATCTACACAGGGTCCTGTAAATTCACTTTAGATCCCAGTAAATCTACCCGAGCTCCCGTAAATCCACACCTATCCCCGTAAATCGAATTTGGCTCCCGTTAATTCACATTGGATTCCCGTAAATCGACACAAACATCCGTAAATCCACAAAACTCGGCGTAAAACCATACCTATCGCCGTAAATCCACACGGAAGTCCTGTAAATCGGCGTTGATTTTCGTTAATTCGCACCAGTTCCCCGTAAATACACACCTATCCCCGTAAATCCACACGTATTCCCCGTAAATCGCCATTTGCTCTCGTAAATTCATATTGGAACCCCATAAATTCACATTAACCTCCGTAAATCGACATTGGATCCCCGTAAATCGACACCAACCTCTGTAAATCCACACTAACTTTCATTAGCCTCCGTAAATCCACACTAACTTTCATTAGCCTCCGTAAATCCACACCAGTCGCCGTAAATCGACATTGGTTTGCGTAAATCCACGCCATTCCTTGTAAATCGACTTGGCTCCCGTAAATCCACACCAGTCCCCGTAAATCCACACTTTTTCCCGTAAATCTACCCGAGCTCCCGTAAAAACACCAACCTTCGTCAATTCACGCTGTGCCCCGACATTTGCTCTCGTAAATCCACATTGGAACCCCATAAATCGACATTGGTTCTCGTAAATCCACACCTCTCCCCGTAAATCCACACCTCTCCTCGTAAATCTACACCAACTTTCATTAGACTCCGTAAATCCACACCTCTCCTCGTAAATCTACACCAACTTTCATTAGACTCCGTAAATCCACACCTCTCCTCGTAAATCTACACCAACTTTCATTAGACTCCGTAAATCCACACCATCCCCCGTAAATCCACACCTCTCCCCGTAAATCTACACCAACTTTTCTTAGCATCCGTAAACCCACACCCCTCCCTGTGTTATTCTCATGGACTCATCCACCCAAAAAAGAGCCCATAAAGTTTCGTGTTGCTCCCTCCCGATCGCATACCGTCTCCTCCTCCCCCCCTGTTGGCCCCATGTGACCTCTCCGGGTGGAGCAAAACATGAGCAGTTGAAACCGGACACCTCTCGCTGCCAGTCGACTCGCCAGACGTCCGAACGAACGCAGGTGTCGTCACTTGCTTGTCATTGGTGGTGGTGGAATGTGTGTATGTTTATATATAAACGCATTTAGGAGGGGAACAATTGATATATGGTTTTGGGCGGGAAATTTAGAAGATTGGGGGAAAAAACTAGAAAAATTAGAGTGCATCATACTTTACGACAATTCACAGAAACTTCACAATTTTAACTAGGGGTATTTGAATTGTCAGTTTTCGCGCCAAAAATTGTAGATCAAAATTCAAATTTCAAATTTTCAATGTTTTATTATACAATTCAAAATCATAGAATTTCAAAAATTAAGCGTCTCAGGAAGCCGTTCGATTTGACGATAGGTGGAGGTGTCTTCGGATGGCTCCACAGGGGCGACGACGCCAGGGTGACGAGGGCGGTCTTGAGGGGGTGGTGGCTGGAAAAAGGAGTAGATCAAACTGCAATTGAAGTGGGAATGAGATTGATCGAAATTTGAATGGGGTAGATCAAATAATGGACAAGTAGGTCAAATTTTAGAAAATGAGGTAGATCAAACTGGGAACAAGGATTTGGATCAAATCAGGAATGAGGGTAGATCAAATTAGGAATAAGGGTAGATCAAATAGGAAATTAGGTAGATCAAAAACAAATGGATTAGATCAAATCAAAAATGAGGGTAGATCAAATCGCGAAGGGAGTAGATCAAAAGCAAATGGAGTAGATCAAATTAAGAATTAGGTAGATAAAATTATGAATGAGGGTAGATCAAACTGCAAAAAAGGTAGATCTAATTGTCAATTAGGTAGAGATTGTTGAACTAGGAATCAGGTAGATCAAATTATAAAAAATGAGGTAGATCAAACAGGATATCAGGTAGATCAAACTGTGATTGAACTAAATTGAACTAGAAATGAGGATGATCTAACTCCTATTGTACTATATCTAACTACAAATTGAAATTAAAGTTGATGAAATTATGATTGAGAGTAGATCAAACTAAAAATGAGAAAAAGTGAACTAAGAATCCGGTAGATCAAATTTTAAAAAATGAGGTAGATCAAAATGCAATTAGACTAGATTAAACTGAGGTAGATCAAACTGTTATTGAACAGGTATGAATTATGAGGTAGATCGAAACATATCACATCCATCTCCAATTGAACTAGATCTAACTCTGAAGGAGGTAGATCGAACTAGCAATGGGGTAGATCAAATTCTGAACGAAGTAGATCAAATTCCGATTCTACTAGATCAAATTGCGAAAGTGCGTCGAATGAGTCTCCACTTACAGTAATTCCGTTCAGACTTGATTTTTATATAAAAAAGTAAAAATTAACACCCATTTACAAAATTACTGTACCTTTTTCTCTTCGAGACCCAACCACTTAACCACCTTTTCAAATTTTCCTTGTAAAATTTTCAATTTCCAATCAATTTTCACAAAATTACTACCATTCGAAAGCTCTAATTTTCAGCTGCTCAGAACTGTGCTCAAAATTTGGCTCCAATGCCGATGAGCCCAGATCTATCGTCCAAAAGAACTACACGATGGCTCACCTGATATTTGTGAGCTCTTGGAGCCGGTGGTGGAGCTTTTTTGATCAATTTTTTCTTGGGTTTCACTTTTTTATCATCTTCATATTCTTCTGAAACTTCGGAGCTCTCTTTTCTCCTTGGAGCAATTTTTATTTTCGTAGTTTGTGCTCTTGGTGGCTCTTGTTCTGAAAAAATCGATAATTTATTGATTTTTTTGAAATTTTCAAAAAATCAATACTTTTCGCGCAGTAGAAAATTGGTAGAAACATGAAGATTAGTGCTAGTGAAATTGCAAATTTTTCTGAAAATTTCAAAAATTTGAAAAAAAATCAATAAATTTTTCAAAATTTTTTGATTAGTTACCATCGATCAACAACATTTGCTGTTTGAGAAAAATTTGAAAAAATGGAAGAAAAAATTTTCAAAATTTTCCGAGCAATTGAGAAGGCCGGATCAGTAGGGAGAGGTTAGGCTCCGCCCCTTTTTATTGATTTTTTTCGAACAATTTTGATAGGAATTGATAAAATTTCATAAGAAAACTGTCTGAAAAATAGGCTCCGCCCCTTTTTGATGGAAATTTTTCGGTGAGAAAATAAAAAAAAATTTTTTCGAATATTTTTTTCAGTTTGAAAAATTATAATTATGACATACTATATGCTAGAAACAACAAACTACAAACTACAAATTACAAACTACAAACTACAAACTACAACCTATCCTTCAATATCAGAAATTATCATAGCAAATAAAAAATTAGTGTTTTCGTCTCGTGTTTTGTTTCGTTTGAATAATTTCAGAAAAGGCTACAAACTACAAAATACAAACTACAAACTACAAATTACAGACTACAAACTATAAACTACAAATGACATTGCATATCACAAATTATCATAGCAATATCAAAAATTAGTGCTTTCGTTTAATGTTTGGGTCGTTTTGAATGATTTCAAAATAGGCTATAAACTACAAAGAACAGACTACAAACTACAAACTACAAACTACAAAGAACAGACTACAAACTACAAACTACAAACTACAAACTATAAACTACAACCTATCCTTCAATATCAAACCATTATCAAAAACCAGCTGGCCTAACTTTTCCACCACTTTTTCCTGTTCCACGCCCACCAAACCACAATTTCCCGTGACACCCCACTACAAACTACAAACTACAAACTACAAAAACTACGAACTACAACCTATCCTTCAATATCAATAATTATCAAAACCAGCTGGCCTAACTTTTCCACCTCTTTTTCCTCGTGACACCCCACTACCCCTTCTCACCCTTCACCCCACTAACCCGCCACGTGGCACCCACCCCCACCCAATCGAATTCACTCCTCACCTCAACCAATCGTCGATTGCTCTCCGTCTGGAAATCAGAAGTCAACGACCCCAACACGTTCATTTTTTGATGGATGTGAGTTTAAATAGGGTCTTGGAAATGAAAAGTTGTCGTTGCAGACCTCGGCGGATGACAAGAAGAAAAGCGAGGAGAAGTCGAATCTGTGGGGTGTGCCGGCTCCCAACGGTCCTCCGTTTGCGGACGCCGGGAACAGTCCCGATGTGACGATGGCGAATCGTGCTGATGAGCAGCCGTTCAAGATGATGCTCGATTTGAAACAGGTGAGGGGAAGATAGGGGGCGGGGCTTCGGTCGGAGGGAAGGGAGCTACTGATAATGAAAAGAAGGGTTTGATGAAATTATCAGTGACCTAGAATCTTTTTTGTAATGAAAAATGGGGGGGGGGGGGCGGAGTTAGAAGAGGTCATGAGTGGACCTAGAAGCTCCTATAAGCTTTTTGATAATGGAGAGTGGGCGGAGTTTAATGAGGTCATCAGTGGCCTAGAAGCTCTTAGAAGCATTTGTGGTAGTGAAAAGGGGAGGAGTTAGAAGAGGTCATCAGTATCCTATAAACTTTTTTGGTAGTGAAAAGTGGGCGGAGCTAGGAGCTGAAGGATTATATAGTGTGAGAGCGATGAGGAAAAGTGGAATGAAAGGGATTTTGCTACGTGGCAATCAGGTCTCTTAAAAGAGAATCTGATAGTTTTAGAAGATGTAGAGATTCTGAATAGTCTTCCGAATACTGGCACATCTTAAAGTCACATCATCAAGATACAGATGGTGTCCAAGATGCGGTACTTTCGTTTAGCATCTGAAAATTAACGTCAAGCGCTTCTAGAATTGTATTTGATGATGTGGGGCTTCTACATTCTCTTCTGAAGTGTGTCACAGAACTACAAGGATCCCAGAAGCGACGTCATCATTATAAAGTATCAGATAGATTCAGGATGCTAAAAGAGGCGGGACTTCTCATCACCATATGATAAATGCTGCTTCTAGAAGACGTGGCGCTTCTGAATTAAAAAAAACGTGTCGTCAGCTTCGGCGCTTTAAAAAGTCCAACTCCCTCCCAAAAGTTACGAAAAATCATCTAAAATTTGAAAACCCCGCCCTTTTTTCACTCCATCACTTCCCCTTACCATAAGCCCCGCCCCTTTTCTAAATTTCCAAACTCTTAACATTACCAATAATCTAAGCAGCTCCTAAAAAATGTAGTTTGTAGTCGGTTCATTTTAAAGCTCCCAATTTGCAGGTGGACTTCCCCCCCACAAAAACCAAGCCGGTGTCTGTGGTCCTGCGAATGCACAACCCCACGTCGAATCGAATGGTGTTCAAAGTGCGTTGCACCTCTGGCGACATCTTCCGCGTGCACCCGCCGCTCTCGTTCATCGAAGCCAACTCGACGCTCACGCTCACCTTTTGGTACACGGCGAGCCCCCTCAAGCAGGCGGAGAACGCCCGCAAGCACTTCTTCGCCTTCTACCACAAGACGGCGACGGACAAGTCGATCAAGATTCCGACCCAGATGTGGGCGAACGGCATGAAGGGCGTCGATGGTGTGCGTCGCATCCCCGTCAACTTTGCCAAGTGAACATCTCTCTCTCTCTCTCCATTTGCTCTTTTTTGTATTGTGTGTGCTCCTCACCTTTTGTGAGCAGCTTGTCTCTATCGCCCACTCCGGAATAAAGTGCACTGAAAGTTTTTTGATTCTTTTTTTTGTGCTTGATTATGGAACTGATGAGTAAAAAGTAAAAAGATTGCAAGAAATTGCAAATTCAATGCAGCTTATGGTTTGTTGTCTGTAGTTTGTAGTTTATAATTAATAGTTTGTAGTTTTTATAGTCTGTAGTTTATAGCCGATTTTTGACATTATTCAAAACAACCCAACGACGAAAAGAAAAACCCTTTTTTGACATTGCTATGATAATTTGTGATATTCAGTGTAGTTTGTAGTTTGTAGTGTTTGTAGTTTGTAGTGTTTGTAGTTTGTAGCTTGTAGTTTTTGTAGTTTTTGTAGTTTGTAGCCTATTTTTGAATTCAGAGTGTTTGGCTTATTTTTAGTGGTTCTGTAGTGAAAAAATTTTTTTTTTTGAATTTTTTGCTGAAAGGCTTTGTAGTTTGTAGTGTGTAGTTTGTAGTTTTTGTAGTTTGCAGTTTGTAGTCTGTAGTTTGTAGTTTATAGCCTATTTTTTGAAATTGGAGGGTGTGGCTTATTGTTAGGTCTTCTGTAGTGAACATTTGCTTTTTTTTTTGGATTTTCGGCTGAAAGGCTTTGTAGTTTGTAGTTTGTAGTTTGTAGTTTGTAGTTTGTAGTTTTTGTAGTTTGTAGTCTATAGTTTATTGCCTATTTTCAAGATTTAGAAAAAGGGCGTGGCCAATAAAACATCCTGCTGCAAGTGTGCTCTATTGAAAAATTGAATTTTCTCTGCGTCTCTCCTTCCCTTCTACTCTCTCGTCGATTGTACAATAGAGCGCATTTGCATTACACACACTCGATGAGATAAACGTGTCAACACAGACAAATTGCACTTGACCACTGTCCGCAGCTCTCTCTCACTCTGTTGCAACCCCCCATCATTCGCATCCACTTGACAATTCATACTCTCCTCACCATATAGTCACTCATAAACCACTTGCTCCAACTTTTTCCTCCATTTTTGTGCTCAAAAACCCACAATTTTAGGGTTTTTTGGTGTTTTTTCGTTGATTGGTCGGTGGTGTAGTTCTCGTGGACAAGACGTATTTTTTCTTGGCTTTTTTTTGATATTTTTATAATTCCTTTGATCAAAATGTTTAGCTTCTATTTTCAAATCTTTTTGTCAGAAAAAAATTTGAAATTTGTCTTCGAAAACTCCAAAAAATCGGTTTTTCACGATGGCCTAACTTTTGCAAACTCTTCCATGGCTTTTTCTCGGTTCCCAGAGGCTATTTTCAAAATTCCTTATATCAAAATTTTTAGTTTTAAATTTCCAAACTTTTTGTCAGAAAAAATCATGCAATTTGTCCTCGTGGACTACAAAAATTGGTTTTTTCATGATGGCCTAACTTTTGCAAACTCTTCCGCTGCTTTTTCTCAGCTCTGAGACCCAATTTTCATAATTCCTTTAACCAAAATGTTCAATTTTCAATTTCCCAACTTTTTATCAGAAAATTTTCCAAATCTTATCCTCGAGAACTACACCATTGACCAATCAGAGCAACTGAAGCCACGCCCACATTTTTGTATAATTGGTCACTGGTGTAGTTCTCGTGGACAATGAGTGTGAAGTGCGTGATTGGGCGTGTCGAGCCACTTGAGATTAGGAAACGTTTCTTTTCGCAAACATTTTTATCATTTTTATCACTTTTATCACTTCCCTTACTCTTTTCCACGAGAACTACACCACTGGCCAATCAGAGAAGAAAGGGGCGGAGCCTATTTCTCAGCTTGATCCCCATTGGCAGGCGGTGTAGTTCTCGTGGACAAGGAACCCTGTGTTCTGATACACCGTTTTCACTATTTACTTCCGAGGTCACCATTCTCGTTTTCACTTTTTCCATCGTTAAACTCGCTCAAGGCTAACATTAAACTCGATCCCTTTTTTGGCCAAATGTGTAATTTTCAATTTTTCTCCCCATTTTTCCCGCCAAAAATCTTCAGTTTACACTGGAACTGACAATTTTCGTGTCAAATTTAGTGCCTATCCACTTGGAGTTATAAAAATCGTCGTTTTTCTGCGGTGGCCTAGGTTTTGCAAACTCTTCCATGCGGTTTTCTAGGCCAGATGGGTGGATTTTGAAAATTCCTTTTAGTAAAATGTTTAATTTTTAAAGAGCAATCTTTTTGTAAGAGCAGAATTTAAAAATTGTCCTCGAGGACTCCAAAAAATTGCATTTTTCATAATGGCCTAGGTTATGCAAATTGATTTTTCTCGACTCCCAGCTACTTTTTAGAAAATTCCTCTGATCAAAATTGTTGATTTTTAATTTCCAAGCTTTCTGTCAGAAAAAAACCTTGAAATTGTCCTCGGCGACTCCAAAAAATTGCTTTTTTCATGATGGCCTAACTTTTGCAAACTCTTCCATGACTTTTTCTCGACTCCCAGGACCAATTTTTAAATTTCCTTCGAACAAAATACGCCATTCTGAATTTTAAAACTTTTTGTAAACTCAAAACCTTAAAATTGTCCTCGAGGACTACAAAAAATGGCTTTCTTCGTGATGGCCGAACTTTTGCAAACTCTTCCATGACTTTTTCTCGACTCCCAGGGCCTATTTCCAAAATTCCTTCGAACAAAATGCTTTATTTTCAATTTCAAAGCTTTCTATCACAACAAAACTTTCGACTTGTCCACGAGAACTACACAGCCAACCAATCACCAACTCCTCATCTGCAAATCGAAAATCGAACACTTTGGGGGTGGTGTAACAATAACTCTAAGTAAAAGTAAAAGTACATTGTTTTCAGTCTCGCGCAGATTACACAAAAGACCGCCTCAAGGAGATGAGAGAGAGAGTGTGACGGACAGACAGAGTGAAAGTGTGTGTTCATTACCATTCAGTTCACTATTGCGCTTGTATTTCCAACGACGCTCCACTGATTCCGCGTTGGTATTTTTAGCGCCCAATTAAATTTGGCTCAAAGTTTTTGTTTTTTCACACCTCTTTTGTGCATTTTGCTTGGCTCTTTTTTCTTTTGAAAGAAAAAATCACGGCTTGTTTGAAGAGGCGGGGTGCAAATAGAGCGAAACTCGACACTTTTGATGTTCTGTTTTCCTGAACGTCTGGCTTTTTTCGCTTTATAAGGCGGTGATTGGTGGCCTAGTTTCTAGTTTTTGAAAAAAAAAAATTTTTTTTTTGAAATTTTTTGAGCTCTTTTTCTGGGCTCCTCTTTGAGAATTCTGAAAATATTTTTCTATAAAAAGATTGCTTTTATAAAACTAAACATTTTGTTCGAAGGAATTTTTGAAATCGCTCAAAATCGCTGAGAAAAAGCCCTGGAAGAGTTTGCAAAAGTTAGGCCAGCATGAAAAACCTATTTTTTGGAGTCCTCGAGGACAAATTTCAGGGTTTTTCTGACAAAAAGATTGGAAATTTAAAATTGAGTGTTTTCCTCGAAGGAATTTTTGAAATTCCTTCAGCTGGCCTAGAAAAACAGGTGGAAGAGTTTGCAAAACCTAGGCCACCACCTAATTTTTTGTGTACTTCTCGTGGAACATCCTTTTTTCTCACTTTCTTGTTCCATATTGTCCTTTTGTTCCCAACTTTTTTCCAACTGTACGAAAAAGTGCGAAAAGCCGTGAACACACAGAAGCTGACTATGTTGTGTGAGTGGCAAAGTTTATTCAGAGATTTTGTGAAAATAATATGGAAAACGAGACGGAAATAGTGTGCAAAACGGAGAGAGTGGGTAGAGAAAATCCGGGGCGCGATTTTTGACAGCTTTCCTGTGTGGGAACCGCCTCGGCAACACGGCAAAACAGTCATTCCGACGGAGTGTTGCCATTCGGCTCGTCCGTGGGGCGCATTTGCAGTGCTTTAGTGAAATTTCATTCAGTCAGTGCTTGATGTTTCATTAGAGCGCAATTGCATCATTCTCTGCAATTTTGTTGCTTATAATCGATATAAGTCCGCTTAAAATTGACGGATTTTTTTGATTTTTAGCTATATCGATAGAAAAATCAATAATCTACAAAATGTATTGATCGAAAATTGGAAAATTTCTTGAAAATCGTGAAAAATTGTCAGTTTTAATGCAATTTTCCCAAAATAGTAATGCAAGTGCGCTCTAATGAGAAAAATTCGAGTTTCGAACAGTTTTTGATGGTTTTTGGCAGTTTTTAGTGAAAAATTTAATGAAAATTGCAGAAAATATTGATTTTTAACGATTTTCTCCGTTTTTGAGAGGTTTTCAGTAGAAAAAATCGATAAAAATCCACAAAAATGTCTGAAAATCGCTAAAAAATCTATGAAAATTGATAAAATTTTGCGATTTTTTGCTTTTTTGCAATTATTCTGCTTTAAGAAAGTTTTCAGCAGAGAAAATCGATAAAAAACTGAAAAATTCAAAAAATCGATTAAAACTCGCTAAAAATCAAAAGTTCCAGCATTTTCTGAAAATTCTTCAAATATCGATGAAAAACACCAAAAACTTCGAAAAATGTCTGAAAATCACTGAAAATCGATAAAAACCTCCAAAATTCGATAATTCAGCTGGTAAAACTCGGTCATGACCTAAAATTCCAACTTTTCTCAGTTTTTTTTTCTGAAAATACCCTTTCCGATGACAAATTTGCCTAACAAAGCACACCTTTCCCTTCTTTTGTACGAAAAAGGAATTTTTTTAGAATCTATTGAATTTTTATCTGAAAAAGTGAGAAAAAGCGAAAAAAGGAACGATATAAAAGCATAAACATTTCGATTTTTGGTTCTGTTGTTGATTTGTGCTCCCTGCCCGGCTGGTGCATTTTTTTGGCGAGCGCCCACCCCGTAAATGTCCAATTTCTTCAAATATTTGTGCAGCCGGGGCGGCTCCGCTGAGCATCGAGTTTTTTTTGGCTGCGGATTGAAATGGAATGGATATGTACTCGAGAAATAGTTTCGGAATTTCAATCAGGTGGATTTCTCTCCGTCCGTCGCTCGATTCATTCATCCGTCATGTGCGGACACATATATCCTTTCGGAAAATGAACGAAAGAGAATTCGAATAAAATTTTATTCCTCTTTCCTCTCATTCCTCATTCTCAGTGCGCATTTTCCTTTTTCTATACTTATTGTCTCGATTCGAACCGTTTTTCCGTTTTTATTGATTTTTTTCGCAAATCCGTCTGATGAATCTGTAAAACGTTCAACTATTTATCGATTCATCGAAGGAATTTTCAAAAAATATTGAAAAATGCCCGAAAAAAAGGAAAAAATAGTGATGGCCTAGAAAATGCGAAAAACCGGTGATTGGTAGAGATTGTAGTTCTCGAGGAGTAGAATAAGTTATGCGCCTTTAAAATTATAGTAATTTCAGTTTTTTCCAGTTTTTTAATTTTTTTTTAAATTGCAGGATTGTTTTCCAATTTTTTACAGTTTTTTTCGCTAGAAAATCTGAAAAATCCCAGAAAATCCATGTTTTCGACAAAAATTCGTCATGCGCCTTTAAAGCTACAGTAATTTGGAGGGTTTTTTTTTTCGATTTTTGAATTTTTTCAAATTCTAGGATTTTCTTTCTCATTTTTTAAGGATTTTCATCAATTTTTAGCTTGAAAATCTAGAAAAAGAACTGAAAATCCAAAAAATCACAAAATAATTCCAAAAAATCTAACTCAAAAATCACTAAAATCACCATGCGCCTTTAAAACTACCGTATCTTTTCTCAATATTTTCTCAATCAATTTCCCCTCTTTTTTCCACATTTTTGCCCGCATTTCCTCATTTTTTCTTTCACTTTCGGTCGGATTGCACATGTGATTAGTGCGGTCTGCGTCTCGACCTCCTACTCGTCTGTTTATTCGTCTAAAAAGAGACGTAATTTGCCAAATTCCGCCTTTTGTCGAGCTCTGACTCATTTTTTTTTTCAATTTTTTTTGTTATTTTCCCTCCAGTAGATTAAAAATACCTCACAATCCCGAAGAATTTAATGATAAAGAGGAGAAAAAAGATGAAAAACCATGGAAAAGTATATAAATCAAAGGGCAGAGAGAAACCGAGCGACAGGTGTCCCACTTTTTCATTTCCACCCGAAGATTCAATTCTCCAACCCATTATTATTATTCTCTTCAAAATGCAAGTGCGCTCCACCGAAAAAACGAGTTCCAGTCTCACAGTATAGATGTTTTGTTTGGCTTTACAGTGAGAAAACGCGAAAAAGCATGGAGAATTAGAGAAAAAGAGAGAAACATATGTGTCACTGCATATTTTATCACTTTCTCCAGCCAACTGACAGTCTCCTTTAGTTTCAGTCGAATCTTTTTATAATTTTATCGATCGAAAGGGCTTTTCGAGATTTATGTCTTGTGATGTTCCCTGGTGTAATGCCAGTTTACATGTGATGATCGTTGATAGAAAGATTTGGTGACCTCCAGATCAAATAAGCACGTCTTCTGATGTAGGAAGTGAAGTTTTCTAGGGTTTTTAGTGTAAGGTCTTGATTGTCGAGTGATTTCGTAGATTTGTTCGAGTTTTTCGTTTGTTTTACAGTAAAATCAGTGAGTTTTAATGCTTTTCTAAAAAATTGGTGAAAATTAGTGATGATTCTCAATTTCCAGCACTTTTTCTCGAAAATTAGTAATTTTTTCCAATTTTCTAGTAAAAATGACACTGATAATGCAAATGCGCTCTACTGAACTGTTTAGAAAGGTTCAATAGAGCATATTTGCATTGTTAGTTATCAATTTTTCTAGTAAAATCGAAAAATGCATGATTTTTCAGGAAAACATACTAGAAATCGTGAATTTTGGTGAAAAATTGTGTAAATTTCACACTTTTCGACTTACTGTGACCTGACTCCTCTAAAAACACCGAATTCTACGACAAATTACAGACGTTCTGAGAAACGTGTGCAATTTGTCGTAATATCCGGTGCTTTTTCTGGAATTTGGCCGAAAACATCTGATCTTACGTCAATATGCGGTTTTTCTTCTGAAAATCCGTAATTTATCGTAGAATCCGGTGCTATTTTTGAAATTTGACTGAAAACATCTGATTCCACGCCAAATTGCGGATTTTCTCCTAAAATCTGCAATTCGTCGTGAAATCCGGTGCTATTGTTGAAATTTTGACAATAACATCCGATTCTACGACAAATTGCGAATTTTCTCCTGAAAATCTGCAATTTGTCGTAGAATCCGATGCTATAGTTGCGATTTTGACGATAACACCCGATTTTACGCCTAATTGCAGACTTTTCCCGCAATTTATCGTAAGATCTGGTGCTATTTTTGAAAATTCACTGAAAACATCTGATTCTACGATGAATTGCGGACTTTTTCCACAATTCGACCAAATTATAACAAAAGTGCGAATTTGCCAAACAATTCCAACTTGTTTTTACTCCAAACTAATCCAAATCGAATTCCACTTTACCAAACATTTGTGTGTGTTTCTGTCTTTCCAAAAACCGGTATAGTTCTCTCTCGATAATCACAATGATCAGATTAGTCACTGTCTCTCGCTCGATACCTTTTAGTAGGCGAATGACCTCGAACTGTGTATCTACCGCCACAAGTGTCCTCTCTCGCCATCTGCCACCCTCTCGATTGCCTGTGCTCTCTCGTCGAGTGGCGGAACGGAAGTGGAATGTTGGAAATTGGAAGTTATTCCTTTCCTTTTTGTAGTTTTGGCTCTTTAGCTCTTTTTGGCTCCGTTTCGGCTCATTTTCGGCTCATCTTTTGAAGGCGTGAGCTCTGTGTGCTCAGAGACTGTCAAAGGGGTCTTTAATTGCTCTTTGTCACAAAGGTCGGAGCTCTTCAAGTGCTCAAAGGCGGGCGCTTTGAACTTTCTAATAGTGCAAATGGTTTTATTGGTTCAGATTTGAAAAATTATAGTTTGTAGTGAGGATTTTTGAAAATTTGTGAAAATTGGACGAAAATTTGAAAAATCTAGAATTTGGGAAGGAAAATACTGTAAAATCGTAATTTTGAATCGAATTTTAGAGGATTTTTCATTGAAAACTTTGAAAAATTGATAAAAAATGATAATATGGCCTAGAAAACTATTTTTAGGCCATGGGAAAAGTTCCATATTTTCATTTTTATCAATTTTTCATAGATTTCAATGGACAATCTTTCAAATTTGATAAAAATATCGATTTTACAGTAGTTTTTCCTGAATTTCTGGATTTTTCAGATTTTTTACTGGTTTCACGTCGAATTTTCAAAAATTCAGACTACAAACTATAATTTTTCAAATTTTAACCAGTAAATCTGGATTTCGATCAATTTTTTCGGGTTTTATAACGTAAATTTTGAAAAAAATTATAGTTTGTAGTCTGGATTTTTGAAATTTCAAGGTTAAACCAGGAGGAAATTAGAGAAATCCAGAAATTCGGAAAAAATTTGAAGATTACTGTAAAATCGCTAATTGAAATCAGATTTTTTTTAAATTTGATTCTAATTATCGATTTTACAGTAATCTTCAAATTTTCTTCGGAATTTTTGAATTTGTCCAATTTTCCACTAGTTGATCCTCAAAATTTCAAAAATCCAGACTACAAACTACAATTTTTCAAATTAAAAAAACCTAAAATCGATCAATTTTTAGGTATTTTTGCATTCCTCCAGTTTTCTATCAGTTTTATCCAAAATTTTTCAAAAATCTACACTACAAACTACAAAAATTTTCAAATCGAAACCAATAAACCAATGTTAATATCCAATAAAATCGCCGCCTTTGAAGACTCTGACCCCGCCCCTTTATGACAAAGAGCAAGATAAAAAGAGCACTGGGGCGCCGCCCCCTTTGACAGTCACACGCAGACAATGGAACGACCTCAGAACCAGAAGAGAGAAGAGAATATTCTCTCTCTCTCATCTGAAGCTGACGCCTTCTTGTCCGTCTCGCCCCCGATTTCACTTTTCATTGTTCGCGCGCTTCTTGACGACTTCTTCTTTAGCTTCTCGCCACGAAGAGATTTTTGATTCTGAAGATGTTCGATTTCATCATTTTTTGGTGGAAATTTGAATTTAGATCTCTTTAAAGGTGCATAGGTTTAGGAAATTGGAAAAAAACTATTTTTTTTCAATTTCTAAACTTTTTTTCTATTAAAATTTTGATTTTCAAATTTTTAATAAAAAAATCAATAAAATAACAATTTCTAGACCTATTTTAAAGGCGCATACCAAAAAATCAATAATTCCACGATTTTCCCAAAGTTCACGTGAAAAATTCCACGTTTCTCAGTTTGATGACGTAGTTTCTGTCGTGTTGTAGATAAAGACTGTAGGGACTATCAGTTTCAGATTTTTTTTTCTCGGTGAGCACGGATTTCTCAAGATTTTGAATTTTTCACAAAGGTTTTGAGTTTTATGACCTAGAAATTCATTTTTAGGTCATTTTTTCCGTTTAGCGAGTGTTTTCTATGCTAGAAAGTTGGAAAAAACGAAAATTTGTGAAAATTTGCTCAAAAACACGATATTCTACGAAAAATTGCGGATAAGTCTGCAATTTGTCGTAGGATAACGTGTTTTCGTGGATTTTTCTGCAATTTCGTGCTAAAAATCAAAGTTTTTTGATCAAAACTGTGGATTATGTTGCAAAAAACATGATTTTACGACAAATTGCGTCAGAGTCCGCAAATTGTCGTCGGATTAGGTGTTTTTGACCATTTTCTCACAATTTTGAGCTAAAAAGTTTAATTCTACGACAAAATGCAATAAAATTCGCATTTTGTCGCAGAATAGAGTGTTTTCGTGGATTTTTTTCACAATTTTGCTACTAAACAAGTTATTCTACGACAAAATGCAGAAAAATTTGAATTTTGTCGTAGAATATTGAGTTTTCGTTAATTTTTCCACAAATTTCGCTCAAAAACCCGAAATCCTACGACAAAATTCCGCATTTTGTCGTAGAATATAGTGTTTTCTGGTATTTTTTCACACTTTCACTTGAAAACACACTATCCTACGACAAAATGCAGAAAAATCCGCAATCTGTCGTAGGATAATGAGTTTTCCTAAATTTTTTCATAGTTTCGCTCAAAAACACGCTATCCTACGAAAAAATGCACCAAACGCAATTTTTCGTGAGATGACGTGTTTTCAATGATAAAATCAAACGATCAAGAATAGTACGATTACACCAGAGATCTCGGATTGCAAGTGCAAATCCACTTGTCAATCAAAAAATCTCCAATTACTTTCTTTCTCGCTTTCCATCGTTAAACTTGTCCTTTTACTAGAAGCTTTTTCTTTTTTTTCCCTTTTTTCGCCAAATTTTTTGGGGGATAAAAGTGAAAAAGGGAAAAAAGGAGAATCTCGATAAATTTACACTAAAAACCGGTTTTTTGACGGTTCCAATCGAGGTCATTCTCGGTGTTTCGCAATAGAGCGCACTTGCACTAGCTTCCTCTCTTTTATAGTACTTTTTAGCTGAAATCTTTGTTTTTTCTTGATTTTTCTCGATTTTTATAACTTTTTCGTTGAAAAATTGATAAAAATCAATAAAAATAAAGAAATTCTAAATTCTGAATCTTCCAGGCGTTCGCTGAGGGTCGATGCCTGAATAAAATCGACGTTTCCCCCTCCCAGTTGCTCAGCGAATCGTTCCTCATATTAGCACATTCCATATCAATTTAACACGGACTAGCACATGTAAGAGCTCTCGGAGCTATGAAAATTAATAGAAATTGGGTTTTAGATCACATTGCGATGCGTAAATCGAAATTCCGGATAGGATGGCACATTTTGGCAGTTTTAATTGCGGTCGCTCATTGTATTGAACATGATTCGGTGGGTTTTTGTTGAAAAAATAGAATTTGTGGTGGAAAATTTGGAAATTTGCAGTTTTCCCCCATAAAATGAAAGATTTCTGATGTAAATTGCAAAAATTATAGAAATTTTGAAAAATTTGAAGTTTTTAATTTTTATAAAATTTCAATTATTTTCACATTTAAGTTTTGTGCAGTTTTTCCAATTTTCAGTACAAAAAATATGAAAATTCGCAATATTTACAGTTTTTTGCAATTTGCGGCAGGGTTTTACCCCAGAAACATTGAAAATTTGAAAAAGTCAGTAAAATTGAACCATTTTTGTAGTTTTAATTGAAAAAAATGATCAAAAATTATGAAATTCACAGTTTTTTGCAACTTGCGGCAGGGTTTTTGCAATATTTTTGAAAATTTCAGAAAGTTGCAAAAACTGACGATTTTCAAGAATTTTGTGATTTTTGATCTGAAAATTGAGAAAAATTATTAAATTTTCTGAACAAGTACTGAAAATTTGAAGAAAAAAAATAAATGGAAAAAATGTGAAAAACCATGCCGCAAGTTGCAAAAATTGACAATTTTAGCGATTTTCATGATTTTTCGCTAGAAATTCAATAAAATGCTCCACATTTCTGTCAACAAACCATGCCGCAAGTTGCAAAAATTGGCAATTTCAGCGATTTTCATGATTTTTCGCTAGAAATTCAATAAAATGCTCAAAATTTCTCTAAAAAACCGTGCCGTAAGTTGCAGAAATTAGAAATTATACGATTTCTCGTGATTTTAGGCTTAAAAACTACAGAAAACGAGAAAAATCAACAAAATTATCTAAAAATTTTGAAAATTCTGCGAAAAACCATGCCGCAAGTTGCAAAATCTGTGAATGCTGCGAAAAAACAAACTAAATTCAACAAACTATGCCCCACATTGCAGCTCTGCGACGAATCAAGCGGAGCCGAATGCGTGGAGCCCACACACACCGTCATCCGACTGGCGAAGCGAGACGACGAGCTCGCCCGCCAGATCGCCGAGCAGCACGACATGGAGGTGAAGGGCGAGCCGTTCCTCGACAGCCACTACTTCCTCTACCATTCCGATGAGAAAAGGACAAGAAGGCACAAAAGAGCCATTGTGGAGAGACTGGATGCTCATCCAGCAGTAGAATGGGTCGATGAGCAGAGGCCGAAGAAGCGGGTGAAGAGGGACTATCTTCTGCTAGATGACGACGTCAAACATCAGACGCCAGTTAGAAGATCGGTGCTCAGTAATGGACGGAGAGCACAGAAGAGACAGCAGCCGACGTCTCCTAGAGAGATTCCGTCCCTGCCGTTTCAGGACCCACTTTATAAGGATCAGTGGTATTTGGTGAGTGTTTTTGGCTTAAAAATTTGAGTTAGATCTACTACTGACTTCATTTTGGTTAAAGTTGCATCGGAATTATCTCTATTAACTAACAATCTAGTAGTGAGATCTACTGAACCTTCAGTTTGATCGGAATTAGATCTATTTACTAACAATTGGGTAAAAATTTGAAAAATTCAGAAAAATCTGCAACTCTGTGTAGTTCTCGAGGACAAAGTCTTGCTTTTAGAGCTCCCCGAGCAACTTCATAATGTAAAACTCTGAAAAATGCTCCAAAAAGCTCAAAATAACTTATTTTGAGCTCTCCTGAGCATTTTTCAAAGTTTTACTTTATGATCTTTGTCCTCGAGAACTACACGGAGCTGCCTTTTTTCGGAAATCTTCAAATTTTCACCCCATTCTTAGTAAATAGATCTAATTCTAATCCCGGTAGATCTAACTGCTAGACTTATCAATTGGACACTGATTTTTAGAAAAGTTCGAGTCCTTTTCCACGAGAACTACACGAAAATCCTTAATTTTGTTCTGTGTACTTCTCGTAGACAACCCTATTCTATTCCAGCACTCTGGAGCCGTCGGAGGATACGATATGAACGTGCGTCAAGCCTGGCTCCAAGGCTACGCCGGCCGCAACGTCTCCGTGTCGATTCTGGACGACGGAATTCAAAGAGACCATCCGGACCTCGCGGCGAACTACGATCCGCTTGCTTCTACTGATATCAATGACCATGACGATGATCCGACCCCACAGAATAATGGGGATAATAAGTGAGTATTGAAATACGCTCCAAAATGTGAAAATACGCTTCAAAATGCAAAAAGACGCTCCAGAATGTGAAAACACGCTCCAAAATGCGAAAAATACGCTCCAAAGTGTTGAAAATACGCTCTAAATTACGAAAAATACGCTCCACATTGTAAAATACGCTTTAAATAGTAAAAAACACGCTCTAAAACACAAAAACACGCTCTACAATGTGGATATACGCTCCAAAACTGGAAAATACGCTCCAAAATTCGACAAACACGCTCTAAATTTGAAAAACACGCTCCTGAAATTGGTGTAGTTCTCGAGGACAATCGAATGAAAAATTTCAAGTTTTTCCTCATTTTCAGGGCAAATTTTCACAAAAAGTCAATTTTTAATTGATTTTTCTTCGTTTTTGCGGAATTTTTTGAAAATTTTACAATTTTTTCTGATTTTTATCGATTTTTAACATTAAAATCAATGATTTCGTGTGATTTTCCCATGATTTTTCTCGAATTTGAAGATTTTTGAGCCAAATCATGGAAAAATAGCAATTTTTTCGAAATTTGCACAAAAACGCTGAAAAATAGGAAAAAACAGTTTTTCTATCAAAAAACGCTCCAAATGCAAAAAAAACGCTCCATAATGCTGAAAAAACTCAAAAATCCAGAATCCCCTCTTGTCCACGAGAACTACACGACTTTTCAACTATTTTCTGCATTTTTCCGTAGTGTGCTTCTAAGCTACAGTAACCCACCATCAAGTTTATTGGAAACTTGTGCATTTTCCGTAGCGTATTTCGAAGCTACAGTAACCCACCATCTGAAAACAATTCCAGACACGGTACCCGATGCGCTGGAGAAGTCGCCGCCCTCGCCGGCAACAATCAGTGTGGAGTGGGCGTGGCCTTCAAGGCGAAGATCGGAGGAGTGCGGATGCTCGACGGAGCAGTGTCTGACTCGGTGGAGGCGGCCTCTCTTTCCCTCAATCAGGACCACATTGACATTTACTCGGCCTCGTGGGGACCTGAGGATGATGGGAAGACGTTCGATGGACCTGGACCATTGGCCAGAGAAGCGTTCTATAGAGGAATCAAGAATGGAAGAGGAGGAAAGGGCAATATCTTTGTGTGGGCTAGTGGCAATGGAGGCAGCAGGTGAGGAAGTGGAAATAGAGAGGAAATTGTGAAAATATAGAGTTTTCAGTATGGAATTGGTTGAAATTGAGAAAAAACTGGTTTTCATATAGTTTCATTGAGAAATGTTGAGAAAAATTGAAGAAATAGAGAAAAAACAAGAAAAACTAGTAAAAAATGACAAAAAACCATGGAATTTGTGATAATTCTATGATTTTGAGGATTAAATTGGCGAAAATTGATCAAAAAACATTTTTAGTGATGAAAATTAGGTCATTTTCAGTATAAAATCAGCGAAAATTGATCAAAAAACATCTTTAGTGATGAAAATTAGGTTGTTTTTAGTATGAATTTCATAAAAATTGAAAAAATAGAAGAAAAACTAGTAAAATTCACTAAAAACCTACTTTTTTCATCAAAATTATGATATTTATGTCATTTTTAGTATGAAATTGATGAAAATTAGTCAAATTCTTCAAAACAATACCTAAAATGCAATACATAAAATTTTTATAGTGAAAAGCATAAAAAATGGTGAAAATTACGATTTTTAGTACAAAATATGAAAAAAAAGAACTTTTATTGAATTCCGACTGCTTTCGACCTATTTTCTCAGGGAAAATTACCCCTTACCCCATCAAATTCCACTAACTTTTTCAGTACAAAATTTTCCTGTACTGAAAGCGAAATATGCTCATAAATTAATAAATTTGATAAAACTGGTTTCAGACAAGACTCTTGCTCCGCGGACGGCTACACGACATCGGTCTACACGCTCTCCATCTCGTCGGCCACTTTTGATAATCATAGGTACGCTCCAAATGCTCCAAATGCTCCAAATGCTCCAAAATCTTGTAGAGAAAAAAGAAGTACTAAAAATGAGCAAAATTTGAAAAAATTGGCTCTATTTTTTGTTAAATTCGCATTTTGCTCCATTTGGGCTCAATTTTCATACTTTTTTGATATTTTTCATGAAAAAATGGGCGGAGTTTCAACCTCTCTATCAAAAATCGTAAAAATAACCATAAAAATTGAGTATTTACCTTAAAAATCATCAAAAAATCCATAAAAATTGAGCATTTCCCTCAAAATTCATCAAAAATCCATTCAAAAAATCAATAATTATCTACTTATCAGCATCCCTTGCTCATTATCTACACCCTTCTGAATATTCTACAGACCGTGGTACCTGGAAGAATGTCCCTCCTCAATCGCCACCACCTACTCTTCGGCTGACTTCCGTCAACCGGCCATAGTGACTGTGGATGTGCCTGGAGGATGTACTGATAAGCATACTGGAACCTCTGCATCGGCTCCATTGGCTGCGGGAATTATTGCGTTGGCGTTGGAGGCGAAGTGAGCATCTTATTCCTTTTTAAAGAAGATTTGATTGAAAAAGGAGTGAAATTTGAAAAGATTTGATCAAAATTAGCGAAAAATTAGCTAAAAAAATTATTAGTACTAAAATTTTTTTAGTAAAAATTGCACATTTTTCGATTTTTAATATAAATTTCCGTCTTTTTCCTGAATAAGTACTGTTAACATCATTTTTGAAGGGAAAAAACCGAAAAATTGAGAAAATTGTGTAAAAATGTTTAAAAAAGTAGTAAAATTGGTAAAAATCACTAAAAAGGATATAATTTTCGTAATTTTCGCTCAAAAATCGATGAAAAACCATCAAAATTTCAGAATTTACCACATTTTTAGCGTTATTTTCCTGGTTTTTACCATTTTCTCTAATTTACAGCGATTTTATCGAACATTTTTCAATTTTTCGATGATTTCCACTGATTTTCACTATTTTAGCTGATTTTATCGGAAATTGCTCAATTTTTCAATGATTTCCACTAGTTTTCACTAAAATTCCCTGATTTTCAAAAATTTTTCACTGATTTTGCCGAAGAATCCACTATTTTCACCATTTCCCCCATTTCCCACCATTTTTCATCAATTTCCCACCATTTTCACCCATTTTTCACCAATTCCCACCAATTCCCACCATTTTTCCCCCTCCAATCGACATTTTTCCAGCCCCGAGCTCACTTGGCGTGACATGCAGCACCTGGTGCTCCGCACTGCCAACTGGAAACCACTGGAGAACAATCCGGGATGGTCGAGAAACGGAGTTGGTCGGATGGTGAGCAACAAGTTTGGATATGGGCTCATGGACGGTGGAGCACTTGTCAATATGGCCAAGACGTGGAAAACTGTGCCGGAGCAACACATTTGCACTTATGAGTACAGGCTCGCGAATCCAAAGTGAGTTTTTCATAAGGAAATATGAAAAAGTTGAGAGAAATTTGAAATTTATGTGGAAATTAGAAAATTTGAACGTTTCTAATAGTAAACATTGAAAAAAATGATAAAAATTGCGGTAACTAATGGTTTTTAATGATTTTGAGTGATTTTTCTATCCAAAAATCACTAAATTTCAAGAAAACCCCAAAAAAATCGATAAAGTTAAACATTTAACGATTTTTTCAATTTTTCCTCAAAAATCGATGATTTTCCGCACTTTTCCAATGAAATTAGTTGAATTTTCATCGATTTCAAAGAAAAATTGCCAAAAATCAGTAAATTTCGAGAAAAACGCCGAAAAATCGATAAAGTTGGAAATTTGGCGATTTTTTCGATTTTTCCTCAAAAATCGACGATTTTTTGTGATTTTTCTATTGGAAATAGCTGAATTTTTATCATTTTCAATAGAAAAATTGCAAAAAATCAGTAAATTTCGAGAAAAACCACCAAAAAATCGATAAAGTTAAAAATTTGGCGATTTTTTCAATTTTTCCTCACAAATCGATGATTTTTTGTGATTTTTCATTGGAAATATTTAAATTTTCACCACTTCCAATAGAAAAATTGCGAAAAATCACTAAATTCCGATACAAACCCCGAAAAATCGATAAAGTTGGAAATTTGACGATTTTTTCAATTTTTCCTCAAAAATCGATAATTTTTTTGTGATTTTTCATTGAAAATAGTTGAATTTTCACCATTTTCAATAGAAAAACTGCCGAAAATCACCAAATTTCGAGAAAAAAGCTGAAAATTTCATGAAAACTTGAAATTATCAACAATTGAATATTTTTTAAATAAATTTTCGAACGTTTTCCTGTCAGAATCCGTCGATTTATCCAAATTTTCCAAAAATTCAAAACTTGTCCAAAAGAAATACACCAAACAGTATCGATTTTGCAGTCCGCGCCCAATCCAAGGCCGCTTCCAACTAAACTTCACCCTCGACGTCAACGGCTGCGAATCGGGCACCCCGGTGCTCTATTTGGAGCACGTCCAAGTGCACGCCACAGTCCGATACCTGAAGAGAGGCGATCTGAAACTGACGCTGTTCTCCCCGTCTGGAACTCGCTCTGTGCTCCTTCCGCCCCGCCCACAAGACTTTAATGCCAATGGATTCCACAAGTGGCCTTTCCTTTCGGTCCAACAGTGGGGAGAGGACCCGAGAGGAACTTGGCTCTTGATGGTCGAATCAGTCACTACTAATCCTGCTGCTACTGGTGAGCTTTTGAGGGGAATTGGGAGTTCTGAGGGTTTTGATAAATTGGAAGGGTTTATTTGATTTTTGAAGTGATTTTAATGATTATGGAGGGGTTTAGAGAAGTTTCCTAGTGATTTTGAGGGTATTGGAGGGATTTTGAAGGTTTTTGAGCAGTTTGGAGCATTTTAGAGCGGTTTTTAACAGATTTATAGCGATTTTTTGATTTTGAGCAGTTTTTAAGGGTTTTGATAGAGTTTAGGAACTTTTTGCACAATTTTGGTGTGCTTTTCGAGAGATTTGGAGCATTTTTTGTTACCAAAACCCGTTTTTGAGCGATTTGAAAGAGGTTTGGAGTAATTTTGATGATTTTGGAGCATTTTAAAGCAATTTCGATCAGTTTTTGTAGATTTTTGGACAAATTTGAGTGTTTTGAAGCTTTTTGAGCAAATTTGACTTTATTGGGCAATTTTTGAGCGATTTGGAGCATTTACAAGTAATTTTGAGCATTTTTGAGTAGTTTGTAGATATTTTTAGAGTTTTTAGAGCATTTTTAAGCAATTTAGATCAGTTTTTGTAGATTTTTGGGCAAATTTGAGTGCTTTGAAGCTTTTTTGAGCAAATATGACATTATTGGGCAATTTTTGAGAAATTTTGATCATTTTTTGTGAATTTCTTGGCCACGCCCACTTTATGACAAGAAATATTTAAAAAATGCTCCAAGCCACGCCCCTTTTTCCAAATTTTACTGATGACTATCTTGAAAATGACGGAGCTTCTGAAATCGTTAAAATCAACGAGCAGAGCGCATTTTTGTATAGTTAAAAGTGGGCGGAGCTTCTATTTCTAATCATTGGAAGTCAGTGGAGCTCTCTTTCAATTTTTTTCAAAAATGAGCTGAATTTCAATCTTCAATCTTTCAAAATGAACGGAACTCTCATTCCAAGTTCCATCAAAATAAACTTATATTCCATGCCTAATCATTCAAAATAGACGGAGCATCTTCTCAATGAGCACCTACCTTTAAAATGAGCACAATCCAAATGAGCATCCATATCTCCTCAAAAATGAGCACCCAATTTCCCAGGAACGTTCCACGACTGGACCCTCCTGCTCTACGGAACCGCCGTTCCCGCCCAACCCGGAGATCCCACCTTTGCCGCCACCCCGGCCACCTCTCAGGGTGTGCTCTCGCGTGTCCAACAGCTCACTTCTCAGGTACGCAACTTTTTCGGATTCGGCAGCTCTTAATTTGTGTATGTGTGCATTTTCTCTTGCTCTTTTCGGGTCCTCTTTTTAATTTTTTTTTTCTAATTTTTTAATATTTTTTCGAAAATCACTAACCAATGGGTGGAGGTTGATTGAAAAGAGTGTGCCTGCGTGTGAGAGTGCAATTTTTAAAAAATTCAAATTTCCCGCCAAGCCCCGCCCCTTTTTCCCTTATATTTGTTCCTTTCTCAGTTATTCTGTGTCTGTCTGTCCGTCCGTCTTTTTTGGTGTATTCGTCTGTCTGTCCGTCGTTTTTGTAGTCCTGTTGTGTGGCTTTTAGTAGAAAGAAGAGAATTGATTTACTTGGAAATTTTATTATTTTTTATTAATTTTAAAAAAAATTTAAAATATTGGATTTGCAGTGAAAATAATAATTAGGAAGAAATATATTAATAAAAGTAATTTTTTATGATTTTTATTTTTTTTTATAATTTTTTATTAATTCTTGCATCCTGGAATGAAACCCCCCACGATTTTTTTATTTTTTCATTGTTTTTTCGTTTTTTTTCTGCATTTTTTCGTGGTGGTGCACTGGATTACTGTAAGTACGCAATTTTGCGGAAAATGCGCTGCAAACTGGTTTTTTTTGTCGATTTTTTGGAGAAAATTAGCATTTTTATTGATTTTTATAGTTTTTTCACTATAAAAACTACAATAATGAGGTTTTTCAAAGAAATTAGACAGTTTTTATCGATTTTTCTGGTTTTTTGACTATAAAAACTAGAACAATAGATAAAACTGACTTTTTCTCTCAAAAACCCACTTTTTTGTAGTTTTTATAGTGCAAAAACCATAAAAACCATTAAAAAGCTCTTTTTCTCCGAAAAATCCACAAATTAGACAAAAACCCATTTTGAAGCGTGTTTTGACGCACAATTGCGTACCTACAGTAACCCCCAACGCACCACGACGCAAAAATGCACACTGTCGGTAGTGCTGCGTTGCCTGGCCTTTTCCACTAGAAAATCTAGCGAATTTTCCAAAATTTCACTGGTTTTTCCTCGATTCAGGTGGAAATTGGCGGCGCGCAACAGTACCGCCAACACCAACACCCTTCACCATCACCACCACCACCTTCTTACCCCACTGCACCATTTTCACCACCAACTGGTGGTGACAATCGTCCCACTTACACGTCGATTTACCTGTCACCTCCGCCACGGAGATAACCACGCTTCCTTTTTTGATAACTATTGTAAGGGTTTTTGATGGATTTGGGCGATGGTGGAGCTGAAAATGAGTCATTTTGAGGGGAAATGAGCAAAAATTGAGCTTTTCAGAGCTCTTTTTCGAGAAAAATGGAGCAAAAAGAGCTCAATTTTTAGTTTTTAACTGAAAAAATGCTCCTAGAAACTTTTTTCTCAATTTTCTACCTGAAAATGATATTTTGAACTGAAAAAACTCAATATTTTCATTAATTTTAGTAGTTTTTTGCACAAAAATCACAAATTTTGAAGTTTTACCTGAAAAATGAGCATTTTCACTTTTTTTTTCCAAATTTTACGTTCAAAATCTCAATTTTAGAACCCGGAACTCAATTTCTAGGAGAAATCTGAGCTTTTTAGTGCTAAATTGCTAATTTTTGCTCCAAATGAGCTCCAAATATGTTCATCAGCTTTATTAGATGGAGCTAGAAGTAAAAAAAGACAAAATACTGGAAGTTTGATGAAATTGAGCATATTGAATGTATAGATGACGTTGATTCGGAAATTCTGAAGTTCAGAATCAGAATTCGATGTTTCGCACTTTATACTAATTCCGATGATTCTGGAGATTTGACGTCTTCAAGATTGACTTTGAACTTCAAGGTTAATCTTGAAGACGTCAGATTTTCAGAAGAACCAGAATCGTATCGACGTGAGAAACATTGATTCTGAATTTCTGAACTTCTGAATTTCCGAATCAACGTCATTTTTATATCCAATATGCTCATTTTCATCAAATTTCAGTATTTTTTCCATTTTCACTTCCAACTCAATCTGATAAAGCTGATGGGCACATTTGGAGCAAAATTTGAGCGAAAATGAGCAATATAGCACTGAAGAACTTGATTTTCAACTAGAAAATGAAAAAATAAGTTTTCGGCTCCAATTCCAGCTCCGCACCCCTCCCATATCCATCCGAGCCCAACTATTAACATTCTCCCCCGCATGTCTCTCCCCCACGTGCTCCATGCTCGTCGTGTCGTGATTTCAGAAGCGTTTGTTCCAACCGAAGCGACCGCAAGCGTTCTCCCGTGTTCGTCAATTTCCCATTCCCTCGGGCTCCGTCCAAAGACCTTGGGTCCCGCAACGACCGCAACAAGTTCAGCAGCAGCAGACGGTGTTCCAGCAGAACGCCAACACGTTCGGCCAATGGGTCTGGGATCCGGTCTCGCAGCGATGGGTGTTCAATCGACGCATTCGGAAGCACCACGAGCACCGACGACGTTACAAGCATTGATTTCTTCTTCCTTCTTTCTTTGTGGTTCTGTCTGGAGTTGGGAGCTCACTTTTTTGGTCTTGCACGGGTTTTTTGGAGGTTTTTGGTCGAATTTTTGGAATTATGAGGGTTTTGGTGTCGATTTACGGGGGTTTTTATGATGAGCAATATGGTTTTTGATGGAAAGTTGATTTAGAGCAAATTTTGAGCATTTTATATGCTCATAAATTTGTTGGAATCAGTTTCCCATCAAAAATACGAATTTATAATGATGATATTGATTTTTAGCCCTGAAAAGTTGCTCAAAAACAATTTTCTCATTGAAAATACGTTATTTTCTATCAAATTTCGATTTGGAGCAAGTTTTGAGCTTTCAAAATTGCTCAAAATCGATTTACCATTGAAAATACTCATTTCCAATGAAAAATTGAGCTTGAGCTAATTTTGAGCTCTCAAATTTGCTCAAAATCAGTTTTCTATTGGAAATACGCATTTTTAATGAAAAATTGATTTGGAGCAAGTTTTGAGCTCTCAAAGTTGCTCAAAATCAATTTCTCATTGAAAATACGCTTTTTTAATAAAAAATTGAACTTCATTAAGTTTTGACCTCTCAAACTCTTCCAAAATTAATTTTTCAATTGCTCATCCTAAAATTCCACGTTTTCCAATACCAAAACCTTCATAATTTTAAAAATTTTGGCCACGCCCACTTTAAGGGAATGGTATACTGCTTCTTTTGCATCTCCTTTTCGGAACGGTTTTATTCTTATTATTATTTTCAATTTCCGTTTTTTTAAAGAAAACTACAAAATTATAGAATTACTGTATCATTTTCGCTATGCGCCTTTAAATTTTCATGGCAAACTTGAAAATTTGACATGAAAATTAAAGGCGCATAATGGAAATACAATTTTGCAGTATTTTCTGATGGATACTGTAAATTTGGAATTTTTGTCTTGCGCCTTTAAACTTTCATGATGAATTTTCAAATTTACCATGAACTTTTAAAGGCGCATAGCAAAAATGTCACCTGAGTCCATAATAAGATCTTAGGCCACGCCCCTTAGCCCCGCCCCTTTTTTGAGCATCATCTCCAGACAGTAGCCACGAGATTACTGTAGTTTTTTCCTCCCTCTTCTCCCAAAATCTCTTTTTGTTTTTTCCGGTGCTCAACCCACATTTTCTCATTTTCTTCCCCGATTTATCTGTACAAGAGCCGATTATTTAACGTTCTTAAGGACCATTCTTTATTGAAATGACGGGCTTTATTGATTGATTTTTGAAATTTGAAATTTTGAAAAATTTTGCATTTTTTGATTGGTAGATTGATTCTCTTCTTCTAAAGTCGTTGTATTTTTGCACGGAATTGTTGGACACACAAAATTTTTTCGAAAAATTTGAAAAAATCGATATTCCGATCGATAAATATATGTCAATGTGGTGGTGGTCACGTTCTTCATGTCGTTTCTTTGTGGAATTCTGAATGCGTCGTCCAGATTGGCATTCCGACGACGGTGCTCATTGTGCAAGTCGTCGTCATCGCCACGATCATCGGAGCAACGATCTACGCGTGCCGACGACGTCCGCGGATTCAGGACGCGGCGAGCGCGCCGCCAGAAGACGTGGTGATGATGACGAACGTGACGACGACGTCGGCGACGTCTTCTGATGACGAAGAGATGAAGCGCGCGATTGCGGCGTCGTTGGAGGCGGAAAGCGAGCGGGCGATGATCGAGAAGGCCATCAGGGAGCACGATTCTGGAGTGTAGACACTCGATTTTATCATATTTTTTATCTGATTCAGTATTTGCGCTCTATTGAGAATTTGAAATTGTAACAAATTTCAACTTTTCAATGAAGCACACTTCTTAAGGATTTTCGAATTGAGTTAATGGGTTTTGGAGCATTTTTTTGCTTTTTTGGCACTGTGCCAAGTCGTTTTGAACCCACTTTTGAGGAATTTGTGAAGTTGACATACTGATAAACGTAGTTTTTACGATGAGCAAGACTTTAATGCTCCAATTTCAATGAAAATAAAGTACAAAGTCTTGCTCAGCGTCAAAATCTGCGTTTTTTGGTATACATATCTCCATATTTCAGAAAATCAATGTCAATTTCAAAAAACCCCTCTAAAAATCGGCTCATAATGACTTGGCACAATGCCAAAGAGCACCAAAATGCTCAAAAACCTTGCTCTTTCCGAAGCCACACAACGTAGTTTTTCTCTCTTCCGCTGATAATTCCCCCCACCCGATCTACGAGGTCACTTTTTCTCCCATTGCTCACCTTTTGATTCTGAATTCTGAATTCTAGATTTTCACACTTCTAAAATTACCAACGGGTTTTTGATGAGTTTGGCATGGAATTCCGACCACTTCTCCACCTACTAATCGATTTTCCCGCGTTTTCCAACGAAAAAATTCACAAAAAAATCTGAAAAAAATCTGAAAATCCAATGTGCAGTCGACGGAGAACGGCGGAAACGAGACGCTGCTGGTGGACTACTCGAAAGGCGAACGCCCCGCCCCCGTCGGCTTCTCGTCGCTCCAGAATCAAAACGGAGCAGTTTTTGTGCTCAAAAACTATTTCGATCAGTTCTTTGTGAAAATGTTTGGCGGATCGCCCGGTCAGAGGCCGTGGCGATGAAGTTGGATTACTGTATATCTTGCCGTGCTGTTTCTCCGAGTTTTCTGGGCGTTTTTTCGACTATCCCTGGTTTTTTTGGGGTCTAATCAACACAGGAGGGTCTTGTCACGAAATTTTCGTACCAAGACCACATCGGGTCGATTTACGCGATGATTTTTAAGTTTTTCAATGAAAAATTTGAAAATTGCTCCGTAAATCGACACAAGAGGGTCTTGTCGCGAAAATTACAGTAATTTTTCGAAGAAGTTACTGTAGTTTTCGTGGCAAGACCACATCGGGTCGATTTACGGGGTGATTTTCATGAAAACTGCTCCGTAAATCGACACCAGATGGTTTTGCCACGAAAACTACAGTAATTTATTCTTAAGAAGTTACTGTAGCTTTCGTGGCAAGACCATTAGTTGTTGATTTCAGGGGTTATTTTGAAAATTGCTCCGTAAATCGACACTGAATGGTCTCGCAACGAAATCTACAGTAATCTTTGGAAAAATAAAATTTTCAAAAATTTTCGAGTTTTTTTTTACAATTTTGATTGAAAACTACAGTAATCCATATCCTGGATACTGTAATTTTCATTGAAAAATTGAAAAAAAAAACTGTGAAAATTGGTGAAATTCTTATTTCTCTAAAGATTACTGTAGTTTTCGTGACAAGACCTTTGGTGATTTACGGGGTTTTTGAAATTTTCAAAGTTTTCATTGAACATTTTGAAAATTTTGAGCAATTACCCCGTAAATCGACACAGAATAGACAAATTTACTAGATTACTGTACATTTCGTGATGAGACCACGAAAAATATTGGTTTTTTGAGTGATTTCGGGTCTAATTTATTTATAATTTATCTTTTTTATACTAGAAAATTTCAAGAAGCAAAAAACTTTCAGAATATTCGCAAAACACCGGCAAGATATATCCAACGGGCCTATTCATAATTATTTTCGAATTTTTCTCGGGAATTCCATGTCAAATTGCATCATTTTCTCACTCTTTACAATTATCATAATTATATCACTAATTAGACTATATATTTAATTGCAGGGTATTTGATATCTTTGATTATTCACATAAAAGATTTCTAGTCCCCCTTAATTGTCAATTTCCATCATTTTTTCGGGTCTCGAAGCGATTTTTTGTCGTTGCGAGACCCGCAAAAAATGGCGGGAAACATTGAAGAGCGTCGTGGAGCGAAGTCGCGAGAGCCACGAGGTCTCGCAGTCGCACAACGAGTTCTGGAAGTGGGACAACCGCGAATATCACGCGAAACACAAAAAAGCGAACTCGTACTCGACGCCTTCTTTCCACGTCTTCTTCCTCCTCCGCCTTCTTGTCTGTATTATTGTGTGAATTGAAAGTGAAATGAAACCAGTGAAACTTGTTGTGTTGGCTTAAATTGGCGTTTTGGTGGAGGAAGGGAAGGGTGATGTCAAAATGGCAGAGTTGCGAAATGTCAGAGTTGCGAAATGTCATAGTTGCGAAATAGCAGAGTTGCGAAATGTCGGAGTTTCGAAATGTCGGAGTTTCGAAAATTCGGAGTTTCGAAATGTCGGAGTTTCGAAATGTCATAGTTTCGAAATGTCGTAGTTTCGAAATGTCGTAGTTTCAAAACTGTGTAGTTGCGAAATGTCCTAGTTTCGAAATGTCATGGTTTCGAAATGTCACAGTTTCGAAATGTCATAGTTGCGAAATGTCATAGTTTCGAAATGTCATAGTTGCGAAATGTCATAGTTTCGAAATGTCGGAGTTTCGAAATGTCGTAGTTTCGAAACTAAAACACTGTTAAAATGTCATAGTTTCGAAATGTAAGAGTTGCGAAATGTCATAGTTTCGAAATGTCATAGTTGCGAAATGTCATAGTTTCGAAATGTCGGAGTTTCGAAATGTCGTAGTTTCGAAACTAAAACACTGTTAAAATGTCATAGTTTCGAAATGTAAGAGTTTCGAAACTCTGACATTTCGAAACTGCGACATTTCGCAACTACGACATTCCGAAACTTTGTCTGCAAAGTTGCGTGTGGTGTATGCACACTACCGCATAACTCATTTTTCGTCGATTTTTGCAAATTTCGCAGTTTTTTCAACTTTTCTTTTAAAAATTCGAATTTTCGAGATGAAAATTGTAAATTACATAATTTTCAATTTTCATCTCAAAAATTTCAATTATCGAAAGAAAAACTGAAAAAACTGCAGAAATCAACGAAAAATTGAATGAGTTATACGGTAGTGTGCATACACCGCACGCAAATTTGCAGACAAAGTTTCGAAAAGTCGTAATTTCGAAGTGTCGGAGTTGCGAAACGTCACAGTTTCGAAATGTCAAAGTTTCGAAACCATCGAGTTTCAAATTGTCACAGTTTCGAAACTATGACATTTCGAAACTGCACATTCTATTCACAAAATAGTTTCAAAACCACCAAGTTTCAAAACGTCGCAGTTTCGAAACTATGACATTTCGAAACTACGTTAAAAGCTCCCCATTCCAAAACCACCACCCACTCCCTTTACCCCACCAAAAAACCTCCAAAAAAATGCACCAAAAAAGGGGGCGGAGCCTACCGTATCCCTACCGTACTCTATTCTCTGTTCTCCTTCTTTTTTCTGGTGTGTGTGTGTGTGTCTGTCGTGACGTCCTCTTTCCCCCCTGCTTTAGTTTTTTAATGCTTTGCATGTCAAATTTATCGAAAAATCAATAATTTTAGTGTAAAATTGAAGAAAAAAAAGGAAAAAGAGAGACTGAGAGAGGACAGACGTACACATACACAAAAAAAAATGGAAAAAAGGGTTACGGTAGCGGATTACGGTAGTTTTCAGGTGGAAGAAACCGCCCCTATTTCGTTCCCGGACCTCACAGCTGGGAATTGCCACGTGGAATGTAATGGAGGTGGGCGTGGCCTAGTCCTTATTATAATAAAAGGGGCGGAGTTTCAGGATGCACTGAGTCGAGCTCGGCGACCTCCTGCTTTGCCTGTAAGCACCTCACGCAAACCCTTCGGAATAAGGGTGGAAGTGGATTTAAGTGTGTGCAAAAATGCGATGATACGTATTATTTGGATGGGGATAAGTGCAAAATGTGCTCGTCGCATTGTCATACATGCACCAAGGCGGAGGTAGGATTTGGGTGAAAAAAACTGTGAAAAAAAGTGGAAAAATGGGCGAAAATAGACTTAAAATGAGAAATTTGGGTTACTGTAGCTTTGAAAGTGTGCAAACACCGATTATGCAGATTTTTGAAGCTACAGTAGCCCAGATTGCATTGAAAAATAGAGATTTTTCACAGTTTTCAAGTTAATTAGGTTACTGTAGCTTTCTAAGTGTGCAAGCACCGATTATGCAGACTTTGGAAGCTACAGTAACCCAAAGCAACTTGAAAATTAAAGTTGTTTCCAAATTTCTATATTTTTTGGGTTACTGTAGTTTTGAAAGTGTGCAAGCACCGAAATTGCAGATTTTTATGGCTACAGTAATCCAAATTGAATCGAAAATTAATGTTTTTCATCGTTTTCAAAATTTTTTTTGGTTACTGTAGTTTTGAAAGTGTGCTAACACCAAATTCTGACGTTTTGTTTGTGTTTGCACACTTTCAAAGCTACAGTAACCCTAAAATTCTTCAAATTGCGAGAAAACTTCAATTTTTGGATTACTGTAGTCTTATAAATGTGCAAACACCGAAGAACATACCATATTCGGTGATTGCACACTTTCAAAGCTACAGTAACCCAAAAATTCTTCAAATTCCGTAAAACTTAAATTTCTTGGATTACTGTACTTTACAAAAGTGTGCAATCACCAAAAATCAATAATTTAAGGTGTGTGAAACGTGTCCGGGAAGTCTTCTGCTGATCGACGTCGATAATATGCCTCACTATGATCATGGAAAGTGTGTTGAGTCGTGTCCACCGGGTCTTGTGGCGGATTGTGAGTTTTTTAAAGGATTTATCGTGATAAAATGGCAATTTTATAATTTTAAGATGAGCAAAACTTTGGAGCTCTTATTAGGAAGCGAAAAAAGACCGATTTATACAGAAAATTAAATTTTTCAAACTTTTGATTAGAAAAATATCAAATTTCCTTATAATTACCATAAAAAAGAGCCCGTTATGAAGAAAATCTAAAATTTTCAGCTCAAAAATCAAATTCGTCTTCTGAAAATGGTAAAAAGTGTGAATTCTCCCACCCCTTCTACTAAGCTCCTCCCCCTTTTTTTTATCAGCATGAAAACTTCAATTTTTGTTGGAGCCCTCATAACTCCGCCCACTTTTGCTCTTTTTGGCTCATCTTTTCTGGAATTACAGATAAATATCAGAGCTGCAAATTATCAGTTGACAACTTTTTACGAGCACTTGAAATGAGCAAGAAATTAGTGATTTTTTGATGTGCAAAAGTGCTTTTCAAAACATCAATAATATATTGCTCATTTTAAGTGCTCGTAAAAAGTTGTCAACTGAGAATTTGTTGCTCTGATATTAATCTGTAATTTCAGAGAGTTTGAGCCAAAAAGAGCAAAAGTGGGCGGAGTTATGAGGGGTAGATCAAAAACATTGAAAAAATCAATGAAAATGGGTAAAAACGGGGCGGGACCTGAAGTCCCGCCCACTTTCTTATCAATTTATAGAACTACAATTTTCCCTCCTGACTAATAACAAGACTCCGCCCCTTTTACCCATTATCAGTACAAGACCACGCCCCTTTTTCCAGATGAATCAAATTTGGTGCAAGCTCGATGCATTTGGAGAAAAGATCTTTGTGGAGAAGGATATTATATAAACGCCATCGGAAAATGCGATTTATGTGATAGTGCTTGTGAAACGTGCACTGCTCCGGGACCGATGAGCTGTGAAAAGTGTGCAAGTGGATATGGGAAGGGCTCCATCGGATACTGTAGACCGTGTTGTGCTCCGGGCACTGGAAAGGATTGGCATTGTGGTAAGAATATGGAAAAATGGGAAAAAACTGAATTTTTATAAGATCAATTTCGGTGTATTCGACGGCAATAATTTTAAAAATTTGAATTTTTCTGTGTACTTCTCGTGGACAATTCCTTCATTTTCCAGAAGACTGTTCTCAACCGGACCCTTCTTCATCCGACGTCTCCAACTCGACGTCATCTGGATTTGGAAAGCTCTTCTGGTTCGCCATCATTGCGATGACGTCATGGGCGATTTGGGCGTGTTACAAGTGCTCGGCGAGCAGCGGAAAGAGCAATGTCGAGTTAGTGTGATCGGTTATTCAGAATATCGGGGTAATTAAGTGGGGCTAATTAGTGTAGTTAGTATGCAATTAGTTAATTAACAGGGTAATTAGGGGTCTAATTATGATAATTATGTGAGCGGGAAATTAAAAATTTGGATTGGATAATTAGAGTGTAATTATGATAGTTCAGTGAGTGGGAAAGTAACAAAGTAATTAGTGAGTAATTAAGTAATTATGTACCTAATTAGCAAAAGACATCGATAATTAGTAACTTAATTGGATCACAAAAAGTGAACTTCGTGAGAAGGTAATTAAGTATAGTTAATTAGACAATTAAAGGTAATTAACTATCCCATTAGGTAATTAAGTGTTCAATTTGATAGGCAATTAAGCTAATTTAGCATACCGGTGATAATTAAACACTTAATTGGCTAATTAACTAGCTAATTATTTAATTAGCTAATTAACTGCCTAATTAAGCAGTAATTAACCAATTTACTGTCTGATTGGGCAATTAGATTCGAATACCTTCCTAATTAGACAAATTATAAGTTCGGATAATTAGTAAACCGAATTAATGAACACTGACCAATTAACCAATCAGTTAATTTTTTAATTAGTCAATTATAACCAATTAACTCGTTAATTACCCCAATTAACCTTCTACAGATACGCCCCTCTTCCCCACTACAATGCGACGGAAGGCGCCGTAAATCTGGGAGTGAATTCAGATGACGATGACGACGAAGAAGACGAGCTCTTCCGAAATTCTTCACAAAATGTCTAGGCTCCGCCCCCTTTTCCCCTTTTTTTTGAAAATTTTCCATTTTCCCCCCTTAAAATTGCCAATTCTTGTATCGAACCCCGGGTAATTTTACCGCCTTTTTTTTCGAATTTTGTTAATTTTTATCGATTTTTTTTCATCCGAAACGTGCAAATATGTGATATGCAGAGCAAAAAAGATACTTTTCGGGTTTGGTTTTTGTAAAATTTTTTTTGATTTTGAAAAATAAAAAATTTGATAAAAAATATATAAAATTTCATAAAAATCAATAAAAATCAATATAATTGTTATAATACATCGTCTTCATCTTTCTCCACATCGTCTTCTTCGTCTTCTGGAGCCGTTCCATCAATGCCTGCAAAAAAAAGGGGCGTGGTCTAACAAATCAAGAAAAAGGGGCGTGGCTTACGTATACTGGAACTCATTTGTAAAATGTCTTGGATGGTGGGGAATTTAAAGTCCGGCGAGAGGGTGGGGTCGAATTTGTTCACTGTTTCTCTGAAAAAATATTATTGATTTTTTGCAAAAAATTATTGATTTTCTATGAGAAGAGTGAGTTTCTGCAAAGTGCGGCATGGATTTTTGCAAAAATTCAATATTACCGAGGGATTTGAAATTTTAGCAATCTGCGGCATGGTTTTTTTGCAACAATTTTAATTTTTGGAGGAATTTGACATTTTTGCAAAACGCGGCATGGTTTTTTTTTTGCAAAATTGTTGATTTTTTTAGAAGTTTTTGATTTTTTGGGAAATATGAAATTTTTGCAAAGTGCGGCATGGTTTTTTGGAAAACTATTGATTTTTAGGTAAAATTATCGATTTTTCAATAAAAATTGACTTTTTTGGAAATTTTGAGAAAAATACGAATTTTTGAGTTTTTTTCTGAAAATCGTTGATTTTGCTATTTGCGGCTTGGTTTTCAGCGATATTATCGTATTTTATAAAAATTATTGATTTTTTGAATGCATTTATCGATTTTTGCATTAAAATTTAGAACAAAGTTGAAAAAAATCAAATTTTAAAGGATTTTCCGCACTATTATCGATTTTCAGGTGATATTCTTGATTTTTTAGGGGAAACTATTGATTTTTCGAGTAGTTTTCAAATGTTTGCAGTTTTCTGCTCATTTTTCTTCCATTATACTTCTAAATTTGCACTATTTTATCGATTATCTTCAAAATTTCCTTCGAGTTACCTAAAAACAATGCGAATTTCGTTCAAACTACGACAAGTCCTTCCCGGATTGTGCTCATCAAATGGATCCTCAATGTACACTTCTTTATTCCGCTGATTTTGTACATCTGCATGACTTTCCGATCTGCAAAGTATTGATTTATTGATTTTTTGGAGATTTTTGGAAAAAATGTAATAAAAATCAATAAAAATCCAAAAAATCACCTCCTCTGAACCCTGGCAAATGGAATTGAAATATATCGATTTCTGAAATCGAAATTCGCATAATAATGCACAAATTGGAGGAAGAGCTCCGCTACTGATGCTCTGTTCATATCGATTTCTGGAATTAAAAAAATGGATTATTAATTTTTATATTATTTTAATTCGTTACCTGGAAGAGCAAAAGGGAGGCGTGCTCCGAAATCGAGTCGCATCGGAAAGTCAAGTTGGTTTTTTGCGATGAATTTTTGATCTGGAATTGATTTTTTTTGGTGGGGAAAATTTTAGAAAAATTGATTGAAATGTAAAAATTACACAAAAATGTTAAAATTTAGAAAAAATTTCAACTTTTTGAAAAAAAAACACTTTTTAGATTTTTGAAAAATTGAAAATTTCAGAAAATTCAGGAAAATCGATTTTTTTAATTTTTGAGAAATTTGAGAAAAATCGATAAAAATTCGATATTTTGAAAAAAATCGAAAAAATTTAAAATTTTTCAAAAATTCTGAATAAAAGTTGTAAAAAAATCGATAAAAATCAGACTTTGTGAAAAATCGGAAAAAATTGATTTTTGAAAAATTAAAAAAAAAATTATTGAAAGTTTCTGAATTTTTTTAAAATTCTTTTAAAAAAATCGATAAAAAATCTGTCAAATTTCTATATTTTAAAAAAATCGATTTTTTTCGATTTTTAGAAATTTTCACTACCAAAAACTTGCAAAAATTTTTTTATTTTTTTTTCACTTTTTTTTCAATTTTTCTAATTCAAAATCTCACTTATGTCAAATTTTTTTTTTTTTGCGATAAATTTTTGATCTGAAGAATTGATTTTTTTTGGTGGGGAAAATTTTAGAAAAATTGATTGAAATGTAAAAATTACACAAAAATGTTAAAATTTAGAAAAAATTTCAACTTTTTGAAAAAAAAAGCACTTTTTTTTAGATTTTTGAAAAATTGAAAGTTTTACAAAATTCTAAAATTTAAAAAATCGGAAAAAATCGATAAAAATTCGATATTGTGAAAAAAATCGAAAAAATTTAAAATTTTTCAAAAATTCTGAATAAAAGTTGTAAAAAAATCGATAAAAATCAGACTTTGTGAAAAATCGGAAAAAATTGATTTTTGAAAAATTAAAATTTTTTATAAAACTCAGGAAAATTATTGAAAGTTTCTGAATTTTTTTAAAATTCTTTTAAAAAAATCGATAAAAAATCTGTCAAATTTCTATATTTTAAAAAAATCGATTTTTTTCGATTTTTAGAAATTTTCACTACCAAAAACTTGCAAAAATTTTTTTATTTTTTTTTCACTTTTTTTTTCAATTTTTCTAGTTCAAAATCTCACTTATGTCAAATTTTTGAAATTTCAATTTTTCACAATCTCCAATTTTTCCAAAATTCAATTTTTCCAATTCAATAATTTCTAAAAATGTCCAATTTCCTTAATTTACCCCTATAAATCTCCTGTAAATTCGGTAAAATCGGTGGCAGCGTGCCACACTGTAAGAAATGGATCACCAGGAGCACCATGGCATAACTGAAAAAATCAATAATTATCAAAAAATCAATAAAAAAGGGGCGTGACCTATTAAAACCGCCATTTTTCGGATTTTTGACCCCCGTGCTCGCCGCCCACTGCTTCACCACTGCACAAAGTGGTCCAAATCGCCCGTCAATACTGAAAAAAATCGATAATTTCGGCTTCCAACTTGTCCGAGAGAAGTACACGACTAACTGATAAAAGTGCCGAATCAGATGAGAATTGTGCATTGAGCTCAAGAAGGTGGAGAGCACCACACTGATATCGCATTCGATTTTGTCCGTTGTCTCGATTTTCAGAATTTGAATCTGAAAATAGTGTGATGCATGTGCTGGACTTGGCAGAGTGCCAAAACGGGGGATTTTGGCGCCAAATTTGAAACTTTTCGGTAGTTTTTGTATATTTTTTCTAGGATTTTTCAATGAAAATTGCAATTTTCGCGATGCATGTGCGCTCTATTGAACTGGACTTGGCAGAGTGCCAGGAAAAGGATTTTTGGCGCTAACTTTGAATTTTTGGTAGTTTTTGTACTTTTTTGTGTATTTTTTCGATTTTTTTATTGATTTTATCGATTTTTCATGAAATTCGTGAAAATTAACCATTTTTACAGTTAGTTTCTGGTTTTTCGCTGAAAATTAGTGTTTTATCATGATGCAAATGTGCTCTATCGAACAAAAACTTGGCAAAGTGCCAAAACCATGAAATTTGATGATTTTTCGATGTTTTTTTAGCAAAATTTTGGCTCCAAATTTTAGTTTTCGGTAGTTTAAATATTTTTTTGTGTATTTTTTCGATTTTTTCACCTATTTTATCGATTTTTTGGAAAAATTTGTGAAATTTCACTATTTTACTGTTATTTTCTGGCTTTTCGCTGAAAGTTAGTGTTTTATCATGATGCAAGTGCGCTCTATTGAACAACAACTTGGCAAAGTGCCAAAAATACGAAATTTGATGATTTTTCGATGTTTTTCAGCTGATTTTTGGCGCCTAATTTGAATTTTTGGTAGTTTTTGTACTTTTTTGTGTATTTTTTCGATTTTTTCATCGATTTTATTAATTTTTACTACGTTCAGTGTATTTTTTCAACTGAATGATGTTACATCATGTTGCAAGTGCGCTCTAGCGAACAAAAGCTGGGAAAAGTGCCAAAAAACGTAATGTTGGGTTTCATTTAATGTTTTATGCTGAAGTTTGGCGCCAAATTTGAACTTTCGGAAGTATTTATTGATTTTCGGTACTTTTTTTAATCAATTTAATCGATTTTTTTTATAAAATTCATGAAATTTCACTCATTTTACTGTACTTTCCTGTTTTTTCGCTATTAATTGATGTTTTATCATGATGCAAGTGCGCTCTATCGAACAAAACTTGGCAATGTGCCAAAACCATGAAATTTGATGATTTTTCATGAACTTTGAGCTGAATTTTCTTGAAAATAGTAGAAAAACAATAAAAATCACGATTTTTATAGAAAAAATTAGGAAAAAACTGAAAAAATCCCCAAAAGAAAGTTTAAAATTTTAAATTTCGCGCCAAAAAAGTCCGTCAGTCCACTAGAGCGCAATTGCTCACCTGCGCTTGAACCAATTGCACTCCTTTCTCAAAATTAATTCGTTTTTTGAAATCCTCGTCATTCATGATAATTCTTCGGATTATTTGGAGGATGTTCAGTTGGATTCTGAGAAATCAATCGATAAATTGAAGAAATTGGAAGGGGTGGTGGCTGGTGGACGAGGAAAAGCTAGGCCAGTTGGGTAATTTATTGATTTTTCGAATTTTTCCTGAAATCTAATCTTTTTTTGATATATTTAGGTTAAAAATGATAGTAAAAGTTATTTTTTGACTGAAAATCTTGAAAAATGTCTGAGATTTCATGAAAAATGAATAAAAATCGACAAAAAGCAAAAATTACTCAAAAATTCAAAATTTTTCTATGTTTTCCTAGTATAAAACAGTTGTCAACATCATTTTCACTAGGAAAAACACAAAAATTACAAAAAATCGGCAAAAATCGATAAAAATCATGACAATTTTTAATTTTTGCCGCTTTTTCGTAATTTTTCGATGTTTTTCCTGCTGAAAACGTCATTTTTTAACAAAAAATCTTGAAAAATTATCAAAAAACCATTAAAAGGCACAAAAATCGATAGAATTGATAAAAATCGCCAAAATTTATAGAAATCATGAAAATTTTGAACTTTTGCAATTTTTTGATGATTTTTTTGCAAAAAACCACTGTTACTGTCATTTTTTACCCAAAAACCTTCATAAATTATCAAAAACTACTAAAAACCACCAAAAACCACAAAAAAACGCTAAAAAATTCAAATTTCCCGCGCTGGCCTAGCTAGTCCCCCAGCCACCAATGCAACCGCGCTCCACGGCACCTTCTGACAGTGACAGGCTCATCGAGAGCAATAAAAGAAGCCTGTGGGATGTGAATTGCGACGTCCAAATCGCTGTCAGCGGTGGCGAGCCCGCTGACCGAAGAGCCCGTCGGCACCACGTCGAAAATCCATTTGGGACAGTATTTGAGCACTGTGCTCTTTAGTTGAGAGCACAGATCCATTTTACGATTGAACTCTTCGATTGGCTGGAAGGTTCTGTGGGTTAGAAAGGGAAAATCGAATGGATTGGTGAAAAAATAGTTTTTTTTCTGATTTTTGAAATTTTTTTGGTTTTTTTTTAAGTTTTTTTTTGTAATTTTTTTGTAAATTTTTGTTGATTTTTTCTATTTTCTGTTTTTTTTTTGATTTTTTCAAAAAAAAAAATTCAAATTTATTTTTTACAAAATCTTGAAAAACTTTTAAAAAATTCCACAAAATTCTTGAAAAATTCACACTTTTTATAATCATTTTTTCAACATTTTTTTTCCATTTTTTAACAATTTTTTTCCACCAAAACTTCTACAAATTTCACTACAAATTTACCAAAACTTAATTTTTCCCAATTTAAATCAATCATTCACCTGTTTGTTGCTCTCAAAATAATTGCACATATCATTCGACAATTTAAAATAATCATCCTCCCTTTCTTGCACATCTTTCTGATATCGATTCCGATAAATATTGAATGGCTCCGGGTTACTGTGCACTTTATAATACACCTGATCGGCGTCCTGGAGATCTTCTGTGCTCATTTTGAGCTGAAATTGTTATTTTATTGATTTTTTTTATTCCAGTACATTTTTTTTGAAAAAACTTAAAAAATTCAATATATTGAATTCAATTTTAAAATGAGCAAAATCCACGGAAAAACTGTTTTTTTTGTATCAAGAAACGCGCAAAGACTCAACGCTGGCGCAAAACTTGTGCCTTTGCGCGTTTTGTAATTTTTCTTTTTTTTTCCACATTTTCCCGCTATTTTTATCGATTTTCCGTCAGAAATGTGCGATGAGGAGCCAATTTTTGAGCCGGAGCCAGCTCCGATTGAAGTTCCAGTTAAATGGTAAGTAAATTATCGATTATTTATAAGGAAAATGTGAAAAACAACGAGGAAAAGTTACAGGACGGATAACGCGACGTCGCAGAAGGTGATATCGAGTTTGGAGAAGTTTGTGCTGGATCAGAGCCTTGATAAGAGTTATAAGAAGATTGTGAGCACAAAATTTTATTGATTTTTATTGATTTTTCGTTGATTTTTATTGATTTTTTGAAAATTTTCAATTTTTTTTGAAAAAAATCTCAAAATTTTTAATAAAAATTGGATTTCCAGGCAACCGATGGCATTGCGAGCAGTAAAAGAACCCTAGAATCGCTTTTGGCTCGAAACGGAGGTCATCAGAATCGAATTCCGGGAGAATCGACGACGGACAGACTGAATAATAAGAACTATACGCTGGACGCGAATGGGAGAGTGTGTTTGGTGAAAAGCAATTCGAAAGAGCACAGTCGTCATCAGGAAGTGCGGATTTTTTTATTTTTCTGCAATTTTTGTCGATTTTTGCGGTTTTTTGCAGGTTTTTGCAGTTTTTTGGTAGTTTTTCATAGAAAATAGTGATTTTTAAGTGAAAAATAATGTAAAAACTTCGATTTTTCACCTAAAAACCTCAATTTTCGATGAAAAACCCCCTAAAACCCACTAAAAAACCACCAAAAACCCCCAAAATCCAAAAATACTGTACTCTGCATACACCGCACGCAAAAATGCAGAATTTTCTCAAAAATCAAGAAAATCGCCCATTTTCCAGCTCCTAATGCTCCAAAAAGACACAAATGAGCTGAGATGCCTCCACGACTACCTGATACTGGTTCTGGAGGCTCTGATGCACACTCATCGTCAGATGATGGTCAATTATGTGAATAAAGTGAACAAGGAGCCGCGACAAGTATCGCAGAAGGCTATTGATAATGCAATTGTTAGTGAAATGCGAAAAATTTGCAATTTGCGGCATGATTTTTCGCAAAATCCATTAAAAAATCTGAAGATTAGTCTTTGTCCCTAAAAAAACGTAAAAGTTGCAATTTGCGGCATGCATTTTTCGCAAAATATCGTTTTTTTCATAGATTTCTCTTGAAATCCACCAAAAACTCTGAAAACTACGATTTTTCACCGAAAAACCAGAAAAATCCGTTGATTTTGCAATTAGCGGCATGGATTTTTGCAAAGCGCCGCACAGTTCTCAATTTCCTTCGAAATCTATGGAAAAACTGGGAAAAATTGATTTTCAGTGAGAAAAACTTGTTTTGACATGAACATTCATAGAAAATCATAAAAAGTCACAATTTTTCATCAATTTCACGTGGAAAAAGGTCGAAAATTGTGCTTTTTGTAGTTTTGACTACAAAAATCACAATTTTCTAATTTTTTCAACGTGAAATTGATTAAAAATGTGATTTTTCCATGATTTTCTATGAATTTTTCGAATTTTCATGTCAAAACAAGTTTTTCTCACTGAAAATCTAATTTTCCTCGATTTTCTAGTGGATTTTGAGGAAAATTGAGAACTGTACGGCACTTTGCAAAAAACCATGCTGCAAATTGCAGAATTTACGGATTTTTCAAGTTTTTTCGGCGGAAAATCGTAATTTTCAGAGGTTTTCTGTGGATTTTAAGAGAAAATTATGAAAATTACGGTATTTTGCAAAAAACCAAGCCGCAAATTGCAAAAAATTGTGAAAAAAAATTAAATTCAGAAAAAAGCAAATACTCGAATAGTGTCGGACTTTGCACAAATGGCTCTGGCAGTGGATGAGTCGATTGCTCACGAGGAGCAGCGAGCCGAGAAGCGGAGAAAAGTGAAGAGGGCTGTGGAAATGGAGACGTTCCTGATGAGGATGATGCTCGAGATGGAGGACATTCGCGAGGCAAATGTTGATGATCTCGTTAGGCTTTGGAAGTTCGTGGGATTGAAAGGGAGGGGAAATATTAGGTTGAAAGGGGGAAAGTTAGGCCACCTGTGAAGAAACTAGGTCATGAACTGAAAAGTTAGGCCATAAAGCGGACAGTTAGGTCATCAGTGAAAAAGTTAGGCCATCTGTGACAAAACAAGGCCATGAACGGAACAGTTAGATCATATGCAAGAAAGTTAGGCCATCAGTGAGAAAGTTAGGCCATCTATGAAGAAACTAGGCCATGAATTGAAAAATTAATCCATCTGTATGAAAACTAGGCTATATAGTGGACAGTTAGGCTATCAGTGAGAATGTTAGGCCACCTGTAGTATTTCTAGGCCATCTGTGAAAACGTTAGGCCATCTATGAAGAAACTAGGTCATGAACTAGAAAGTTAGGCCATCTGTACAAAAACCGGGCCATTTACGGAAAAGTTAGGCCATCTATGAAACAATTAGCCAACTGTGAAAAAACTAGGCCGTGAACTGAAAAGTTGGCCATCTGTAGAAAATGCTAGGCGTTCAGTTGGAAAGTTAGGACACCTGTTGCAAATTTACATTATTTTGTGAAAAACTAGACCATCAATAGCATATCTAAACTACAATTACACGTTTTAGACCACCAACAAAAAAGTTAGGCCACCTGTGAGAAAACTAGGCCATGAGTTGGACAGTTAGGCCACCTGTAAAAGTGGTAAGGTCGTTTGTAGTGAAAATTTCAAATTTTAGGCCACCGATTCCAAATCTAGGCCACCTATCTAAAATCCAGGCCACCAATTCAAGTTCTAGGGCGCCGATTCAAATCCTAGGCCACCTATACAAAACCTAGGCCACCAGTTCATAATCGAAGCGACTTAGACTAAGCCACCTATCCGAAATCTAGGCCACCTATACAAAACCTAGGCCTCCAGTCGGAAAGTTAGCTCACCTATAAAAAAATGATGACTATTTGTGATAAGCTAGGCCTCCAAATAATTTATTGGATCAAAATTTCCAGTTCTAGGCCAGCAGTTAAAAACCTAGGCCACCGATTCATATTCTAGGCCACCTCTACAAAACCTAGGCCACCTATTCAAAACCTAGGTCACCTACCCAAAACCTAGGCCACGTATCCAAAACCTAGCCCACTTAACAAAATCCAATAAGCTTCCAGAACCCACCAACGCCCAAAACCATCCGCCGATGCGAATCCAGCCGCCGGTGACTCCGCCCCCTGAATTCTAAAAATCATAACATTTTACCCTTCTTTTTCTCACAAAAATTGCGAAAGTTCACTGTAAATTCCATGCATATCAATTTTTCCCAACGAAAAATCTCATTTTTTTTCCTCTTTTTTTGCACATTTTTACTCGAAATTCCCCCGTCTTTCTGTCATTTTACTCGTTTTTCTTGTAGTTTTATCGATTTATATTGATTTTTTATTGATCTACTCGATTTTTTCTCTGTTTCTGTATGAATAAACTGGTGGATATGAAATAATGTGTGAATTGGAAAAATCGCCGAAAAATATCAATTTTTTTAATGGATTTTTAAAAATTTTCAAAAACAGCTACAGTAATCCGTTGTTTTTAAAGGCACATGCACCTATGAAACCCGTCATTTTTGGTATTTTCTATTGATTTTATATCAGTAAAATCAGAAAAATTTTCTGATTTTAATGATATAAAAATATCACAATTTTTCAAAAAAATTTATCGATCGAAAAAATTTCAGAAATATTCGAAAATTTTGAAATTTTAAATTTCGCGCCAAAATTTATATCAATCGATAGAGAATTTTTTGCTGATTAAGAATATGTAAACAACTTTCTAATTCTTCAAGTTTAAACCTGTTTTCAGAGGACAAACGAATTAACTACAGTAATTTGTTAATTTAAAGGGACATGCACTCAAAAAATTTGTTAATTTTCAGTTTTTTGCATCGAAAATTATATCAATTTGATCAGAAAAATTCGCTGATTCTAATGATATAAAAATATCACAATTTTTCCAAAAAAAAAAAAATTATCGATCGAAAAAAATTTCTCAAAAATTCGAAAATTTTTGAATTTCAAATTTCGCGCCAAAATTTATATCATTCGACGCAGAATTTTACGCTGATTTCAATGATAATCAATAAATTGGGTTAAAATAAGATTTCGATGGGGAAAAAGGAAAAAGTCGATAATTTCTTCAAAAAATGCGAAAAAAATCGATAAAAATCCTCTAAATTTTATTTTTTATAGCAAGATGTTCTTTGACGGCCTTCAGCTTCTATTTTTCGATCAGAGTTTGCCGAGAATCTGGCGTCCCTCGTCGAGAAATTCCTGTTCCTGATCCGAGTAGGCCTCGATTTCCATCATCTCCTGCAGGTACTTCTTCGCCGATTGCTGCAAACAATTATCGATTTTTTGTATTGATTTTTAGGGTTTTTATTGATTTTTGTGGTTTTTTGTTGAAAAAAGTCACTAAATTTAGAAAAATTGAGTTTTTCGCCTCGAAATCGTCAAAAATCGTTGAAAATCGGTGATGGCCTAGAATCCGACAAGATTTTCTAGGCCATGGTTTATTTTGGGGTTTTTCAGTTGAATTTTATCGATTATTTTCATTAAATTTCATAGCATTTTATTGATTTTCGCGGTTTTTATAGATTTTTCATGAAATTTCATGAAAAATTATTGATTTTTTATCGAAAACTGATAATTTTCTGCATTTTTCTAGGATTTTCAGTCGAATTTCTCGAAAACTTGTGGATTTTTCGTGTTTTTTTATAAAATTTACCGAGAAATTGTCAATTTTCAGAAATTTTCTGCATTTGCATAATTTTCTTGAAAAAAATCAATAAATTGACAATTTTCAATGAAAACTCGATGAAAAAACTAAAAATTGGGAAGTTTGTGGCAAACATCAAAAATTGCGCTTTATCGATCGAATTTCATGAATTCCGTCAAAAAACCCTGAAAAATCGCTGTTTTTCATGAAAACTTCCAATTTTTGGAGCAAAGAAGTTCAATAGAGCACATTTGCAGCAGAGTTATGGATAGAGACGCAGACACTCTTTTTCTCTGCGTTCTCTCATTTTCATATGGTTTTTGTATAATTTTGCGTAAAAATGGGATATGGGATAGAGACGCAGGGAGAAAAAGAGTGTCTGCGTCTCTAACACTCTGTTTCTCTGCGTCTACTAATAACAACTTGTAAGAGCGGGTCTCTAGTCGTCTAACTGTCTGCGTCTCTAGCAAGAGTGCGCCTCTAGCGGGTTATCTCTCTCTCTCTCTCTCAAATAGGAAAAATAGAGAATAGAGAATAGAGACGCAGAGAAGCAGAGACTCTCCGTCTTTCTCTCCCGTACTCTCCGCATCCCTAACTCACACACTCTCTCTCTCTATTTCTCTACGTCTACTACCAAGGATGGTTCTCTAGTCGTCTAACTGTCTGCGTCTTTAACATGATTGCGTCTCTAGCGGTCTCGCTCTCTCTATCCGTCTTCGTCTACCATCTATAATAAGACTCTCGTCGTCTAACTGTCTGCGTCTATTATCTATAGCGGTTCTCTAACTGTCTGTCTCTGCGTCTACTACCAAAAACAGATCCCACCTTATCCTTCATGGCCACGTAGCACTTGCCGATGAAGCAGTTGTTCTCAATCCACTTTGGATTGATAGCATAAGCAGCCAAAAAGTCCTCGAGCGCCTCGTCGAAAGAGTGAGTGGGCGGTTGCGAGTAAAACGTGGCTGCCAACTTCTTCTCGATCCACGTCAACGAGGCCACCGAGAACTTGTACCTGCCGCGCAGATGGAGCATCGCCGAGTCCTTGGGCTCCTTGGCGATGGCCCTGTCCAGCAGCTCTTTGAACTTTTTGCTCACCTCGAGCTTCTGCTTGACGGGCATAAAGTCGGTGGACTGTCCGGTGAGCACCGCGTGCCATTTGAGCGCTTTAAAGTGGTTCGGGTCTTTGGTGGTGGCTTCTTGGGCGTATTTCAGGCCCTCGTTGATGACTGCGAGGCGCTGGGATTTGGGAAGACAGGCGGAACGCTCGTGGCAGAATTGAGCCATTCGCCAGAGCACTTCCACTGATTTCTCGCCCTTTTCCATGCGCTAAAAATCAATATTTTGGGTTTTGGTTGGTTTTTGGTTGATTTTTCGAAAATTTTATATGGCTTTCCGGAATTTCGTATATATTCTGAATCAGCAGAAAATTTTCTATCGATTGATATCCAAAACTAACGGGAAACTCAAAATTAAAAATTTTCGAAATTAAAAAAAAAATTTTTTTTTTTGAAAAAATTTGGTTGATTTTTCGAAAGTTTTACATGGTTTTTTGGAATTTCGTATATATTCCCAATCAGCAAAAAATTCTCTATCGATCGATATCAAAAATTGGCGGGAAATTTGAAATTCAAAAATTTTCAATAAAAAAAAAATGTTTTTTTGAAAAATTCAAATTTCAGAATTTCCCACCAATTTTTACACCATTCGATAGAAAATTTTTCCCTGATTCCAAAAATATAAAAATTATCCCTAGAAACCCTTCTTTAACTATTTAAAAAACTAAACAAAATCCTACAGTAACTTGTTAAATTTAAAGGAACATGTACACTCAAAATCAGTCGGTTTTAGGTATTTTGAACTGAAAATTACAGAATTCGAATCAGAAAAACTTTCTCGCTGATAATATGTAGTTTTTAGCTCTAAATCTCAAAAACTGACTGATTTAGAGTGGGCCTGCGCCTTTAAATTTAACAAGTTACTGTAGCTTTTTCTTTTACTTTTTAAAGCTTTCAAATTAACTTTCTCCGGTTGATATCTACATATTCTGAATCAGCAAAAAATTTTCTATCAAATGATATGGATTGTCCACGAGAACTACAAAACAGTCCACCTTACCGCCTTGAGTTTCTCATATCCCTGATCGCGATTCTTGGTGCCAAACGTGCTGTCAATTTCCTCGAAACTCATCGCGTTCGACTTTTCCTTTCAATTACAGCAATAAATTGAATTTTATGGGGAAAAAGAGAGTTGTGGATATCATGGTTTCGTGGGGTCAGAGGTCACGAAAAATAAAAATATTGATTTTTTAAAACTTTTTTGCAAACTTTTCTGTGAGTTTTTGTATTGAATTTGTAGAAAATCAAATTCTGAACAAGACTGTCAAAAAATTTCTTGAAAATCTTGATTTTGAGCCCCAAAAAATCGCAAAGAAAAATGCAAAAGTTAGGCCACCCCTATTTTTCCTTTTTTTTCTAGGTCATCCCTTTCAACTTTTGAAAACTACTCGACAAATTTATTAAACAAAACATTTAAAACAATTCTATCAGAAATTATTTCAAAAATCCCAACTATAAGCCCCAAAAAATCAATAAAACTCTGCAAAAAGTGCAAAAGTTAGGCCACGCCCATATTTCCTCATTTTCTAGGCCACCAGGGACGATTTTTTGGGAAATTTTTATATCAATCGATAGAGCGTTAAATTTAGAAAAAACTGGTCAAGTTAAAATTTTGAAAAAATTATTAATTTTTGGGGAAAATATCGATTGAAAATGGGAAAGTGTAAAACTTAGGCCACCAGTTTTGTAGTTCTCGAGGACAATTTTTTTGCTGTTTTTCTTGTAATATCAGTCTATTTCTCACTGAAAAAACGAAAATTCAAAGCGAAAACTAAAAAAACAAACTTCTCTGTGTACTTCTCGTGGACAATTCCTGCTTTGCGAACATTTCCGCACCTTTTTGATCATATATTTGTCAGTGTACACTTGGGCTTAACGACCCATACGTGAGAAACAACTCGAACGCACACAAACACACATTTTTCGTCCTTGGAAAATGCCCGTCTCTCCTGTTGGCAAGTTTTTTTTTGTTTTTTTGGGACTTATCCTTGAAAAATTGGAATTTTCTAAAATTTTATAGATCCATCTTATAGAAAAAGTAATTCTGATTCCGAATCTGAAATCTAAATTCTTTAAAGTTGCCTCCTTCTCGAGATACAACAGTTTTTGTACCAACCAATCAGCGAAAGTGGGCGGGGCTTGCGGGTTTCTCTTCCATGCGATTTTCTTTTTTTTTCTAGCTTCAATTTAAACATTTTGAAATTCTACTCGGTGAAAATGTGTAAAATTAAATTTAAAACATTCCTATTTTTTTCAATTTTCAAAAAATTAAGTTCAAGGCCTAAAAAATCAGGTTAAAAAAACTAGGCCATGTGAAAAACCTAGTCCCCGACCTAAAAAAATCCGTAAAAACCGATAAAACAAGTTTCCAGACCATCAGAACACCAATTTCCGTCCAAAACAGCGTCGAATCGAGCCACTGGTGATGCTCGACCAGCGGGACTACGGTAGTTGGCTCAATAGTCCTGCCAACTCGCCGAGCACCAATAAGAGCCCGCCGGTTTTTCAAAGTGAAGGCAAGAAGAGAGTGCATTGGAGAAAGTGAAAGAAAATGTGTTTATTGTACTATTTATTCATTCATTAATAAAGAGATCATAACATTAAAAGTATACAGTCAGAAACTGCGCCCCATTGAACAAAAGTCCAATAGAGCGCATTTGCATCCCTACGAGACATATTTTCTCCTACAATCCTCATCCTCCACATTCAAAATCAACATGGTATGCACTTGCAGTGAAATGTACCTCGGCTTCAAAAACGCGTACTTTTTCTCCGCCAACAATCGATGGATAAAATCATAATAAAGATAACTTCCATTCTCCACACCACCACTGTGCACCCTCACCACCAATTGACAGATCGTGACGCCTTTTTGGTCGAGTTCGGCGCCACGGTGGAGTTGTGAGAAGAAGTCGAATTCGGAGCCATTGAGGTCGGCGAATATGAGGTCGATTTTCTGAAAGAGGAGGATGAGGGCGTTCGATTGGTGTAGTTTTGGTGGGGAATGGGTGGATATGAAGCGAGTTATGAGGGTTTCAATTTTGAAGGGTGGAGAGTGATTGCGACGCGGTCGCGTTGCGTACTCATAGTGAGGGGGGAGAGAGACGCAGACAGTCAGACAGTCTGCGTCTCCTCGTTTCTCTCGCTCTCTCACCTTCAATCCCAAAATATCGCCCAAAAAGAAGTCCAATGGAACCGTCGCCGACTTCTTCGCCTTCACGACTTCTTTTCCGACCCCCAAACTCGACATCTCCTGATTTTTCCCAATTCGAAATGGATAGAATTTGCCAATTTTGGAGAACAACTTGTCGTTTCCCTTGATCTGCGAATCGGCTCCGTAGAATTTGGTGTTGGGGATGATCTGGAAAAGGAATGTGGTTTTTGGGTGGGGTAGAAGGTGAGGTGATAGATGGGGTGTTGGGTGGGGATGGCGATGGATGGTGCAAAAAATGGTGAAAAGGTGTCGCGCGATGTCGCATGCGGCGGAGCTTTGTCGCTAGCGGCAAAATATCATCGCGTAACATCGCTTGCGTCCAAATGTTGACGCGCGTTGTCGCATGCGGCGAAAAACTATCGCGCTATATCACATGCGACCAAACCGCGCGATGTCGCAAACGTCAAAGTGCTGTCGCTAGCGGCCGAATTTCAACGCGCGTCGTACGCGATATTGCGAGCGGCGAAATACTGTCGCGTAGGATCGCAAGCGTTCCAATATTGTCGCGCGGTATCGCAAGCGTCCGAATACCGTCGTGCGACATCGCAAGATCTATCGCAAGTGGCAAAGTAATGGTCGCGCTATGTCGCACACGATATCGCAGGCGCTGATAAACTGTCGCGCGATATCGTATTTCGTTCGGAGTCTACCGCGCGATGTCGCAAGCACTCAAATAATGCCGCACAAAATCGCACGCGATATCGCAAGCGGCGAAAAACTACCGCTCTATTTCATGTGCGCGACATCGCTTGCGGCACAATTTTGTCGCGCGATTATCGATTCCCGTCGCACGCGGCGAAAAACCACCGCGGGATGTCGCACCCCTCTTACCTCTCTCAATTGCTCCTCGAACACTATCCTCTCGCCAATTCCCAATGTTACCACTACATTTTCCTCTTTCTGAAACACCCTTTGTTTTTCAAAAATTTTTCATCTCCTTAAAAACTCACACATCCCGGCAGCACAATCCACCGTTTCTCTTTCTCAATCTTCATGGGCATCAGGTCGAGTTGATAGAACATCGAGTCGCATGGCTCTGTATCGTGCCATTTTTCTGACATCTAAATGAAAAATGCTCTTTGTTGATTAAAAGGATACAAAAATTAACTAACCGTTGCACTATCATTGTCCCATTTCGCAATGATCGGATGGATGCACTCTTGGAATTCTTTCATCATAAAAGGAATATCGATTTCCGAATGTTCGATGGGTGTTTCGCAGCTCGGCGAGTTCTCATCCACACTGTACCAATCGTCGAGTGGTTCCTTTCGCTGGAATTATAATTTTCCACGAGAACTACACAACGGGTGGTCGAAGTTTTCCCATAGCCTTCAATTTGAAATCGATTTTTCTCAACTCTAAATCCACTAATTTTAATGTTCTTTTTGCTGTTTGATTCAGAATTTGAAGCTGAACAAAATGGTGGAAACCAATTTCTGATATCACATCTCTGAACTGAGAAAAATCGATAAACCAAAATGGGCATGTTCCATTACCTCTGATTTCAATGTCATTTTTCTCGGCCCACAGGTGATCAATGTCAATGTTCTTTCTACCATTTTGTTAAGAATTTTAAGCTTAACAAAACTATAAAAACAAATTTTTGATATCACATCTCTGAACTGAGAAAAATCGATAAACCCGATTGAGCTTTTTCCATGGCATCCAAATTCAATACTATACTTCTCCGCGCTCAGTTATCCAATTTCAATGTTCTTTCTACCATTTGTTCAGAATTTTAAGCTGAGCAAAACTGTGGAAATAGATTTTCAATATATCTTTTCTAAACGGAGAAAAGTTAATAAACACAAACCGGCTATTTTCAGTACCTCCAATTTCAATGCAATTTTTCTCCACTCAAAGTCATTTAATTTTCATGTTCTTTTTACAGTTTTGTTTAGAATTTTAAGCTGAACAGAACTGTGCAGACAAATTTTTGATATCATTTTGTTCAACCGAGAAAAATCGATAAATCAAAATTGACTTTTTCCATGACCTTCTATTTCAAAAAGATTTTTCTGGGCTCCCAGGCATCCAATTTCAATTTCCTTTTTACTATTTTGTTCAGAATTTTAAGCTGAACAAAACTGTTGAATCAGATTTTTCCAAAAACTGAAAACTCACTTCAGGAAACAAAAATGGAAACGCCAAAATCATCACAAATATCAAAAAGACCGCCTTGAACCGGAAACAGCAGTGAAACATCGGAGCATCTTTTTGCGGGAGCTCTGAACCATTATTATTCTTATAATTTCTAAATAATGCAACTGCGCTCCATTGAACTCACCGTAATAAACCAATTTTGTGGTGGAGGACGCATCCATTTCGTCAGTTCCAAATGATCTTGACGAAAATTTTTGTGAAAATATCGGATTTTGAATACGTGCGACGATAAAATCTGTAAAATTCAGGTATCGGATGCCGTCAAACTACACGCCTTTCTCTCCAATGTTTCCTGATTTTCGCATAACGGCATCAGGCTAGACAAAGATTCGTATCGCGGACCGAACTACATGAGGTCCATTAGGGTTTATTGAGTTTTCTCGGTATAAGGATGTGAAATGAAAAATTTGTTTTGACAGTTTTGTTCAGCTTAAAATTCTAAACAAAATGGTGAAAAGAACATGAAAATTGGTGAATGGAAGGCTGAGAAAAATGGAATTAAAATTTCAGGTAGTGGACAAAGTCTGTTTGGGTATATCGATTTTTCTCGGCTAAGAAAAGTGATATCCAAAATCTATTTTTATAGTTTTGTCAAGCTCAAAATTCTGAACAAAACTGTAAAAAGAACATTCAAATTGGTGGGTTGAGCGCTGAGAAAAAATGTTTTCATAATGGAGATGTTGGAAGAAGTCCATTTGGGTTTATCGATTTTTTTCGGTTTAGAGATGTGATATCAAAAATCTGTTTTGACAGTTTTGTTCAGCTTAAAATTCTGAACAAAATGGTATAAAGAAACTCAAAATTGGTAGATATTGGGCTGAGAAAAATTGAATTAAAATTTTAGGTAGTAGAAAAAGTAGATTTAGATTTATTGACTTTTCTTGCTTCAGAAATGTGATATCAAAAATCCGGTTTCACAGTTTTGTTAAGCTTGAAATTCTGAACAAAATGATGGAAAGCAAATTGAAATTGGATGCCTGGGAGCCAAGAAAAATCGATTCCAAAATGGAGTTAGTTGAAAAAGTTCGACCACCAGTTTTGTAGTTCTCGTGGACAACACTCATCTTATGTCGCCAAAAATAGGAAGAAAAAGGTTTTTTTGCACTTTTCCATTCAATTTCAATTCAATTTCCACGATAAAAACGAAATTGAGATAAAAATCAGAGGGGGATGAGACAAAGCGCTTTTCATTTTGATCTCCAATGGATTCTTCCACGGTTTTCGGTAAGCTCTACTATTTTTTTCTTTATAATCCCAATTTCCATTTTTCCAGAAACCATGAAAAGCTCCGGAAGATTCCTCCTAAAAATCGCCACCATATTCTGGCTCCTCTTCGCAATTTTTCTATTCTGCTGGACATTTTTTAACTCCGAACTCCCATTGGATCCACGATTCGATGCTCTCAACAATCTGCCAGCCTGCCAACTCCACCAGGACCGCCACGAGCCCTTCAAATACGATCTTCCACACCTCATGGACAATTTCCAGGAGTGCATTCACCCGATCGTCGGGCAATGGAAGAACGACACCGCGGCGGTGGGTCGATCCAGCGGCCGTGTGGGCGCGGGACAAAAGCGGTAGCCACTCGGCTAGAGGGGGGCATGTCGACTGGGGCGCGGGGTGCGTATAGGAGTTCGGTGTGCGGGGGGACGGGGCGCGCGCTGAATGAGATTTGAATTTTTATAGAAATTTCTAAATTTTCAAATTTTTTTGAATTTTTTAAATTTTCCAAAAAAATCAATAATTTCAGATCAACGCTAAATGGGAAGAAACAGCACCATGTGATGCAGTTTTCAATCACCTGGATCTCACTTATTTTACCAATTTGGATGAGAAAAAGTGGACAATTCTTCCAAATTGTGTGAGTTTAGGGGTTTTCATTGATTTTTGGTTGATTTTTATTGATTGAATGTAGATTTTTAGTGAAAAACCCGAGAATTTTTTGAATTCTGATGTGAAAAAACCAGAAAAAGCATAATTTCTGTAAAAAACTGAAAAAAATTCGAAAAATTAAAAAATTTTCAAATTTCGTTCTGCGCCTTTAAATTTTGTAGCGTTATTTTCGAATTTTTCCAAATTTTCGCCTGAAAATCGATTTTTCACTAAAATTTCGAAGTTTTCCAGTGAAAAATCACAAAAAATGCTTGAAAAACACAATTTTACCAAAAAATATGAAAAATTTACCAAAAAATCTTCACAAAATCCCAAAAAAATAAATAAAAACTCACAAAAACAAAAAAATTACAAAAATTTAAAGGCGCATACCCAATTTTCTCCTTCAGAAAGAGGAAAATATAATGGTAACACTTGGAATCGGCCATGATACTCGAGCCGAGGAGCAACTGAATAGGGTAAAAGGGGCGTGGCCTAATTTTTTTCAAACTTTTACCTTTAGACCCTTCCAAATACCAAATTCTATGGAGCCGACGCAATTATCGATCCGAATAGGGAACTTTATTCAAAATTCGGCAAATTTTTCCCATTTGCAATTGGTCGAAATCCCGGATTTTCCACTTTTTATGTACTTCCAAAGCAAAGGACGTCTAAAAGTGGGCGGAGCCTCCACTATTTATAATTTTCAAACTTTATAGGAATTTACCACTACGAGGAGGTCACTACAATTCCATTCACCTACTTTTTATCGGACATTTTGGGATTAAAAGTAAGAAAATGGGCAAAAAATGGGCAAGTGCAAGTGCAAGTGCAAGTGCAAGTACAAGTGCAAGTGCAAGTGCAAGTGCAAGTGCAAGTGCAAGTGCAAGTGCAAGTGCAAGTGCAAGTGCAAGTGCAAGTGCAAGTGCAAGTGCAAGTGCAAGTGCAAGTGCAAGTGCAAGTGCAAGTGCAAGTGCAAGTGCAAGTGCAAGTGCAAGTGCAAGTGCAAGTGCAAGTGCAAGTGCAAGTGCAAGTGCAAGTGCAAGTGCAAGTGCAAGTGCAAGTGCAAGTGCAAGTGCAAGTGCAAGTGCAAGTGCAAGTGCAAGTGCATTTTCCAGAAAATCGACATGCTCTGGATCGATATCGAAGGCGGTGAGCTCCAATTCTTGGAGCAACTTCATCGTGGCGAGGAGCTCGATAAAAGGGGCGTGTCCATCTGTCAGCTGAACCTCGAGGTGCACTCCAAGTACTTCCCCGATTTGGCCGGCAAATTTCACGATTTTGTTTTTCGTGTGCTCGCTGAGAAAAGATTTGTTTTTTTCAAACCTCATAGAACTTTTCCTGGAGTTCATCGGATGTTTTTTATCAACGTTGAGAATCGCGAATGTGTCAGAAAGTTCTTACAGTAGCCCCAGGCCACGCCCATTCTCAATTTATAGCGCCTTTGTAGTTCATAGTTTGAATAAATTCTTGATGAGATATACTGTTGAAATTAGAAAATTTTTCTGACCAAAATGATGTAACTTTCACCTCCCAATCTTCAAAACTGACAGATTTAGCATGTGCATGTCCCTTTAATTCTGGGTACTGTAATAAAATTTGATCACCTGTTTGAAATGGGTCAATCACAATGATATGTATATATTCGGAATCAGCGTCAAATTCTCTTTTGAATGATATAAATTTTTGGCGCGAAATTCAAAATTTTTTTTTTTTTTTTTTTTTTCTGAGCGGCGACCTCATCGCTTTCGAGTCGTTTTGACGGTCGAAAAACTTTTGTTCTGAATTCCAGATATATTTATATCATTCGAATCAGCAGATTTTTCTGATTCCAACCATATAATTTTCATCGCAAAATATCGAGAACTGACGATTTAAAAATGCGCATGTGCCTTTAATTTTGAGTACTGTAATAAAACTGGATGACCTGTTTTAGCTGGATGAATCCCAATGATATTTATATATTCGGAATCAGCGTAAAATTCTCTTTTGAATGATATAAGTTTTGGCGCGAAATTCGAAATTTTGAATTTCATGATTTTTCCGAGCGGCGACCTCCTCTCTCCCGAGTCGTTTTGAGGGTCGAAAAACTTTTGTTCCAAATTCCAGATATTATTATATCATTAGAATCAGCCGATTTTTCTGATTCCAGCCATATAATTTTCATCGAAAAATATGGAGAATTGACGGTTTCAATAAGTGCATGTCCCTTTAATTCTGAGTACTGTAATAAAATCGGATAACTTATTTGTAGTGGACGAATTTTGATGATATTTATATATTCGGAATCAGCAAAAAATTTTCTTTCGAATGATGTAAGTTTTGGCGCGAAATTCAAACATTTAAAATTTTCGAATTTTTCAAATTCTAATTTTTTTTCCAAAGTTTAGACATTTTTATATCATTCGAATCAGAAAATTTTGCTGATTTTAACAATACAATTTTCACCTTCCAATCTCAAAAGCTGAACAATTTATCATGCGCATGTCCCTTTAATCTACCATATCCATCACTTCCCACTGTGTCATCGCGATCCGATCAAGGTGGGCACTTCACCGTGACTCATTAGCCATTCGTTGGTGTTAACATATATATCCGAAAACAGTGTAAAGTCCCCGTCTCTTACAACCACTTATGACTCAACATTCGTAGTTTCAGTGTCGACAAAGAAAAGAAATGTCGTGTCGAGAAACAGTGTAATGGTCGAAACTGGAAAGAGTCACAGCGACCTTCGAGAAGCATTCGAACATATCAGTTGCTTCTACTGAACACGGGAGGTCATCGGGGAAAGTGACGTAACCCCGAAAACCGGTAGCCATTCAGACAATGCTGGCAAAAGAGGACTGAAGAGAGTGGGATTCGAACCCACGCCCCCGAAGGGACTGGTGCCTTAAACCAGCGCCTTGGACCGCTCGGCCATCTCTCCGCCGGTGGAGCGGCGCTCGGGAGGGCGTACATGTGAGGGGGGGGGGGGGGGGAGTCGGAGGGGGAGCGGAGGGAGGCGAGGGGGAGAGTGGAGTTGAGGGGTAGTGTGCAAGTTTTGAAATATGTTGTGCGCCTTTAAAAAGTACAGTAAATTGTTCAATTTTTGTAATTTTTCGGTTTTTTGTGGTTTTTCAGGGAGTTTCGAGCGGTTTTCAGGGGGTTTCAATGGGTCTTCGAGTTTTTTCATGGGTTTTCAGGGTTTTCTATGGTTTTTCAGTGTTTTTGAGCAGGAATCAAGATTTTTAACATTTTATATTGCTGGGCGCCTTTAAAAAGTACAATAATAGGTTCGATTTTTGTAATTTTCTCATTTGTTAGCTGTTTTCAAGAGTTTTTAGGGGTTTTTAGGGGTTTTTGAGATTTTTAGGGTTTTTTAGGGATTTTTAGGATTTTTCAGTAGTTTTTGAGCAGGAATCGAGTTTTTTGAAGGTTTATATTGTTGTGCGCCTTTAAAAAATACAGTAATTTGTTAATGTTTTGTAATTTTTGAGTTTTTGGGGGTTTCCAGAGTTTTTCAGAGGTTTATATGGTTTTTTCAGGGTTTTCTATGGTTTTTCAGGATTTTTGAGCAGGAATTGAGTTTTTTGAATGTTTTATACTGATGTGCGCCTTTAAAAAGTACAGTAATTTGTTAAATTTTTGTAATTTCTTGTTTTTTGGGGGTTCTTAGGCGTTTTTTAGGGTTTTTTGGGGGGTTTTGAGGGGTTTTTCAGAATTTTTGAGCTGAAATAGAGTGTTTTGAAGGTTCTATATTGTTGTGCGCCTTCAAAACTACAGTAATTTGTTAAATTTTTGTAGTTTTTGAATTTTTGGGAGATTTTTGGGTTTTCAGGGTTTTTTTCCGAGTTTCCATGGTTTTTTCAAGGTTTTTTCATGTTTTCAAAAGTTTTATTTTGTTGTGCGCCTTTAGAAAGTACAGTAATTTGTTCTATTTTTGTAATTTTTCGGTTTTTCCTAGTTTTCAGGGGTTTTTTGGGGTTTTTCATTAATTTCTGAGCAGAAATAGAGTGTTTTGAAGATTTTATAGTGATTTTCACAGTTTTTATGATATCTCGTCGTGAAATCTAAAATCTACCTAGAATTTCGAAAAAAATTGTTTACCAGAAAGATGTTATCTACACGGAAACCAAAAATTACTGTACATTTTCGCTATATTCAACACAAGTCACACCAGCAGATCGCCAACCACGTGAATCCGCTTCACACCTCCAAACCGCCTTCGCCCCGCCCCTTTTTCTCGACAAACCCCGCCTCCCCCCAAGTACTTTACTACTACTCGGATGAGGTAGAACAAATTGCGTGTATTGGGCAGAAGACAACAAACTGCTTCCTCGTCGCTTTTCTCCGCCAACCAACTGTTACTGAAACCAGCCGCCGTTTCATGACGACTAACACACAGTCATGAAGACGTCGCTTCTCTTCGTTCTCGCCGTGGTGGCTTGTGCACAGGTAGGCAAAACATAACTGAAGAGAGTGGGATTCGAACCCACGCCCCCGAAGGGACTGGTGCCTTAAACCAGCGCCTTGGACCGCTCGGCCATCTCTCCACGTGAGGAGCGGCGCTCGGGAGGGCGTACATGTGAGGGGGGAGTCGGAGGAGGGAGTGGAGGGGGCGAGGAGGGAGTGTGGAGTCGAGTAGTGTGCAAATTTTGGCAGATTTTGTTGTGCGCCTTTAAAAAGTACAGTAATTTGTTAAATTTTTGTAATTTTCCCTATTTTCTCGTTAAAAATCACTTTTTTTGCAGGCCCAAGACTTCATGTCACTCTTCAAACCATTCTTGGGTGGCGGCGGTGGCGGAGGCAATCCGTTCGCCAATCCACAAGCCATCGGGGTGAGTTATACTAAAAATTGTGTTTGTTGCGCAACGCCGCGCTATTTGCATACGGCATTGAAGCGAACAGAGACAACGAAAACGAAAACGAAATCGGGTGACGACGACGCTGCCAACGCTGCCTATTGCGAATAGGGGGATTGACGCGATTACAGTGTCCTTGTAGTGGAAATCGGCAGAAATCTTGAAGTTTTTTTGGTTGCAGGGTTTGTTCCAACAGTTTGCTGGTGGCAATGGTGGAGGATTTGGCAGTCTGTTGGGTGCAATGGCGCCGGTGAGTTTATCGGGGTGGTGGGAGAGAGAGTGTGTGGAAGAGTGAGAGACGCAGATAGTTAGACGATGAGAGAGTTGATTTTGGTAGTAGACGCAGAGAGGGAGAGACAGAGAGACAGAGAGACAGAGAAAAAGGTCGCTCTCTGGTAAGAGACGCAGACGAACAAAAAGAAAGACACGACATTTGCGATAGACGCAGATAGTTAGACAACCAGAGACCTGCCTTTCGTAGTAGACACAGACAGCTAGCTCGACAAAACTATCGAAATCTGGAGACGCAGAGAGTTAGACAACCAGAGAACCGTTCTCAATAGTAGACGCAGAGAGAGAGAAAAAGAACATGTCATTCGCAATAGACGCATACAACCAAAGACAAAGAGACATCGCTATGGTTAGAGACGCAGACAGCTAGAGCGACAAACCATCGAAATCTTGTAGGAGACGCAGAGAGTTAGACAACTAGATAGTTGATTTTGGTGGTAGACGCAGACAGACATAGAGACAGAGAGTCCCTATTTGGTCAGAGACGAAGACGAGCAGGAAGAGAGACACACCCATTTGCAGTAGACGCAGACAGCTAGAGCGATAAAACCATCAAGATATTGTAGTAGACGCAGAGAGTTGGACGACAAGAGAACCGCTTTCAAAAGTAGACGCAGAGAGACAGAGAAAAAGAACATGCCACTCGCAATAGACGCAGACAACTAGATGACGAGAGAGCCGCCTTAATAGTAGACGCAGAGACACAGACAACATCTCCTCTTCCAGAAGCCAAAACCCCGTCCAGGCCCACGTGCCCCCGCACCCACCAACGAGGACTACAACACTGACCTCGACGAGATCAAGGCTCCACCCAAACCAAAAGCAAGAGCCCGAGCAGCTCCGCGTCCACAAGGTGACGACGACGACAACATTGACATGTCCCTCACGAGACTTGGCTAACAGGCCTAACCCACTCCCCAACGACCTCATACACTAATCTCACAAACTAACGAGTGGCAAAAAATTACAGTTTTCCTGAATAGTCGTTGCTTAGTTCCTTCCTCTCTTTTGCTGTTTTAATAATGATGATCATGATGATGATGATGATGACTGTAATTTTTTGTCCCTCAATAAATGATTCTTAATAATACTGGATATCTTTCAAGTCCCTTTCTTTTCAGCCGATGCTCCTCCCGCATGGAACCCACCACGCACTCGACAAGGAAAGATAGATCGCTTCAGGAACATTGCGAAGACGTTCTCGCCGTTCTTCTACAATGAGCAGGAGAGCAACTGGCAGGCTCAAACCACCCCGGCTCAACAGTTCAACAACTACATTTGGCAGCAGGCGCCGGTCACTGAGGCTCCGTTTACATTTGCTCCGTTTACCTTTCCTACTGCTGCTCCACTGGCCACTGTTGCTCCGAGTGGTCCGACGTTGGAGCCGTTTTTGCCGACGACGGCGAGCCCGAAGTTGTTGGCGCATAATACTGCGAGGGTGAGTAGGCTGCGATGTCGCGCGATGTCGCGCGACGTCGCGCGGCGTCGCGGTGACGCGGTGTCGCGCGGAGGTGCAAGGTTGGTATGAGGGTAATATAGTTGAAAAGAACTGATTATGAGCTTTTCAAAACTATGTTCAAGTTCTCTCACTGACATCTGTGAGTCGAGATATGAAGTTTTACATTTTGGTACAAAAATGCTCCCTTAAAACTTGGAAGCGTCATAACTTTGCTCTCAAACATCGGAGCCCAATTTTAATTAGACCAATGAACTCCTGAGAATCAGAGCTTTCGAATGATACTAATCATGGTCAGAAAAGGGTAATTATGAGAGGGGGCGAAATAGCGATTTCACATGGTGTCGCAGCGTGATGTCGCGCGGCGTCGCGCAGAGGTCCAAAGTGAAGACCTGAGAACATGAATAGTATCGTTAAAAAGAACTGGTTATTAGCTTTTCAAAGCTATGTTCAAATCCTCTCATTGTTATCTGTGAGCCGAGATATGAAGCTCTAAATTTTTTTTCTGAAATACACCCCTCAAACGTGGAAGCTTCATAACTCTGCTCACAGGCTTTGGAGCCAAATTTTGAGTAGATTATTGAATTCCTGAGAATCAGAGCCTTCGAATGATACCAATCTTGTTAAGAAATAGGCAGTTTTGAGAGACGGCGAGATAGCGATGACGCAAGGTGTCGCAGTGCGATGTCGCGCGGCGTCGCGCGGTATTGTGGTGCCGCAGAGTGTTGCAGGGCGATGTCGCGCGACGCAGTAGTGCCGCCGAGCGACATCGCGCGACACCTATCAAGGCAGTGCGACACCGCTCAACACCTTTCCTCATTTCCAGATGATCCGCGAAATCGCCTCCTTCTCCGATGGCGGCAAATCCCGGGATCAAGACTTTGGCGCGGTGCAAACTCTGATGCAAGCCTTTTTCGAGGCAGTCTCAACGAATAATGGACCAGCGCCTGGAACGGCAGTTGGAACTCCACTAGGGGTAAGCTTTTGGACTTGGACTTGGACTTGCACTTGCACTTGCACTTGCACTTGCCCATTTTTTGCCCATTTTTCAACTCCCAATCCCATTTTTCCAGGACGCCCCCATCTACCAAGCCCGTCGCGACGGCACGGAGCTCGGCGCGAATCGCGCGTTGACCAACAAGCTCTTCGAGTCCGACATGGTGCTCACGGTGCCTCAGATGAAGGCGTAAGCTCCCTACCCCTTCTTTCAAGTACCTCTTCTGAATTTTAGCGTCGTCCTAGCAGCCCAGGAAGCTCGCAACCCGAATCCATTCCGTCGTCGGAAGAGGAAGGTGATCACAGGATCGGTGTACCGTTGGAAGGGTGTGATTCCGTTCCGGTACAAGGGTGGCGACGCCAAGTGGAAGGCGTTGATTCGGGATGGGTTGAATTTGTGGGAGAAGGAGACGTGCGTCAGGTGGCGGGAGAATGCGCCAGGGAAGGATTACGTGATCTTTTTTAGAGGATCTGGGTGAGTCTCTCTGCGTCTACTATTGAAAGCGGCTCTCTAGCTTTAGCTGTCTGCGTCTCTGACAGAAGTCGGTGTGTTTTGTGGCTCTAGCTGTCTGCGTCTATTGTGAATTGTGTGTCTCTCGTTGTCTGCGTCTCTGAATAGAGAGAGAGAAAGATCCTTGTCTCTCCGTCTCTTTGTCTGCGTCTACTATCAATGTCGGGTCTCTAGTCGCTCTAACTGTCTGCGTCTATTGCGAATGAAGTGTCTCTCTTTCTCTGCCTGTCTGCGTCTCTGATTAGAGTGAGACCCTTGTCTCTCTGTCTCTCTGCTGCGTATCGACGAAGAGAGAGTACACGATCTTACGAGACGCAGACTGTCTAACCCTCTGCGTCTATTTCTATCTTGTACTCTCTCTCTCTCTCTGTCTGTTTCTCTGCGTCTACTACCAAACCGCTATCCCTATTCCAGATGCTACTCCTCGGTGGGCCGCACCGGAGGCTCTCAACTCGTCTCGATTGGATATGGATGTGAAGATGTACTTTTTAACCTTTTTCTTCTTTATGATTATCAATCCAACTATTTATATTGATATGTTTCCAGAAAGGAATCGTGGCTCACGAAGTGGGCCACTCCCTTGGCTTCTGGCACGAGCAATCCCGACCGGATCGCGATCAGTACATCCATCTGCGCAAAGAATGGATCATCAAGGGCACCGACGGCAACTTTGAAAAGCGAAGCTGGGAGGAAATTGAGGATATGGGAGTGCCATACGATATCGGAAGTGTCATGCATTATGGGTCCAATGTACCTTTTCATTTTTTATACCCCCTCCCCCCTAATCAAAGCTATTCAGGCCTTCACCAAAGACTGGGACCAAATCACCATCGAAACGCGCGACAAGCGCTACCAAGGCACCATCGGGCAACGCCAGAAGCTCTCGTTTATCGACGTGAAACAAGTGAACCGGTTGTATTGCAATTGTGAGTCGCGCAAAAATCTTTTGACCACTGAGCGGATCGAACGCCCAACCTTTCGATCTGGAGTCGAACGCGCTACCATTGCGCCAAGCAGTCACGTCTGCCGGCGCGACGGGTTTGCAAAGATAAGAGTGGTGGTTGCAGCGGTGTGTCAGACGTCTCTCGCCTGTCAGCATGGCGGCTACCCGGATCCGAATAACTGCTCGCGGTGCAAGTGTCCCGATGGGCTCGGTGGAAAGTTGTGTGGCCAGGTGGCAAAGGGGACGGATCATGGTAATTAGCAGTTAATTAGGGTAATTAATCAGTAGGTAATTACCTAATTAAAGATAAGTGCGGCGGAGAGCTCATAGCCACTCAAGAATGGCAAGAAATGATCTACAAAGGAAAGCGCACTTGCAACTGGAGAGTTCGATCCCCGGAGGGTAAAGGTCGTGTTCGATTAGTGCTCACCGAGCTGCGATACCAGTGTGCAACCTCCTGTAAAGCGTACATTGAGGTCAAGCACAATAGCGATTTCCAGCAGACCGGTTTTCGAGTTTGGTAGGTCAACAGAGACATAAATTTACAATTAGAGAGACATAAACACTAATGTAATGGTTTCAGCTGCTTTAACAAAACCTACGACGTGATTTCTGATCAGTCCGAAGCGCTGATCCTCTCGAACGCCAACATTGTCGACTACGAGGTGTCGTACAAGTTACAATGGATTCAGGGTGAGTGTAAAAAAAGAAACAAAGGGGAGTGTAATACTTAAACATGTTACTATTGTAGAGAATGAAGCGCTGTGTAAACCCTGAAATTTTCAGCACGAAATGTCAATTTTCCGCAGAGTTACAGCAGTTTTAACGATGCTCCGCTTTACGGAGATCAAAAGCGCGCGGGAACTTGATTTCCAATTGAAATTTGAGAACTTTTTGTGCTTAACAAGTAGATCATATCACTGCAAGCGATTTCTGAAATTTTTAGCCTAAAATCTCGATTTTCCGCAGAGTTATCGCAATTTCAAACGATGCTCCACTGATTCCGCAGCGCTTCGGTTTTAGTGGGGGTCAAAAAAGCGCGGAAATCATGGTTTCAGGGTCAAATTTTCCGGGGAATTTGATTTTTAGCATTGACAACGCTAAAAAGGAGTTACAAAACACCTTGTTATATAATTTTTTTTGACAAACTTAAAATTTTGAGAAAAAGTTGGTTTTTTTTTTGAAAACTGCAGATTTTTCAGATGAATTACCATTTTCAGTACATTTTGAATACAATCTGAAAATTCCAGCCAAAAATATTAATTTTGCGCAGAGTTACAGTAGTTTCAAACGATGCTCCACTGATTCCGCACCGCTTGCAGTTTATCAGAGGTCGAAAAAGCGCGGGAAACATGTTTTCAGGGTCAAATTTTGTGAGGAACTCGAATTTTAGCATTAGAAACTACAGATATTGGTTTTCCATGGAGTTAGAACAATTTCAAACGATGCTCCACTGATTCCGCACCGCTTGGGTTTTAGTGGGGGTAAAAGCGCGGGAAAAAGGTTTTCAGGGTCAAATTTTGCAGGGAATTTGATTTTTAGCATTGACAACGCTAAAAAGGAGTTACAAAACACCTTGTTATATAATTTTTTTTGACAAACTTAAAATTTTGAGAAAAAGTTGGTTTTTTTTTTGAAAACTGCAGATTTTTCAGATGAATTACCATTTTCAGTACATTTTGAATACAATCTGAAAATTCCAGCCAAAAATATTAATTTTGCGCAGAGTTACAGTAGTTTCAAACGATGCTCCACTGATTCCGCACCGCTTGCAGTTTATCAGAGGTCGAAAAAGCGCGGGAAACATGTTTTCAGGGTCAAATTTTGTGAGGAACTCGAATTTTAGCATTAGAAACTACAGATATTGGTTTTCCATGGAGTTAGAACAATTTCAAACGATGCTCCACTGATTCCGCACCGCTTGGGTTTTAGTGGGGGTAAAAGCGCGGGAAAAAGGTTTTCAGGGTCAAATTTTGCAGGGAATTTGATTTTTGACATCAAAAACAACGAAAATTAATTTTCCATGGGGTTAGAGCAAGTTCAAACGATGCTCCACTAATTCCACAGCGCTTGATTTTTAGTGGGGGTCAAAAATGCGCGGAAACCATGTTTACAGGGTAAAATTTTGAGGGGAATTTGATTTTTAGCATTAAAATCAACAAAAATTGATATTCTGTAGAGTTTGAGCAATTTCAAACGATGCTCCACTTATTCCGCACCGCTTGCAGTTTATCAGAGGTCGAAAAAGCGCGGGAAAAAGATTTTTCTGGGTCAAATTTTGCGGGGAATTTGATTTGTGACATTAAAAACAACGAAAATTGTTTTTCCGCAGAGTTTCAGCAGTTTCAAACGATGCTCCACTGATTCCGCAGCGCTTAGGGTTTAGTGGGGGTCAAAAAAGCGCGGGAACCATGTTTTCTGGGTCAAATTTTGTGGGGAATTCGATTTTCAAATTGATAGCGTGCTATCAGTGAGTTCAAGCGCAGAAGATAGATTTTTCGAAGATTAATAGCAAGTTCAAACGATGCTCCACTAAACCCTTACTGATTGGAGTTTAGTGGAGGTCAAACACCAATTTTTAGCTTTCCGGGGTCAAATTTCACGTAGAATTCAAATTTTCTACTCATATCCTCCTTCCAGACAACGGCAAACCCCTACCACCACCGAAACCCACCTCCACCTGGACACCGGGCCGCGAGAACCGTCCGTTCCGCGGCGTGGAGAACACGGGCGGCTCCATCGAAAAGTTCATCTTGCAAGCTATTCCGAAGATTCGAGACTCACATCGGCCATTGGAGAGCATTGCGAGCATTGTTACCGAGTATGGGCTCGCGACACTGCTTGGTATTTCTCACAATGGGAAAAAGTAGTGGAAAGTGTGAAATGTGTTTGTATATTTGTAAAAGTTATCATTTTTTCGAGTTTTTATCTTTTTATGTATTATTTATAGAACTCTTTGCTCAGATTCTTTTTGTCTTTCCAGTGTCTTTTTTTCGGGTTTTAACTGTAAAAAAGTAAAAAAGAAAAGAATAAATCGAATGATTGTATCTGTTCCGTGTCACTAGGTCAGTGTCTGCGTCTCCTCGTCCTCCACACTCTCTCTTTCTCTTTTCCGATGGATTCGGAACGATTCAGATGAGAAATTATTTCGTCTTTCATTCCACAATGCGCCACTTGTTACTTTTCACAACTATTTGCGCAATAGCTGCTGCTAGTGAGTTGGTTTTGATTGAAGTTGGATTGGAATTAGATCTAATTCCGCTAAACTACGATTTTTTTAATGATTTTCATTTGTAATATGTAAAAAATGACGTTATTTTGATAAAATTACCCAGAAAATCAACTTTCACTTGATTTCTATAGCTTTTTGACAGTTTTTGACCATTTTGACTTTTTTGACCTACTTTTGATCTACCTCTCATAACTCCGCCCACTTTTGCTCTTTTTGGCTCAAATTTTCTGAAATCACAGATTAATTTGAGAGCTACAAATTGTCTATTGAACAGTTTTCACCAAAATTGAAAATAAGCGCGAAATTTGAAGTTTTCAAAAACATTTTTTGGTTTTTTATCTACCTTTTGATCTACCCCTTCTAACTCCGCCTATTTTTGCTCTTTTTAGCTCATTTTTTCTGGAGTTATAGAATGATATCAGATCTATAAATTGTTAGTTGACAACTTTTTACAAGCTTTTAAGATGAGCAAGAAAATGTTAATTTTTCAAAATGCACTTTTTAGAGTCTTTTCAAAATTCGAGTTTTCTTGCTCATTCTAAGTTTTCATGAAAAGTGATTAACTGATTATTTGTAGCTCTGATATTGTTCTATGACTCCAGAAAGTTTGAGTCAAAATGAGCAAAAGTGGGCGGAGTTATGAAGGTAGATCAAAAAATATCAAATTTTTGGGAAAAATGAGCATTTTTGAGCAATTTTGTTGTAAAATTGACGATTTAAAGTTGGCCCCGTCCGTCCATTCACCAATATCCTTCCTCAACCGGGAAGAGATGTCCCGATTATGCGACTCTTCGAGAACTACGCCGCCTCCTGTAGACCCACTAGCAAACGAGACTTCAATGTGGATCAGCTGGCTACGGTATGTGCCTTTAAACACTAAAAACTTCTGAAATTGTATGAAAAGAAAACATTTCAGCTCTTGCAATCATTGCAAATGGATGAGGTCGCTGTGAAAGCCTACAAATCGCTGTTTTTCGCAATGGGGGACATGCAGATCGAAAAGTTCATGGGCAAATGGTATACGGTGGTGGATTCGAAGGAGGTGCACAAGGAGGATTGCTCCATTTTCTTTTGTGAGTCAACTTTGTCCTCGAGAACTACACAGCTTTCAAAAATCAGCTCATTTTAGGTCATTTTTGATCTACCCCTTATAACTCCGCCCACTTTTGCTCTTTTTGGCTCGAATTTTCTGGAGTTATAGAAAAGTACTAGATCTTTAAATTGTTTGTTGACTACTTTTCATGAGCTCTAAAAATGAGCAAGAAAATATCGATTTTCTGAAGAGCACTTCAAAAAACGATTTTTTCGAAAAATGAAAAAAACTTTCCAAAAATCAATAATTTCTTGCCCATTTTAAGGTTTCATAAAAAGTTGTCAACTAACAATTTGTAGCTCATATATCCATCTATAAGCTCGCAAATTTTGAGCCAAAAAGAGCAAAAGTGGGCGGAGTTATGAGGGGTAGATCAAAAGGTAGGTCAAAAATAAGTCTTTTTTGGGATTTTTGTACTTCTCGTGGACAATCTTGTTCAAATTCTATGAAATTTGTATTTTCCAGTCGACATGGTGCTCCAAACCGACCACACCGCCACTTTCACCTCCAAACAGTACTCTCTTCTGAACAATGACGTCATCACCAATGAAGGCTACGGAAATATGATGGGGCCGGAGCCAGGAGCAGTGCTCATTACAACTGGACATCCGGGGGATCAGTGTCCATGTGAGTTGCTCGAAGAGTATTTTGAAAAATTAAAAAAAAATATAGAAAAAATATCGATTTTTTCATTATTGACCAACTTTTTGATCTACCTATCATAACTCCGCCCGTTTTTGCTCTTTTGCTTTGAATTTTTGTAGAGTTATAAAGTACCTTGAGCTAAACATTTTGTTAGTTGACAACTTTTCATGAGCACTAAAAGTGAGCAAGAAAATTGGAATTTTTTGAAGATCACATTTTTCAAAACAACGCATCTTAGAAAATCAATATTTTCTTGCTCAGTTTTAATTTTCATGAAAAGTTGTCAACTGACAATTTATAGTTCTGATATCAGTCTATAACTCCAGAAAATTTGAGCCAAAAAGAGCAAAAAGGGGCGGAGTTATGGAAGATCAAACATTTCGAAATTTTGGTGCACTTCAAAAAACTCAAATTTTCTTGCTCATCGTCAATGCTCATGAAAAGTTGTCAACTGATAACTTGTAGCTCTCAAATTATTCTTTATCTCCAGAAAATTTGAGCCAAAAAGAGCAAAAGTAGGCGGAGTTATAATCCCAACTTCCAGTCTTCCCGGTGCGTCTCGGCGGGCTCAACGACGACGGCGAGTACCAATACATGATTCTGAGCACACCACTGAAATACCCCACAATGGTGCTCACGCGGAGCATGGAGCAGTTCGAGGAGAAGTGGAAGTCGGAGGTGTACGAGTTTGTGGAAAAGTACGGATTTATGAGCCCGATGGCGGCGTTGAATACGCGACTTCATTTTACTGATGTGAATGTTTGTCGGAAGGTGAATAAGTTGTATGAGAATGGCGCTGTTTGAGCAACGGATTTTGTTCTATTTGCGATTTTTTAATAATCGACTTTTTATTTGTTGAAATGATACGGGTTTCATATGATAATAAACATTCAACTTTTTCCGGGAAGACTATATTCTTGTGACATCTTTTTACGACCTCCGAATTCCATTCCCGATAAGCAACACGTGCTGATAAAACACACCACGAACGAATCAGTTGCTCCGCCATGCGTGCTCTTCTCCTGCTCACGGCTCTTCTCTCCACAGCCCTCGCGGCTCTCCCGGACCTCGGCTATCCCGGATGGACTTGCGACTCCTCTCTCTACAAAAAGAGCAAATCCGTCCCCACATCGGCTCACTCGGTACGATTCTCTGACATCAAGGTGATCGGAGCACTCGGCGACTCATTGACAGCTGCCAATGGAGCCGGAGCACCGAAGGGCGATCCGCTGGCGGTGATCTTGCAGTATAGAGGGTTGGCGTTTCAGTGTGGCGGCGATTCGACGTTGGATGAGCATGTGACTGTGGCGAGTGAGTGCTGTGGGGGTAGCTCTGATATTGTCCTGGAGCTCCAGAAAAAATGAGCTGAAATGAGCAAAAATGGGCGGAGTTTTGAAGGGTCAAAGTTTGAAATACGGCTCCGCCCACAAAACTCAAAATTTCTTGCTCATTTTGGGAGCTCATAAAAAGTTGTCATTAACAATTTGTAGAGCAGATAATATCCTATATCTTCAGAAAAAATGAGCCAAAATGAGCAAAACTGGGCGGAGTTATAAGAGCTGAAAGTTAGCTGAAAGTCGGTTGACCTACCGTAATCTGCCCATAAAAACCGTGAAATTTTGAGCTCATTTTTGGAGCTTATGATAACTTGCCAATTGATAAATTGTAGTTATAGTAATCTTCTGTATCTCCAGAAAAAATGAGCCAAAAAGTGTAAAAGTGGGCGGAGTTATGAAGGCTCAAAAAAATGACAATTTTTTCGAATTTTTTCAAAAGTGCGCCTCAGAAAATCTATAATACCGAGCTCATTTTTAATGTTCATAAAAAGTTGTCTACTAACAAAATATAGCTCTGATATTGATCTATAACTCCAGAAAAAAGGAGCCCAAAAGAGCAAAAGTGGGCGGAGTTATGAGGGCTCAAAGTTTGGGATCTAAGCTCCCGGGGCTCCGAGCTCTATTCGCTCTCAGAGCTCAGAGCTCCGAGCTCTCAAAGCTCTCCATGCTCACTCACATACCACTAATGAGCAAAATGAGCACATTTCCAGATGTGCTCAAAAAGTTCAACCCGAACATCATGGGCTACTCCACTGGCATCGGAAGCGCCAACGTCTGGGAGGTCTCCAAGCTCAATCAAGCTGTTCCTGGAGCCGAGGCCATTGATATCATCACACAGGCCAGAGCCCTGGTGCAAATCATTCAGAATCATAGAGAGGTCCCGCCCCCTTTGAGCTCAAAAACTTTACCAGAAAATGTTATAGATCGATGTGAAAAACGACTGGAAATTGGTGAACGTGTTTATCGGCGCCAATGACATGTGCGCCTATTGCAATGATCGTGAGAATGTATGATTTTTGAATTTTCAGTCATAATTTCTGAAAATTACGGTTTCAGGGCCCCCACTCCAAGGCGCAATGGAAGCAGAACGTGATCACTGCCGTGCAGATCTTGAAGGATAACTTGCCAAGGTAGCTCCGCCCACTTTTGCTCTTTTTGGCTCAAATTTTCTGGAGTTAGAGATTGATATGTGAGCTACAAATGGTTAATTGACAACTTTTCATGAGCATTGAAAATGAGCAAGAAAATTAGAATTTTTTGAAGTGCAGTTTTCCCACTTTCGAAGGAAGCTTTAGAAAATCAATAATATCTTGCTCATTTTTAGAGCTCATCAAAAATTGTTAGCAGATAATTTGTAGCTCTGATATTGATCTTTAACTCCAGAAAATTTGAGTCAAAAAGAGCAAAAGTGGGAGGAGTTATGAAGTGTCAAAGTCAGTGAATTTTGATCTACCGTAATCCCCCCCACAGTTCAAAAAATCAATAATTCTGGGCTCATTTTTAGAGCTCATAAGAAGTTGTCAACAGATAATTTGTAGCTCACATGTTAATCTATAGGCTCGCAAATTTTGAGCCAAAAAGAGCAAAAATGGGCGGAGTTATGATAGGTAGATCAAAAGTAGGTCAAAAACGTGAAAATGGTCAAAAACTGTCAAAAAATCTATAGGAATTAATTGAAAGTAGATTTTTGGCACAATTTTATAGAAATAACGTCTGTTTTCATGTATAAAAGCACAAAATGTGCAAGAAAATCGTCACTATAATTGGAATTAGATCTAATTCCAATCCAACTTCAATCAAAACCAACTCACTAGCAACACCGGTTGCGCAAATAGTTGTGAAAAGTAACAAGTGGCGCATTGTGGAATGAAAGACGAAATAATTTCTCATCCGAATCGTTCCGAATTCATCGGAAGAGAGAAACGAGAGAGTGTGGAGGACGAGGAGACGCAGACACTGACCTAGTGGCTTAAATTGTTATGTAAATAAAAAAATTTGACCCACTAAACCCCCATTTTAAAGAACCATCGTCTCAATGACTGGCATGTTCGACATGCGAATGCTCCGCCAAATCGACCACGACAAGTACTTCTGCGACGGGCTGCACACCTTCGAGTGCGGCTGCGAGAAGAAGAGCTCCTTCACCAACGACGACATCTCGGCGGCGTGCCACCGCTACATGGACGCGCAGGCCGAGATCCAGGCGTCCGGAATGTTCGACACCTCCGACGACTTCACCTTCGTCGTCCAGCCCTTCTTCAACGACATCACCATTCCACCACTGAAGCCCGATGGAGAGGTGAACCTCGACTGGTTCGCACCCGATTGCTTCCATTTCTCGAAACTCGGGCATGCGAACGTGGCGAAACACCTTTGGAACAATATCATTCAGCCGGTCGGCTCGAAAAACACCATTGTCAACCTGTCGGATCCGTCGATTCCGCTCAACTGTCCTGATGCGGCGTGTCCGTTCTTCAGGACCACTAAGAACAGCGCGGATTGCTCCAAGTATATGACACCGGTCGCTTAGATTGTGTATAGTTTTGTGGTGTGTTATCGGGTTAATAAAAGTTTTGATTTTCGCTTTTCTTATCAGTGAAAACTGTCATTGTGTGTGCATGATCATTGGCCTAACTCCACTTAAAATGGCTCCGGGAGCCTGAGAACAACAAATTGTTAGTTGATCAGTTTTTATGAACATTAAAATGAACACAGAATTTGAGGGTTTAGTGGGCGGAGTTGGGTCAAACTGTATCCCATCATAACTCCGCCCACTTTTGCTCTTTTTCGCTCAAAGTTTCTGGAGCTAAATAATGATTTAAGAGCTACAAATTGTTAGTTAACAACTTTTTATGAGCACTAAAAATGAGCCCAAAATTATTGATTTTCTGAAAGGTACCTAAAAATTTCAAAAAAAAATTTTTTTGGAGCTTTCATAACTCCTCCCACTTTTGCTCTTTTTGGCTCAAAATTTGAGAGCTTATAGATTGATATGTGAGCTACAAATTGTTAGTTAAAAATGTTTCATGAACATTGAAAATGAGCCCAGAAAAATACGTTTTTTAAAATATACAAAAAAATGTTGTTTTTTGATTTTCGAGGTCTCATAACTCCGCCCACTTCTGCTCTTTTTGGCTCAAAATTTCTGGAGCTATAGAATGATTTGAAAGCAAATTGTTAGTTGAACAAATTTTATTAGCATTGAAAATGGGCACAGAAAAATAGGTTTTTTGAAAATACCCAAAAAAAAATTTTTTTCTAATTTTTGTTTTCGGGCTCTCATAACTCCGCCCATTTTTGCTCTTTATGGCTCAAATTTTCTGGAGTTATAGAAAGATATTAGATCTATAATATGTTAGTTGACAACTTTTTATGAGCACAGAAAATGAGCAACAAATTATTGATTTTCAGAAAAGCATCTTCTATGGACACTTTGCACTTGGATCTGAAAAATAAAAATTGTTGAAAATCGATTCTTTATCAGAAAAAAGGGTTTGCAAGGAAATAAACATAAAAGTATCAAGCTCTCAGGATTAAAAAAAAGAATAAAAAACAAAAAAAAATAAAAAAAAATAAAAAAGTAAAACCATAAATATTTCAAAACCCCGAAAAAGTCATAAATGTTTCACGACTTCATCTCTCGCATTTTTCTCCATTTTTTCCAAGAAAAAGTGCAATTCTTCCGAAAATTGCATTTCACTATCTCTCTCTCTCTCTCTCTCTCTCTCTCTCTTCTAACCAAACGAACATGGAAAAAAGTTCAAGCACACACACATATCTCATTGTCTTTCATTTCTCTTCACAGGATTCAGAAGCTCTTGCTCCACGAAACAAAACAAACTCGATTCCCCTGAGGCGACGTGTTCGCTTCGGAATTTCGACAAAACGCACGCATTCTGCTCATTTGTCATTCGTGTCAGCGAGAATTTCTTCGCGCTTTTCTTCGCCTGGCTCCCATCATCTCCATTCCCATAAGTTCCCAGGATTCAGAAAAAAAGCGAGAGAAAAGTGAGAAGGAGCAGATGTTCTGACGGACATTCGAGACCTTTCCGGCTCAAGTTCGCGAGGTTCTTTTCATTTTTTGCGGCGGTGGTTTTTGAGCTAGAGAGAGAGAGATTTTGGATAATGGTGAGTTGAGAAAGTGTGGGGTGTAGTGGGTGTAGTGTGGGGTGTGGTGGGGTGGTGTGGCGTGGTGCGATGTCGTGCGGCGTTGCGGCGTAGTGCGACATCGCGGGAAATTGCGACATCGTGCGACTTTGCAATGTCGCGCGTTCTTGCGGTGTAGTGCGACATCGCCAAGTGTTGCGAAATCGCTTGGCGGCATTGCGATATCGCGCGACATCGCTCGGCATCGCGCCAACTCCTACGACATCGTTTTGATCTGCGCGACACTTTGCGGCATAATGACATCACTAGGCGGCATTGCGAATTCGCGCGACACTTTACGATGTCGTTTTGATCCGCGCGATATTGCGACATCGCAAGGCGGCTTGCGAATTCGCGCGGTACTGTAACATCGCCTGGTACCTTGCGACATTGCCAGGCGGCATTGTGACACCGTACGACATCGCGCGGCACTGCGACATCGCTAGGTGCCATGGCGAATTCGCGCGATACTGTAAGATCGTCTGGTATCTTGCGACGTCGCTTGATATCTTGCGAATTCGCGCGACATTGCGAAATCGCGGCATTGCGACATCGCACGAAATAGTGAAGCATCGCACAATTGCGACATCGCACAATACCTTGCGACACCACGCGACATCGCGAATTCGCGCGGCATCGCACCAACTCATTAGACATCACTTCGCCCCGCACCGCATTACGACGACGCGCGAAACTGCGACATCGCGAAATCGTGCAACATCGCACAACACCTCACGATACCACGCGAAATTGCGAATTCGCGCGGCATCGCGCCAACTCCTATGTCATCGTTTTGATATTCTGCGACATAGTGCGACATTGCGACATCGCGCGACACCGCACATCAACCCCATTCTAATCCTCTTTCCCCTTGTTCTCCTCCCACCAACCCCACGCTTCAAAAATAAAAATACCCCTGAAGCCTATTAGCGGTCTCCCTCTCTCTCTCGTTATTTATCCATATTCTTCCTCCTCTTCCAGCAATTCTTCCTGTCACGAGCACACTCTCCCCCCCCCCCTTTGCTCCATTCCTTTCTTTCTAACCCTTATTATTCCTGCTCAAACTCTTCTGGCTCCTTTCCTCCCCTACAATTTCCAAAATATTGCAGCCCCCATGGTATGGTATCAATGGCTGCTGCTGCTCGTGCTGCTCATCGCGCTCACCTCGTGCTCGGTGCTCGCGTGGCTCCGCTTCTCGCGTCGCTTCTCCGACTCGTATGAGCTCGCCGAGAATGTCGCGTCGAAGCGCGATGAGGCCAAGGAGTTTTACGTGTGACGACGTCTTCTAGAATTCTGAATTCTGAATTCCTGACATCTCATTTCACGGTTCGTTTTCTCCTCATTTTCTCCTCGTTTTCTCTTTTTCTGGGATGTAATAATTGATGCAATTAAGCGGATGCCACATTGGCGGAAGCGCAGAGGTCAGATCAACTGGAAAGTGGAGGGGTTTTCCGAGAGAAGTACACAGAAATTTGGGTGATTAGTGGTGTAGTTCTCGTGGATGAAAGGAGTAGAGCTCTGCGAAAAGTGCTCTTTTGTGTAATTCTCGTTTAGGAAACTGAAATTGAAAAAGTGAGTTTGTCCACGAGAACTACACTACCAACCAATCGTAGATTTTTCTCGTGTAGTTCTCGTGGACAAACTCACTTTTTCAATTTGAGGATCCTCCACGAGAACTACACAGCCTACCAATCGTCGAGCTTTGCTAATAGTGCTCTTTTTGTGACCTTCTCGTGGAGGAAACTGAAATTGAGAATGTGAGTTTGTCCATGAGAACTACACAGCCTGCCAATAGTAGATTTTTCTCGTGTACTTCTCGTGGAAAAGGCAGTTTTTAAGGAGATCTTGTCCTCGAGAACTACACAAGCCATTTTTGGTGTAGTTCTCGTGGACAAACTCAATTTCTCCATTTGAGGATCCTCCACGAGAACTACACAACCTACTATACCCCCTTTCCCCGTGTAGTTCTCGTGGACAACTCTCCCATTTCTCATGAACTTTTTTATTTTTCAGGGTCTCAACTTCATTTCCCCCACTCTCTTCTCATCCCTTCTCCTCAATAATAAAAATTTGCCGAATGTCTCGAAAGTGAATGAAATCCCTTCTTGAATATATATCGTCAATGTTTTTCCATTCACAACAATTTTTGCATCGCCCCATGCCATTTCATTTTACAAGTGTGCCCCTGAAACCCGTTCCGAGAAGAATTGCGTTGCGATCCGGCAGACGCGATAAAGTGGACACCTCTCTTCGTTTTGTGGCTTTTCGGAAGCCAAGCTAACAGGGGGAAGTCTGAAATGCGGAGGTCAGATGGACAGGTTCTTATCCTCTATGCCAAAACATCACTCCGTGTTCGCTTTTTTCCAGCATCTCTCTCTCTCTCTCTCTCTCTCTGGTGGCGCATTGTAATAATTCTGTAATTTGTAAACATATAACGTTAAACGGTTCGGGGGCTTAAACAGTTTTTTGTTGGAAAGTGTGAATTTTTTGAAAATGGGGAGAAGCTGATGGGTGGTATGGATAAGCAGAAGGCAGAAGATTGTTGGTAGAGTGCCAAGGATTTTAGAAAATCGATAATTTCGAGCTTATTCTTTGTGGTATCTAAAAGTTGCCAACTGATAAAATGTAGCTCTGATATTAATCTATCACTCGAAAAACTTTGAGTTGAAAAGAGCAAAAGTGGGCGGAGTTACGAGCAATCAAAAATGACGTTTTCAAAAAATTTTGGTACCTCCCAAAAAATCGATAATTCCAAGCTCATTTTAAGTTTTCATAGCAAATTGTCAACTAAAAAGCTGTAGCTCTGACTTTATTCTATTACTGGGAGAAGTTTGAGCCAAAAATAGCAAAAATGGGCGGAGTTATGAATGCTCAAAGTAAGCGTTGGTTTTTTAAAAATGTTTACACCCTTCAGAAAATCAAGAATCCTGGGCTCATTTTTGATGCTCATAAGAAGTGATCAACTGACAATTTATAGCTCTGATGTCAATCTATAACTCCAGAAAATTTGAGCCAAAAAGAGCAAAAGTGGGCGGAGTTATGATAGGTAGATTAAAAGATTAAAATTTTTCAAAAAACAGGTAGAAAAAAGAGGTTTTCGGTACGAATTTGAGCGAATGAATGGACCAGAATATCAATGATCTTAAAACAATCAAAACAATTAAAAATGGAATAAAAAGAGCATCTAGATGTGTTGAATACTGAAAAAACCTTTGAGCTCTCAAATCTTACTGAAAAGACATACTGATTCTAAAAAAAAGCCATAGAACAAACGAAGCAAGCATCAGATGGAGCTAAAAAGTATCTCAATCCACTCCAACCGAAAAAAAACCATCTGCTTCACATCAAATTATCAACCCTTCCCCCTTGCTTCCTTTTCACTCGACATCTCTCTGTTCCTCGATCCGCTTCCTCCTCCTCCGCCTCAAAGTGAAAAGAAGCCGTTGCGCAACGCACCCGATCACAAGCCAATTTTCATCCGCTTTTTGAGAGAGAGATAACCTGCAACCCTTCAGTGTAATCAGCGGATTATCAGACAAGTGTAACTATTGGGGCGCTTTTCCTTTCGATGGAATGGAAGGTATATGGTAATGAGGATGGATTGTTTGAGAGTGACCAGTGGGAATTTGAAGGTCTTTTGATTCAAGGATACGGAGATGGCCATGGAATAAAAAAGAATAGACGTCACTATCTCGCACTATTACAACAAAAAAGCATGTTTTTGATGGGGTGGATATTGAATTGTTTTTGATCTACCTATCATAACTCGGCTTATAATGTATCCTGGAGCTTGAAATTTGGTGTACTGATAGATAAATTTGAGGGCTACAAATTGTTAATTGAACACTTTTTATGAAAACTTATGATTGACGAGATAATTCGTGTTAACTGGAAGCAACTTTGTTGTCAGGGCTGAATTAAGTCAAAGATTTCCACATCATTTTTAAGATATCATAACTCCGCCCACAAATGCTCCAGGAGCTTGAAATTTTGAGTCATTATTGTTTGATATCAGAACTATAAATTGTTAGTTGATCACTTGTCATGAGCACTTAAAATAAGCAAGAAAATGTTGATTTTTTGAAATGCACTTTTAGCAACAACAAAAATGAGTCTACTGAAGTTTTCTTGCTCATTTTAAGTTTTTATTAAAAATGATCAACTAACAATTTATAGCTCTGATATCACTCTATAACTCCAGAAAATTTGAGCCAAAAAGAGCAAAAGTGGGCGGAGTTATGATAAGTAGATCGAAAACTACAATAGTCCCTCTGAAATCAATGATTTCTTGCTCATTTTTGCAGCTCATAAAAAGTTGTCAACTAACAATTTGTAGAGCTCCAATTATTCTATAACTCTACAAAACTTCAAGCTCCTGGAGCAATTGTGGGCGGAGTTATTCTAGCGAAATGTTTCCTTCCAGTGCAATCGCAGATCGCATCTTCGAAGCACTTTCCAATTAAAAATGCCAGACGCTCAAGTTCACGGAAATTAAGCACGCCTGATTAGCAGCCAAGTGAAAGTGTGAACGAATCCAGAAGTTTGACGTCGATTCCAACTCCAGATGTTCAAAGATGACTCTCCCCTCCCATAAACAGTGACTCCTCGTCTGCAATGACAAATGACACAATAAATAATCCATCTCCCCCCATTTGAAACACCATTCTTCCGGAGACGGCAACATCATTTCGGATGTCGCAACGTCTTCGCGCAACGGCTTCTTCTCCCCCCTCCATCTCCTCCTCACGCACACCTTCTCATCATCATCGATAAAACGCGATCGTCTCTCCGAAAGGCGGGAGAGAAGAGTGGGCGGAGTTAGTGGGGCAGGTAGAAAAGGCACGCGGAGGGCCTTGGCTGCCAACAGTTACTCCTCTGCTTCAGCGAAATGAGAGTCTTGGTCGCCGTGCTGTTGGCCGTGTCGCCCGCTCTGGCGTGTATTGGTGGCGCCGGAAGCGCTGGTGGGTGCTGCCCACCATCCCAGCCATCTTGTGGAGCCGCCACACCGCCGTGCTCTAGTTCCAGGTGAGCTTTTGTATAGAAAGTTGTTTCAAGAACTCCTCGACACCTTTTCTTTTCTTTTCTTTTCTTTTCATCTTCCCCCATTCAAGTCCATTCTGCCACCCAATTCGATTGAACTAAAGTGTCCTTCCTGTCCGATAAACCGGCTTTTTGCAGTTACGGAGGAGGCGGAAGCTACGCCGCCGCCCCACCGCCGCCACCGCCGCCACCACCGCCGGCGCCAATTGGCGGAGGATACCCATCGGGACCATCGTTTGGAGGAGCTCAAGGGTATCCGGGACCAGTTGGAGCTGGACCTATTGGAGGAGCCGGTCCAGCCATCGGATATCAATCAGGACCAGCTGTGCAGTCTGTTGCTCAGGGATATCAGGGAGCTCAGGGAGCTCAGGCTCAGGGAGCCGGATACCAACAAGGACCAGTTGGAGGAGCTGGAGCCGGAGCCGGATACCAGGGAGCCGCTGTTCAGGGAGCTCAGGGAGCTCAGGGAGCCGCCTACCAGCAAGGACCTGCTCCAGCCCAGGAATCCGGATACCAGGGACCTGCTCCAGTTGCTCCAGCTCAAGGAGCCCAGGGAGCCGGATACCAACAAGGACCAGTGAGCTCGATCCAAGTGACCCAAGTCTCCGCCGGAGGACTCTATCAGGCTCCACCAGAGCAGGCAGCGCCACAAGGTTAGTTCACTTTTTCACCCTACACCTTCTCCACCCCACCATCCACCCCACTCCCACCAATCACACCCACACCCACACACCCACACTTCAGTTGTCGAGCAAGTCGCACCCGTCGCCACCTACACCCAGGGACCTGTGCCGACGCCCGTCGAGCAGGTCGTCGAGCAGCACGTCGAAGTGGCGCCGGAGCCCGAGCCAGTCCAAGAGGTTGTTCCAGAGGTCGTCACCGAGGCCACCGTCGTCACTGAAGTCGTCGAGACTGTCACCGAGGCCATCGTCGAGGAGACCGCCGCTCCAGAAGTCGTGGAGGAGACCGAGGCTCCAGTCGTCGAGGAGACCCCGGCTCCAGTTGAGCAAGCGCCAGTGGCCGCTGCCAAGGAGGAGAGCACTTATGATGATATCGTTGAGGAGCAGCCAACCGCTACTGAGGCTACCGCGGAGCAGGTTGATACTGTGGAGGTATCCGTTTGAAGACGTGAACACCTCTAATCCTAGAATTCCAGGAAACCAACGAGGCCGTCGAGTACGCCGACGAGGAGGGCGACGAGGGCAACTGCGACGATCCGGAACTCCGTGCCATTGTGGAGAACGCGCTGAAGAACGAGAAGGTCAGTATCCATCCCTCACGATTACATCATGAGAACCCGAAACTTGATAACGGCGCCGAAACTGGATATATCGTTAGCGTACCTATTTACAACACCCGAAGACGTCGACAGGGCTACCTTTAATGAGACGACTAGAAAAATGTTGCAACATAGCCGGTTTCGCGTGTTATGTAAATTGGGGTGTGATATCAAGCGGTGATTCAATTTGGGCAATGGTGGAATAGGTCACGAGAAGTACACGGGGACAGTGATTAGGTAGATCGAATTGTAGATCAAAAAATATCGGCCAGTCATGTAGTTCTCGTGGACAAAAGCTAGGCCACTAGAATGTAGTTAAAGTCCTCGAGAAGTACACCAAGGTAGATCAAATAGTTGTTGTTCACGTGAACTACAATATGCGAAACTTCGGCCAGCAAAGCCTAGGCCATCTAAATGAAGTTAACCTCCACGAGAACTACAAAACTGGGGTCTAACTTTACTTCTCTAGTGAAGCCTAAATGTCTTGTCCACGAGAACTACACAAATCATGGATTAACTTTTGCAACTATCTATTCAAGTTTGATCTACTTGCTTTGAGTCCACGAGAACTACACGAGGAGGTTAGATAGATCAAATTGTAGATCAAAAAACTTTGGCCAGTTGTGTACTTCTCGTGGACAAAGCCTAGACCATCAGAATGAGCTTATCGTCCTCGAGAACTACAAAACTGACAAGACTATAGTTAGATGACTGAGCTCAAATGTATTGTCCTCGAGAACTACAAAATTAGCCTAACTTTAAGCTCTTTTTTCTAGTTAAGCCTAAATCCTGACCAACCCAACACAAAAAACGAACGCTACACCTTTAAAACCTGCTTAGCCTCCCCTTAGTTTAGATTGCTAACAAACCGTAATAAATCATTCACTCTCCCCCCGAACACTTCCCATTCCAAATTCCAATTACCTTCTCCCTCCCTACATCATCTTCTCAATCCCCCTTCCCAATCAACCAAATTGTGACATAACAGGACAACCTGGAAGCCGCTCGCAAGATTGAGGGAGACGCGTCGGCCAAATTCGGCGGCCGCTTCAACGCCATCGTCTCGGACGCCGAGTTCGCCTACGTGAACTGGTACGGCAAACGCAACTGTCAGCTGAGATACGAGAACCGTCACTCGCTGACCTGGGAGGACTAAAGAAATGGTCTTGATGCTCAGTGATAGTTATAGTGATAACTTATACCACCTCCACTTGTTCCATTCCACACCTTATTTATATGTATTGCTCATCTTTTTTTTTTGGGTTTCCGCCGTTGCCATCCCTCCCTCTTTTTCAAATTTCCCCCTTCGAAAAAAAAATGGCCGGCAATTGTCTGTACAAATTGAATCCTCCTGCTTCCAATGAATACGTCTTCTATTACACCACAATGCGAAAAAAGGAGAGATCGGAAATGACGGGAGGTAAACATCCAATAAACGGCTTGATTGTGTGGGGCTCAATGGAGCACTAATAGCAGGTGGGGGTAGAATGTCCGTAATTATGTGGAGAATGGCATGGGAGAGAGAGTGTGGGAGCCAGTTGATATTTTATCTGCATAAAGGTGAAGGCGTTTGGAGCAAAATCGCTCTGTGAGTGAGAGAGAGAGATGGAATCCTCGAGAACTACAAAATGGGTGGCCTAGTAAAACTTCGGCCAGAAATGGTGTAGTTCTCGTGGACAATAATTAGGAAGCTTCTTGTCCACGAGAAGTACAAAATTGGAGATGAAAAACTTCGGTGTACTTCTCGTGGACAAGTCAGTTTTCACTACAAACTACAAGTTTTGTCCACGAGAACTACACCATTTCTGTGTAGTTCTCGTGGAAAAGTCATTTTCTTCAGCTTGTCCAAAAGAACTACACCATTTTCCCAACTTTGGGTACTTGTCCACGAGAAGTACACGATTCGTGGCCTAGAATTCCTGTTGTAATTCTCGTGGACAATATTTCAAAATCCACTTGTCCACGAGAACTACAAAAACGATATGCATTTGTAGTTCTCGTGGACAAGCTGAAACTTGAAAACTTGTCCTCGAGAAGTACAACATTGGAGATGAAAAACTACGGATGATGTACTTCTCGTGGACAAGGCAGTTTTCACTACAAACTACATTTTTGTCCACGAGAACTACACCACTTTTTTGTACTTCTCGTGGACAATTCCCCACTTTGAAAGCCTGGAATACTTGTCCACGAGAAGTACACTAAATTGGTGTACTTCTCGTGGACAAACTTTCACTACAAACTACAATTTTCGTCCACGAGAACTACACCCCTTTTTTGTACTTCTCGTGGACAACTCCCCTCCCCCTTCCACCCTTCCTCCCCCCATCAAACATCTATCATCACACCACCAATTTCGCTTATTGAATTTAGCACACTTTGTGCACATTGAGCCCCCACCAATTGCGCAATCATTGTCGTCAACCGGACCACTTTGCCAAATTGTCGACACCATCAAAAATTCCCCAGAGGCCGAGGAGGAGTAGAAGTCGAATCTCGCATCGAATTCAATCATTTGATTGAAGTGGAAAAAGGGGCGGAGTCAATCTACGGTAAACGAGCTCTTGAGCTCATTCTCTCGTGCATTCTTGGAGCCATGGATGTCGATGTGCTCGCGCAGCTCTTGCTCCATCCGTGCTTGGCAGCTCTGTTTCAGAATAGTCAAAAGTTTGAGGTGGATATTTTAAGCGGTCCGCCCAAGAAGACTTCCTATTTTATAAGGGATATTTTGGAGCTGAGCAATGAGGAGGAGCCCGAGGAGGAGATTGACGAGTTTGGCAGATGTAGTGAGTTATTATTGTTTTTTAAAATTCAATTTTTGAGTTATAATATCTTTTGTTATCTCAAAACTGATTGATTTGAACAATATATGATGTATCTATCATAACTCCGCCCACTTTTGCTCTTTTTGACTCAAATTTTTTGGAGTTATAAAATAATTCAAAAGCTACAAATTATCAGTTGAACACTTTTCATGAGCTTAAAAAATTAGCAAGAAATTATTGATTTTCTGACCACACAAAAATTTTTTTTTTTCAATTTTGAAAAAACTCAATTTCCCGGCTCATTTTGATGCTCATAAAAAGGTGTCAACTAACAATTTGTAGCTCTCATATCATTCTCTAATTCCAGAAAATTTGAGCCAAAAAGAGCAAAAATGGGCGGAGTTATGAAGGTTCCAAAAATGATGGCCTACTTTTGATCTACCTATCATAACTCCGCCCACTTTTGCTCTTTTTGACTCAAATTTTTTGGAGATATAGAATGATTTGAGATCAATATTTTGTTTGTTGACAACTTTTTATGAGCTCTGAAAATGAGCAAGAAATTATTGACTTTTTGAAATGCACATTTTTTCATTCACAATTTTTTAGAGAATAAACCTAAAATCATAAATTAATACTTTTCCTAACAGTATAAAGTTCCAGAGCCCAAAGAAAACGCCACCAAACTCAAGAAAAAGAAGGCTCGCACCACATTCTCTGGCAAACAAGTTTTCGAGCTGGAGAAGCAATTCGAGACAAAGAAATATCTCTCGAGCAGTGATAGAAGTGAGCTGGCTCATCGGCTCGATGTTACGGAGACTCAGGTTTGTTTTCCTTGCTCATCCTTAATATGATTTTTAATTAGTTTTATTGATTTTTTCGATTTCAGGTAAAAATCTGGTTCCAAAACCGTCGAACCAAGTGGAAAAAAGTGGAGCTGGAGAAGGAGAAGGCGGCAGCTATTACCGAGGATCAGCTCATCAAACCGCAGTGACGTATTCCAAAAACTATTCCGTTTTCCTTTTTTCCCGTGTGATTCTCAACTGATTCGTTCTCAACTTTCCCACCCCAAACTCTGACGCAATAAAATGTCTTGTGTGTACTTCTCGTAGAACGCGGTGTCGCGCGGCGTCGCGCGGCGTCGCGCGACGTCGCGCGACGCTTTTACAGATTACTGTAGTCGAAATTGAGAAAGTTTATAAAATTGAGCAAACAAAAACAGGGTATATACACGTATTCCTGGGATATTGAGACTCTGGTCAAAGAAGTGGTGGTCGGTGGTGGCCAGTGAGCTATTGGAGCATCCAGTCGGGAGGCTGCACGAAGAACACACCGCCGTCGGTGGCACAGTACGTGGGGCACACCTGGAAATGGGAAAGGGATTGTGATGGGAAGAGAGTTGCGGTGGAGCGGTGAAGCGATGTCGCGCGACGCCGCTTTGCAGCAATTTGGTGGTGCTACGTCGTGAGGCGATGTCGCGCGGCAAAGCGATGTCGTAAGCGGCGGTGAGCGATAAAGCGATGTCGCGCGACGCCGCAATTTGGTGGTGCGATGTCGTGAGGCGGTGTCGCGCGGTGAAGCGATATCGCAAGGTAACGCGATGTCGCGCGGGGAGGCGATGTCACACGGTGAAGCGATGTCGCGCGGTGGGGTCGCGTGGCAAAGCGTTGTCGCACGGCAATGCGGTGTTGAGGTATCGCGCGATGCCGCGCGGTGAAGCGATGTCGCGCGACGCCGCTTTGCCGCAGTTTGGTGGTGCGACGTCGTGAGGTGGTGGCGCGGTAAAGCGATGTCGCGCGGTAAAGCGGTGTCGCGCGGTAAAGCGGTGTCGCGCGGTAAAGCGGTGTCGCGCGGTAAAGCGATGTCGCGCGACGCCGCATTGCCGTTCTGCCGCAATTTGACCCTGCGACATCGCGCGACACCGCTCTGCCTACCCTCACTCACCCCTCTGTTCCCCTCGTCTCCTCGTTCTCCAATGAGCCCTTCCGCTCCAGCAGCTCCGTCGTTCCCCGGGAACCCGGGCTTCCCCTTCTTGCCACGTGGCCCCTGAGCTCCGACGGGTCCATCGATCCCCGGCATTCCAGGAGGTCCAGGCGGTCCGAACTCTCCTTCCTCACCCATCGGACCTGGCGGTCCGGGAATGAAAGGTTTCGGGGAGGCATCTGTTCCAGCGTCGCCCATTTCTCCATCGAGCCCGGAGATTCCTTGAGGACCTTCTGGTCCCTTTGGTCCCATTTTTCCATTCTCCCCGCGGATTCCGTTTTTGCCGGGGAGACCCGGCTTTCCTTGATCTCCTTTTATTCCCTGAAGAAGCAAAGTTTAGTTGTTTGGTTTATTGTCCACGAGAACTACACAGTTGACCAATAAGAGGATTGCGGATTTGGCATTTTTGATCTATTATAACTCCGCCCACTTTTGCTCTTTTTGGCTCAAATTTTCTGGAGTTATAGAGGAATATCATAGCTACAAATTAGTAGTTGACAATTTTTCATGAAACTCAAAAATGAGCAAGAAATTATTGATTTTCTGAAAGGTGATTTAAAAATTTGACAAAAATGTTTTTTGACATTATGAGCTCTTATAACTCCGCCCACTTTTGCTCTTTTTTGCTCAAATTTTCTGGAGTTATAGAGTAACTTGAGATCAATATTTTGTTAGTTGACAACTTTTTATGAACACTTAAAATGAGCAAAATATTATTGATTTTCTGAGACCCATTTTTTGAAAATTTCAAAGAGACTTCAGAAAATCGATCATTGTGAGCTCATTTTTGATGCTCATTAAAAGTTGTTAACTAACAATTTGTAGCTCTCTGATTATTCTATATCTCCAGAAAATTTGAGCCAAAAAGAGCAAAAATGGGCGGAGTTATGATAGGTAGATCAAAAATTCACTAGAAACTGGTACTGACGGCTGAACTTTTCATGTTGAGCACTTCAAAATAACTCGGAATAACTCACATGAATGCCCGGAAGTCCCTGAACTCCTCTTGGACACGGATCCGAGCACAACTTCTTATAATCCAGCGGTGGCTCACAAGGAAGACGCGCTGGCAGTCCCGGCGCGCCCTCCGACCCCTTCGGCCCAGGCAATCCATCTCTTCCGGAGAGCCCCGGAGCTCCTGGTGGATGACGGCACTCGCATTGAATCTCACGGGCGGATTGACCGGTTTCACGGAGGAACTCGTCGATTTCGTCACGTCGCTGGCGGGTGATGTTGCGGAACTCGGCGCCGATGTCGGTGAGCATGGATTTCATTTCGAGCGCGGATTCCTGGAAGGGGGAAAAGTTCGGCCAAGTGTAGTGTAGTTCTCGTGGACACGATTTGCAAAAGTTAGGCCATCATTTTGTGTACTTCTCGTGGAAAATGTTGTTTTGTGTTGTCCTCGAGAACTACAAAACAGTTAGGTCAAATGTTATGTAGTTCTCGTGGACAGTAACTTGGGTTTCTCCACGAGAAGTACACGATGATCATATGAGGTCACAACTTTTTTGTACTTCTTTTGGACAACTTGACAAACTGATATTGTCCTCGAGAACTACACAACTCAACTATCCAAAAAATTTTCTATGTAGTTCTCGAGGACAATATTTGCAAAAGTTAGGCCATATATTGTGTACTTCTTTTGGACAATCTGATTATCTGACATTGTCCTCGAGAACTACACAAACAAAAACGAAAATTTTCTGTTTTCTGTATAGTTCTCGAAGACAATCAAATCTATTCAATTCACTAAATTGCAAAAACTAGTCCACCCCTCTTTTGTACTTCTCGTGGACAATCTGACAAGCTGATATTGTCCACGAGAACTGCACAACTCAACTCTCCAAAAATCAGCTGTTTTCTGTGTAGTTCTCGAGGACAATCGCCCATGTTCAATTCACAAATATTGTCCTTCTCTCGACTCACCTGACAATACACCGCATCATTGACGGTATTCTGAATCGACGGCCGAAGAATGGAGGCGAGCGGATGAACCGAGATGAAGAATGACGTCATCGTGGACATGGAAATGCACAGCGAGATGATGATGGTGGCCGCGTACGCGCTCTCACGCGTTTTATCAGTCATTTTTTTCAGAATTCAGATTCTGAATCAGGGTAAGAAGACGTTAAATCAGAAGAAGTTAGAAGACGTTAAGAGAATAAGGAGGGCTATTGCGAAAGTGAAAAACGAGAGCGATTATGGGAGTGACCCAAAAACACGGATCTCTCTCTCTCTTCTCCGGACGACGTCGCTTTCTCTTTCGTTTTTCCGTTTTTATCACGTCTTCTTATCACTCGCCTTGTCCATTTACTCGTTTCTCATCAGTTTTTACTTATTATAAAACTAAAAGGGGTGGGACTATATAAACACCTTTTTTCGAGTTGGTTACTTCCAAAAATGAAGGAAATTCTCCCAGTTCTACCTATTTTTTTCATATTTTCTTTGACTTTCTGGATAGTTAAAGATGTTTCGGAATGGGAGACATCGATTCTGGAGGCTGGAAATGAGTATGAGCTCATTGTGAGTCAGATTCGAGGCGAGCTCCATAGTCTGGAGAATGTAGAAAGAAGGAGGGAGAAAAGGTGAGTAACTCGGCCCATTTTTGCTCTTTTTGGCTGAAATTTTGTAAAGTTGTAGTTATGCTTTTATTCTATAACTCCAGAAAATTTGAGCCAAAATGAGCAAAAGTGGGCGGAGTTATGATGGCTCCAAAACATGAAAGCAAAAATTTCGTTTTTTGGTGTTTTTCAGAAAATCAATAATTTCTTGCTCATTTTAAATGCTCATAACAAGCTGTCAACAGATCATTTGTAGCTATGATGTTTTTCTGTAACTCCTAAAAAAATGAGCCAAAAAGAGCAAAAATGGGCGGAGTTATGAAGGGTCTGAAATTAGAAAAAAAATGTACAAAAAAATTTGACACTTTTTAAAAACATGGAATTCTGGGCTCATTTTTAGTTTTCATAAAAAGTTGTCAGCAAACAAATTGTAGCTCTGATAATTTTCTGTAACTCCAAGAAAAAAGAGCCGAAAAGAGCAGAAATGGGCGGAGTTATGATGGCTCCAAAACATGAAAGGAAAAATTTCGTTTTTTGGTGTTTTTCAGAAAATTACGAATTTCTTGCTCACTTTAAATTTTCATAAAAAGTTATCAACTAACAAAATATTGATCTCAAGTTGCTCTGTAATTCCAGAAAATTTGAGCCAAAAAGAGCAAAAGTGGGCGGAGTTATAGGAGAAGATCGAAGTGTGTTAAAATCTGCTCAATTTTGCAACTTTTATGGTTTTAGATGATTTTTTGGGTTTTTAGAGTCAAATTTTCAGATTTTCAGTAAAGTATCATCATTTAAAAGTAGAAAAATAGTGAAACAAGTCAAAAAAATTACAAAAATCAACTAAAACCCCACTAAAACTCACTAAAAACCATTCAAAATAGCCTCCTCCCACTAATAACCTCCTATTGGTCAGCTGTGTAGTTCTCGTGGACATTCAGATCTTACACCACCGCCGCCAAATGCACATGCTCCTCCATCATATCCAAAAAATGCCCACCTGGTGCAAAAGGAGCTCCTGGAAACTCGGGATTCGACGGAGCCCCAGGCACAAAGGGAATGGATGGGGTGGACGGGGAAAAGGGGTACAGTAATATGGATGTCAGTGAGTTTTTTCTCTTTTTTGAGCTCCAAATAATGCACAATGAGCCCAGAAATGTCACCTCTCGGATGCATCCGCTGCCCCGCCGGACACCCCGGAGCCCCCGGCGACACCGGCTCTCCCGGTGAGCCGGGACATCCAGGAGCTCCGGGAGCTCCAGGAGCTCCCGGCTCGCCGAGCCCAGGCCCTTCTGGAGCTGCGGGTCTTCCCGGGCACGATGGGATTGATGGAGGAGCTGGAGAACCTGGGATGGATGGGATGGATGCGATTCGGATTGTAGCGAAGATGGGGAAAAGAGGACGGCGAGGAGATGAGGGGTGCAAGGGGTCGAGGGGAAGTCGTGGAGGGGTTGGAGAGCCGGGGGAGAGTGGAGGAGTTGGAGCTGCGGGGGAGGTGGGGAGCAATGGAGTGGATGGAGAGAGGGGAGTGGTTGGGAAGGTGAGTGTGGGGATTGGTCGGGTGTGTAGTTCTCGTGGACAAGATGGGTTTTGATAGCTTTTTGATGAGCTCAGTTGTCAGTTGTTGATCTATTGAAGGGCGCTTTGTCATATTAAAGTACGATAAAACATGTAAATTAAAATGTAAATTAGAATGAAAAGTACAAGAAAATCAGGAACTGCAAATTAGTATTATTAAGCCTGGAGCCCTCATAACTCCGCCCATTTTTGTTATTTTTGGCTCAAATTGTCTGGCTATTATAGATTGATATTAGAGCTACAAATTATCAGTTGACAACTTTTTATGAGCTCTACAAATGAGGAAGGAATGATTGATTTTCTGAACAGTACTCAAAAATTTTGAACAATTTTTTTGACTCTTCATAACTCCGCCCACTTTTCCTCTTTTTTGCTCAAATTTTCTGGAGTAATAGAACAATATCAGATCTACAAATTATTAGTTGACAACTCTTGATGAGCTTTAAAAATGAGCAAGGAATTATTGATTTTCTGAAAAGTACCTGAAATTTTCGAAAAACACAACTTGATTTTTGAGCTTTCACAACTCCGCCCACTTTCGCTCTTTTTGGCTCAAATTTTTTGGAGTTACAGAATAACATCTGAGCTACAAATCGTCAGTTGACAACTTTTTATGAGCTCTGAAAATGAGCAAGGAATTATTGATTTTCTGAAAAGTACCTAAAATTTTTCGAAAAAAAAAGAATCCTCAATTTTTGACACTTCATAACTCCGCCCACTTTGGCTCTTTTTGGATCAAATTTTTCAGAGTTACAGAACAACATTAGAGCTACAAATTATTAGTTGACAACTTTCTATGAGCTCTAAAAATTACCAAGGAATTTTGAGTTTTTTGAAAAACACTTACAAATTGAAAAAAAAACTCTCAAAATATTCATCATTTGGAGCCCTCATAACTCCGCCCATTTTTGCTCTTTTTAGCTCAAATTTTCTGGAGTTATAGAATAACATTAGAGCTACAAATTATCAGTTGATCACTTTTCATGAGTATCAAAATTGAGCCCGGAATTTCAAGTTTTTTGAAGAACACTTTTCACAACTTTCTTCAGTGAGCACTTCATAAAATCAATAGTATCTTTCTCATTTTTGAAGCTCATAAAAAGTTATTAACTAACAAAATGTTGAGCTCAGAGTGTTCTATAACTTCAGAAAATTTGAGCCAAAAAGAGCAAAAGTGGACTGAGTTATGATAGGTAGATCAAAAATTTGAAAAATTCTGTCCTCGAGAACTACGCAGCTGACCAATATAAACAGTTTGAGCTTGAAAATGATCTGAAAAGTTTACATTTTCAGCCCGGCTTCCCAGGAAGTCCCGGAAAAGATGGAACCTATTGTAGATGTCCCGAACGAAATCGATATGATTCTGACGGATATCAGACTTCTATTTGAATCTGAATTTCATAATTTATTCAATAAAATCTCACAATTAACAAGAAAAAATGCATACAAAAATTGAAAAAAGGGTACCCGAGAGCGGAAGAGAGACTGAAAAGTTAATGGAAAAAGAATCGGAGCTCCAAAAAATTTAAAAAAAAAACAAAAAGAAAAGAGACTAGAATCGTTGAGCAATGATGATCGTTGAGCACATTGAGCAAGGAATAGTTAACTGCACACTTGACAAGACCGGGGGCATCGGAGCCGCATTTCGGGCCAGTTGTCACAGGCGCCGCCTTGGGCCCACGATGGGCACAGCGAGTCGTGGTCGATGCATCTGGAAATGGGAGGGTTTCTCTGCGTCTAGATAGGTTAGAGAGTATAAGTTTGTGTGTCTGCGTCTCTGTAGGTGAGAGAGTGTTTTAGATGTTTCTCTGCGTCTCTACAGGTGAAATAGTAATTTTCTCCCTTTACAGAAGTTCAGAAGCTTGCGTGTCTGCGTCTCCTATGGTTAGAGAGTGTTTTTGGAAGACCAGAAGCTTGAGTATCTGCGTCTAGATAGGTTAGAGAGTGTTTTTAAACTCTCTTTCTCTATGTCTCCACTTGCAAGAGAGTATAAGTCGATTTCTCTGCGTCTCTTAAGATTAGAGAGTGTTATAAATCGGTTTCTCTGCGTTTCCTAAGGTAAGAGAGTGTTTTTGGAAGATCAGAAGTTTGATTGTCTGCGTCTAGATAGGTTAGAGAGTGTTTGTCTAACTCTGTTTCTCTGCGCCTTTATACACGAGACAGTAAAAGTCTGTTTCTCTGCGTCTCTCTACCTCAGAGAGCATTTCTCTGACTTTCTCTGCGTCTCTACCGCCTAGAGAGCATTTCTTTCACTTCTTCATGTCTCCACATGCTAGAGAGCTTCAAAGTTTGTGTCTGCGTCTCCATAGATGAGAGAGCATTTTTATAACATTATTTTTTCTGTTTCTCTACGTCTATCTCGCCTACAGAGCCCTTTTCCAAGTTTCTCAGCGTCTCTTTAATTTAGAGAGCATTTCTCTCTCTCTCTCTCTCTCATCTCTCTCTCTCTCTCTCTCTTTGTTTCTCTCTCTCTCTCTCTCTCTCTCTCTCTCTCCTCTCTCTCTCTCTCTCTCTCTCTCTCTCTCTCTCTCTCTCTCTCTCTCTCTCTCTCTCTCTCTCTCTCTCTCTCTCTCTCTCTCTCTCTCTCTCTCTCTCTCTCTCTCTCTCTCTCTCTCTCTCTCTCTCTCTCTCTCTCTCTCTCTCTCTCTCTCTCTCTCTCTCTCTCTCTCTCTCTCTCTCTCTCTCTCTCTCTCTCTCTCTCTCTCTCTCTCTCTCTCTCTCTCTCTCTCTCTCTCTCTCTTTGTTTCTCTCTACCATAGAGAGCACTTTTCCAACTCCCTCTTACCTCTTCGGCGGAGCTCTATGGGTATTCGAAGGCAGCTCTATCGTCTTCGCGGCAATCACCTTCACAGCTTCCCACGTCTCACGAGCGGTTGGAATTATCTGAAATTGATCATTTTCCATTTGGTTCTATATAAGTATGAGCAATAAGGTAAAAAGGTAAAAAAGTGATGAGGGTACCTGATTCTCAGCCAACAAAAATCCATCCCAAACTTGCTCCTCTGGTCGGAGCTCGAACAGGAACGAGTACTTCACATGAGCCTTCCCCTTGGCCCAGTCTTCCGAGCCTCCTGATGCCGGATCTATAACTTTTTTGGCTCATTTTTATACTAAATGAGGTAATTGTTGCTCACATAAAGTGTCAGCTCCAGTGCCCACTTTGTACTGTGTATTGTAGACGCTATTCAGTGCCTGGGCAGCGGAAAGAGCAGTGGATCTCTGGGATTTGCACAATTAGAGCTCATTGTATAATGAAGGTGCTCACCAAGTCATTCAAATCGTTCGAGTACGTCCGCACTTGATGTCCGAACGGGTACATCAGAATTTGCGAGTAGGAATGGAACGTTAAGAACGTGGAAATCCGATGTCTTTGCACAAAATCTCGAACCGCAGCCGTTTCGGGCTCCGAGAACGCGTAGGCTCCTTGATAGATCTCGGAGCAGGGGTCCGTCGAGGAGCCCACTTGGCCGAAGAACCAGTCAAAGTTGCGGTTCAGGTCGACGCCTTGGCAGCAGGTCGTGGTGGGCGGTTGGAAGAGGCCTGGAAGAGGGTCTCTAGTTGTCTGCGTCTATTATCTATGGAAGGTCTCTCGCCGTCTAGCTGTCTGCGTCTCTAGTGAGAGCGCTGTGTCTCTGTGTCTCTGTCTCTGTTCTCTAGCCGTCTAGATATCTGCGTCTCTTACAATATTTTGTTGGTTTTGACGCGCTAGATGTCTGTGTCTAGTATCTATGGAATGACTCTCCTCGTCTAGCTGTCTGCGTCTCTAGCGAGAGCGCTGTCTTTCTGTCTGCGTCGACTATCTATGCAAGAACTCTCGTCGTCTAGTTGACTGCGTCTCTAGCGGGAGCGCTATCTCTGTGTCTCTGTGTCTCTCTCTGTCTGCGTCTACTACCAATAGCGGGTGTCTCTAGTTGTCTGCGTCTCTAGCGAGAGCGGGTATTTCTAGTTGTCTGCGTCTATAGCGAGTGTCTCTTTGTCTGCGTCTACTATCAAAAGCGGGTCTCTAGTTGCCTAGCTGTCTGTGTCTCTGACAAGAGCGGGTGTGTCTAGTTGTCTGCGTCTCTCTGTCTCTCTGTCTCTCTGTCTCTCTGCCTCTCTGTCTCTCTGTCTCACTCTGCCTGTCTGCGTCTACTATCTATGGAAGGTCTCTCGTCGTCTAGTTGTCTGTGTCTCTAACGAGTGTCTCTACTTGTCTGCGTCTACTATCAATGACGGATCTCTAGTTGTTCTAGCTGTCTGCGTCTCTAGCGAGGGTCTCTCTGTCTGCGTCTACTATCTACGGAAGGACTCTCGTCGTCTAGCTGTCTGCGTCTACTGCCTATAGTGATTCTCTAGCTGTCTAGCTGTCTGCATCTCTTACAAGATTTTGTTGGTTTTGACGCGCTAGATGTCTGTGTTTACTACCAATATCGGGTCTCTAGTCGCTCTAGCTGTCTGCGTCTATTGCAAATGACGTCTCTCTCTCTCTCTGCCTGCCTGCGTCTCTTACCAAAGAGTGACCTTTTTCTCTCTCTCTCTCTCCTCATTATGCAAAACATCAGTATCACCCCTTCCCTAACAATACCCCTTTCCCTTTTCCCCAAACACATCCATTCACCCACTCACCGGTGGCCTGTTGTATGCACTTGGGCGGTGACCTATTCTTCCTCCACAGCCGGATTTCCGGATCGTTGCTGCTGCGTGAGTACTCGTACCCGTCCGGATTGAGCAACGGCACAATGTACCACTCCATCTGATCAACAAACTGCCGTATTTGCGCGTCCTTATCGTACTGGGTGACGAGCTGATGAATGAAGTAGAGCACGGTGGATGGGGAGACCCACTCGCGCGCGTGAATACCGCCATCGACCCAGATGCCGCGTTTTGTGCCGCCGTTTCGCTTGTTCGTGATCTGGAAAATGAAAAATGTTGGTTTTTGAAAGTTTTAATGATGAAAATTGAAGAAAAATTGGTTAGAAAATTGTTAAATTGCAGTGGGAATTTGAATTAAAATCAATTTTTTGAAATTTTATCGATAAATTTTTCAAAAAACAACTAATTTTAACCGAAAAATCAATGAAAAATCCATTTTTTTTCGAAAAAATGCTAGAGCGCTCTGGGACCACACAAGGAAAAATGTCATGTTCCTTTAATACAGTAACCCAATTTTTCAAAATTTTTTGGATTTTCAATCGAATTTTCCTTGTTTTTCCTTCAAAATTTAAGATTTTTAATGATTTTTTGCGGAAAAATCGAAAAAATCGATAGAAATAATGATTTGGAACAGAAAAATCACAAAAAACCACAAAATTTGGAGAAAAAAAATAAAATCAATACAAAAAACGAATAATTAAACAGATAACAAAACTGTCATGTTCCTTTAATACCGTAACCCAATTTGTTTTTCGCTCTCTCGTCGTGGAGGGTGCAAGAGAATTTTTTTAGTGGTTTTTAATGGAATTTGGCCTAATTTTAATGGTTTTTTGTCAATTTCAATTGAAAATTGTTGATTTTCAATCAATTTTGCACAAATTTCAGTAAAAATTGATGAATTTCACAAAATTTTCAACGTTTTTAACTGATTTTTTACTCAAAAGCAGACTTTTTCACTCAAAATCACTCATTTCACCCATTTCTCAGTCTTTTTTATCATTTTTCACCATATTTCCACCAATTTCACCCAATTTCACCCATTTTCCACCATAATTTCACCCATTTTCCCCCCATTTCCTCCAATTTTCACTCCATCTCCCACCTTAATCAACGGAATCTGTCTGCCCTCATGAGTGGTCCCAATGGGTTGAACAGAAACGAGTTCCGGATAAGTGATGGCCAACGAGTTCAGATAGTTGATGACGTCAGCAAACGAGTGATATTGAGCCAGATTGAACTGCACCTTCTGCTCGCGCCAATCGTGTAATCGCACCTGTTTGCGCAGTTTGTCCCGCTTTTCTTTCTGCTCCACGATCACCCTGTAATCAATTTGTGTTTGTTTTGCGTGACGGGCTCCTTTTTGGAGCTTAGAGTTCATTTTTGGAGCTTAGAGCTCGATTTGGAGCTCATTTTGGAGCTCCTTTGCTCACTTTTGCACGTCGTCGATCATCACCGAGTGCGTGATGTGATTGTCGTCGAGTTGTTGGAGGAACACTGGCGTTTTCTCATCGGATATCATCACGTGCACTTCTTTTCCCGCTTCGGATGGCGATTTCCAGAAGTCGAGCTGAAAATGAACCAGTTGTCCGAGAGAACTACACCGAAATTGTTAATTAACGGTTTTCTCAAGATTCTTGAACTTTTTCAAGATTCAGTTCAGATAGTTTTGTTGAAAATTGAATTTACTACCGATTTACAAAAAGAAATTCCACAAAAAGTCAACAGAGACTCGAAGAAACTTCACTTTAACTGATGGCCGAGTTTGGTTTTCTCTACCATGTAGATTTCTTGAGATTCCTCAATTTTTTCCAAATTTTGTTCCGACAGTTTTGTTGCAAATTTGAAATACTATGGTTTTACAGAAAGAAAATTTTTAAAAAGTCCACTGGGACTCGAAAAAACAGCGTTTAACAGATGGCCTAGTTTGGGTTTCTCTTCCATCCTCATATCTCAAGCTTTGTTTCTATTTTCAAAATTCTGTTCCAACAATTTTATTCAAAATTAAAATTACTATCGTTTTACAAAAAGAAATTCCTCGAAAAGTCAACTGGGACTCGAAAAAACTGCACTTTAACTTAGTTGGTTTTCTCTTCCACCGATTTTTCAGCCTTTTTCTCGAAATTTCTCAATCATATTTCAAAAATTTTTCTTTTTCCTGATTTCTTCTCAATTTTCCAACAAAACCATCCAAGAAAACCCGCCAAAAATCACTTTTTGCAAAACCTCGGCCACCAGCTGTGTACTTCTCGTGGACAACATCTTAAAACCCTCATAACTCCTTATTCAATCAATTTCTCGTGGAGATAGTTACATATTCTCGATCCCCGTAAAAAGCGCTTTCGATTGATGTATATTTCAAAGAAATCGAGTGAGGTTTAGCTTTTTCGACGTTTCAGGAGATCCCCCGCAAATCCGTCACACAACTTTGCGTCGCCAGTTCCGTTTTCAGAACATTCTAATGCATTTCTTACACTTTTTGGTGGGGAGGGCGCCCTTTTTCAGTGGAAGAACAGGTTGGCACGAGGCCAAACAATGTAACAGCGACAGGAGAAAGTTGTTGGTGATCAGCGGATCAAAACGACGTGCTAATGAGAGATCAGTTGTCACATATTGGAGAGAAAAAGTGGAAAAAAGGAGAAAAAATGGAGAAAAACTTACTTTTACATCATTCAGGTACAAATTTTGAAGAATATCGACCTGGTTTTGAGTGGTGGGTTGGACTCGCCATACTGTGAACTTTCTGGAATTTGAAAACAATAAAATTTGATTGAATTTGTGTAATTCTGGAGAGTTTTTGATGGTTTTTAGTTGGTAGAGCTTCTAAATTCTACATTTTCAGTGAAAAAAGGGAAAAAATGTCGAAAAAAGTGGAAAAACCACAAAAATCGACCTAGAATTGAGAAAGTTAGGCCACCAACTGTTTTTGGGCTTATTTCAAGGTTAAAAGAAGCAAAATCATAAATTCCTTCGACAGATTTGTTCAGAGTTTAATTTTCTACAATCCTATTAAAGTAAAAATTCAATATTCAGCTTCTAAACCTTAGAATATCTCAAAAAACAACAAAAGAGGTGCAAAAGTTAGGCCATCACCAATTAATCCTCCTATTTTCGGGCTAAATGGATCAAAATAAAAATTCCTTTGACAATTTTATTTAGAATTTAATTTTCTACAATTCTATCAAAATAAAATTCTGGAATTTAGCTTCCAAACTTCAAAAAATAAGAAAAATCGACCTAGAATTGAGAAAGTTAGGCCACCACCAATTAATCCTCCTATTTTCGGGCTAAATGGATCAAAATCGAAATTTCCCTCGACAAAATTGTTCTAAATTTAATTTTCTACATTTCTATCTACCTCATTTTCCAAGAATTCCTCTTTAAACTCCAAAAATTCAAAAAAATCGGCCTAAAATTGCAAAAGATAGGCCATCACCTAGATTTTGTCTGATTTTCGGGTTCAACGAAGCTAATTCGAAATTTCCTTTGACAAAAATGTTGTAAATTTAATTTTCTACATTTCTATCTACTTTATTTTTCAAAAATCCCTGTCTAAACTCCAGAAAATCACTTCAAAACCTGCATAAGTGCACAAATTAGGCCATCAAATTTAGATCGAAAAATTTTATGTTTTTTAACAGTTAATCAATAAAAGTTAACAATAATAAATAAAAAATCCCGAAAGTCCAGTATATACATACATTTCTCACTTTCTCACCATTCTGCCGAGGCGGCGGCGATCATAAAAGATAAGCGGCTAAATCATGCAATTATTATTCTTATCCTTTCATTCTTTTATTTCTATTTTGACTTGGATTCAGAATCTACTCCAGAATTACCAATCAAAATCTGGACCACAAAAACCACTACCAAAAAAAAGGACATACTTCTGATGCGCGGCGACGAGAAACGGCAGTAGTAGACAGCAGAAGACGTGCATCATCGTCGCCTTCACTGTTCGTCACTGTGCGTATATCCAAGATGAGAGGCTTTGGGAGACACGCAGACACGCGGACACGCCCACCGCGCGGCCGCCCGCGCGGCAATACCAGAAGATGTTGAGAGAAGCACGACTGTTTGCGCAACCCCTCTTCTTCTCTCATTTGTTTGCTTTTCGAAACGTGTAAATCGGTTGCGGCTCTTTTCCTCTCTCCTCAGAAATTATAAGAGCCGCTTTCCCTCCGAAAAAAGACAAAAGTGGTCGGTCACTCGCCCCGATGAGTACTACTGTTTGGAGACTTTCGGAGAGCAGAAAATAGAAGCATTGTAGACTTCCGGGGGAGCAAAAAGAGCACAAAGGAGCTGTGAAATGAGCACAAATATAGGAGAATATGGAAATGTTTAAGGTCTAAAGGGTACTGTAAGCAAAAGCATGAGGAATGACGACAAATTGCGGACCATTGAAATAGTGTACTTCTCGTGGATAATCAAAATTGCGGTAGTTTTGTCCCTTGAAATGGGGATACTGTATTTTAAAGTGGGTCAAAAATTCGAGTTCATCATGTCCCTTTAAACAAGGATACTGTAGTTTTAATTCTGTAGATCAAAAATTCAAATTTATCATGTCCCTTTAAGCAAGGACACTGTAGTTTGGTTACTGTAGATCAAAAAATATACATCTAGAATCGGCTTTTCCTATGTCCCTTTAAAAAAAGTTACTGTAGTTTTAATTCGGTAGGTGAAAAAATTATACAAATTTGAAGCTGTATCATTATGTTCCTATAAACGAAATTACTGTAGATTTGAACCGGTCGATCAAAAAATACAGCATGTAAAAACTTTTCGGCTATGTCCTTTTACATGAAGTTACTGTAGTTTTGTTTCTGTAGGTCAAAAATACAAATTTTCATGTCCCTTTAAACAAAGTTACTGTAGGTTCCATTCAGTAGGCCAAAAACAACAAAGCTAAAGATCTTTTTCATCATGTCCCTTTAAATCAGAGATACCGTAGTTTGGTTACTGTAGATCAAAATTCATCCTGTCCCTTTAAACAAGGATACTGTAGTTTTGAACAGGCAGATTGGAAAATACAACATTCAAAAAACTTTTTGGCTATGCTCCTTTAAACGAAGTTACTGTAGAAAACGCGAAATCTATAACACTTTTTATGATGTCCCTTTAAGTCAAGGTACTGTAGTTTGGTTACTGTAGATCAAAAATTCAAAATCTAGAGAACTTTATTGTCATGCCCCTTTGAATGGGGATACTGTAGTTTGGTTACTGTAGGTCAAAAACCAATTTCCTTGTCCCTTTGAACAAAAATACTGTAGATTTTACATCAGTAGATCAAAACAACACAAATCCGAAATTTTTCATTATGTCCCTTTAAACAGAGATACTGTACTTTTCATTCAACAGATCAAAATTCAATTCTCATGCGCCTTTAAACAAAGCTACAGTACTCCCATCACTGTAGATCAAAAACGCCCCTTCAAAGTTTATTATAATACCAAAACAACACACAATTCAGAAAAAGGAATCAAAGGAAAAAGGGTAGAAGGGGGCGGAGCTTATAGGGGATCAGTCAGATTCGATGGAGAAGGTGAAGTCGTTGGGGGCCTGTAAACGTATAATGAATTGCTCATCTTAAAATGCTCGCCGAGCCCACCTTAGCTTTCGCCTTCCACGTGTCATTTCCATAGGTGTACATGGCGAACGTGGTGTGCTTACAGTCGTTGTGCTCTTCTGACGTCTTCGGGGAGCTCACTCCAGAAGTGGAAGGCGTTGGAGCAGTTGGAGCATTTGGAGCAGTTTGAGCAGCAGAAGAAGTTTGCCCTGAAGGCGTCGGAATCGTTGGAGGAGCAAAAGACGACGTCGTCTCATCGGTCTTTGTGATTTTGGGCTTCTGAAGCATCTTCCGTGGCATTCTAGAAGGCGTCACTTTCCTGACGGACTTGCGAGATGTCGTCGTGGAGCTTCTGGGCAACGTCTTCGCTTTTTTCGAGCTCTCCTCACTCTCCGACGTCTTCTTTTTGGGCTTCTCGATCTTCTTCTTGATGTAGAAGCGCCAGATGAGGTAGCCCGCCACGCCGACGACGACGACGCCGATGAACAGGAAGATGATAGTTTTGCCCCAGGGGAACGAGTCGTCGGAATCGGCGTCGACGTCGACGTCAGAATCAGAATCAATAGAAGGAGACGTTGTTTCGTATTCTGAATTGGCTTTTATTATAGAAGAAGAAGATGTCAAGTTGAAAGTTTTACCTTCACTCATTATTGTTATGGCGTTCTGATAGTGTCCACTTGTTTGGAGAATCGAAGAGAGAGGAATAAATGGTGAGGAGTGGAGAGGGTGACGTGGGGGTGGAAAGTGAAATGGTGGGTTTGGAGTTCACGTGGAAAAATTAGAAAAAATTGGGAAAATGTGTGAAAAATGAGAGGATTTTCAACGTTTTAGACGTACAGTAATCCTTTGTTTTTCAAGGCGCACAGTTGATTTTGAAATTGCTTCTCGATTACAGTAATCTTGTGATTTTAAAGGCTCATACACTTCTGATCTTGAAAAGACACTACACTTGGAGCTTACTTCTTGCATACAGTAATTCTTTGTTTTTAAAGGCGCATACTCTATTTTGAAAATGTAGAACTACATGACTGAAAACTTGAAGCTACTTGGCTACAGTAATCCTGTTGCTTTAAAGGTACAGACTCCTATTTGTTAAAGTTCATATGTACCTTTAAAGATTACTGTAATTCACTGTGTTTTCAACAGCCTTTGACTATCATTTCACTTTCAATTTTACGATCACCGCTGAAAATCAGTCCGATTGATCTACCTATCATAACTCCGCCCACTTTCACTCTTCTTTGCTCAAATTACCTGGAGCTATAGATTAATATCACGGCTACAAATTGTTAGTTGAACACTTTTTATGAGCACTAAAAATGAGCTCAAAATAATTGATTTTCTGAAGTGCACTTTCGTGGGGAGAAATTATTTTCCAAAAAGTGCACCTCAGAAAATCAATAATTCCGGGATTATTTTCAGTGCTCATAAAAAGTTGTCAACTGATAATTTGTAGCTATGATATCAATCTGTAGTTCCAGAAAATTTGAGCCAAAAAGAGCAAATGTAGGCGGAGTTATGAGGGCTCAAAGTGTACACTCAAAAAAAAGTGTTTTTTTTTTCAAAATTTCAAATGCACTTCAGAAAATCAATAATTCTGGGCTCATTTTTAGAGCTCATTAAAAGTTGTCAACTGATAAATTGTAGCTCTAGTATTCTTCTATAATTCCAGAAAATTTCAGCAAGAAAGAGCAAAAGTGGGCGGAGTTATAGATCCATTACTCGTAAAGAAATGGCTTTTACAGGTAGCCTTTAGAAAATCAGTTGAACTCAATTTCCCTGTTATAATTTCGGTTTTCATGAACAAAATCTTCTTCTTTTAAGCAAAATCTCACAAACTACCCCTTTTAAAAAGACACTTTCCATCTCCTCTCTGTTATTCCAAGCTTCATCCGCGCCGAAAAAAGTGTGTAATCAGTGCGGATATCACTATCATCATCCTTTTCTCGGTCTCACTGTCCTACCTGTTTTTTCTCGTCTCCTTCCTTTCTCTCATTCCCTCTCTCCACCGCTGCTGCTGGCTTTGATTAGAATTTAGACGGTATGGTTTTAGGCCTTCTATGGGGAAATAGCGCGCGCAGGTGTGGAGGGCGGAAGACGTGGAGACGGAACAGGATTCGAGTAAAAACGCGACGTCGTCGTCGTCGTCGTGTGGTAGAAGAAGTGGAGAAGAAGACGTCAGAAAACGATGAAGCTCTTTTTATTCGCTCTTCTATCACTGGTCCATGGTTCCACGCAGTACTTCTCGGTGTATCGGTTGTTGCCCAAGGATCAGCATGACTTTCAGGCGATTCAGAGGTTGTATAAGAATGCGTCGGATCATGATGTGGGTTTTTGGCTTTTGATTCACTTTTTTGTTGGGTTTTTGATACGTTTTTTGACGATTTTTGGTCAGTTTTTGAAAAATTTTGAACGTTTTGATCTACCTATCATAACTCCGCCCACTTTTGCTCTTTTTGGCTCATTTTTTCTAGAGTTATGAAGTAACTTGAGAACTACAAATTGTTGGTTGAACACTTTTTATGATCTCTAAAAATAAGCTCAGAATTATCGATTTTCCAAACAGTACCCGGAAATAGTGATTTTCAGGGACCTTTTGGAAAATTTGAAATTCTGAGCTCATTTTTAGAGCTCATAAAAAGTTTTCAACTGACAATTTGTAGTTCTAGTTCCATTCTATTTCTCCAGAAAGAATGAGCCAAAATGAGCAAAAGTGGGCGGAGTTATTAAACCTCAAAAAACAAAAAAATTTTGAAAAAAAATTTTTTTTGTAAAAATGGTGATTTTGGAGCCCTCATAACTCCGCCCACTTTTGCCTTTTTTGGCTCCAATTTTTTGGAGTTATAGATTAATATCAGAGCTACAAATTATTAGTTGACAACTTTTTATGAGCTCCAAAAATGAGCAAGAAAATATTGATTTTCTGAAGTGCACTTTTTTTCGACAAGTGCACTCCAAAAAATCAATAATTCCGGGCTCATTTTCAGAGCTCATAAAATGTTGTCAACTAACAATTTATAGCTCTCAAGTCATTCTATAACTCCACAAAATTTGAGCCAAAAAGAGCAAAAGTGGGCGGAGTTATGGGGTAGATCGAAAATGGAGCTCTTTTCGGGGCTCTTCGTTCCAACTTTCAATGAAAATTTACAGTTAAACTTCTGGAAAACTGGAAAAGACAAACATGGCTTCTGGGACGTAATGGTAGAGCTCAAAAACGAAAAGTTTTTCCTCAACTACCTCCAAGACAATGATATCTCACATATCCGAACGATAGATGATGTAGAGAAGTGAGTTTTGAGCAATTTTTGAGCAATTTTCAAGCTCCAAATAACCTAAAATGTTCTTTTCAGACTAATAAACAAGCACGAGAACAATCAGACGTTGTCGAAGCTCTTCCCGCGGCTCAAAGACGACGTCTCGACGGGCAACTACGATTTCCACACGTACGGGTCGTATCAGCGAATGACGGATTGGATGAAGCAGTTGGTGGTGAAATACCCCAAAATGGTGCAATATATTACGATTGGCAAAACCACAGAGGGACGGGCGATCGATGGTGTCGAGATTGGCGGAGACTCGAGGACGAAGAAAATCTTTTGGATTGATGGCGGCATTCATGCGAGAGAGTGGGCTGCGCCCCACACGGCGCTCTTTTTTATTCATCAGGTAGGCTCAGAGAGCTCCGAGAGCTCCAAGAGCTCGTATAAAAAAGAAAGTTAGACAGTCTTGTAGCTCTTCTCATGAGCTTTTCAGATCTGTGTTCAAAATTTGGGTGCAATGATGGGGAGCTGAGACATGGAGCTTTGAAGTTGATCAGTTATAGATCATGGAGATAATTGCCGCATTCAAGTTGTAGGCTCCATATCTTTGCTCTCCGGCATTGGAGCCAAATTTTGAGCACAGTTCTGAGCTCCTCATATCAAGAGCTTTTGAATGATACCCATAACAATATCAATCCATTGTTGTGTAGTTCTCGAGGACTACAATAATAAAAATGATACGCATATTTTTGAGCCTTCATAACTCCGCCCACTTTTGCTCTTTTGGGCTCAAATTTTCTGGAATTATAAAGTAATATCAGAGCTACAAATTATCAGTTGCAAACATTTTATGACAAAAACATTTCCCTACTGAGACCTATATCATTCGAAAGCTCTTGTTTTAACAAATTCAGAACTGTAATCCATTTTTCCTACCGAGCTCTGTGAGCCGAGATACAGCCGTCCAAATATCAGATAATGTGATTTTTGTGAAACTTTGAGCGCTCATAACTTTTTTCGAAATCAATTTTGTTGAAATCTAATTATATATTCGAGTTTGTCTTCAAATTCTGAATCGACTGATGAAAATATAAACATTTCACTAGAGGAAAAGCTCCTGTCTTGATCGTGTGAATGTAGCCAACTTTAACATACTCATAAAACTTTTTCAGTTCTTTCGATTTTTTGATTGTGGCATCAATCGATTCAAAATTTGAAGACAAACTCGAATATATAATTAGATTTCGACAAAATTGATTCCGAAAAAAGTTATGAACGCTCAAAGTTTCACAAAAATCACATTATCTGAGATTTGGACGGCTATATCTCGGCTCACAGAGCTCGGTAGGAAAAATGGATTACAGTTCTGAATTTGTTAAAACAAGAGGTTTCGAATGATATAGGTCTCATTAGGGAACTCCGGAGACTCATCAGATCATTCCCTTGTAAGGTGCATTTTTAAGAGAAAATTTTTTTTTCGAAAAAGTGCTTTTTAAAAAACTCAAATTTTCTCGCTCACTTTAGGAGCTCATAAAAAGTTGTCAATTGATAATTTGTAGCTATGATGTTTATCTGTAATTCCAGAAAATTTGAGCCAAAAAGAGCAAAAGTGGGCGGAGTTACAAATGTTTCAAAATAGGTTGGTCGAAATCTTCAAATTTGGTATTTTTTTATTCTTTTTCGTAGTTTTTTCATGATTCTTCTGGAGTTATTTTTCAATTATCTCACAAATTTTACACTACAAACTACAAATTGTCCACGAGAACTACAAAACTTGCCTTAGCGTTCCATTAGAAAAAGGTTTCCGAAAAAGTGGAAAAAGTGAAAGCCACATTAGCGTTTTACACTTTCAATTTCCCAAAAAAACTTGATGAATTACGCAACCGTTCCAGTTCCTTCTTCTTGCAGCTAACTTCCCGATCCAACGAACCGGGCATCAAAAAGCTTCTCGACGAGATCACATTCGTCATCGTACCATGCCTAAATCCAGATGGTTACGAGTTCACGAGGTCTTCCACGAATCCGCATGTAAGAAGACGTGCTTCTGAATATCAGAATCAGAATAAGAAGACGTTTAGGTGCGACTCTGGCGAAAAAACCGCTCGAAAATGCAGTGTCGGAAGGATATTTGGGGAAGGAATCGGTGCTGTCGTGGTGTTGACTTGAATAGGAACTTTGATTTTCATTTCAGAGGTACTTTTTTATGCTTTTCCACTTTTTAATGATAAAAGTACAAGAAAAATCATTCAAAAACACAAAAAAAAATCAATAAACCTTTCCAGAGAGCGGTACCAGTGACGATCCTTGCTCTGAGATCTACCAGGGACCTGCTCCGTTCAGTGAGCCCGAGGCAAAAGCGGTCCGGGATGCTCTGTTATCTGCTAGGTACAAGGGACGGACAGATGGATATATTACACTGCACACTTATTCGCAGGTTAGCGATTTCAGGACAAAAATGAGTTTAAAATAGCAGTTTTTGATCTACCCATCATAACTCCGCCCACTTTTGCTCTTTTGGGCTCATTTTTTCTGGAGTTATAGAATACACTGAGAGCTATATTTTGTTAGTTGACAACTTTTTATGAGCCCTTAAAATGAGCTTGGAATTATTGATTTTCTGAAAGGCACTTGAAAAATTTTTTTTTTAACCATTATTTTTGAGCCCTCATAACTCCGCCCATTTTTGCTCTTTTTGGCTCATTTTTTCTGGAGTTACAGATCACTATCAGAGCTATTAATTACCAGTTGACAACATTTTATGAGCTCTGAAAATGAGCAAGAAAATATTGATTTTCCGAAAGGTACCTAAAATGGAAATTTTAAAGTATCTTCTGGAAAATCGATAATTCTGAGCTCATTTTTGGTATTCATAAAAAGTTGACAACTAACAATTTACAGAAATCAAGTTATTCTATAACTCCAGAAATTTTGAGCCAAAAAGAGCAAAAGTGGGCGGAGTTATGAAAGGTAGATAAAAAAACTCAAAAGCCACTTTGAAATGGCTTTTTTGTATGGAATTTTTGGAAATTTATATGTTTTTTAACTAATTTTTTTTGAAAAATTCAAATTTTATCATTATATCAACTCAAAATCAACGAGAACCACAAAAAAACTCAAAAAATTGAAGTCAAAGTGAGAAAACGGCCGCAATTTGTCGTCACAGTGAATGCCCACATTTTAGAGGGATTACTGTAGCAAGACGACAAATTACGGACTTTTTAAAGTAATAATCTCTAAAAATTTCAGATTTGGATCCATCCATATGGTCACAAAAAAGACGCCTATCCAGGAGATATCAAGGACCTGGTTGGTTTTTTGAATTTTCAAATTTGGCGCCAAAAAGCAAAAATTTCAAAAATAGTTTGCTGCGTAGCAACTCAACAATACAGGGTGGCTTTTAATTACCCGGACAGAAGTATTGTTGGATATCTCAGAAACTAGACGTCTGTTCGGAATGAAATCTTCCTGACTTCAAAAGGACATTGTGTGAATCCAGAAACACTTTAGTTTAACTTCCTAGCTCTTCTCGTTTTTGCGCTAGAAGGCAGAATGTACCACCGACGCAAACGCTTAATGTACGCGGTCGGTTCTATGTTTATCGAGTTATATCTCGCTTCAAAAGTTAGACAGAGCTTCAAAATTCCACATACTTTTAGCTGAGATAGTGATTCACAATATGCAAAAAGAATTAAGTGAATAGCATTTGCGGCTGCCTAGAAAAAACAGTTTTCCATCATAGTTTCCAAGTGAAAAATCAAGCAAAAATGTCAATATTTTGAATCAATCAGATTTTTTTCCTAGAGACGTTTGTAAAATGGCTCTTTCTTTGAGTATTCTCTACTAGAAGTAGTTTACTTTAATAAACGAAAAGTTTTTCATCCTGATAGTCACTTCTCGAAGCTCTGCTGACCATTTTCTGGAAATAGTGTGAGAAAATCGAATCAAGAATTCAGGTCCAATAAAAATCAGATAGAGCGTTTCAGCTTGTTCATTCTGTGTGTTTTTGAATCTATACTCGCCGCACGTATCAGTAAGTGCGCTCCACTGCAAAATGACCGAAATGGAAGAGAAATTTGGAGTTTTCTAGGCCGCGGCCATCGATTTTTCACCGCGAAATTTTCTGAACGGTGGCGCGAATTTCGAGATGGTGGCCGTGGCCGAGAAAACTCCAGTTGTGCAGTGGAGCGCACTTACTGTCGCGTGCGGCGAGTATACACTATGTTGTTCTGCTCTATGCAAAAAGTTAATACTGCATCTTCTCTCCTTTTCCGAAAAAGATCACCGGTACGATTTTTCCAAATCAGCGTACAGGCTTGAAAACGAGATTTTGTGACTTGTGTAAAATAGCCACTGTTTGAAATTTGTTTCTTAAAGTTAGAATATGTATAGAATGTAGTGTTATCTAATAACTGCAAAAAGAATTTTGAGAAAAACACATCACAAAAGTTTGTACGAACTGTTCAAAGTTTCCCATTTTTCACTATTTTCACTGAAAATGGGTGTAGGAAGTTTTCAATCATCTGCCGTTTTTGTGAATTTGAAGATAAACTTATGAAATTTGGCAATCTAATAGAGAACAGTATAAAGTTCATAACAAGCAAAGTTTGATCGAAAAATCTTTCAATATGACAAAATTTTGACATCTCTAACTTGTGTCCGGGTAATTAAAAGCCACCCTGTAGTTAAATGATACGGAGCCTTTAAAATTTGACCGATTTTCAGCGAAAAAACACGAAAAAAGCGCTAAAAATGGCAGTTTTGGCACCCTGCCAAGTCCAGTCCAATAGAGCGCACTTGCAGCACCCCCAACCACTTTCTACCCTAAAAATCGCTCATTTTTTCAGTACGAAGTCGGTAAAAAAGCTGCTCAAGCTCTGAAACGAGTTTATGGCACCAAATACGTGGTGGGAAGTGGTGCAGACACCCTTTACCCGGCTTCCGGGGGATCCGAGGACTGGGCGAAGCACGAGGCGAAGGTCAAGTTTGTATATCTGCTCGAGTTGAGGCCCGATGAGAAGAGTGAGCATTTTGGAGCACTTTATATAGAAATTTGGAGCATTTCAGATTGGGACGGGTTCATTCTGGATGAGAAGGAGTTGATCCCAACGGCTCGAGAGACTTGGGAGGGTGTGAGAGTCGTGGCGGAGGCCGTGTTGGATAGAATTGTGGCGGCGAAGACGGCTACGCCAAAAGGTTTGATTTTCTACTGATTTTAGGAAAAACTAGGCGAGAAAACGCTGGAAAAACGGTGATTGGTAGCTTGTGTAGTTCTCGCGGACAAAAAAACTTTTTTTTTTTTAAGTTTTTCTTGGAGCCCTTATAACTCCGCCCATTTTTGCTCTTTTTGGCTCAAATTTTCTGGAGTAATAGAAGCATATCAGAGCTACAAATTGTTAGTTGACAACTTTTTATTAGCACTGAAAATAAGCTTGGAATTATTGATTTTCGGAAAGATACCAAAATTTTGAAAAATTGAAAAATCATCAATTTGGAGCATTCATAACTCCGCCCACTTTTGCTCTTTTTGGCTCAAATTTTCTGGACTTATAGAACAATATCAGAGCTACATTTTGTTAGTTGACAACTTTTTATGAGATCTGAAAATGAGCCAGAAAACTTGATTTTTTCAAGAGGTGCCTGAAAAATTGACATTGGATCCACTAAAAGTTATGAGTCCATAACTCCGCCCACTTTTGCTCTTTTTGGCTCAAATTTTCTAGAATTATAGAATATTTTGAGCTCTACAAATTGATAATTGACAATTTTTAATGAGCTCCAAAAATGAGCTCAAAATCATCATTTTTCCGAGGTCCATTTTTTGGGAAAATTTTTTTTTTCAAAAAGTGTTTTTTTTTAAATCAATAATTCTGAGCTCATTTTTAGTGCTTATAAAAAGTGATTAACAGATAATTTGTAGCTCTGATAATAATCTGTAACTTCAGAAAATTTGAGCCAAAAAGAGCAAAAATGGGCGGAGTTATGAGGGGTAGATCGAAAATGTCAAATTCAAGTAAAACTACCGCTTTTTTTTGTATAATTCATAGCTTTTTTGTACTATAAAAAACAATTTCAAGTACAAATCAATGGTATTGTCCACGAGAACTACAAAACTAACCAATGAGCAAATTGAATTGAACTCTGAAAAGGACACTCCAATAAAACAATAGAGAGATCAATCAAGATCAATTATCACTCTCATCTTGAGCCCAGAGCTCAAAGCATATTTGCTCAGTAATCCAAATTTAGCTCGTGAAACCGACACCATTATATTTCCATTGTTGCAGAAGCACCGAAAGCGCGCGGATTCCGCTTCGGCGACGGCACCGAAGGATCGTGTTTCGATGTGCGACACGCGTGCAAGCGGTGGGTGGCGGAGCGCGAGGAGCTCTGCCGCACCGTGCCCATCTTCATGCGCGAGAACTGCGCCTACTCGTGCTCCTTCTGTTGACCCATTCTTTTTTGGATACTTTTTGTTCTCATTGTGTATGTATATATAAATATAATATTGGAGAGAGAGAGAGAGGAATGAAGTGCTTTTTGGATTCGGTTTTTATGGTTTTTCTGGGATTTTCAAGTTTTAGCTGTATAAAACTGTAAATCTAACTTAATTGCACATAGCCTGACATAGGTTTGTAAGAAAATTTTGGTTCAAAACAGGTAAGAGAAAAATTTTGACAAAGGGAGCTTTTTTGAGCCATAACTCCGCCCACTTTTGCTCTTTTTGGCTCCAATTTTCTGAAATTACAGATTAATATCATACCTACAAATTATCAGTTGACAACTTTCAATGAGCTCTAAAAATGAGCAAGATATCATTGATTTTCAGAAGGGTACCTGAAAATTTGAAAAAATAATCAAACATTTTGAACATCTCATTACTCCGCCTATTTTTGCTCTTTTTGACTCATTTTTTCTGCAGTTATAGATTATTATTAGAGCTACAAATTATCAGTTGGCAACTTTTTTTGAGCACTAAAAATAAGCACAGAAAATAGTTTTTTGAAAAAAACAAAAAAAAAATTTTTTTTTTTTGAAAATTCAAAATTTTGAGCCCTCATAACTCCGCCCACTTTTGCTCTTTTTTGCTCATTTTTCTTAGAGTTATAGAGTAATATCAGGGCAACAATTTGTTAGTTGACAACTTTTTATGAGCACTAAAAATGAGCTCAAAATTATTGATTTTCCAATGCTCACTTTTCAGGGAAAAATTATTTTTCAAAAAGTGCACATTCAAAAATCGATAATTCCAAGCTCAATTTTAAGTTTCATAAAAAGTTGTCAACTAGCAATTTGTACATATGATATTGTTCTATAACTCCAGAAAATTTGAGCCGAAAAGAGCAAAAGTGGGCGGAGTTATAAGGGCTCTAATGTGAAAGTCCATTGGGGCGCACTTGCATGTCAAAGGACGTCATAAATCGTAAAAATTACTCTGATTGAACATTGGTTTTTCAAAATTGGATGTTGAATTGTCCTCAAGAACTACACAGCTGACCAATCAGCGATTTATGAGGGTTTTCTTGAGTTTTCATCAATTTTGAAGGAATTTTTAAAGATAGTTGTGTAGTTCTCGTGGACAAAATTGAAAACAACTCCTGCTCCTGCTTCTTCTGCTCCTTCTCCTGCTGCTCATCACCGATAATTCAGCGTTCACGAACTGCTCCCTCCCTATTTGTCTTTTGACCGCCCCGCGCATCGCTCTTTGTGTCCACACAATAATACACCTCTTCAAATATGACAAAATGTCAAATTCGAGGCAGTGACCATCTCCATCTCCTTCTGCTCCTTGTGCTCCTTGTGCTCTTTCCACTGGAGAGCCCATTCCAAAAATGAGCATTCTTCTGCTGCTAGTGCCGTCGGTGCTAGCAATTCATAACACGGAGGCGAACGTCGAGTTTCACAAGTGAGTTGTCCACGAGAAGTACACGGGGTTTCTGGTCGTGTAGTTCTCGAGGACAAGTCATATTTCCAGCTTCAAGCTCATCCGAATCAATCCGGAGACCGAAGGCAGTGTGAAGTACCTCCGGAGCCTTTATGAAGACCCTTCACCTTATGAGCTCGACTTCTGGCAGCCGCCTACTCATATTGGAGCCATTGTAGATCTTACGGTGGCTCCAGATGATGCTCCGAAGTTTGTGCAGGATTTGGAGTCGAAGAAGATTAATTATATTGTTGCGGTGAATGATTTGTCGAAGTGAGTTTATAACTCCGCCCACAAATGCTCATGGAGCTTGAAATTTTGTGGAGTTATAGAGTGACTTGAGAGCTACAAATTATTAATTGACAACTTTTCATGAAAACTTAAAATGAGCAAGAAATAATCGATTTTCCAAAAAGTACCTATTTTGGCCTACCTTAAATCATGGGTCTGTAACTCCGCCCACTTTTGCTCTTTTTAACTCAAACTTTCTGGAGCTACAGATAAACATGAGAGCTACAAATTGTTAGTTGACAACTTTTCATGAAAACTTAAAATGAGCAAGAAATAATCGATTTTCCCAAAATTTATTGGAGGCTATTTTCATATTTTCAATCCCGATTTTGACCCACTTTTTAGAGGTGTTTTAAAGAACCGTTTATATATTCGGAATCAGCATTAAAAGGGCTTTCAAATGATGTATAGTACACTGTGAAATCATAAAATTTGATTTTGGTCCCAATTCCCAAAAAGAATTGGAGGCTAATGTGAAAATGTTGGAAAATTGTTGTTTTTTGAATTTTTTCAAACTTTTTTATATCAATCGATAGAGAATCGTCTAAAACTTAGATCTAACTAGTTTTCAACTCGAAATCTGCAAAACTCGAAATACAAACGATAAAACAAAATTCGACGATTTTTCTCTTTTCAATACTGATTTTGACCCACTTTTTGGATGAATTTTGTAGAATCGTTTATATATTTGGAATCAGCATGAAAAGGGCTTTCAAATGATATATAGTACACTGTGAAATCAAAAAAAATTGATTTTGGTCCCGATTCCCAAAATGGATTGGAGACTAACGTGAAAATGTTGGAAAATTTTTGTTTTTTAAATTTTTGCAAACTTTTTTATATCAATCGATAAAGAATCGTCTGAAACTTAGATCTAACTAGTTTTCAGCTCGAAATATGCAAAACTCGAATTACAAACGATAAAACAAAATTTGACGATTTTTCAGAGCAATAGAGAACGAGCGTGGAAGCGATAAATTCTACAACCCAGCCATTGGATTTGCCTACGATAAGTACAATTCACTGGACGAGATTCACACGGAAATGAAGAGGCTTAAAAAAGAGTACCCGAGTATGATAACTCTTATAGATATCGGACAGAGTCATGAGAATAGAACGCTTCTAGTTATGAAGGTACTTGAAATTTTTGTACTTTAAAAAAAAGGAAAAAATACTTTCAGATCACTGGAAAGCGAAATCCACTGGGCTCCAAGATCTCGATGTGGATCGACGGAGGTATTCATGCTCGAGAATGGATCTCCCCGGCTGTGGCAATGTATATGGCTCATGAGCTGCTCCTCGGTTATGAAAATGATGCGACTATTGCAAAGCTCATGGACCACATTGACTTTTACATTCTCCCTGTGATGAATCCGGATGGATATGAGTACTCGAGGGAGAAGAATCGGATGTGGAGGAAGAATAGAAGTCCAGCGAAGTGTAAAAAGCAACATTTTAGCACTGTGTGCTGCTCCGGAGTGGATTTGAATCGCAATTTTGATTGGTTTTGGGCGTGTGAGTTTGGTTTTTTTGGTTTCATAAGCAAAATTAGCAGAAAAATTGAGAAAAAACACGAAAAAGATCAAAAATTAGCAATTTTCGGTCAAAAACTACTGAAAAACAAGAAAAATTGGGTGTTTTTGAGCTACCTATCATAACTCCGCCCACATTTGCTCTTTTTGGCTCATTTTTTCTGAAGTTAAAGATTGAGATCAGGGCTTCAAAGTGTTAATTGACAACTTTTTATGAGCATTAAAAATGAGCAAGAAATTTCGATTTTTTGAAGTGCACCCAAAAATTCAGACAAAAAAATCGAGCCATATTGAATTTGCTCTAACTCCGCCCATTTTTGCTCTTTTTGGCTCTCTTTTTTTTTCTGGAGATATAGATAAAGATCAGGGGTATAAATTGTTAGTTGACAACTTTTAATGAGCCCTTAAAATGAGCCCGGAATTATTGATTTTTCAAAGTTCACTTTGAAATGGAAATTTTTAGGGGCTCTTTAAAAATCTCTAATTTTCTTGCTCATTTTTAATTCTTATAAAAAGTTGTCAACTGATTATTTATAGCTCTAATATCATTCTGTAACTCCAGAAAATTTGAGCCAAAAAGAGCAAAAATGGGCGGAGTTATGAGGGGTAGATCAAAAAAGCATTGATCATTCATAACTCCGCCCACAATTGCTCTTTCAAGATGAAATTTTCTGGAGATACTTATCAATATCAGGGCTCCAAATTCTTCCAGTTCTTGTAGACAAACATCATCAAACAACCCTCAAATCGCCCCATTTCCAGCCACCGGCTCCTCATCAGACCCGTGCCACGACACCTACCACGGAGCCTCCGCGTTCTCGGAGCCCGAATCGCAAGCAGTGCGCGATTTCCTCGAGCAAAACACCCCAGAAGCTTTTATCTCACTTCATTCATACTCCCAAATGTGGCTCATTCCATACGGACACAGGAAACAGAGCTATCCCCAGGACTATCATACTGGTTTGAGGCCGCTGGCTCTTCGAGCAACTAAAGCTCTTTACGAGTTGTATGGGACAAAGTATCAAGTGGGAACTGGAGCTGACTTGATGTGTGAGTAAAAGGGGCGGGGTTTGGAGCATTATAATGAGAAGAGTTGCAGATGAAGCCTCCGGAGGCTCTCACGATTGGGCGAAAGGGCAGTTGAAGGTTCCATATGCTTATTTGATTGAGCTCCGCCCCAAAAATACTATGATGGGGTAAGTTTTTACCGTTTTTCTTTATTAAAATCAAAAAATAAAAAATTTGTGCTCAAAAAGGTCCTTTTTGGGGGTCAAAATCGAGATTCAATCTGCTTCAAGTTGATGGTCGTAGCTCCGCCCACTTTTGCTCGTTTTGGCTCAAACTTTCTGGAGTTATAGAGCACCCTGAGCTCCATATTTTGTTAGTTGACAACTTTTAATGAGCACTAAAAATGAGCTCAGAATTATTGATTTTCTGAAAGGTGTCTAAAAACAAAATTTTTTTTTTGAAAAATTTTGTCATTTTGAAGCTTTCATAACCCCGCACTTTTGCTCTTTTTGGCTCATTTTTTCTGGAGTTATAGATAAATACCAGAGCTATAAGTTGTTAGTTGACTGCTTTTTATGAGCACTGAAAATGAGCTCAGAATTATTGATTTTCAAAGATGCACTTTTTCGAAAAATGTGCATTCCGAAAAACTCGGATTTTCTTGCTCATTTTTAATGCTCATAAAAATTAATCAATTATTAATTTATAGGTCTAATATCATTTTCTAACTCCAGAAAATTTGAGCCAAAAAGAGCAAAAGGGGTCGGAGTTATATGGGCTTCAAAAAAAAACTGTAGTTTTTGATCTACCTCTCATAACTCTGCCCAATTTTGCTCTTTTTGGCTCAAATTTTTTGGAGCTGCTAATCAATACCATAGCTGCTCATTTTCAGACACGGCTTCCTTCTCCCAGAGCGAGAAATAGTGCCAACGGGGCTCGAAACGTTCGAATCCATCAAAGTAGTTGCCGATGAGCTTGTGGCTCAATTCGTGGAGCCCGTGATCCGAGCCAAGTCGAAGACAACGTCGAGGCCGAGTGAGTTTGAGATGATAATGAGGAAGAGCTCAAAAAGAGCCGGAGCATTTTGCAGCTCTTCCGCCATACCGAAGAGGCTACTCGATCATTGATACGACTACAATGGAGCCAGTGGAAGAGACTACAGAGACTACAACCACTACAGAAGCTACAACCACTACACAAACTACAGAAGCTACAACAACTACAGAAACTACAACGACTACAGAAGAGCCCACGAGCACCCCATTGAAATGCGTCGACTACGGCGACTACTGCCGGCTCTGGGGTGTGCTCCAACTGTGCTATCGTGACCAGGTGGCCACGCTCTGTCCGAAAACCTGTGATTCCAGATGCTCCTTCTCCGTCTGATCTGTTTCTTGTGTAGTTCACGAGAACTATGTATGGCATATTGCCAACTTTTCTGTATAATAAAGTTTGAACGATTATAACTCTGTTGATTTTTGCTCTTTTTGGCTCAAATTTAGTGGAGGGGTAGAGTGATTTGAGGGCTACAAATTGTTAGTTGACAAGTTGTAAAGAGCACTGAAAACGAGTCGGGGATTATTGATTTTCGAAAAGGTACCTAAAAATTTGAAAAAAAAAAGTTTTTTTTTTGAAAAATTATCATAACTTCGCCCACTTTTGCTCTTTTTGGCTCAAATTTTTAGGAGTTATAGAACAATATCATAGCTACAAGTTACTAGTTGACAACTATTTATGAGCATTAAAAATGAGCAAGAAAATTTGAGTTTTCTGAAAGGTCATAGTTTTAGGATACTCTTCAGAAAATCAATAATTTCGGGCTCATTTTTGATGCTCATAAGAAGTTTTTAAAGATATTTTGTAGCTCTGATATTTGCCTATAAATCCACAAAATTTGAGCCAAAAAGAGCAAAAGTGGGCGGAGTTATGATGGCTCCAAAATGACAATTTTTCAAAAAAAAATTTTTTTTCAAATTTTAGGTACCCTTAAGAAAATCAATAATTCTGAGCTCATTTTTAGTGCTCATAAAAAGTTGCCAACTAACAATTTATAGCTCTTGAGTCATTCTACAATTCCTGAAAAAATGAGCCAAAAAGAGCAAAAGTGGGCGGAGTTATGATAGGTAGATCAAAATCACCATTTTTGCTCATTTTTGAGCCAATTTTTTGAATTTTTTGTCAATAGAGCACATTTTCAAAGTGGAAAACTTTATCAATATGAAAAAGAACATGAAACAAATGCTGACAAGAAGAATTTGGGGTGTTGGTGGTGGTGTTGGTGTGAATGTGAAGACCCTGAGAAGGGAACCCGTAACGGGACACGAAAAAAGGGGAAAAAAGTAGAAAACTGATAAAATCATGAAGAGCTAATCGATTTCGAGTCAATATTTTACAAACTACACTTGCTCCTTGGCCAACAGCGTCATCTCCTGAGTTCTCTCCTCGCCATCGGATTCCGATGAGCTCGAGGAGCCGGAGCTCTCGCCAAACACCACGTGGCAAATGGTGTAGTCGAAGACGGACAGCGGGAACTGCGACAGGATGCACGGGAGGAGCACGAGCCCATGGAACATGCCCCAGATCACCACCAACAGGATGGTCTTGACGAACACCATCGGCAGGTAGTTTTGGAGGATGGCGAGTGGGAGCACGCAGAGCAGGGTGGAGAAGGCGGACTGCACCATTGGCCAGAGCACATTGGATAGGGAGTTCACCACGCGAGACTCGGGCGTTTTGAGTTCGATTCGTTTGACCAGGTCGCCTTCTTCGTATTCTTTGTAGCGGCACTGGAAAAGACAGTTTTCAGAGAATCGATAATTCCGAGCTCATTTTTAGTGCTCATTGAGTGTTGTCAACTAACAATTTGTAGCTCCGATATTGCTCTATAACTCCAGAAAAAATGAGCCAAAAAGAGCAAAAGTGGGCGGAGTTATGATAGGATAAAAATCATGACGAGTTTCAGCGCCAATTTTGATCTACCTAGTGTAACTCCGCCCAGTTTTGATATTTTTTGCTCAAATTTTGGGGAGGTATAGAGCACTTTGAGGTCAATATTTTGTTAATTGACAACTTTTAATGAGCAGCAAAAATGAGCCCGCAATTATTGATTTTCTGAAGTGCACTGAAAAAAAAGATGAAAATTAGAAAATTTTTCAAAAACTCCATTTTTCCGGGCTCAATTTTGATGCTCATAAAAAGTTGTCAACTAATGATTTGTAGCTTTAATATTGATCTGTAATTCTAGAAAATTTGAACCAAAAAAAGCAAAATTTGGCGGAGTTATGAACCCATTGCTCATGGTAGTGGACTTTTCAGGTACTCTTCAGAAAATCTATAATTCTGAGCTCAATTTTGGTGCTCATAAAAGTTGTCAACTAACAATTTGTAGCCCTGATATTGATCTTTAACTCCAGAAAATTTGAACCAAAAAGAGCAAAAGTGGGCGGAGTTAAAGAACCATTGCTCATGGTAATGGCTTTTCAAGGTACCTTTCAGAAAATCAATAATATCTTGCTCATTTTCAATGCTCATAAAAAGTTGTCAACTAACAATTTGTAGCTCTGATATCAATCTTCAACTCCAGAAAATTTGAACCAAAAAGAGCAAAAATGGGCGGAGTTATGACAACAATACCTGATAATGACAAGCAATATGCGCCACAAAGTCCACCGACATTCCAATGGACACAATAACGGCGCAAAGTGTCACCGGATCCAAATCCAAATCCCAGAAGCACAAGTACCCAGTGACGCCTACTGATATCGAGAGGATCGCCGCAGTGGCCACACAAACGGACATCGGGTTTCGGATGAACACAATGCATACGGTGGCCATACAAACCAGTGTGATCACCGCGTTCTGAAATGGATTTTTAGTTTTAAATCAGTAGTATATCAGTAGTATATCAGTTATAACAAGGTGAAAATGGGTACCTGAATCGCTAATCCTTTAAGACTGAGCATTTGATCCACGAACATCGCATTCACATTCCACACGGAGACGTTCAGAAGTGGGTGGGAGGCGGCGATGTGGCGCCACGTCTTCATGATCTCGATGCGATCGTCCCACGTGGTCACGTTCTCGTAGGCGAAGATCAGTTGGATTTTGCGGATCGGGATTCTGAAAAAGTGATTTTGCCAGTTTTGATCTACCTTCACTAATGTGCTCATAACTCCGCCCACTTTTGCTCTTTTTGACTGATTTATTCTGGAGTTATAGAATAATATCTGTTCTACAAATTATTAGTTGACAACTTTTTATGAACACTGAAAATGAGCTCAGAAAACCGAGTTTTTTGATGTGCACATTTTTCGAAAAAGTGACTCTTGGAAAATTAAAGATTCTGGGCTCATTTTTGATGCTCATAAAAAGTTGTCAACTAACAAAATATAGATCTGATATCATTCTATAAGTCCAGAAAATTTGAGCAGAAAAGTGCAAAAGTGGGCGGAGTTAGAGCAGGTCTAAAAATACCCAATTTTTTTTTTTGAAATTTCAGGTGCACTTTAAAAATCAATATTTTCTTGCTCATTTTTAATGCTCATAAAAAGTTGTCAACTAACAAAATGTCGACCTCATGGTATTCTATAACTCCACAAAATTTGAGCCAAAAAGAGCAAAAGTGGGCGGAGTTATGAGAGCGGATGTCTTCCATTGGTCGGACTGGTTAGCTGTGTAGTTCTCGAGGATAAAAAGTATCGGAAAACTTACGGATCGGAAAAGTTGAGCTTCATGGTTCCCTTGTGATGCTTATAAATGGGATTTGCCAGGAATCCTTGGAGTTTCTGAAAAGCCTTATTTTCTATTATCAAATAGATCCCTAAACTGCAACTAACAAACTTCTACTTCAAATATCTAACTTCAAAATAAAAATGATAACTCACACTAAAATCAAAAATGCTCGAAGTATTCTGCACCGTCTCCTCCTCATAATCAAAGTCCTCTGCAGCAACTCCATAAAAATAGGTCTCATAATCCCTGATCGGAGAGATAGTGTACTCAGCTCCCCGGCAATTCTTCATCGACTCGAAGTCATGAACCAATTGATTGAAACCATTGAATTCAGACCCATCAGTGATGTTCAATGGATTATTAACGAGCACTGTGACCGGATAAAACTCCTTCCACACCGTCTCCTCGATAATTCGATTCGGTTTTCGAATGGGTGTCTCCAATGGCAAAATCTTAGCGGTATTCAGGACTGCTCGAATTCCCAGGGTGCCATAAATTCCGAATCCCCAGTATATCAAACTCCCCAATAGCAGCAAGCAAAACGTCCATCTGCTGCAAACGATTTTCGCGTAAATCTCCAATATCCGATTGAATGTGCCCTCGAGCCGACTGGGTTGGCTCGTTCTCTCCGTCAATAGGAGCACGAGCACCGGGCAGAAGAAGGTGAGCGTGTACACATAGGCCAGGAGCAATGATATCGCGCATCCAAGGCAGAAGATTGACATCTCCTCCGTCGGATTCAGCCATCCGATGAGAAACACCACCACGTTAGTCAATGTTGTAGTCGTGATTGATGGCCCAGCCTCGGCGAGCATGTAGCCTAGTCGCTTCCCGGATGGAAGATCCGGTGAGTGTTGCAACCAATTCTGAAGGGTTAAGAAGGCGTCATTCACCCCGATCCCATTGATCAGGAATGGCATTATCATCATGGGGGAATTGGTGCGATTCCCGAGCATATTGTTAATCCCGAACGCCGTCAGAATCGCGAGAATCGGGACTAGAAGACAGGCGACGGCGACCGGGAGGATGCGCCAGGAGAAGTAGCCGTAGTAGGTGGCGGAGATGGAGACGGTCATGAAGATGAACAGGATCATCGAGATGATGCCCACGATGAAGTAGGGCACCATTTTCTGAGCGTCTTTGTTCATTTCGGTGTCCACTACTTCCGCGCCGATTACCTGGAACGAATGTGGCTCTTTTTGGCTGAAATTTTGTAGAGGGATAGAGTAATTTGAGAGCTACAAATTGTTAGTTGACAACTTTTTATGAGCACTGAAAATGAGCTCAAAATCATTGATTTTTCGGTCTCTATCAAAAAGGTGAAATTTTCGAAAATGAAAAAGTGCACCTCTGAAAATCAATAATTTCTTGCTCATTTTGAATGCTCTTGAAATCACAATTTGTAGAACAGATACTATTCTATAACTCCAGAAAATTTGAGCCAAAAAGAGCAAAAATGGGCGGAATTATGATGGGTAGATCAAAAAACCTCATATTTTGATCTACCTATCATAACTCCGCCCACTTTTGCTCTTTTTGGCTCAAATTTTTTGGAGTTATAGAGTGATATAAGAGCTACAAATTGTTAGTTGACAACTTTTAATGAGCATTCAAAATGAGCCTTAAATATTGATTTTTTGCCCAAAAAAGTGAAATTTTTGAAAATGAAAAAGTGCATTTCGAAAAATCAATAATTCTGAGCTCATTCTTAGTGCTCATGAAAAGTTGTCAACTAAGAATTTGTAGCTATGATAATGATCTATAACTCCAGAAACTTTGAGCCAAAAAGAGCAAAAGTGGGCGGAGTTATGAAAGGTTCAAAGATCATGATTTTCGGTTGAAATATTTAGGTACCTTTCTGAAAATCAATGATATCTTGCTCATTTTCAGTGCTCATAAATAGTTGTCAACTAACAGTTTGTAGCTCTGATATTAATCTATAACTCCACAAAATTTGAGCCAAAAGGAGCAAAAGTGGGCGGAGTTATGACGGCTCCAAAACAGTAGATCAAATATATTAAAACTCACACTAATATCAATGAGATGCTCCGGGTTCGCCGAGTACTCAGTGGCATAATTATAAACCGCCAACTCCCACTTGTTCAACTTCTCCGTATCCTCGAACGTCTTCACCTCCGAGAGCACGGGCAGCGTGAGCACTTTCATGCTCTCAATGTTCGTCACATTACCCTCCCCCACACTGACTCCGAAAAAGTTGCGTTCCAGGTGTAGTTTGTAGCCCATTATTGTCGCAATCGGGTACGTTAAATTGTAGCCGTCGAGCTTCGGATCCGCATTTTTCGTCTTGTAGGCGTCGAGAAAGTACCCCACGATGTCATTGGCCTGACAATAATGACCACAGAAGTCTGCGAACTTCATCTTCTCGCCGTTTCCCACATCCGCCTCGAGGTTTTTGGAGATGTGGAGCCATTGTTGATGGGCTTGCTCCAGGAGCTCGATGCGGTGCATTGAGCCGTCGTCTTTGGCGGTGATGAGCACTGTGGTCATCACTGGATCGCCCTCGGAGCCCAGGAACTCGCGATAGATGCGGTTTTCCAGACGGGCGGCGGAGTCTTTGGGGGTGTAACCGTCGCGCACATTGTCCTTGAGCTCCAGGCCGATGCTCCCCACTGGAAATGGGGGTTTAGTGGAGTTTTATCAGTTTTTATCAGTTTTTATCAGTTGTAGCCTGTTTTAAGGTTTGAGAACATGAAAAAACTGTTTCTCTTATCAAAATTACCCATAAAACCCCAAAAAAACCAAAAAAAAAATTTCATGGCCTAACTTTCCCCCTTCCCATTTTCTTTACTTTTTCCCCCTTCCCCATCATTTGTTCCTGCCCAATTTTATGTTCAAAATGTTCAAAATTGAATTTGCAACAACTTTGTCGAAGGAATTTCGGATTTTCCTACCCCTGACCCAGAAACAGCCGTGGAAGAGAAACCCGAAATGCAATTTTTTCGAAAATTCAATTTTTTTCGGTTGTTTCTACATTTTTCAGGAATTTCTTCGACAAATCGGTTTAGAATTTAATTTTAAACATTTTGATCAGAAAAAATTCTAGGAAAAACTTGATTTAAGGCTGAAAAATCGATAAAATTCAAAAAAACTTACATCCCGCGGAGCACATGATCGCCGTCGCAATAATGAACGGAATCGGGAATCGTCCGATGATTTTGCCGCACGTCTTGTACATGTCGGCTAGCGAAAAGTGAGGAAGGTGGTACAGGAGCTCGAGGGTTTTGTGACGCGGTCGCGAGGAGCTCGTCGACGACAAGACGGTGGGGCGATGGATGAACTCCTCACCCTCTTGCATCTAAAATCAATGAAACAATGATAACTTCATTGATAAGGGGGTGTTAACTATGCGTTAACTATAATATTATGTGCGACGAAATGTGAGGGAGAAGATAAGAAACTCAAGTCGGAAACGAGGGAGATGAGAAGAAGGGAGAGTGAGAGGGGGGAGTCGAACCCAAAAGGTGTAGACCGAAGGGGGCGCGCGGTGCCACTGCGCTATCGACGCGACGAGGGGAGTGGGTCGGGAGTGCATATACGAATGGCGCGCGAGGGGGAGGGGGCGCTGTGAAAGTGCGCTCTATTGCACTGTGTTGATTTTTTTGAATTTTTTGGTTTTTTTTTCAAATTTTTCAAATTTTTTTGATTTTTTCTTAGATTTTTCAATAAATTAAGGGAAAAACCATGAAATATAGGTAAAAATCATTAGAATCATCAAAAATAACCCCAAAACCCCCCAAAACCCCCAAAAATCCCACAAATTACCTCTTTTACCTTTATTTCCGCAAACTGTCGTAAAATTCGGCACAAAATGAAGCAAAGGGTAGGTGAAACTGACACTTTTATGCGGACCGTCAGGTGTCAATCACAATCATGCCACTGGCAAGGAGGAAAAAAATTTTAACTTCTTTTTTTCAGGAATTTGGAATTCAAACCAAATTTGATAACGAAAAAATGGGGAGAAGAAACACAAATCATATCGCTCGCTTTTGTTCTATTTCGGCATGACGCACTGCTAAAATATGGGAACAGCGAGAGACAATGTTTTCAAAAAAGTGGAGAAGAAGTGGAGAAAGTGTCCTTTTTGTGTGATGGAGACGGACAGACAGAGAGGATCAATGAATCAATGACAGATGTACTTCGAACTCGGTCTCGCCTCCACCCACCCGCTATTAACTTTTTGTTCGCCGTTTTTCTTTTTTCGAGTACAAGGGGAACAAACAATTACCCGGGGTTGAGCTTCTATTTGTTCTTGTTAATGATCGTTCAGCGCAAAACTTTATAAAGTCCCGTTTTAGTCGAGAAAAAACAAAATTTTCGATCAAAAATAATGTTTCGACGAAATAGCACTGGAAATCGAGAGGGTGCAGAGAAGAATGGTCGCGCCGTTCCTATCGCGCCCCCGCTCACCTCTACGCACTCCCGACCGCTTGAAATCAGTGCGCCGGTGGCGCAGTGGTAGCGCGCTGCACCTGGAATCCACTGGTTTTGGAGGCACTTGGTTCGACACCGCTCAAGTGCAAAACTTTTTTGCAATTGTTTTGCAGCTCGAAAATCAGTATAAAAAGGTTTTTTGTACGACAAAAAGTGTATTCAGAAGCGATTTGTGTACTTTGTAGTGGTGGGAATAAACAGAAAGAGAGGGAGGGAGAGAAGTAAAGAAAACAAAAAAATGTTTTTTTGAAATTGTCCTCGAGAACTACACCACCTACCAATCAGCAGATCACTTTTTCCTTGGTTTTTATGAAAAAATTATGAAAAAGAGGAAAAAATAGGGGTTTATAGCAAAAAACTAAGAAAAATTGAAATTTCCAAATTTTACTAAAAAACCACTACCAGAACTAGACAACAACAATTTTTATCAGCATTGTCCACGAGAACTACACAACTTTTCCCCCAAATCAAACTGTGTACTTCTCGTGGACAATCATATTGACAAAAGTTACTAATCCTCAACCAATTTCGGTCTATTTGTTCAGTATGTGTGTCGCATGATTTGTTGGCTCGATACCAAACCAAAAAAGGGAAAAATAATGATGATAAATCAATTAGTTCACGTCTATCAGTATGAATTCCAGAGGTGAGGGCAAGAGAGAGAGAGAGATAGGGGGAACTGGAGAGACGCAGAGAAAGAGAGAGAGAAACAGAGGTGTAAAAGTGAGGGAGAGAACCGGTCGGGCGAATTGATTGTTTCAATATTATTATGATGGGTACTCGTTCTCTACTCTGCTTCTCTGTCTCTCACTGGTAGAGACGCAGAGAGTTAGAGTCACGCTTTTGGTAGTAGACGCAGACAGCTAGACAACGAGAGTCCGATCATAGATAGTAGACGCAGAGAGACAGAGACACAGAGAGACAGAGAGACAGAGAGACAGAGAGACAGAGAGACAGAGAGACAGAGAGACAGAGAGACAGAAAGACAGAGAGACAGAGAGACAGAGAGACAGAGACACAGAGACACAGAGAGACAGCGCTCTCGCTAGAGGCGCAGACAGCTAGAGACCTGTTATTGGTAGTAGACGCAGACAGCTAGACACCTAGAGAACCGATTTAGGCAAGAGGCGCAGACAGCTAGACACTCGCTAGAGACGCAGACCACTAGAGACCCGATTTTGGTAGTAGACGCAGAGAAGCAGAGAAAAAATGTTTTTTCTCGTTTTTCTTCGTTTTTTCTGCTTTTTTTGCCAGATTTTCTCTATTTCTACACACAGAATAGCTAACAAGGTCAATTAGATGAGAAACTGACAACTAACATCGAAAAAACGGCGAGCTAAATAACCCAAATTACCTAGGGAATTGCGCATTCATGCGACGCGATTGTGATATCACTCTTTTTGTTATACTTTTTGACCTTCTCAATGTTTAATTGAGCGTTGTTAACAAGTGTGTTAACATGATTTTCATTAAAGTTGTCCTCGAGAACTACACGGGAATTATGAGGGTGGGAAAATGGGTATTGTGGAGAAAACTAGGGAGATGGACTTTTATACTGGTTTTTGTACTTGGTGGCCTAGAAAACTAGGAAAAATAGTTAGGCCATAGGAAGTATATGGTCTAGAAAACCATAGTTAGGCCATAGAGAAGGTAATGATGGCCTAGAAAATCATAGTTAGGCCATAAGGTGGCCTAGAAAACGACTAGGCCATCCACTGATTGGCAACTGGTGTAGTTCTCGAGGACAAGTTGAGTTAAAACGAAAAAAACGTTAAAAAATACAGAAAATCCGGTGAATTTCATAAAATTTCATAAGAAGTACCCCAGTACTGACTGATAAACGGATTTTGATTTCATAATTTTTTTTTTTTCGAAAAAAACAATGATAATGAGTCACCTTCTCTGATTGGTTGGTCATGTGATTTTTTACAAAAAAAAATTTTTGGTTTTTTGGGAAAAATCACTTTTTTGTGTAGTTCTCGAGGACAATTATTTTCAATTTTTCAAAATTTGATGAAAAATAGAGTTTAAAAATATAGATTTTCTAAAATTTTCAAAAATTTTCGAAATTTTGACAGATTTTTATCGATTTTTCAATATTTTAAAGCATTTTTGTAACAAAAACCCTGAAAATTCGCGAGAAAAACGCTTTTTTATTGAAAAATACAGCAATTCGCTGATTGGTCATTCGTGTAGTTCTCGTGGACAATTAAAAAATGTTTTTTTGAAATATCTCACTAAAATCCGCTAAAATCGTAAAAAATCAGCAAATTCCTCCACCTCCCCCTGATTGGTCGCCTGTGTAGTCCTCGTGGACAAAAACAGTTCTGCCGTTAAAAAAGGGGGAATAGGTGAAAAAATGAGCCGGTTTTGCATGTGGTTTTTCGGTTTTTCAAGTGTTTGGACGGAGAGGAAGCGACGCATAATTGGATGACTAATTGGGTATTTCGGAAAGGGTCTACGAATTACCATTTTTCTTGAATTTCTTTTTTTGAATTTTTTTTTCAAATTTCGCGCCAAAAATGATGAAAATTTAGTGAAAAATAGTGAAAATAGGGAAGAATAGGTAATTTTTGAATTTCGCGCCAAAAAAGTGGTCAAAAATAGGAAAAATAGTGAAAATTTCGGATTTTTTCGAATTTTCTCCGATTTTTCCCTAAATTTTCTTGATTTTTTATCATTTTGATAGGGAAAAATTGATAACAATAAGAAAAATTAGGTAATTTTTTGAATTTCGGGCCAAAAAATGATGAAAAATCAATAAAAAATGATAAAAATTCGGAAAAATTCAGAAAAAAAGTTCCAAAAGATAAAAAAAGATGGGGAGAAAAAGGAGAATCGAGTGAGGGACGGCCAATTTGAGTGAGATGAGACGACGTCGAATCCGGATTTACGAAGCAGAGAAAAAGGAGAAGGAGATGAAATTGAATGAGGATTGAGAAACATTGGGTTTTTTTGAGAAATTTTTGAAAGTTTTGGAAAAAATTCGAAAGTTTTTAGATAGGATTGTTGGAGGGAAATATTGATTTTTGGAAATTTTGGAAAATATTGATTTTGGGATTTTTTTTTTTGAAATTTTTGAAAGGATCTGGTGGAAAATATTGATTTTTTTTGTGAAATTTACCAAATTTTTCTGAATTTTTATGATTTTTTTATATTTCTGATGTTATTATTGAAAGGAAATATTGATTTTTCATGAATTAACATTTTTCTAAAATCTGTAAATTTATAAAAATTCGGAAAAATCGATTTTAGTGAAAAAATGAGCAAAAATCCATATTTGAAAAAAAAAAATTAGAAAATCCGGAAAAAAAGCACAAAACTATGCTCCAAAAATAACAAAATTTGCACCAAAAAGTGCCAAAAATGCACCAAAAATGTGCACAAATTGAGCAAATTTAAAAAATCCAAAAAAGTTACAATTTTCCAAATAACCGACCCAAAACCAAGCCCCACCAACATCAACTTGAATGCTCCGCGAGCCCCGAAGGAGGGGGGCCGCGACGAGAGATAGCGCGACGCAGAGAGCAAAAGAGCCCCAAAGCGATGACCGGAAGGGTCCGCTTGCGGGGGCTCCGCGAGCACACAACACCCCAACAAATTTTGCCAATGTTCATTACAATCGAATTTCTAGGCGGTTTCAGGGGGATAAAAGGGGCGGGGCTTAAATTGAATAAAAAATAAAAAATCGGTTAAAAAAGGCTTCCAGCGCGGTAAAAAAACCATAGTGTGTGGGGGGAGAAAATAAGGAATGCAGAATTCTAAGAGAGAGCTCCGTGTGCAATTTTCAAAATCCAGAGCAAGAGGCACTAAAAGGGGCGGGGCTAAAAGCGGTAAAAAGACACTATTAAGATACCCAAAAACATGTAAGCAAAGAGAGAGAGAGAGAGAGCGAAAGGAGAGAAAAAGAGAAAGAGAGAGAGCCTAAGAGCAGTATATCACAACACGAATTATCACAAACCACTGTGTATTAAAAAGGGAAAAATTGAAACTTTTAATGGGAAAAAAGGAAAAAAGTGAAAAAATGGGGGAAAAAGGAAGATATTTATAAAAAAAATTACAAAAAAAGAGAAGTGAATTATTCGTTGCCGAATCCCTCGGTCATCTCGATCGCCATATTGAGCTTCTCGGCGAGCTGATCGTAGCTCCGATACGGCGGCAGATCGAGCCGATTGAAGCACGTGTGCGACCTGGGCAGCCAGTTCTCCTTGCCGACGCGCTCGATGCAGAAGAGCTGCGGCCCCGTGGAGCCCATGAGCTCCGAGAAGCCGCCGACTGGAACTCGACACGTTCCGGTGACGAATTGGAGGAGGCGCGCACGCTTTTCTTGGTCCAGATTGCGCACCCATTGCCAGAACCAGGAGACCTGCAAGGAATGAGGATTTTGGATAAAAAAAAAGAACCCAATTTGGAGCAGAAACTGATGAATTTTCTGTTCATTATTATAATTAAGGAGTTTTTGCTCAAATAAAAGTTAGTTTTTGCTCAAAAGTATCTTTATCAGTGAGATTTGAGCTCGTTTCAAACTTGGAGCAAATTTTCAAGTTTTTCAGCTGGAATTTCGTTTTTCAACTGAAACTGTGATAGTCTAGAGCTCTTGGAGCCAATTTTCAAGTTTTTCAGCTTGAATTTCGCTATTTTCATCGAATTTGGAGCTTTTGGAGCCAATTTTTCGAGTTTCCATCGAATTTGGAGCTCTCGGAGCCAATTTTCAAGTTTTTCAGTTGGAATTTCCCATTTTTCATCAAATCTGGAGCTTTTGGAGCCAATTTTTCGAGTTTCAATCGAATTTGGAGCTCTCGGAGCCAATTTTCAAGTTTTTCAGTTGGAATTTCCCATTTTTCATCAAATTTGGAGCTCTCGGAGCAAAAGTTCCGGAATTGTAAGAGTTTCGAGCCAATTTTCAAGTTTTCAGCGTGAATTTCGCAAATTTCACCGAATTTGAAGCTCTTTGGGCCAATTTTTTGAGTTTTTCGCTACTTTCATCGAAGTTGGAGCTCTTGGAGCAAAATTTCATTATTTTCCAGCTTTAAAATATCTCAAAAACTTCCAAAAACGCAATGTTGAGCTCCTGGAGCAAAAAACCAACCTGTTTGCTCTGCGGAGCATAGTGCCTATAAACAGTGTTCCTCTGCCAATCGTCCACATCCACATCCTGCATTCCGCAGAGCAAGAGTTCCAGCTCTCGCTCGTCGAAATACTGCATCCACTCGAGCGGGAACACCGAGTTGAAGCCGGTGAAGAACGCTTTCGTCTGCTGCTCGACGCCCCGATTGAAGCGCCACTCGACGAGCAGCTCAATGTACTCCAACTTGTTGGCCTCCGTCACCGCGATATCAGCACCGCCCTCTTTCAGCTCGTACGTTTTCAGCTCGCCGAGCAACTCGTAATCCGCCACAAAGTAGAGCTCCATGTCGCACTCGTCAATGTTGTTGTCCTTGATCCACATCAGCGAGTTGTAAATCTCCGAATCAACCTGCTCAATGTCCTTGAGCACAATCTTCTTATTCAGCATCTTCTTATAAAACGGCATTGTGAATCCACTATAAATGAACTTTCCATGGAACAACGCCATCGCAATGAATCGTCCAATGTACTCAAAGTACTTCAGATGGTCCGGATTCACGAACGACGCCGGATTGATTTGCAGACTGTAGTTGTTGTTGCCGGCGTACATGAACAGACAGTACATCGGATTGAGCACCTCGTGCGAGAGCAGGAAGAACCACTCTCGCGCGACGCCTCCGTAGTCGAGCCCTTCTTCGCCGCGGAACTGAATGTAGAGGCGGCGACGTAGATCGACGGCGTTCTTTCGCATGATTTCTTGGAACGAGTCTTCGAAGACGTTGCTTCGTGATACGGTGATTTTCACGTGGTTCGGCACGCTGTTCGACTGCAAAATGGAAGGTTTTAAAGGGGCGTGGCTTGAGCATTCATTTTTTAGAATAGTGACGCTCCAAATCTCTATTTTCATTGAAAAAATGCTCTTTTTACTCATTTTTTCGACTTTTCGAGCACACTCACAAGGCACAAATAACGGAACTGCGCAATCTTCCACCGGAAGCTCTTCTCCAACGCCATCTGAACGCCGACGACGCCGAGCGGTCCGACCGGCTTTCCGGTGCGCGGATCATTGTACGTCGTCGTCTTCGAGTGGTGGTCGATGAAGAACGGCACGCCCTGCTCGGTGAAGCGCATCTCCCATCCTTCCGGCAGCGGTTGGTCGGAGCCACTGGAAGAGAGCAACGATATATTGTGGTTTTAATAAGAAAAAGTGTATTGAGCATCAGGAATTCGATGGAATATGAAAGAAAAGGACTAGGAAAATGACGAGATTGAATTCTAGACCAGCTCGAATCAAGAATTTTCGTAAATTATCATGATTTTTTGAAATTCTTTCGTCAAAAACTTCAGAAAACCATGAAAATTAATGAAAAATTGGAGAAATTGAAAATTCTTGAATCGAGCTGGCCTAGAATTCAATTTTGCCATTTTTCTAGTCCCTCTCGATCAGATCGCAGGAAATTGAAGATGAACAATAGATTTTTTAATAAAAAATTCAATTTTCAGGAGGAAAATCGAACTTTTTATGATAAAAATTGCATTTTTTTTATGTTAAAAATTGCATTTTTCCCATTTTTCTTCTACCGTACCCCTGTGTGCGCGGATCCTCCCACTGCGTGGTTCTATTTACATGGTTCACAAAGTACATTCGGCCCGTGTTCGGATCAGTGCGCTTCTCCCATCCCTCGGGAAGCGGTCCCAGCGGATCGTCGGCGCTAAAGTTGTTCTGTTGGAGCAGGAAGCGCTGCTCCCACTGGCTCTGCGCCTGATCGCGGCCCGACTGCCATTGTTCGTGCGCCTCGAGCATGTCGGCGGTGGGGCGTTGCCATGTCGTCGTGCGCGTGTTGTGGTCCACGTAGTACACCTGGCAAAATGGGCGTTTTCAGATTGAAATTTTTCAGCTGTTTCGAAAAGTAGAATTTCAGGATGAAAGGGGAGGCTGAAAATGACATTTCAGCGTTGAAAATGTGACTTTAGGTAAAACCGGAATATCGAGCTATTTATATAAATCGATGAAGTATTTCACCTTTTTTCAATAAAATCATGTTTATGAGCTCTGAACGTTTCAGTTTGTGCTCATAAATCTCCAAAACATGATGTTCATGAAAAAGCTCAAAATTCTCCATTTCAGCTCGATTTTTGGCTCAAAATGCTCCATTTCAGCTTAATTTTCGGCTCAAAATGCTCCATTTCAGCTCAATTTTCAGCTGGAGCTCAAAATGCTCCATTTCAGCTCAATTTTCCGCTCAAAGTGCTCCGTTTCAGCTCAATTTTCCGCCCAAAATGCTCCATTTCTGCTCACCCGTCCCCTCGGATCCCTGCGCATCTCCCATCCTTGCGGAAGTGGCTGCGTGGACGGCTTCTCCCACGTGGTGCTCTTCGTTGTATGATCCACATAATACTTCCTCCCATACTGATCGAATCGCATCTCCCACCCGTCGGGCAGCTGCTCATCAGGTGTAGTCGTCGTCGCCGCCGCCGCGTTCTGCAAATGAAAAGTAAACAAACCTTTTGACGACGCAAACAGACCGCTGGAACCGCGAGCGTGTCGCGTTTCGCTGTAGTCGGACGACTTCTCGCTGAGGAGATGGCCCCGTTCGATGTGGACGCTTCGGAGCTCGCCGAGTTGGCGGTCTCGGCTCGCGAGCTGCCCGCACTTCGCCGCTTTCGCTCCACGTAGCCGAGGAAGACGACGCTGAGCGTGCCCATTTTCGACTGATCTTTGGCCAGCAAAGATAACGATGTCACCTCGGTGTTGACTGGAATTTGCTAGTTTCGGGCAATGTTCAGCTTGCAAGTGGGGGTTTTTGGTTGGGGTTTGAGAAGTTGCTATACATTTGGTCTGGTTGTTTCGACACCGTTGATCTCGAATCTGAAGTCAGAATTTGTGTAATTGATCTTATTTTTCATTTTTGAGAAAAGATGTAGCCGTTAGCACTGAAAATGGCTAAATCTTCACTCAAAAATGAAAAAATGAGATCAATTACATAAATTCTGACTTCAGATTCGAAATCAACGGCGTTGAAACTATCACTGATCATAACCAAATGTATAGAAACTTCTCAAAGCCCAACCAAAACCATTTCCTCGCAAACTCACATTCCCCTTTATCATTCTTCGCGACACTGGACAGCTTCACTTTCGCCGTGCCCAGACACGAATCCTCGAACAGTTTCGCCTTCTGAAGGAGCCGGAACGTCAGCGTCGACGCGTCATTGGCGTGCACATTCAGATGCTCGTTCCACTCGGGCGCCGACGTCTTCTTCTTCACCGTCGACTTTTTGGGCGCCGCCGACGACGTGTCGCTCGTGATCTCCACGTAGCTGTCCACCGATTTGGAGAACGACGCGTTGACGACTACAACCGAAAAATAGAGAGAAAACGGCGATTTTTGTTACCTTTCACAGTGACTTTTGATGGTTTCGCCGACCCGTTGGCTTGCGATGGCACTCCATTACTACCCGAACTGCTCGGCTGCGGCTGGCTCGGTTCATTACGAGCCATTCATGAACTGGCTGAAATATTTCGCAATTTTCAGACGCTTTATGATGACGTCAACAACAGGGGTGGCAAAAAAGTGAAACAAATGAGAAAAAAATAGAAAAAACTGACAAAAACGGCAGAAAATCGATATACGGAGAGTGAAAAGTGGGCGGAGTCAGATGGCTTTAGCCACCAATTAAAAATGTAAATTTTCGTGTGAACGAAAAAAAAAATCTATAACAGCCTTCTCTCTCCGTCTCTCGCTCTTGTGAACCTTGCCGGTCGATGCGTTTGTCATATGACCTGCACATCTAACAGCGAACCGCCCGCGCATTCAAAAGTGTTCAATGGAGCGCGTTCGCCTCACGCGTTTTCTGATGTTTGCGCTCGGTTTTGCAGAGAAACTGGAATGATACGGGCAGCTGAATCAACGATAAATACACTGGAATGTTGTGCAAGCCAAAAGATGGGCGGGGTCAGAGTTGGCAAGAATGGCACGCGTTTTCGCAAGCGCCACGCATATTTTCCGAGCTCACAAGGGAATGGTCTAATGAGTGCCCGGAGTTTCCTGATGATCATCTCGACCATATTTTTGATGACCGAAGGTCACATGGCGCGTACTGTTGTAATATCATCGATTTTGTGTGGCGCCTGTGTGTTCTCTTGGGCAAACAGAGTGTAATGAAAAGTGGGGGAGAAATTTTTCGACTTGTGTGAGACACAAAAGATAACCTGATTCTTCAATAGAAACTTTTCTCGTAACACTGCATCGTTGAGTATATAAACAATTTACTGAGAACGGAAAACGGGATAAGCAACAGATAACAGGTGTATCTGACAGATCATCAAACGAGTTACATGGTGAGGCTCATGATGGCGTTGACAATGTCGTTGTCGGCCTCCTTCAGCGCCCTGATGGCCTTGTTGCGGGTGGTGTTGGCCTGGGAGATGACGAGCTCGATGTCCTTCTCCTCGATGCCGGTGGAGTCCTCCTCGACGTCCTCGTTGTCGTCCTCCTCGACGGTCTTGAGTTGTGGAGCCTCGCGAGTCGGCTTCATGTTCTCGATGGCGGACATCTGGGCGTGCTGGGTGAGGTCCTCGATCTTGGCCTCTCCGAAGATGATGTAGGTGTCAGATCCGGGGCTCTTGAACACGTCTGGCTTGTTGATGACGAAGAGGATGTTCTTCGACTTGCGGATGCACACGCGCGACACTCCGGTCACCTGCTTCAGTCCGAGCTTGGAGAAGAGCTTGCGGGCCTGAACAAATTCATTGAATTTTCCAAGTCAATTTGATTGAACTCACCTTCTTCTCAGAACGGCTCTGCTTGGCCTGCTTGTCGATGTGCTCTCCGAGTCCGACGGCCTCGGCGACACGTCTCTGCTCCTCGGTGAGCTCCTGCTCGAGACCCTCGTTGTCGGAGTCATCGGATCCATCGTGGATGGTTGGCTGGAGCCAAAATTCCATGATTAACAGGGAAAATTAAGGGGAAAACCAACCTCCTTGACCTCCTTCTCGTTGTTGCGAGTCTCGGTGCTTCCGGTCATTTTTTTTAGTCGATAACCCTGGAAATTGATGGTTTTTATTGATTTTTTTGTTTTTTTTTTATCGATTTTTCATAAAAATTTTCGCGAAAAACAGGGAAAAACAGAGAAAAAACGAGGAAATTCAGGGGGAAAAAAATCAAAATAGTCGAGAAATTTCTGCGGCCGCCCCCATCCCCCAGCTAACCTGCACATCTAACTGCGCCCGCGCATTCAAAAGTGTTCAATGGAGCGCGTTTGCAGCACCCTTTCGAGGAAATCGACAAATAGTGAAAAAAGTGGAAAAATACACAAAAAACCGGTTTATTCATGGAAAAATCAAGTACTTAAAAAAAAATAAAATATAGGTAAAAATAAATAAAAAAAAAAGATAAAATATTATTAGCAACTATTCCTCTTGCGCTTCTTACTGGACCCCCCATCCTGTCGCAGCCACGCATCAATGTCCTCTTTGCAGCGCTTGCCCTCCAGAAACACGCGCGTCTCGAGACTGTCAAACTTGTCGGCCTTGTTCCGCTGGTGTGCCGCGCTCGAAACAATGTCTGGAAGAAGGGAAACTTTATTGAAAAGTAAAGAAAAAAGAAACAGGAAAAGAAACCTCACCGCCAAGCCGCTGCGTGAGCGTCGACAGCAAACACTTGGCGAGATTCAGCGCGCCGTCGCCATTGCCGCCCTTCATCAGATGGCACAACTGCATGCCGTTCGAGTAAAAGTGCTGCTCCAGACGCGACAAATTCACATTTTTGGCGTCCGCGTTCAACACACCCTGCATGCTGGTGCCGAAGGAGCGCGGCAGGTGCACGGTGAAGTTGCGCGTGGACTCGATGAGCCAGAGTGGCGTGTCGGCGCAGAGCCCGTCGGGCGTTTGGGAGGGCTTCGCGATGCCGAGCATCTCTTTGAAGAAGTCGGGGTGGATTTCGGAGAATGTGCAGGGTGTGGACTCGGAGCTCGCGATGATCTCGTCCAGGTCGAGGTAGGTGGACGACACGCGTTGGATCTCGATGCGCGAGCTTTGCGGCTCCGACATTTTCTGGAAAATTTACATTTTTTTTGTTTTTTTTTGTGGAAACTTGGAGAAAAACGAAAATCAAGAAATTTGCCGACAAAAATTGGAATTCAGAGTGCCGCCATCACTCGATGTGCAAACACTATCACGTCAGATTACGGACCAAACCGTACGAATTCTAAAGATTCATGTGAATTCAAGGAATTTCCTGGGAAATTCGAAGAAAAAAAATAATGCTAATAAATTAGAAAAAATGGAAAATTTTTTATAACAACCAAAAACATGGATTTTTGCTAAAGCTTGGATAGTTTTTGAAAGTTTTATGATTACTGTCTACAGTAACTTTGCAATTTTCTATTTTTTGGAATTTTGGGGATTTTTTGGCTTTTTGGAATGTAAATTGAGTTGAAAACACTGAAATTCAAGTTAAATATCAAAACCAGAAACTAAAAATGGCAAAATGGCAAAAAACTGAAAATTTTCGCTGAAAAAACACTAAAAATGGAAAAAGCTGGAATTTTCACTGAAAAAAATTTGAAAAACAACGAAATACTGGAAATTTTTGCAGAAAAATCACTATTTCTACCATTTTTCATGTGAAAACATTCGAAATTCACTAAAAAACTAGAATTGTACAAAATTACTGTACAAATTTGCAGTGAAACCCGTAACATCATATCTGACGACAATTTACGGACTGACAGTATTTTTTGCAGCAGAAAATGCGCAACTTGTCGTCAAATCTATTGCATGCAGTAAGAATTTCAAATTTTCGCCTGAAAATCGGGAAAAAAAACCAAAAATACAAAAAATTTTCATTCAATACAAGACAAGACAAGCAGTTCAGGTTCCCGGACGGGTATTCTTCTTGGGTGGTCTGACGTATCGCGTCTTTTTCTTGCCGGCCTCTCGTTTATCAAACTTGGAACGATCACACTTGGAGGGATCTCTCGCGGAGCCCCTCACAAAGACACTGGGGCTCTCCTTGCGCTCGCTGGGCTTTTCGAGGTGGGTCTTTTCCTCTATCATCACTTCAAGCACCTTCTTTTTCTCCCGCTTCTTTTCCTCTTTCTTTTCTTCCTTTTTTTCTTCCTTCTTCTCTTCCTTCTTCTCTTCCTTCTTCTCCTCCTCCTCCCTCTTCTTCTCTCTCCGCTCCTTCCTCTCCTCATCCTTCTTCCGCTTCCGCAACGTTTCGCCCTCAATCGTCTGCGCCACACGCTTCGTCACACCCGCAAACTTTTTCAGCAGCACCTCGAACAGCTCGTCGCGCTTCAGCAGCTTCTCCTCGATAAAATTTTGAATGATGCACACCGTCATGAAGATGTACTGCAGTTGGCTCTGCACCGCGCCGCTCCGCATCAGCCGCAACTTTTTGAGCACCTCCACCATCTCGGTCGACGAGCTCTCACGCACCATCGCACAGCCCAGGTGGATGCCGACGAACGTGGCGGTGCGGCCGACGCCTGCCGAGCAGTGCACCACGGTTGGCGTGTTGTTGCTCTAGAAATGGTGAAGGCTTTTGGGTGGTGGAAGTGGTGATGGTGAGGAAGAAAAATGCGATTTTTCCGTGTTTTTTGAGTTTTTTGGAAATTCTAGATTTTTTTTTTTGCAAAAAAGCTTGAAAATTTGGTGAAAAATTTGATTTTCTCTGTTTTTTTGTGAGAAATTTGCAATTTTCTCCACTTTTCCAATAAAATTAAGATTTTTTTCTGTTAAAAATTCTGAAAAAATCAATAAATTCCAATTTTAGACCAAAAAAAGCAAAAATACGTCCAAATTTAGTAAAAATTGCAATTTTCTCTACTTTTTCAAACTATCTATCAATTTTTTCAGTGCAAAATATCAAAAAATCGATTTAAAATTCGAATTTTAGGCCAAAAATTTGAAATTCCAAAAATTCACAAGGTTACTGTAGTCATGGGTCTCGCAGCGAAATTTTATTTTTCGCATTTTTTTCCTCATTTTTCAAATTTCCAACCTGTTTTCCAGCAAATTTCTGATAAAAAACAAAAATTTTGAATTTTAGGCCAAAAATTTAAGATTCCCAAAAAAACTGGATATTCACAAAATTGCCATGGGTCTCGCAGTGAAAAACCCAAGCTCACTATGACTTTTCGCTGCGAGACCCAAAACCCACCTTCTTCAGCGTCATTCTGTAGAGCTTCACCAATGGTGCAGGCTCCAATGGTGCAATCTGATCCTGCCAGTCGTAGTAGCAGTAGTGGTGGACGGTGTGCTTGACACCTCTGCAATGACACCATTCACCCTTTGCACCACTTCCTCCACTTACTTTCTCTGCACCTGAAGCAAGGTGTACCTGACCGAGGTCCACGCCTCCACAGTCTTCTCCAACACCTTCACCTTGTAGTCGCCAAACTGCTCCTCGACGTCGCCAAAATAGCGATAGCACTTCTCCTGATCGTCCTCGACCCACTGGCACAGCATCACAATCACCGCGCTCTTCTCGGTGAACACCATGTGCCAAAAGTCGGGTGTGGTGGTCTTGGTGGGACCTTGGGTGGAGATGAACTGCACCTTGTCGGGCATCTCCATCCACGACGCGTGGATGTAGTCGTTCGAGCTGTCGCGCTCTTTCAGCACCACCCGATTCTCGTCGGCGCACAAAAGGTGATTGTAGCGATTCTTGTCCATGAACTTCTCCGAGATGGTGAAGTTCAAGTTGACCTTGATCTCACGCGTGTCGCGATACTCTTGAGTCATTGTGCCAATTTTCGCGTTTTTCAGCACATTTTTCGACCAGATGATACAGTTTTCCGTTTTTGGGGTTTTGATGGAACGCGTCGGCACCTCGTCCAGTTGGGTTTTGTCGACGGGGATCGAGGGAACGTCTTTTGCGATGTCACACTCTACACTTTTCACCTGGAAAAAGAAGGAATGGGATGTGCAGGGATGAGGCGATGTCGCGCGGCGCCGCATTGTCGCTTTGCTTCGAGGTAGAGAGTGGCGCGATGTCGCGCGACATCGCGAAACCGCACAGAAGACATAGCGGTAGTGATGGAAGGTTCTGCGACGTCGCGCGATGTCGCACGGCACTCGACTGTAGCAAGGAAGAGTCGGGGTGCGGCATCGCGCGACATCGCGTTACCGCACAGATTTCGTAACAGTTAGGATTGGAGGTTCTGCGACGTCGGGCGGTGTCGCGCGACATCGCAAAATCGCAGTGATCTTCCTCTCACTTCCAACAGACGGTTATGCGATACCGCGCGACATCGCGCAACACTCTCTTCTCTCCGTCAAGCATCTCGGCGACACCGCGCGACACCGCGCGACATCGCAACACCGCTCCAACCTTACCATGGTGTATTTTATAAACAAATCCGTTCCGCTGAATTTCAGAACCTTAAAAAACTAGAAATATTCCAATGCTTGATGGCTTCAATGGTTGTCAAATGCCACGTGGCAGGTCGAGGTTTTCGGGTTATAATTAACTTTATTTGCGTAAACACAAAAAAAAATTTAAATATTTTACGTGATCAAATAAATTGATAATAGAAGATAAAAATGAAGGTCCAGAATTCCAAAGAGTTACTTCTTTCCAAATCCAGCGCACGGGTTCGGGCATCCTGAAGTCATACAACACCCGCCACCACCACCAATACACGCCAATGACTCGTTGGTGGAGATGGCGAGCAGCAGGAAGCAGAGCATCATGACCTGGAAATGCACTTTTTAGCAAATCTCTGAACTTGATAGGAAAGAAAACTTACCGATTGGCAAAGCTTGGCAAGCAGCGACATGACTTGTAATATATTGAGAGTAAGATGAAGCTCAAGATGAAGCGATGCTGCCAAACCGCGGTATTTATATGCCATCGGAGGTACCTGCCCACATCTCCAACTGCGTAGTGGAATGGTTATAAGTCTCCCGAATCCGCACACTATTTTCCATCACAGTGAGAAGTTGCGCAGCTCTCAGTTTCACTTTGAAACACACACACACATCCGCAAATCCGGACACACTCTACTGAACAGGCTTTTTTATTATGCGTTTTTATTGTGTGAGATTGGATTTGTATGCTAATTCCTGAGAGGGAGACCAATGTTCAAACCAGTGGAACTTGTGGCTTTGCAACCTTTTGCGTAATACTGGTCTTTTCATCTTTCAAGTGTGTACAGTTGAATGTTCCGTGTTGCTTTTGCTTATCAGTGCTGGTGAGAATAATAGGAAGCGGGAAATTTTTAAGGAGTTAGTCATTAAGAAAGGGAGTGATGTTGAAAATGCGCTCTACTGGACTTGGTAGATCAAATGGAAAATGAGAGAGAGAGAGACGCAGACTGTATGGTGATCTGCGTCTTGTTGAACTGTGTACTCTCTCTCTCTGTCTCTCTGCACCCTCCGCGACAAAATAGCATTTCTCGGCAAAATGATGGCCGAGAAACAGAATTCTAGGCCAAGAGCAAACAGTGGATGACCTGGGAATGGTTTTCTAGGCCACCAAACCACCTCTACGATCCAGTGGAGTTCACTACATGGCCTAGGAATGATTTTCTAGGCCACCAAACTATTTTCTACGGTCCAATGGAGTTTTTGGAGTTCCTTACATGGCCTAGGAACTTTTTTCTAGGCCACCAAACTACCTCTGCTATTCAATGGAGTTTACCAAGAGTTTAAGAAGTTCACTACACGGCCTAAATATGGTTTTCTAGGCCATAGAACTATTTCTACTATCCCAAGAAGTTCATGGAGTTTACTACATGGCCTAGGAACCTTTTTCTAGGCCACCAACCAACCTCCACTATCTAATTGAGTTTACAGACATGGCCTAATATTGATTTTCTAGGCCACCAAACCACCTCTTTCATCCAACGGAGTTTTTCAACCCCTTTCTAATTACAATTCCCTCTCTCTCTGATAAACACCCTCTCTCTCCTTCCATATTCTCCCGTCTCTCCGCAAACCCCGCCCTCTTGCTGCCACCCGCCTGCCCCCATCTCGTTCATTTTCTCCTTCCTTCGATAATGAGGCGGACTTCTGCAGATCAGCAAGCCTCGTTTCAAACCGATTATTTTCTGAATCAGTTGAGCCATTTCACCGAGGCCAAGTTCTCGCTGTTCGAGCATGCGCCGTTAGGTGAGAGACGAGATCGGTTTCGGAATCATGTGGAGCGGGAGGAGATGCCGTTGGTGAGTCTGCGTCTATTCATAAGGTGTACTCTCTCGTCTGTATGATTGTCTGCGTCTATTCATAGAGGGGACTCTCTAGCAGGATTTGAAGAGGCGCAGACAGTCTAACAGTCTGCGTCTATTCATAAGGTGTGGTCTCTAGTTGGACACGATTTGAAGAGACACAGACAGTCTAACTGTCTGCGTCTATTCATAAAGTTTGCTCTCTCTCGTCTACTGACTGATAATTCCTTCCGCTTCTCGTTATCACTTCCAAATTTTCCCCCTATTCTCTTGTGACCATCAGATAAGAAAAAGGATGGAACATGACACGGTTAGATGCCAATCTCCCTTCCTATCCTTTTATGAATAGATCCCAGATCCCAGATCCTAGATCCTAATCCCCCACATCTTCCAGACCTTCTGCAAAATGGGCGTCAACATCCCGGTGAAACTCGAGTCTTCTCAAACGCACGGCGCCGACATCTCGTTCCGCTCCCGCCCATTCGTCTTCAATGGCGTCTGGGTGAGAGTCAGTGGCACCATGAATCTGGAGACGTTGGAAGGACGCGTGCGATTCGAGCGTGAGCCGCCGCCAGTCGACGAGGAGCCCGGCAACGGGCTCACCGATGCGGAGATGGCGGCGTTGCGCAGAGATGGATTGCCGATTTGATGTTTATACTCGCCACCACGGGTTGTTGTGATCTCGAGTTGCTCCAATAGAATAAAGTTGTAACACTTTATGTTAATACTTTATGCTCTTTATCTTTATTACACTGTGTCAGGCGGAGAGAATTCAGGTGTGCGCGACGATGATTCGCCATCAAAAAGAAACGACGTTGCTTTGTCGGAACATGTCGTAAAACATATGGAGAAAAGAGAGTTATTGTCGGGGGTTCTATGAAGGTTTTATGGTGTTTTGTACGGTAATTGGAATTAGATCTATTAACGATATCGATTTTCGCAGTGAAAAGTACAGTAATTTGGGAAAATTTTGAAAATTGTGAGATGGGTTGGGTCTCGCAGGAAAAAATACAGTAATTTGTAAAAATTGTGAGGTGGATTGGGTCTTGCAGGGAAAAACACAGTAATTTGTAAAATAAAATTTCGAAAATTGTTCATTGGGTTGGGTCTAGCAGGGAAAAATACAGTAATTTGTTAAAAATGTAATTTTTTGAATTTTTTGTCGATTTTTGTCATTTTTCGATGATTTTCAGAGGTTTTCCAGTGATTTTCTATTGAAATGTTATGAAATTGATCAAATTTCACATGAAAACCAAGAAAAAACCTGCCCAAATTGCAAAAATCCACAGAAAACTAACAAAAACTACAAAAAACATCAAATTCTCTCATTTTTCGCTACAAGACCCCATAAATCACTATTTCTGACAAGTTTATGATCACAATTTGCTCAAAATCAATAAAACAGACTGTAAAAGGGTCTTTTTGGCCCAAATTCGACCTCTGAAATCCAGAAATTCGTTGTGCGCCTTTAAGAATATTACTGTAAGTTGACAAATTTTACATGCGCCTTTGAGGTAACTACGGTAGTTTTTGAAAAATTTATTATTTTTTAAATTTTTTTGCTGATTTTTTCAGATTTTGGCCGATTTTTTCGATTTTTGATTGTTTTTGATTGTTTTCCAGAGATTTTTTGTTACAAAATGCAAGAATTCAAGTAAACACGCAACTTTTTATCAATTTTCATACATTTTTCATTCCAAAACCCCAAGTTCACATTGTTTTCGAATTTGCACCCTCCAACTTGCCACATCCATCGACACATCCCCCCAACATCACCACGTCCCGCCCTCTTTCAGCACCCTTCTCACCCACCCCACACCACATTGCACCAACACTCATCAGTCTGCATCGAGTACTCCGCACGATGAACGCCTCTACTCCGACTAATTCGCCAACCGACGCCAACAACCAGAAGACCGTCCGACCGACTCAAAGAGAGACTCCGAGATTCAATCCACTCGCTAGAAGAGGTAAGATTTAATGCTTTTCAGTACAAAAAAACGTAAAAATTATGTTTTTTAGCCCCAAGATCCACTCCACGCGCTCCGAAACTGAGGAGAGTTCTCCAATCGCGCTTCGTCAACTCCAGAGGAAATCTCCCACTGCCACGTCTTCTGTTCGGCGACGTCGACTTCCTGGAGATGTTCGAGGAAAATGCTCCGACTCGCGAGGGCTCGCTCAACCAACTCGCCGACATGTTCGCCAACAGCGGCATCTCGGAGCCGTCGCCATCGCCGACGACGTCGGAGCCAGCGGAGCCGGTCAAGGAGGCCAAGGAGCTCAAGGAGCCAGCGGAGCCGGCTCAGAAGCCCAATGCTTAATTTCTCGCGTTTTTCCAAAGTTTTACAGATTTACAAATTAACTCCCTCTTCTCTTGTGCCATGTTCCCCCCTTCAGAATCTCACTTCTAATTTTTTATCCTTAATTTAATTTGTAATCAGCAATCTGTAATTCTTACTCCGCAATAAAGAAAAGTCTTTCGAAAATCAAAAAATTGTGTTTTTATTCAAAGCAAAAAAAGGTCAACCAAAACCCTGCACCCCTTGCAAACAACCATGCGGCGCATTGCAAACGTCGACCACGCCCACTTTTCAAACAAATTTTTGCGCGAATCCCTTCGAATTTCTTCGTTTTCTGATGGTTTTTTGTATTTTTTAATTTTTTTTTCGCTAAAAAAATTTAAAAAATTTTGTTTTTTTCACTAAAAAATCAATAAACCAACAATTGCGACTTTCAGATGGATCTGGTGTACGGATCAGAAATCAGTTTCCCCGATGGATTCGCCATCAAGCCGTTTCGCACCTTTGTTGTGAATACTAGTAAGAAGAACTTTATAAAAATTGATACAAATCGAAAAAAAAATCAATAAATCAGATGCTCCACTCCACTCAAATGGCTTCGAAGTGCCGCCGTCGGCGGGAATCGCCACGTTCCCGGCTAGCACCAACTACGCGGACAGGATCTTTTTGTGGTGGGATGTTTGAAAATAAGGGGGAAAAGAATGGAAATTGAAAAATTAGGCCAGATTTATGGTGGATTTTTAGTTTTTTTTGGGATTTTGATTATTTTTAAGGTTAAAATGATACTTCTCATACATTTTAAGTGATTTTTTGACAAAATTCATCGAAAAATGATTAAAATTGAAGAAAAATGGCACTTTTCAGTCAATTTTGGTCAAAAATAGTACTTTTTATCACCTTTCGCACAAAAGTTACAATTTTCAGTGATTTCCTGCCTAAAATTGTACTTTTCATCATTTTTAGCTCAAAATATGTACTTTTTGATCAATTTGATCTAAAAATAGTGTTTTTTAGTGGTTTTTTGTCGCTAAAGCTCCAAAAATGATCAATTTTGATGAAAAACAGTACTTTTCAATCAGTTTTGACTGAAAATTGCGCTTTTTAGTTGTTTTTCGTCAAAAGTAGCTCTTTTCATTTAATTTGTGTCTAAATTAGCCCTTTTCAGTTATTTTTCGTCGACAAAGTGCACAAAATCATCAAATTTGTAAAAGAAGCATAATTTCGCTTAAAAAATGTTAAAATAGGTGGAAAATGCATAGAATTAGTGAAAAATGATGGAAATCGATGAAAAATTCAAAAAACTAGTGAAAAAAGCTGAAAATCCATGAAAAAACCCAGAAATTCGCTGAAAAATGCACAAAATTTCGCAAAAATCAATGGAATGATGCATAAAATCAATAAAAACTGCACAAGGCTAAAAAAAATGCACAAAAATCAGTGAAACATATTAAGAATCAAGAATAATGATAGAAATCAGTGAAAAAATGATCGAATTCGATGAAAAATTCACAAATATCTGTGAAAACTGAACAAAACCTATGAAAAAACTGATAAAAATCAACAAAATCTTATGAAATCCAACAAAAAACACTCAAAAAATCAATAGCCTCTTATCAAAATCAATAAAAACCCAGAAAATCACTAAAAATTTACAATAAATCAACAAAAACTTCATAAAATCAATACCCCCCCCCCAATTCCAGGAGAGCGGTCGGCCAAAAGCTCTACATCGAAGAGCGCTCTCTAATGTTCTCGATCGCGGAGGGCTCCTTGTGCATCGACTTCACGCGCACCTCCATCATCCCGGGCACCTCGATCACCATCTTCGAAGAAGGCGTGCTCTGCATCATCGTGCCCACGTCGTCAGCCATCCACCGCTTCTACGCCCGCCTTCACTCGAAAACCCGCGACACCTTCTCGATTCTAGCGCGCATCAAGGAGGACGACGAGTTCCGTCGCTTCGCCACCTTCCACCCAATCTCGGCGCCAGGGCGACCGATCCGCGCCAGCGCCACCCATCATCCCACCAAAAACACCATCTCCTATTGCACTGCGGAGGGGCAATTGGTGATTGTCACCCTGGGCTCGTATACGGAGAGCAGTGATAAACATGAGGAGTACACGATCGGAGAGGTCGGGCTGCTCGGGAAGCTGCTCGGGGGGAGGGACACGCGGGTTAGCGATGCTTGTGTGATGCCCGATGCTCGGCGGAGCCCACGGGAGCTCCGGAAAACGCCGAGCTCGGATATCGTCTTCGCGGTGACGCGCGACGGATGGGTGCAGGCGTGGAACGTGGACACACGGAAACAGCTGCCGAGCAGTGTGGATCTCAACCAATTCTACGCGGTGGAGGCTCGTCCGACCACTGAAAGCGAGGAATTCATCGATGAGCAAGATCCGGAAGCTCCAGAGGCTCCAGAATCCATCTACACCATTAAGGCCTATCCTGTAGACGTTGACATTCTCCTGATTGTCGGGTGTGATGTGGTGTTGAATGGGAAAAGCGTGGGCACCAGAGTGCATGTGCTCAAAATGGCCGACGATCAGATGCGACATCTTCAGACTTTTGAGACTGATGTGCAGGTTGATGAGCGACTCGTTGATATTGAGCTCGTGCAGACCTATTTTCCACCTAAAGAGCTTTTGTATAGGCTTGAAGGGGAGAATATGTGAGTATTATTGTTTTTTCACCGTTTTTTCCGTTTTTTTTTCGGTTTTTTTGAGATTTTCAAGGCAAATTGACCAGAAAACTTGAAAATTGATATTTTTGTTATGGCTGTGAATATCCTAGGCAATATTATCATTTTTTCAAGATTTTCTCCAATTTTCATGTACAAATACCCAGAAAATGACGCCAATCATCGTTTTTCTGACACATACTTTTAAGATGTGTCAGAAAAAACGATAAATTGTCAAGTTTTCTTGTCATAAAATCATCTTATGACAAGAAAACTTGACAATTCATAATTTTCCCTCGAATTTGATGGTTTTTCATAATTTTTCTATCCAAAATGATCGCAGATCACTTGGCAATGAGCCAAAATATGAAAAATGAGATTTTTTATCAAATTGAAGTATAGAGCGATACTGAGATCCAGGGCGACTTGGAAAACACGAAAAATTGAGCATTTAACTGTTAGTTTTGTGGGAATTCGCCTATTATTCGATGTTTTTTCGCAAAAATGCTGAAAAACATCGAAAAATCGGTAAATTTCAATTAAATTAACAGTTAAAACATAATTTTTCTGATTTTCTACCTCGACCAGGATCTCAGTGGCGCTCTATACTTCAATTGGATGAAGATTCTCATTTTTCATATTTTGGCTCATTGCCAAGTGCTCTTCGAGCATTTTGGATGGGAAAATCATGAAAAACCGTAAAAATTCGAAAAGAAATTATTATTTTTTCAAGTTTTTTAGTCAAAAAATGATATTATGACAAGTTTGGGTCAGAAAAACGACAAAAATATAGCTGGCCTAGATTTCCAAGTTCCTAGTCCCCCAGCCACCAAACAACCTTTTCCTCTTTCCAGTGGAGAATTCGACCAAGAAGCGGCTGCTCAATTCTCACTAACTGCTCTTTTCAAGAGCTCCTCGGCCAAAAAATCGTATTCCATGAAGCGCGTCTCATTCGCAATCGACTGGCAAAGAGCCCAAACGCAAATCCACTTTGACTGGCACGCCGTCAAACAGTTCACGTCGCCAGCGTCATCAGAAGCCGTCGACGGCGACGAGAAGCCGTACAGTGTGTCGCCAGAATCGAGTGTGGAGACGTTGATCGACACGGTCTTCGACACTGACCTTTATCCGTTTGACATCGTCTTCCGGGCGGTGCAAGTGGTTTCGGATAGCTTCCGCGGCTCGTGTGGCTCAATTCGACATAATGGGTGGGCGGAGCTGTCGAAGCTGGTGGACACTTATCTGACGTCGTTGGAATTCAATCGGAAGTTCCAGCAGAAGACTGATAGGGGGATTCGGCTCAGGTTGAATGCTCCGCAAGAGACGCAGAGCACTGCGGTTAAGGAGTGAGCATTATCTTCATCCTGATTGCAGTATTTTGCACAGAGCTCTATAAAATTAGTGCTCATTCTAATTTTCAACCTAATTATAAGCGCTTCAAGTTCAAAAATTGATGATTTTCGCATTTTGAAGCGGTTTTTAGCTCATTTAAGCTCGAAATAGCTCCAAATAGCTCTTATAACCTGCTCAATATAATTTGGAGCTCTCTGACAAGTCATCGGAGAGCTCTGAATTATATTGAGCAATTTTTAAGACCTATAAGTTGCACATTGTAATTTTGGAGCTTTTTGAGCCTGAAATGACCTGAAAACTGCTTCAAAATACGAAAACTCGTCAATTTCTGCCTTGAACTACTCATAGTTAGGTTGAAAATTGAAATGAGCAAAAATTGAAAAGAAATCAGAATGAGCTCCGCTAATTTTCATAGAATTCTGTGCAAAACACTATTATTACAAGTATTTTATGAAACTTTTTATTTTTTGCTCATTCTTCATTCATTTTCAACCTAATTATAAGGGCTTCAAGTTGAAAATTGATAATTTTCACATTTTTAAGTGATTTTTTGGTTATTTTAAAAGCTGAGAACTCCAAAATTATAATGAGCAACTCAAAAATGCTATAATTTGCACATTATAATTTTGGAGCTCTCAGCTTCTGAAATTTTCTGAAAACTGCTTCAAAATGCGAAAAACCACAATTTTTGAACTTGAAGCGCTTATTATTAGGTTGAAAATGGTTGTAAAATGAGCAAAATTAAAGTGTTGATATCAGAATCCACTAATTTTCATAAATATTTGACTATCCTTATAATGAGCAATATATAAGCACCCATTTCCAGTTTCTGGTGGGCTCTCCTTCGAGCCTGCGAAGAGCTCGACTTCTCGGCTCGCGGCGTCATTTCGCTGGCTCCGATGCAGCTCACCGGCGACCTGAAGATCATGGCGGTGGTGCACAGGGATCGGATGACGATCCTCGGCGACAACAACGTCGACTTTATGGAGATTATCAGCTCGGAGAGCATCCCGAGAGCAGTCAACTGGCAGCAGTCGTACATGCGAGTGCCCAATCGCCAGTTTGTCGAGCTCATTGAGCAAGCGGCGGTTTTTGCGGATCGGAGGGTGTATTTGATGGTAAGTGGAAGAGGAAAAGATAGGCCATCAATGGTTTTTTGCTCATTTTTCGGATTTTCCGTCAAATTTGATGATATCTCGATAGAGGGACGAGAAAAAGCTAGGCCAGCAATGGTTTTTTGCTCATTTTCCGTCAAATGTAATAATACCTCGATAGATGGAAGAGGAAAAGCTAGGCCATCATTCAGCTTCGCTTATTTTTCGGATTTTCCGTCAAATTTGATGATATCTCGATAGAAGGACGAGAAAAAGCTAGGCCAGCAATCAACTTTGCTCATTTTTGTCCGTTTTTCATTGAATTTGACAATATTTCGAAGTTTTTTCTGCAAAAAATGATACTGTGCAAGCCGAGAATGACTAGAAAATAGCCGAGGTGGAATTCTAGGCCAGCTTCACTGAATTTTTGCGATTTTTTCTGTTTTTGCAGTTTTTTGTTCAATTTTCATCATTTTTCAAGGCTTTTTTGCAGAAAGTGGTTAATTTTCAGTGAAAAAATATCGGAAAATGATGAAAAATTAACAAAATTCTGTAAAAACCAAAAAAACCCGAAAATTCACAAAAGTTGGCCTAGAATTCCACCTCGACCATTTTTCTAGTCCCTCTCGATCTGCACAGTATTTTTTTTGTAGAAAAACCTCAAAATATCATCAAATTCTACGAAAAACGGACTAAAAATCATTGCTGGATTAGCTTTTTCTTGTCCAGCTATCGAGATATCATCAAAGTTGACGGAAAATCTGGAAAATTTGCAAAAATGGTTGATGGCCTAGCTTATCCTAGTCCCTCTATTTTTTGACCAAAAATGATGGAAATTCGTTGACGGCCTAGCTTTTTCTCATCCTTCTATCCAGATTCCATCAAATTCGACTGAAAATGAGACAAAAGTCAATGACGGCCTAGTTTTTTCTAGTCCCCTTATCCAGATTCCATCAAATTTGGCAAACAATGAGCAAAAGTCATTGCTGGCCTAGTTTTTCCACCTAGTCCCCTAATCTCCGGCCATCACAACCCAACGACAACGTCTCCAATTCAGAATCGCGAACGCGCCCGCATCACAAGCGCCAAAAACGGCGTCCCTCTCCTCGACGACGACGGCGTCGACAACGCCTACGACTTTGACATCGACGGCCGCTTCATCGACGTGAAACCGGCACTAGAAGGCCCGATCGTCCAACTCGCCGCCTCGTTCGTCCACTCCTCCACCTTCGACAACGCCCGCCCATTTGGCGACCCGTGCGCCCAGGTGTTCGCCGGAGCCTTCACCCAGAGCATCGTGGCGGCGAACATCCGAGTGACAGTGGAGTCGCGAGTCCATTTCGCTCTTGTGCTCAAATCGCTGCTCAACGCGATCTCGGAGAAACGGCTCCGCGCGGGCCCATCCGCTTTTGGCGACGTGGAAGCGTTGTGTTGTGAGCTCCGAGAGATCATTAGAGTTTATCGGGAGCTCAATGAGCAACTGGACTTGAAGATGTACAAGAATGGCGCCAAGATGAGTGTGGGAACATGGCTCACATCTGACAAGGAAGGATTACATATGATGAAGAGAGAGGGAGGATATGGACCCAATGGATACGATGCTCTTCAGCCCAGCGACTTCAACTGGTTCGTGGGGATCACCACTGACGCAGCGGTTCGGGCTCTTCTAACGACTTCTGAAGTGCTCGCCCTCCCACGTCGTCTGGTGATTCAGAAGCAGTACAAAATCCTGCTCACTATTCTCAACTCTTACATCTCGGAAACCAGAGCTCTCAAGCCTGCAATAACGTTCTATCGTGGAATCGCGTATTCTGGAACGGATCACCCTGTGAAGGCGTTGAACGCCTTCCAATCTTGCCTCGACGCCTTCAATGAGAAGAATGTGGCTCTGAGAAAAGCAGTGTTCTTCCTGCTCCCCAAGAGATTCACGGCTCCACCTGGAAAGGATCCTATTGAGGAGATGGGCGCCTCGGAGTACTTTTTAACGGTGGTACGCTTTCTCCAGGAGCACGGGCACTCTGAGGAGGTGTGCTCTGTGGCGATGAAGGCTATTGAGAACCTGCCAATTGAGAATGAAAGCGTTCAAGTCATCTCCAACACGCTTTTCAATCACCTGACGACCCGTCGCGAGTGGTTCCAGGCTCTCAAGCTCATTTTACGCACCACACTTCGCGCTGAAACTCGGCGAGCATCGATCTGTGAGCTGCTCACTCTGATGCTCAGCGTTGGCGACTGGGAGGCCATTGCTACGATGAAGTTTGGAGTGCATGAGCAAGTTGTGGAGGACTTTCTTCGCGACGCGGCTTGCCGGCAGCCGGTCACTGATAAAAAGCATCATTTCGACTTGCTCTTTGCGTTTTTTATGGCTCGAAAGGATTTCCGAAAGGCGGCGTGTACGATGTACGAGTTCGCGAGGCTTATCGAGGGGGCTCCGGAGATGAGCGCGGAGCTCTTGAGGCGCCGTCGTGACTGTCTGTCCGCCGTGCTCAATTTGCAGTCGGTGCTCGGCATGGAGCCCGAGGAGGGGAAGACGATTTACGACGATCACACTGACACGGACCTCGTTTTTCCGAAAGACGACGAGGATGATGATGACTCGAAGGACTCTTCGGGCTCCTCGCAGCAGAGACATATTGGCTCGTCTCCAGAATCATCGTCTAATGCCACAGTGTCTTCTGATGGAAGTGTTGACCTGGTGAAGCTGAAGGCGCAACAGATGGCGTTCGCCATGGGTGACCTGGATGAGAACGATGAGAATCGACCGATCGAGAAGGCTCCTTTGATCAAGCGGAAGAAGTTGCTGGTGCTCAGCGAGAAGGATATTCGGGATGAGTGGGTGTTGTGCTCGGCGAGATGCGGGCTCGTCTCGTCGGATCAGTTTAAGGGAGTGCCACCCACGGAGCCGGCGGAGTTATTTTTGCTGCTCGTCGAGCATTTTCATTTTGATGAGGCGTTCGATGTTGCCAGGTTAGTCAGGATAGGAAAAAAGGGATTACGGTAGTTAGAAAGGGTTACTGTAGTTGTAAAGGGTTACTGTAGTTTGGGGAGATTGAGGTGGTAGGAAGAGGTTACTGTAGTTCAAGGAGATTACTGTAATTTGGGAGAATACTGTAGTTTGAATGGATTACTGTAGTTTGTGGAGATTACTGTAGTCTCCCTGGATTACTGTACTTCCCATAGAGTACTGTACTTTTTTCAGATTACTGTACAGTTGACAAAGTTTCGTTAATTCAATGGATTACTGTAGCTACGTTTGTTTACTGTACTTTCAATGAATTCTAAATAAAGTAATCATGAGGAGAATACAGTATTCTCCCTGGATTACTGTATCTAGAAGAAAATACTGTAATTTCAATGGACTACTGTAGCTAGAGGAGAGTACTGTAGTTCTGATAGATTACTGTAGTTCTGATAGATTACTGTAGTTTTGATGTATTATAGCTATGAAAAGTTACTGTAATTCCAATGGATTACGGTACTTTCCATAGATTACTGTAAGTCCAATGAAGAAATGTAGGCCTAATAAAATACTGTAGATTCATTAGAGTACCGTATTCCTGATGGATTACTGTACTTTTACGGATTATTGTACCACCAAACAGCGCAATTCTTCTAGATTACTGTAGCCTCGATTGATCACTGTTTTTCCCGCGGGTTACTGTAGCTTCCATTGTATTTTCCATAGACTACAGTAGCTCCAACAAGCCACTACATTTCCCCTGAGTTACAGTAACTTTAACAGATTACTGTATCGATTTCAACTACCATAAACCCATCACTGTACTTTCCCCTTCAATAATTGCGGCTCAATTCCAGACAATTCTCTCTCAACGCCTACAAACTGTTCCACACGCTGACCCGCGAGGCGATAATGATCGATGCTCTGCGCGACGAGCTCAACATTGAAATGGCGGCCACCCAACAGGCCGGCTGGGTGCGGCTCAACCGTCGCCATTGCAACGCGGTCGCCACTGCTGAAGATCATTGGTCTGTGGTGCGAGGGCTCGTGGATGCGGCTCGAGCCGAGTGGCCGGGAGACTCGCGACCACTTCGAGGAGCTTCTGAGGCGTTTTTGAGCTTTGGGCTCAGTGTGCCCTATTGGTTGCACAATGTTTATGAGGTAATGCGCGCAAAGGGGCGCGGTTTGAGCATCTTGTGAGATTTGGAGCATTTTTGATGAAGCTCATTCTCATTGAAATGTTTTTCTTGTTTTTTTTTCGTTTTTAATGTTCGTCGAGTTAAAATGAATGATTTTTGCACTTTTTAAGCAGTAAATTGCTCCAAAATTGTGCTCCGTAGCTCATAAAATGTTTATAATCCAATAGTTTCTGGAAATAGTCATTTCCTAGAAACGATTGGATTATAAACATTTTATGAGCTTCGGAGCACAAATTTGGAGCAATTTGAAACTTTAAAAGTTCAAAAATCGATATTTTTTCCATTCTCAATATCTATCGAGTTAGAGTTGACAATTTTGCACTTTTAAAGCTCCAAATTGCTCTGAAATTGTGCTCTGAGCTACGGAGCACTATTTTGAGCAATTTAAAGCTTTGAAAGTATAAAATTCGTCAATTTGGAGCCCTCATGACTCGGCAAAAATCGGAAATAAAAAATGATGAAAATAATATCAGATGCTCCACCAAAAATGCTCCAAACTTTACAATTTGCTCAAGCCACGCCCCTTTTTCCTCTTTTCAAAGCCTTTTTTCCTTAAAATGTTTCAAATTTTACAATTTGCTCAAGCCACGCCCCCTTTCCAAGCTCTTTTCTCACTCTAATTCCACTTTTTCCAGAACCACGACCCGAACGACTACCTCCGCTGCCTCGTCGACTTTGAATCCTACTCTGTTGCTCTCCAAGTGCTCAGCGAGCTCGTCGACCGCGAAACAACCCGCTCCTCGCAACCGAATGTGAACACGTGGCTCCCCTACGGAGTCATCGATGAGCTCATGCTCCGAAGTGCGGATTTCGTTCGCAAAACGGCCAATAAGTCCGCCGAGCAACAAATGGTGGCTGCTGAAGTGGCTCAGCTGCGAAAAGCCACCGATCAGAAGATGGTGATGTACTTTCGCAAATTGGAAAGCCTGGAGAAGGCTCAGCAGATGTCGAGCCGATTTTTCTAATTTATTACAGTAATCTGTTGTGTAGAGGGCTAGAAAAATGATGAAAAGCTTGCTGATTTGGGAATTTTTAATTTTCATTGATTTTTTTGTTTTTCTCCGTTTTTGGTTCAATTTTTCAAGTTTTTAGTGTTTTTTTAACCCATTTTTAGTGAAAAAACCATGTTTTTCCACTAAAAATGTTTAAAAATCACTCAAAAAATGATTTTCGTGCGTTTTTAACTATTTTTAGTGAAAAAACCTTGATTTTTCAATGTTTTTTCACCGAAAATGGTTAAAAACTCACAAAAATCACTATTTTCTTGTTTTCAGTGTATTTCAACGATTTTTAGTGAGAAAACCTTGATTTTTCAATGTTTTTTCACTAACAATGGTTAAAAATCAGTCAGAAATACGGTTTTTGTGCGTTTTTAACGATTTTTAGTGAAAAACCCTTGCGTTTTCAAGGTTTTTTCACTAAAAATGGTTAAAAATCACTCAAAAACATGATTTTTGTGCGTTTTTAACGTTTTTCAGTGAAAAACTTTGATTTTTTGATGTTTTTTCACTAAAGATGGTTAAAAATCACTCAAAACCTTGAAATAACCATGAAAATTGACGAAAATCCAAAATTCCCGATTCTAGATGGCCTAGAATCCCATTTCATCGTTTTTCTAGTCCCCCTAGATGCACATTTTCTATTTTTCCGGTTTTTATCTCATTATTTTAACAGGTCTCGCTCATTTTCATTGTTTTCATTATTTTTTATGAATTTTTCTAATTTTTCCCAAAAATTTGACCCAAAATTGTTAAAATGAAGTGTATTTTCATCAGAATACCTTTTTTCAAAAAATAGATCCCAACGCCTTCAGAATTCTGAATTCAGATGTCAGATGACACTCTCGTCCTCTCGTCGGATTCAGAATACGAAGGCCCACCCCCAGCAAAACGACGATCCATTGAAGGCGTGCCGAAGACGTTCCAGAATGACAAAAAATTGAGATTTTCGTTTGGAGCAAACTCAACGGTTCTGGAAGAGTCTCCTCAGAAGACGTCGGAGATTCCGACCCTCAGAAGACGTTCGGTTTCTATGAGCTCCGGAATTGATAGTGTGAAGAAAAAGCGTTATAATTTTTATGAGCTGAGCTCGGATGAAGAAGAGAAATTGGAAGACGTGGCAGAAGAACCGTCAGAAGACGTGGGAAAAGAGAAATCAGAAGAAGTTGCTCTCAACCTCCGCGCTCTTCTGAGCCCGAAAAAGAAGAAGAACGAGGTGCTCAACGAGTTCTACGGCGTCTACTGCCTAATCAGTCGCTCGGATCGTCCATGTTATAAGAATCGCTGTTATATTGGATACACTGTGGACCCAAATAGAAGGATCAATCAGCACAATGGAGGCCGTGGAAAGGGAGGGGCGAAGAAGACTGATAGTAGAGGGCCGTGGTGGGTTGGCAAAAACCGTTTGATCTCGGGCGGGCTCGAACCGCCGGCCTTCTGTGTGTTAGACAGATGTGATAACCACTACACCACGAGATCACCGAGTGGAGCGGCGTCCGGGGTGCCGTGATATTGAGGGGGGGGGGGGGGGGGGAGAGGCGCCGCAATTGAAATTTGAAAAAAGTTTTCGGTGTGGTAGGGAAATTTAAAAAAAAGGGGCGTGGTCTAATGGGTCTCGCAGGGAAATCTACAGTAACTTTGTAAATAATCTCGATTTTTGTGCATTTCTTCCGATTTTGCAGATTTTTCGCAATTTTTCAGCTTCCTAAACACAAAAACCAACCAAAATCATATAAAATTTCAAATTCACAGAAAGAAACCCCATAACTTTTTCTATAAGCTCCGCCCCTTTGCAATTCCTGCGCGCACTATCACACAATATCAATAAATTACCAAATTTTTCTTTTTTTTTCATACAAAATTCAACGAAATTTACCATTTTTAGCCCCGCCCACTTTGCTTTTTCAGGGACATGGTGTGCGTCGTCCACGGCTTTCCAAACCACGTGGCAGCTCTGCGATTCGAGTGGGCGTGGCAGAATCCGAATGTTTCCAAGTGTCTGAAAGGAAAAGAGCTGAAAAAAGAGAGAAAGGAGACTCCATTTGCTTATCAGTATGGGAGATTTGAATTTTTTGAACGTTAAAATTTGAAATTTTTGGTCCATATTGTAGCGTTTATGGTTTTGTCGCTATGGAGCTGGTTGTGGCTGGCGGACTAGGCTGGAAAGCTAGGCCAGCGAGATTTTTATAGTTTTTTTCCGTTTTTTATTTTTTATTTTTGATGATTTTCGAAAGTTTTTGACGAATTTTTGAGATTTATTCAACGAAAATGATTGAAAATGGCTTTAAAAGCTCTTAACAACCATTTTTCACCAAAAAATCTCGAAAAACCATCAAATTCCAAGAAAAGCAGAAAAACCAAGATGGCCGAAGTTGAAAAGCTAGGCCAGCTTGATTCTTTTCCGTTTTTCACTGGATTTGGAGGTTTTGGATGATTTTAAGAGTTTTTCGATAAAAATGATTGAAAATTGCTCAAAAAGCAATCAGTGGTCGATTTCTGTTGAAAAAATCTCAAAAAACCATCAAATTCGCTGAAAACCCGAAAAAATCAATATAGCCTAACTTGAAAAGCTAGGCCAACTTGATTTGTTTCGTTTTTCACTAGATTTGGAGGTTTTGAACGGATTTTTGAGAGTTTTTCGGAAAAAATGATTGAAAATTGCCCAAAAAGCAATCAATCATCGCTTTTTGTTGAAAAAATCTCAGAAAAACCATCAAATCTCGCTAAAAAACCCGAAAAAATCAATATGGCCTAACTTGAAAAGCTAGGCCAGCTTGATTTTTTTCGTTTTTCACTTGATTTTGATAATTTTTCGAAGTTTTTCATCAAAAGCTATCAAATCCCACTGAAAAACCGAAAATATCAACCTGGCCTAACTTTCCCATCCTCGTCCCCCGGCCACAACTTTTCACTCCTCCAAATCTATAATAATAATGATAATCCTAGACTTCGAATCGCTTGTGAGCTCCTCAACAGCACCACATTCAACAGATTTGCTCTGACATTTCGATGGCTCATTACGGTACCAAAAAAGAGGCGTGGCCTATACTTATTATGATTTTAGAATGAGCAACTGCCATTTCCAACGAGCTGTCCACCACCAGAGCACACAAAAATACGGTATGGAAAAGTGAAAAAGGAAATGAGTTGGGTGCCTACGAATCGGGAGGATTATGTGGAAATTGGAGAGTGTCGGATTTGTGGAAATGATGTTCAGAAGGTTTGGAAGAAATTTGACAAGGGGACTAGAAAAAGCTAGGCCAGCTAATTAATTTTCAGTTTTTATTGATTTTTTGTTAAATTTTGATCAATTTTCAATTTTTTGGACGAAAATGATTGAAAATGACACTTTATCATCAGTTTTGTGGGAAAAATCTTGAAAAATTCAAATTTCCCGCCAAAATCTGACTGAGGGACTAGAAAAAGCTAGGCCATCTTGTAAATTTGAAGTTTACAGCGATTTTTCCTTAATTTTCATTATTTTTTTGTGATTTTTCCGACCAAATAATAGAAAGGACACTTTTCAAATATTTTTCACCGAAAAAACCTTCAAAAATGATGAAAATCAATGAAAAAACTGAAAAATTCAAATTTCGCGCTAAAATTTGAATGAGGGACTAGAAAAAGCTAGGCCATTATGAAAATGTTTGATTTTTTGGGGTTTTAGTCAATTTTTTTCAATTTTTTCCATATTTTTTCGACGAAAATGTTTGAAAAAGTCACTTTCTCATCATTTTTGTCAGAAAAATCTCGAAAAATTAACAATTCGAACCAGAAAATAGGAAAAATCCCAGAAATTCATGTTTCGCGCCAAAATTTGAATCGGGGACTAGTAAAAGCTAGGCCACCATAAAAATGTTCAATTTTTCGGGGTTTTAGTCAATTTTTTCCAGATTTTTTGGACAAAACTGATGGAAAAATACATTTTGTCATCAGTTTTGTCTGAAAAATCTCGAAAAATACTAAAATTTGACGAAAAATTGAAGAAATTACCTGAATATTCAAATTTCGCGCCAAAATTCGACTGGGGGACTAGAAAAAGCTAAGTCATCTTATAAAATTGAAGTTTTCGCGATTTTTCTTTAATTTTCATCATTTGTTGCAATTTTTCAACAGAATAATTTCAAAAAGTCACTTTACTATCAGTTTTGTCAGAAAAATCTCGGAAAATTAACAATTTGAACCGAAAAACATTACAAAATCATGAGAAATTCAATTTTCGCGCCAAAATTCAAATCGGGGACTAGAAAAAGCTAGGCCATCTTGTAAATTTGACATTTATCGCGATTTTTCTTCAATTTTCATTAGTTTTTGCAATTTTTTCGACAAAAATTATTGGAAAAAAACATTTTATCATCAGTTTTGTCAAAAAAATCTCGAAAAATATTGAAATTTGACAAAAATTGAAGAAATTACCTGAAAATTCAAATTTCGCGCCAAAAATTTGACTGGGGGACTAGAAAAAGCTAGGCCATCTTGTAAATTTGAAATTTATGGCGATTTTTCCTTAATTTTCATCATTTTTTGCAATTTTCCAACAAAAATATTTGAAAAAGTCAATTTATCATCATTTTTGTCAGAAAATTTTCGAAAAATAGTGAAATTTAACATAAAATTGAAGAAATTACCTGAAAATTCAAGTTTCACGCCAAAATTTGACTGGGGGACTAGAAAAAGCTAGGCCATCTTGGAAAATTTCAAATTTTAGCGATTTTTCCTTATTTTAATCATTTTTTGTGATTTTTTTGGCAAAACTGATGAAAAAATACACTTTGCAATCATGTTTGTCTGGAAAATCTTGAAAAACGCTCAATTTGAACCGAAAAACAGGAAAAATATTGTAAAATTCAAATTTCCCGCCAAAATTTGAATCGGGGGACTAGAAAAAGCTAGGCCATCTTGTAAATTTGACATTTATAGCGATTTTTCCTTGATTTTGATCATTTTTTGTGATTTTTTCGACGAAATGATTGAAAAAGACATTTTACCATCAGTTTTGTCGGAAAAATCTCGAAAAATTGTGAAATTTGACAATAAATTGAAAAAATTACCCGAAAATTCAATTTTGGCGCCAAAATTTGATTGGGGGACTAGAAAAAGCTAGGTCAGCAGTTGAATTTGAAATTTTCAGCGATTTTCTCCACTTTTTGATGGATTTTTTGCATTTTTAAACTAAAAATCGATTTTTCAACTATTTTTAGCTGAAAACCCCCGAAAAAGCACAATTTCCCCAGCTGGCCTAGCTTTTTTTAGGCCCCCTTCCCACCCAGTCCAACAGAGCGCATTTGCAGCCCTGGAGTCTCATCCGTTGCCCCGCCCCCACATGCCACGCCCACTTCCACTCAACATGTCTCGCGGAGCACGGTCTAAAAGCGAAAAACGAGCTGAAAATGCACATTTTCCCGCTGAAATCCAACTGTCCGACGTGCGGCCACTTCTTCCTCTGGGGCGACGTCGTCAGGGAGCAGCGACGTCTTCTGAAGGTCAATGGGAAGTGCTCCGACGAGTTCCGGGCTCTCGTGGTGCGGAAGGGACGAGAGAATTGCTAATTATGTGTGTGGCCACGCCCACTTTTATACTTATTCTACTCACAAAATGAATCTTTTTGATTTTATTGACTTTCACAGTTTAATCGGTGATCTTTATATTGTTACATCAGCAAGCAATTCTGACCGAAAGCAAAAAGTTGACTGATAAGATTAGATAACACACTGATAGCATCATAATTGGTTCATATAAACAGAATTATCATCATTTTCTATACGATTTGGTTCGTTGGAACGATGAGGTGAGAGTTTTTATTGATTTTTCTGAATTTTCAAATGTTCAGTGACTCCTTTGACTGGCCCGTTGGAAGCAATGAAGCGAAGGAGCGTCTCGGCGAGCGGTAAGTTGGACGCAAAAATCATCTGCGTTCGGGGGGAATCGAACCCCCGTCGAATGCTTGGAAGGCATCCATGCTGACCATTACACCACGAACGCGTCGACTAGCGACCCACTTTTTTGCGTACACATTATCGCATTAATCCCGTCTCCCCCTCCGCGCTTCTATACGCAAAACCAAGGGCAGAAATCCGGCGCGTTCGTGGTGTAATGGTCAGCATGGATGCCTTCCAAGCATTCGACGGGGGTTCGATTCCCCCCGAACGCATAACCGTTTTGCGCAGATTCTCCAAGCTACATCTCGACACCCGGATCGCGGCGTCGCACGCCAAACCGCTCACCAATGTGGACCCGGTGGTGGTGCCGATCTTCCACTCGTCCACCTACCGCTTCAAGACCATCGACCAGTTCTCCGAGCCCAACCATGGCTCCAACTTCGTCTACCGTCGATGTGGAAATCCGACCACCGAGAATGTGGAGGTGGTGGTGAATGAGATCGAGGGTGGCGCGGGCTCACTGCTTTATAATTCGGGGCTCGCTGCGATTGGCGCTGTGTTTTTGGAGTTTTTGGGCTCCGGGGCTCATATGATTGTGATGGTTCCGATGTATAGTGGCACGTCGTCGTTTATCAATGAGACGTTGAAGCGGTTCGGTGTGGAGGTCACTTTTGTGGATGTGGAGAAAGAGGAGGACTTTGCGGGAGCTGTGGAGAAAGCTGTGAAGGAGAACACGAAGATGATCTACTTTGAGACGATTGCCAATCCCACGATGGCGGTGCCCGATGTGTTGGGTACTATTGCGGTGGCCAAGAAGCATAAGGTGAATGAATTTTAGATTAGGTCTAATATCATTCCAAAGGCCTTGTTTTGAGCTTTTCAGAACTGTGCTCAAAATTTTATACGGAGCTCTGGGAGCAAAGTTATGAAGCTGGAAACTTTATTGCTTCAAACTGGGGCCAATAGTTTGGAGCTTCATATCTGGGCTCACAGAAATCCAAATCAAAATCTTTTAACAGTTTTGAGCACAGCTCAACTTGAGCTTTTGAATGATATCAAAAACAATTCTTAAACCTTCATTTTCGAATCAGGGGATTCGGGCAGAAGATGATGGTGCCTGATGTGTTGAAAATTTATTCGGTCGCCAAGAAGCATAAGGTGAATAGATATCAAATAAAGTATAATATCGTTCGATAGCTCTTGAGTTGAGCTTTTCAAAACTATGCTCAAAATTTTCTACGGAGCTCTGGGAGCAAAGTTACAGATCTTTAAAGTTTAGTGCTTCAAATTTGAGCTTAAAATGTAGAGCTCTATATCTGGGCTTACAGGGATCCCCATTAAATTAAATTGCTTTTTTTGGGAACAGCTCATCAAGAGCTTTTGAACGATACTAAGAACGATGTGAAAAACACAATTTTATTGGTTCCTGTACCTTTAAAACTACAGTAATCTTTCGAGGAAACATTTTAAAATTTCCACTTTCCAGATTCTCTCCGTCGTCGACGCCACCTTCTCATCCCCTTACAACATTCAACCTCTGAAAATCGGCGCCGATATCAGTCTTCACAGCTGGTAAGCTCCCCACGTCTTCTGAAACCCTCATCTCTTTCTCAACTCGAACATTTTCCAGCTCCAAATACATCGGCGGTCACACCGACGTCATCGCCGGCGTCGTCACAGTGGCCTCCTACGATCACTGGAAGCGTCTGAAGCTTCAGCAGCTCACCACGGGCAGCTCTTGCTCACCCTATGACGCTGCTCTTTTGACGCGAGGCCTCAAGACTCTTGCTCTCCGAGTTGATCGAATCTCGGAGAACGCGCAGAAGACCGCCGAGTTCCTCGAAGCCCATCCGAAGGTGGAGCACGTCTTCTATCCAGGGCTCCCATCGCATCCGAATCATAAGCATGCAAAGGAGGTCATGAGCAAGTTCTCCGGGATGATCGCGTTCGATGTGGGCACCGCGGAGAAGGCGATCCGGCTCATCGAGCATCTGAAATTGATCGTTCACGCCGTTTCGTTGGGCGGCACCGAGTCGCTGATTGAGCATCCGTTGTCAATGTCGCATGGTAAACAGTTGCTCCGCGATGGGGAACTCCCGGGAGTGGCTCCAGGGTTGTTGAGATTCAGGTACGAGATAGTGTGCACTGAGAGGAGGCGCAGAGAGCGACGTCGCAACATCAGTTCTTTTCATTTTCATGAGTATCGGCGATACGGAGTGATAAAATTACTGTACTGATCGTGATGATGATGACCTATCAGTATGTCCGAAAATCTGCAATAAAAGATGATTTTATCACTCTGTATCTCTGCAGAGTGATAAAGGGCGCGACGTCGCGCGACATCGCAGAACAGAGAAATGCGACGTCGCGCGACGCCGCAACGTTTTACTGCGATTAATACGGAGTGATAACATTATTGTACGGTTTCTTTATCACTTTGTCCGAAAGAAATGAACTGATGATTTTATCACTCCGTATCAATGATACGCAGTGAAAATGGGGCGCGACGTCGCGCGACATCGCAGAACGGAAATTTTGAAAATTTTCCTGCTAAAAACTCGAAATTTATAGAATTTTTAGTACTTTTAGCATGAAAATTTTGTTTTTCTCACAATTTCTTCCATAAAATACCGAAAAATTTGATTTTTCCGCTAAGATTTCTGAAAATCTCTGATTTTTGGCTTTTTTGTGGAATTTTTTCGTTTCAACAGCTTCAAATACTTGCTTTTTCCTGATTTTTTTCGAAAAATGTCAAGGAATCCCGAGAAATATCGATTTTCCAATCAATTTCAACACTTTCTGTCCGCCATATCACATTTCTCTCAATACGCATCGATAAAACACTTTTATCACCCCGAAAAGCGAAAAAACTTGCAATCAAACTGCAAAATCTCAAATAAAAGTCGCTTTTTGATAGTAGCCAAACAATTTTGCTGCGAAAAATTAAAAAAAAAAAAGAAAAATTCAAAATTTTGGCGCCTGTCCAATGAAGCGCACTTGCATCATGCTTTCGGCGGCGCCGATTCTTTTTCTTTTCCTCCTTTTTCGTCGTCGCTGCGACGTCGCGATGTCGCGCGACATCGCACCGCCGCATTTCTTATCATCAACAATATCGCCTCATTTGCAGTGTGGGCATCGAGAATGCGGCCGACATCATTGGCGATTTGAGCGCCGCGCTCGACAACTTGTGACTGATAAACTGGATTTCTTCTCTCTTTTTCTCTCTTTTTCTCACAATGAAAGTGATAAGATCATTGATCGTCGGGTGTCGTCGCGTGATTCTTCAGATTGTACCTAATTAGAAGTCGTGCGAAGACTTGCAAATCGGAAGTTGAAGAATCGTTGAAGAAGAAAAAAAGGAAAAAAGTGTTTGGCATTTCTCGACGAGGTCAAGAAAATGCACGCCGAGCTTTGGTAACCTAGCTTTATGAAACATGTCAGACCGCTCATTTAAGCTGAATCACCAAAGATCGGCGAGCGCCAATGTCAACTTACTCATCCTCGAGAATCAGAATCTTGAGAAGACGTAGTAGCAGAATATATATCAGTATCAGAATACGGACACCACTCGCCAATGCGAAATGGTCGATGTGGAGGAAGGCGTGGAAAGACGTTGCGACCGGTATACGCCCCGCGGCCACGCCCACCTCGCGGCCCCGTTAGAGGGGGGGAAGGCGAATAGGAATACGAAAAGGCAAAGGAATTGGAGAAGGAGATGGGGACGAGATACGCGAGGAAGGTCATCTGGAGGCGACGACGGTGAAGACCGAGAGAGAGAACGAGATGGTATCAACGATTCTTATCGTGAAGAGGGGGCGCCCGTCGCGCGCTGACCTGAATACCTTTGTGATAACGCGCTGATATTCTCGATCGCATGAAATCGGGGTCAATGGGTGAGGACGAAGTTTGAACTACTATGCACAACTAAAACGCAGCACTGTGATAAAAGATAAGTGTGGAGTCACGAAGCGGAGAGCAGCCTGTGTGTGTGTGCTCATTTGTCAACAAACACACACTGGAGAGAAAGCGAAAATTTAACACACTCCTCCCATTTCTCCACCTCCTCGTGCTCCAGCTCGTGCTCTCTCGAGACGGGGGCCGAAATATCTTTTCGCTGATTAGCACGTTGTTACGGGAAGGGAGCTGGAGGGGAAGAGAGGGATAGAGGGATGGGTAGAGACGCAGAGAGTGGGGGTGATGAGAGAGGAGAGATTGGAAGTAGACGCAGAGAGAGAGACAGAGAGTCAGGGAGACAGAGCTATGGTTAGAGACACAGAGAGTGAGGCGAATAGCGAGCAGAGATTGGTAGTAGACGCAGACTAGCAGGCCCTTGGAGACAAAGAGAGACAGCGCTATGGTTAGAGAAGCAGACAACTAGACAACTAGAGATCAGCTTTTGGTAGTAGACGCAGGCAAGCAGAGGGACAGAGAATCTGAGAGGCAGCGCTCTCGTAAGAGACGCAGACAAATAGATGAGTAGAGATTGGATGTTGGTAGTAGACGCAGACTGACAGACGCATGGTCACAAAGAGAGACAGCGCTATGGTTAGAGACGCAGACAACTAGACAACTAGATACCTGTCATTAACAATAGACACAGACAACTAGAGACAGAGATTTTTCCACAGTTTTTTCAAAAATTTCAAAATTTTTTCGAAATCTCTCCGAATCTCCGAAATTTGTCACAAAGAACTCGACAGTTGCCTCTGACGATTGTTCAAACACAAGCCGCCGCCGCAAAACAAAGGCGGCGGAAAAAAGCGGTGAACAAATAGGACAAATTGTTTCGAAAATACCATAGGAATTTAGCCGGTGATTTGAATATTAACAAATTACTGTAGTTTTTGTGGAAATTTGAGCATTTTATGGGTCTTGAAGGGAAATGGTACAGTATTTTGTCATTTTCACAAGGACCAGCCTGCTGGGGCGGCTCACGCCGCCTCAGCATGGCTGGGAGGTTATTCAGAAATATTCACGTGAAAATGTTTGTATGGGTGGTTCATTCGGTAGCACGTTTGTCTTTCGTTCAAAAGGTCGCTGGTTCGACTTTCGTCTACTTCACGTAATTTCTTTCGTTCCCCTACATGCACAGAGTTGACTACTCATACACACACACACACACAAACATCCCCCAACAGGATTTTAAATATAAGAAAGATGATGCAAAAACTGAAAATTTCCCTAAAAATTCACAGAAAATTCAAATTTTGTTACTGTCAAATTTTAGGAAATTTGCAATTACAGTAATCTTTTCGGGAGGACACCCAAAGTCTCATAGTCTCATATATTTAGTAATCACTACATCCAGTCCAGTAGAGCGCATTTGCATCATAACAAGTTTTCATTGTAAATAGCGTCAAAACAAGATTTGTCAAACTGTCTGCGCCCTCTTCAACTAGAGAGCATTTTCGAAAACCGTTTTTTTCTGGAAAGTAAGTGCGCTCTGTTGCTAACAATGTCTGCACTCTCCTCGAATAGAGAGCATTTCCAAAACCCATTTTTTCAAAAGATAGTAAGTGCGCTCTATTGCGAAAAGTGTCTGAACCCTCTTCAACGAGAGAGTATTGACTAGTTTTTTCTCAAATCCTTCAAAATAGGAAGTGCGCTCTATTGCTAATCACCCGACCATCTCATGGCCGTGAAATTTTCTCTTCCATTTTTCACTTCGTAATAAAGCATGTCTGCACTCTCCTCGATTAGAGAGCATTTAACACACCCGTTTCTTCTGAAAAGTAAGTGCGCTCCACTGCAAATCAATGTCTGCACCCTCCTCTCCTAGAGAGATCACCCCACTGATAAAAACTAATGACGTCACGCCCTTCTTCTCGAGATATCATCTCCTCTCTCCAAATCCATCAATCATAGGGGGCCTCGTCGTCGTCGTCGTCGAAACAACCGACAAGACAGGTTCTCTGTGCACTTTGTGATTTGTCGCCTTTTCTTCGTCTCCCTTCCTCGAGGGAACAAAGCGGCCGTTGAGAGACGCAGACACTTGGGGGCAACCAAACTTTTGATTTTATTCATCAGGGCGAATTTCGGAGGGGGGCGGAGCCTGACAATGGTGCGGGGGGTGCAAAGCATGCGGTAAAACATTTGGCATTTGAGTTTCAGACAAAAAGAGGAACAAGAGGCCTATATTAAATAACATTTGGGGGGAGCAACAGGCTTTAGGGGGGAGGGGCCGAAAAAAAATTTAAAAAAAAATTAATTTTAATTAAAAAAAAGTGTGCCAAAAAGGGGGCCATCAGAATGGCGAGGAACTTGTTTAAATGTATGAAGAACAAGAATATAATGGATTTTCGGGCACTGGAAGGAAAGGGGGGAAGCAATATATAAAACTTTAAAAGGGGCGGGGCACAGCGATTTTCAATTTTTGCAGGATTTCGACTGATTTACAGGGGAGACACAGGGACCATTTCAATGACCGCACTTTTCAAGGGACTAGAATTTGGGGGTGGTGGGGGGAATCAGAATCAGAAGAAGATTTTTAAAAAAGGTACAAGTTCAACTGTACGAGAGGAGTTTAGAGGGGGAAAGTCTAAAAGACGCGAATGCAATTGTTGCCAAAGTCGACGACGTAGATGCGACCGTCGGGTCCCACTGCCAAGTCTGTTGGTCGGTCGAGCAGTTGACGGGGCGAGGGCGTCAGCGGGGTGGGCGTCGTCGAGAAGGAGGGGGCGCCGAAGGGACCCGAGAGGGACTGGAAAAAAGTAACATTTGATTTTGAATTACTACATTATAACGTTTTTAACTTTTTTCGCTCTATCCAACCATACTAGTCTCAATTTTTCATGGGTAACACTTGGGAGGCAATCCATGTTAAATTACTGTAACTTGTAGTTATATAATTTTATTTCAAAGCTCAACAAATTAGAATATTATAAAATCGTGAGCTTTGTTCACTTGTTCATTCTACTTTCTATAACTTTGTTCATTCTATAAGTTACTGTAGTTTATAGTTTGTAGTCTATCAAATGTCTTTTCAAACTGTAAAAGTGACTTTTTAAAGTCACGTGAGCTCTCCTACTTTTGTTCATTTCTTAGATTACTGTAATTTGTAGTTTGTAGTCTCTATTTTAATTTTATAAAAACGTGAGCTACCCTCATTCTTGCTCATTTTCATATTGTAAAAGTGGCATTATAAAGTCACGTGAGCTCTCCTACTTTTGCTTATTACTCCGATTACTGTAATTTGTAGTTTGTAGTCTCTGTAATTTCATTTCATGAAAACGTGAGCTATCCTAATTCTTCTCATTTTCAAAAGATGGGGATTATGTAGTTTGTAGTCTCTCCTGTTTCATTTCAAAACTTAAAAATTAGGATCATGTGAAAACGTGAGCTATCCTAATTTCGATCATTTTTCAAATTATGTGGATTATGTAGTTTGTAGTCTCTCCAGTTTTATTTGATAATTCAAAAACTACAGTAATCCCCCAAAATGCCTCCCAAAACTACAGTAACCCTTTCCTAAACCACCTTTTTCAATTACACTCCACCTATCAAATCCTAATAACCCATTTGAAAACTATTCAATATCGTCATCAAATCTACAGTAACCCCACCCTACTTCGCCTATTCATTACACTCTACAATTTCCTCTAAAATCCAAATCTACAGTAATCTACAGTAACCCCCATCTAACTTCGACTTTTCATTACACTCTAACAACCGTTTCATCACAAATCCAAATCTACAGTAATCTACAGTAACCACCCACCGAATACGGCGCCGGCAGTTCGGTGGGCATCTGGAATCCAGAAGTGGTGGTGGTGGCTGGCCCAAGTCCGAACGATCCGATGAATCGCATGTCGTCGGAGGCGAACACCTGGATGCGGTTGTTCCGAGAGTCGCACACCAGAATGTGGCCTTCCGAGTCGATGACGACGCCTTGTGGTCTGACGAACATCCCGTCGGCGTCGCCCTCGCTTCCGTACACCTTCATCTCGGACATGTTTCGGGGGGAGAGCACTGCCAGTCGGTGGTTGTTGAAGTCGCTGGAAAAAGAGGGGCGGGGTTAGAGCATACTGATAGTGAAAAAAAGGGGAGGGGGAGAGGGGCGTGGTTTGGAGCATTTTGGGTGGATATTTCGAAAAAGGGGCGTGGCTTAAAGGGGAATTGAAGAGTTTTTACGGAATTTTGCAGATTTTTCATGGAAAAGGTAAGAAGATTGATAAAGTAACACTTTCAATAGTGAAAAAAGGGAGTTTTTCAGTACTGAAAGTGGTTTTTCAATGATTTTTCATGCAAAATTTCGTAAAAACTATAAATTACAGTATCCTTTTCAGTGTTAATTTGCAAATTGGCTCGTTTTTACCAAATTTTGCAGATTTTTTATGAAAAACATCGAAAAATATACATTTCATAGTGGAAAACTGAAAATGTCGGTGAAAAATACGATTTCCCACTTAAAATTCCGTGAATGCGCATAATTACAGTATTTTTGAGTGATTTAGAAACTGAGCATTTGAAATTAGCTTGTTTTTATGAAGAAAAAGTAAAAAAAACAGTTTTCACTATGAAAGCCGACTTTTCAATGTTAAAACATCATTTTCACGCAAAACTACAGTATCTTTTCGCTGAGAGACCCCCTAAACCACGCCCCCTTCCACATCACTCACGTGATCAACAGCTGTCCATCAGGCAAATAGCACAATCCACGTGGCGAGTCGAGATTCTTGAAAAAGTAGGCCGAATCGAAGCCGCACTTTCTCACAAACTGTCCCTGCGCCGTGAAAATCTGCACGCGATGATTGCGAGTATCAGACACCGCGATGGCGTTATGCGAGTTGGTGGCCACGCCCCACGGATAGTTAAAGTAGCCGACCGCCCTTCCACGATCGCCAAATTTCAACAAGAACATTCCGTTCTCATCGAAGACCTGGATCCGGTGGTTGTCCTTGTCGGCCACAATGATATTGTTGTGGGTGTTGGTGGTAATGCCGGCGGGCCGGTCAAACTGTCCCGGTCGGTTTCCGGAAGTGCCGAATTTCGCGAGAAAGTTGCCATCCCGGTCGAAGATCTGCACGCGGTTGTTGCTGCGATCCGCCACCAGAACACGGCCTCGTTGATCCACACAGATGCCCCAAGGACGGCACAGCTCACCATCCCCACTGCCCTCTTTTCCGAACGACATTATGGGTCCCCTCGCGGCGATGTCATCGTAGTTGCGCCCGCGGCGAACGTCCATCGTCGTCGGGCACCCTGTGATCGGGGTGCCTTTCACGAGCACGTTGAGGGTGTAGATGCCCTCGGTGACCGGGTAGTAGGACAGTGCGACGATGCCGTTCTCCCTGGGTGTCATGCCCACTTCGAGCGGCTCGCCGTTGGGGTTGAGCACAAAGGCTTGCACCTCAGAAGTTGGCATGGCTTGCTCCAGATGCGAATGTGGGACTTGGTGGGGGAGCAGAGCTTGGGTGGTGGGTTGGGTGCAAGGGATGGAGGAGGCGAGTAGGTCGCCACAGGCGTCACGGAGTTGCACATAAACCACAGTTTGTCGCTCGCGGAACGCCTTCTTGTAGGCGTCGCCGACGATGGTCGAGTTGCGAGCGCACGCGCCGCTCTCGATGGTGCCAAACTGACGGACCTTGTTGAGCAGCGTGCCGTCTTGTGGGGCGCTGAATCGGAGCCGGTCGTCCTCGTTGACCTGGCACGCGAGCATGAGCACATTGTTGTTGGGCTCGGCGCTGGTTTGACACGCTGTGAGCCGATCGAAGACTTGGCGGAGCACCGCATCATCCACCTCCGCGTTCTCCAGTGACTTGGCGTTCTTGACAGCGTCCTTCAAGCCGAATTGTTTGAGCTGTAGGTTCTCGGCCTGCGAGATGAGCACCGATAACTTGAGGCTCTTGACAGTCTCCACACGCTTTAGCAGCTCCTGACGACGTTCTTCCAGGGCTGTGGCATGAGCATCGAAGGCGCTGCGGATCTCGCTCTCCGCCGTCGCCGCATTCGTGACCACTCCATCGATGAGCCGCTTGATCGTCTCGCCCGTCTTCTCGCACTGCCACTGCAGCAGCTGGCTCTCGTTGGCGAGCTCCCCGACGGCGGCTCTAACATCTCCCAGTGGCTGGACACGATGCAGGGAGCTGTGCTGAGCGATACAGATCGCGCACAACGGTCCCGAGCACTGATCACAGAGGGCGATGAGCGGGGCGTCGTGAGAGGAGCACGTGGTGGACGAGTTCGGTGATGAGCCGCCGGAGATCGACTCGTGCTCCAGGGCGGAGCCGGAGCCTGCAAAGAAGACTGGGGGAGGGGTTAGAGAGCACAATTTGCTGAGCCTACCATCTCCACTTCCAGCAGAGCCCAGACGGTTGGAGCCGGCGAATTGTTGTTGTTGCTGTTGCTGTTGCTGTTGGCTCATCTGCAAGAGGAGTGTATGCAAAAAAGGAGGGGGCTATAGTCAATGAGCTCGCGGAGCCATAGAATGGAATGGAATGGCACCTCGAAATTGACAGCTGCGTGACTTATGAGCTCGCCTTTTTTGGGGGCTCTTAGGTTTTAACGCTTTTTAAGGAGCACCTAGAGCTGAGAAGATCTAGAGCACACTATTAACAAAAAGAGCACCCAGAGCTCAAAACGAGCACCTAGAGCTCAAAACGAGCAACTGGAGCTCAAAAAGGACATCTAGAGCTCAAAAAGAGCACCTCGAGCTCAAAAATAGTATTTGGAGCACAAAAAGAGCACTCACCAAGTTCGCCACAAGCTGACTCAGCTCGACAAATCCGTGCGCCTTGGTGGCGCGCACTCGCTGATGCGCCTGGACGCAGTGCGTGCACAACGCCTCCTGACACTGTAGACAGAACGCGAACGACCTGCAAATCGGAGCCAATTCACCCAATTAGAGCATTTTGATGAGCATTTTGGGAGGTCTCTCTCTCTCTCTCTTACAAATTCGACTCGCATCCCTGGCACTGAATGGCGGTGAGCTGTGGCGCCACCACTGACGGTGGTGGAATGGAGAACGACGTGTTCATCTGCTGAGAAGACGTCGAGGTCAGCGGGCGTGGTGGTGGGAAGGAGGTCGAGGTGCGGGGTGGCGCGATGGTGGCAGAGTGCTTGGGTGGGTCGGAGGACGCCATGAGCGATGGTGGCAGCATCATCGACGTGTTGGTGGGCGAGAGTGGCGAGAACACCGGGGTGTCATCGTTCTGCAAGTGGAAGAGTCTTGGAGGGTGTATTATTGGCGCATAAAAACTGGTGCAGACTGCAAACACCGAATTCATCCTCATTTTGCGTATCGTGGTGTGCAAACGCGCTCTATTATAAAATTGGATCAAAAGACTGTGATCTATTCCTGTTTTTAGCCGTAAATACAGTTAAAACCAGGAAGAAATCACAATATTTTTGACCCATTTTCATAATAGAGCGCGTATGCACACCCTCGATACGCAAAATGAGGAAAAATTCGGTGTTTGCAATCTGCACCAGTTACAGTAGGAAAATGGGCGGAGTTTCACTTGAATACACTGAACTTTCTACCAAATTAATATCCAAGATAGAATTGCACTTTCTGATTGTGAGTCCTGACAAAGAATCTCCCGAAAATTCTGCCAATTTTTTATTTTTCAGTGCTCTGATATATGGAAAGCTCAAAATCTCAGTGAAAATTGCCTCATATGCATTTTTCACTGTATTTTTTACTTTTTGCTACCTATATCTCGCTCTAAGAGCACAGAAAACGAAAAATTTCGCAGAATTCATAGGAGATTCTTTATCAGGACTCAGAAAGTGCAATTCTATCGGGGGTGTCAATTTGGTGAAAAGTTCAACGTCTTCAAGTAATTCCATTGTTAGAAATAGAGCAAGTTGAAATTTCAAGGTTGCTCTGAAATTGCTCAGTTTTTCATTCTCATGGTATTCTGTGATCTGGTCGAGAGGGACTAGAAAATTATGAGATGGAATTTTAGGTCAGCTTTGTGGATTTTCAACGATTTTCATATTTTTTCCTCAGTTTTCATCGATTTTCTCCGTTTTTTTCTATTTTTCCTCAATCTTTATGATTTTTCGCGATTTTTCACTGAAAATGATTATCATGGAGCCATTTCACACTATTTTTAGAGTTGTATATCTAGAAAATAACGAGGAAAGGCTCTATGATGATTATTTTCAGTAAAAAACTTCGGAAAATCGTGGAAATTGAAGAAAAAAACGGGAAAAATCGCTGCAAATCGATGAAAAATCGATAGAAATCGCTAAAAATCGAAAATCCACAAAACTGGTCTAGAATTCTCGTCATTTTCTAGTCCCCCAACCATATTTCCATGAAAATTAAAAAATGAGCAACTTCAGAGCCATCCCAAACTCCAAAAAGTTCGAAAATTCCCAAAAACTGCAAACGCGCTCCACCGTACCACAGTCAGCGAATCGAAAACGCTGTGCACCATCGGCGACTGCGGATGCATCAACGGCGACAGCCCTTTGAGGCTGAACTGTTGCTGCTGGATCTGCTTCTGCACCGGCGACCACATCTGACTGCTCATCGACGACAAATCGAGCTCGGCGAGCCCGATGGGCGGCGCGAACGGTCGGACGACGTGTCCGGCCGGGGTGGACATGCGCGGCACCATTGGAGTGGGCGACGGGATGGCGTTCAGCGAGAAGGAGAACGCGCGAGCCGGATGGTTCTTCTCGTCCTGAGCAACGGATTGTTGGTGTTGCTGTTGAGGGGTGGTGGCGTTGTCCAGGAGCAGGTGGGATGGTGGCAGGGTGGGCGACAGGAACATTTGGGGTGGCAGGTTGGCGGCCGATGCCGAGCTGGCGCCACACACTTGGCACGCGAACCGTTGCTCGAAGCTGGGCGGCGGCTTTTGGCAGCATGTTTGGCACGTTCTGGAAAGACGAGGGGTGTTGGAATGGGTGTTTTTTCATAGTTTTCACGTTTTAGGTTATAAGGATAGATGTACTGCATCAAAATTAATCGAAAAGTGCAAAATATAGGTATTTTTTTCGAAAAAATCTCGAAAGTTGTAAAATTTGAATGAAAAACTTTAAAACTACGATAAAAATTATGAAAACCTCGAAATTTATGAAAAATATCTTGAAAAAGTGTTTGGAACTACTCAATTGGTCGTTATTAGTACCCTCGTCGTTAACTCCGTTCTCTTGGAGCATCGGAACGTTGAAAATTTCAATTTTTTGGCTTTTTGTACTGATATCCTGACACCTAAACCTTGTCCCTTTTCAAAAAAAAATCAATTCAACTTCAAATTTCATGATAAGAACAGCAAATATTGAAAAATGCTAGCTTTTAGCTGTCCAATTAACCTTCATTGATACTCCAATACCTTTAATGATAAAATTGATAGAATTTAATAATAAAAACGTTGAAAACTTTGGAAAATACGATTCGAAATCGTTAATTTGGCTATTTAGTGGCCAAACTCCGCCCCTTTTTGCCAAATTCAATGAAAAAACCAGAAAAATTTGACAATTTCCACATTAAACTACCAAATTAACCTTTCACTAGCTAAACCCCGCCCCTTTTCGACAAATTTAATGATAAAAACATTATACATTTGAATTTCCCGCATAAAACTACCCAATTAACTTTTCACTAGCTAGACCCCGCCCCTTTTCGACAAATTTAATGATAAAAACATTATACATTTGAATTTCCCGCATAAAACTACCCAATTAACTTTTCACTTGCTAAACTCCGCCCCTTTTCAACAAATTAAATAAAAATTAATAAAAAACGGTATATAATTTGACAATTCTCGACTTAAACTACCCAATTCACCTTTCACTAGTTAAACCCCGCCCCCTCTGACTCACTTGTGCGCGCAGACAAACTGCAAAATGCCGAGCCGCGCGGGTTTCGCGCACACAGCACACACGAACGAGTCCTGCGGCAACTGCAACGGCGACGTGCCGAATCCAGAAGGCGAGAAGGCGTGGAACTGTTGCGGCGACTCGAAGATGTTGCCGGTGAACGGCGGAATGGGGCCGAGGAGGCTGTCCTGTTGCGGCGAGTGATGTTGGTGGGAGAGGGAGTCTCCTGGAAGGGCCGAATGCTGAAGAAACGTTGAAGACGTTGCATACCTTCGCTACTACTTCCGCCCACCGACAATTCGTTGCCGCTGTCGTTCGAGTCGCCGGTGTCGAGCTCGGTGAGCCGACGCGGCTCCGCTTCTTGCTGCTTTGGTTGCTCCGCGAGCTCTGCGCACTCAATCGACGCCATACTTTTGTCTTTTTGTATTTGAATTCCAAGTGTCTGGAAGGAAAGGCTAATTGAGGGGAAAGGAAAGGAGAAAAAGTGGTTTTATTAATGAGCAGCCGAGCAGAATACGCCCCGAGGGCTGGAGAAATTGGAAAAATAAGGGCATGTCTCACTGGAAAAATGGAAAATTCCGGGGAAAAATTTGAATTTTCGCGGGTGGTCAAAAATTTCAAATTTTAGATCAAATCGATATTTTCTTGAGTTTTTACCTACCTTTTCAGCTTTCTCTACTTTTTATATCCATTCCCATCCACTCTTCTCCAAGTCGACGTCGTTTCGGCTTCTGAAGTTACCCGTCAGCCGCTGGTGGCCTGCAAATTGAAAATTTTCGTTTTTTTGTGATTTCTCCCGATTTTTGACGATTTTTAGCGATTTTTGGCGATTTTTCAGGTTTTTATCTCTCAAAAATCGAAATTTCAACCCTAAAAACCCCAAAAAACCGCAAAAATCGATGAAAATCGTCAAAAAATTAATGAAAATCAAACAAATTGAAAAAAAATTAAATTCGACCGGGTGGAAGAGTTTTCCGGGCGCGAAACCTCGGCCGGGCTACTGTAGAAAGAATTTGAATTTTTGAAAAATTTAAAAAAAAAAGAATTTAAAATTTAGCGCGGGAAACTAGAAACTAGTGCTCAAAAATGCTCCAAAACGAAGCCAGTTAAGTAAGAGAAATGTCGAGCACTTATGAAGCTTGTTAGAACTTTTCTCAATTTTCACAATCAGAAGTGCTCAATTTTCAGAGCGTGTGCTCTTTTCGCTCTGCTCATTTTTCACCTGTTCATCATGGGAACGTTAGGGGAATGAGGGGAAGTGGTCTCGCAGTGAAAATTACAGTAATTTGTTCATTTTCGCATAATTTTTAGGCTAAAATTCGTTGTTTCCCTCTAATGTTGGGTCCCGCAGCGAAAACTACAGTAATTCGTTAAATTTTGTTGTTTTTCGCTTGGAAGTTCGATTTTTCTCTCTTTTTTTGGTCACGACGCGAAAACTACAGTAATATGTTAAATTTTGCTGATTTTTTCGCTAAATTTCGATTTTTCTCTTTATTTTTGGGTCTCGCAGCGAAAACTACAGTAATTTGTTGATTTTTGTGGTGAAAATCCGATTTTTCCCTTTATTTCTGGGTCCCGCAGCGAAAACTACAGTAATTTCTTAAATTTTGTTGGTTTTTGCGCAAAAATTCGATTTTTTTTTCGTTTCAATTTTGGGTCTTGCCGCGAAAACTACAGTAATTTGTTCATTTTCTGTAACTTTTGCGATAAATTTTGTATTTTCTTCAATTTCCCGCAAAAATGGGCGTGGCCTACTGGGTCTCGCCGCGAAAACTACAGTAATTTGTTTAATTTTCTGTTTTTTCGCGTTTTCCGCCGCATTTTCACTGAAATTTCAAATTTCCCGCCTAAAAGTTCAAAAACCACCTAAATTCTACTATTTTTCATTGCTGAAAATCCCTATTTTCGCTGAAAATTCCCTATTTTTCCCCTAAAATGTAGTAAACTTGTTAAAAAAAATTCTAAAAAAGCAAAATTGTCAATCAATGCTGTTCGACTAGTACCTGATATTGATAGCTGTCTGACAGAAGTTCATAAGGACAATGTTTAATCAAAAATACTTTTCATTGGGTTACTGTACTTTGGATTACTGTAGCCTTTGTGGCGGTGAGGCCTCGAAAAGGGGGAAGGGGGAAGAGGGGCGTGGCCTAGGAGGCGGAGCCTATTACTTACTTACTTACTTAATAATAGTATTATCATTCCCCTCTTAAAAAAAAGAAATTTCTAACAAAAAAAAAACTTGCGACCCTGGGGGTGAACAGGAACGATAAAAGTGTGTGAGCGAGTGTGTGTGTGTGAGAAAAAGACTCACCCCCAGTCTCCCCCATTTTTTGTCTCCTCGTCTCCCCCAGGGCCCCCGGGGGGACGTCAGGGTGAGCGGCGCTCACCGCCGCCCCGTCTGCGTCTCTCGCCTCCGCGCGCTCTCTCACCGGCGGCCCGTCGGCCGCCGGCGCTCACCCCCAGGCCGCCGCCGCGGCGAGAGAGCGTGTGTTGGGGAGAGACGCAGACAGTGCGCCTGGGGGAGACGGCGCCCCTCTACCCCCAGTTTCGCCGCTTTTTTCTTTTTTTTTTTTCCTCTCGTCTCTTTTGCGAAAGACGCAGCCCAAAAGTGCGTGTTCGTGCACTTTTAGCCCCGTCCCTCGCGCCGCAACGTGAGGGTTATTTTTGAGGCAGGGACGGAGAAAAGGGGTCTTGAAGCGAAAGCTTGGGATTACTGTAGGTTTGTTTTGTGTTTGCAGAAATTGCACTAAAATTGCAGAATGTCGATTTTTTAATTTTTAATTATCCATTTTTTCAGGATTTTTCTCCAGGAAATTGCTATTGTCCATACCAAAATTGTCTATTTTCTTTGCAAAATCGCTGTTTTCAAAATTTACAAGTTACTGTATTTTTGGCTGCAAGACCCATTCATTATTTTTCTAAATTTCAGACCCTTTGTTTGTATTTGTCAGTGTTTTCCTGTTTTTCTGTGCAAAACAAATAAATATGATTTTTTCCTTTTTTTTTCTTTTTTTCACATTGAACACAACACACTATGCGCCTTTAAAACTACAGTAATCTCTTGATCTCCAATTCAAAATGTGTCTTTAAATTTTTATAATTTTTCCGGATTTTCAGCTTTTTACCAATGAAAATCACTGAAAAATTCATGAAAATCAATAAAATCAATTAAAAAACAGAAAAAAAAAAGTATAAAAAATACAGTAATCCTGTTGTCCCTGAAAAAACAAAGATTACTGTAATTTTTAGACATTTTTTGTCGATTTTTATTGAATTTTGGTAAATTTTTCAGTTTTTTCTACTAAAATCATTAAAAATGAGCTTCCAATCTTCAAAAAACGCTGAAAAATCGAAAGAAATAAGCTAAAAATTTAAAGGCGCATGTTGAATCGCAAAACAAGAGATTACAGTAGGTTTAAAGGCACTGTGTTCTCTGAAATTTTAGAATAGCGAAAATCATTGTGAATTTGAAACAATTCGCTGCGGGACCAACTAAGCCACGCCCCTCTGCCTCTATTTCCTCTAAAAACTGAAATTTTGAAAAAAAAACCCTGGAAAGTTTAAAGGAACATTCTACAACTTATCAACTGATTACTGTAGGTTTAAAGGCGCATAGCACTTTCCCTTGATCTTTGCGCTCATCTGGTCGACCAGGTCCACAAAAACAACAAGTTCAAATTAAAATTCAAAAGTTTATGTGAAATCAGATGAAAACAAACGAAAATTCACGCCAAAATAGCAGTGATGGCTTCCCGGATGACGTCGGTGACGGCTTCCCTCTTGCACTCGTCGCTGGAAAATTAAAACTTCGCGTAATCCATTAAGTCGTCTTACTCAAAAGCGGGCACATGGATAAAAAGCGCCTTTGCACAATCCTCGTTCAGCGATAAAAAGTACGAAAATCCGCACAAATACCGTCCCGGATCTTCCGATTTTTCCACTCTCAATCCTCCGAATTTAACGCCATCTAGTCCGAGCTTCTGGCTCACGTGCTCCGCGAGCCCCGAGCAGTCGATGCACGATTTGAGGACGGGCTCTTTTGGGGTGCACGTGGTTGCGTTGTTTTCGGGGGTGCACCCGTTCACATCGTTGCGGCAGTAGCCGTCTGCGAATGCTTGTTGCTCGAATTTGATGGTTTTGGCGACGGGGTGAGCTCCGATGTGGATGACGAGCTGCAAATTTGAAAGTGTTGGAGTGTGGCCGAGGTTGAGAAAGTTAGGCCAGCTCTTTTAGTGATAGTTTTGCTCATCTACTGTTCGTCCATGAAATCATGCAAACGTGCTCCATTGACAAAAGGGGCGTGGCCTATTTTTTTTTCAATTTTCTCATTGAAAAACTCGATTTTTTGTTCGATTTCACTAATTTTTTTCACTTTTTCCAGGAAAAGAACGTCGCCGATGACTAATCTATCGATTTTTTCGGTAAGTTCACTGTTTTCAACTCAATTTGTCAGTTTTTCTCGCCAATATCGATTTTCTGATCGGCAACTCGGTTTTCACGGTTTTTTTTCGATAGTTTCATCGAATTTCATGAATTACATAATTGAAATTGTCCTGAATTCTTGCCGTATTGTACGAAATAGGTCCGTCGCGATGAAAATGGAACAAAATCGGCGAAATTTATGGAAACATCAGATTTTTTCGCGAAAATTCGCTTAAATTTGCATAAAATGGATGAAAGAACGATTTGAAGGTTGCATAAAGTTCTCAAACTAGGGAATCTTCTGTAAAAATAAAGAAAAAACGGCGAAAACCGAGTTGCCGATCAGAAAATCGATATTGGCGAGAAAAACTGACAAATTGAGTTGAAAACAGTGAACTTACCGAAAAAATCGATAGATTAGTCATCGGCGACGTTCTTTTCCTGGAAAAAGTGAAAAAAATTAGTGAAATCGAACAAAAAATCGAGTTTTTCAATGAGAAAATTGAAAAAAAATAGGCCACGCCCCTTTTGTCAATGGAGCACGTTTGCATGATTTCATGGACGAACAGTAGTGAAAAATGTGGTATTATCGTTGTCTGACTTGTTGCACGTTGCGGTGGGCGGGGCAGTGGGCGGAGCTAAAATATCTCGTAGCGAAATAGATCAAAAATTGTAGATCAATTTCGGTTTTTCACCATTTTTCGCGCTTTTTGTCAGAGTTTTCGGAATTTCATAAATGAAATGCATGCTTTTAATTTTTAGAAGCATGAAAATGCTGAAAAAAGTGAGGGAAATGATGAAAAACAGATATTGATCTACAATTTTTGATCTATTTCGCTACGAGATATTTTAGCTCCGCCCACTGCCCCGCCCACCGCAACGTGCAACAAGTTAGACAACGATAATAGAAAAAGTTTCAAAATTTCAATTTTTCTTCAATTTTGTAAATTTTTAAAGTTTTTTCAGCAAAAAATCATTGAAAAATGTACGAAAAATATGATTTTCATCTTGTTTTGTGAATTTTTCAACTTTTTTTGTGATTTTTTTCCAGAAAAAAACCTTGAAAATAAAAAAAATCGTAGAAAACTGACCATAATCTCAATTTTTGTGATAATTTCCTGATTTTCAAGGTACTTTCAGTGAAAAATCATTACAAATTGTACAAAACTCTAATTTTCAACTATTTTTTGTTGAAAAACACGAAAAAATGAAGAATTTTATCGATTTTTCTTAAAATTTATCGATTTTTTGTGATTTTTAATGATTTTTTCATGGTTTTCCGACGAAAAAGCTTCAAAACTGATCAAAAATTGAAACACGTTTATAATTTTTATAAGAAATCCGCAAAAAATCGATAAAAACCCGAAAAATCAATAAAAATTCGATGAAAACTCGAAAAATCGATAAAATAAAGATGGCCTAACTTTTGCACCTTGATTTTTTCTCTTCCACCAGGACACAAAAAACTTTTTTTTTCAAAAATCTCAATAATTTCTGAATTTCAACAAAAAAAATCAAAAAATCAAGCTGGCCTAACTTTCCCACCTCGTCCCCCGTCCCCCAGTCACCAAACTCACCGCCGGCTCATGGCTCCTCCAGAGCTCCGGCACCTTTTGGCTCACATCGCCATACACCACTGGAATCTTCTCGAGAATGAGCTCGTGGCCAGGGACGCCGTGCTCGGCGAGCTCGTCGATGATCATCGACGACGGATTGTCGGCGAACCCCTCGAATGGTCCGAATCCTGAATTTATGGAGTTTTTGGAGCATTTTTGGAGCATTCAAGTGCTCAGAACTTACCAGTAACCACAACTTTTGGCATTGAAAAAGTACCTGAAATTATCGATTTTTCATCGGAATCAAAAAATGTGGGGAAAAGACCAAAAATGGCGGAAAACGGAAGTGAAAAAGAACGGAAAATAGGCAAGAGAGAGAGAAATGGACAAATAGTCGGTGGTTTATGGACAGAAAAGATGAAAGAGTTCAATAGAGCGAATTTGCATAGTGGAACTGGGTGCGGTGTCGCGCGGCGTCGCGCGACGTCGCAGAATGTGACTAGTGTGGATTTACGGAGAGGATAGTGTAGATTTACAAAGATTGGTGTAGATTTACGCGGAGGATAGTGTAGATTTACGAAAGTTGGAGTGGATTTACGGAGGTTAGTGTAAATTTACAAAGATTACGGAGAATTTACACGAAGCGATGTGGATTTACGAAGGTTGGTGTGGATTTACGAAGATATGTGTAGATTTACGGACGATAGTGTGGATTTACGGAGGTTAACAAGCTTTATTCAATTATCAACGTCTACATAATAGTGCAACATCCAGATTTCTTCTGATCTCCCTGTTTCTCTGACTCTGGAGCATTTGGAGCACCGTCTGGAGCATCATCAACTTCCTTTTTAGTAACCGCCAAAATGGTCTCTCGAATCACTTGCGTCACGTGCTCTTTTGTGCATTCAGCGCTGAAAGTTCGATTTATCTTTTGTACCGCCTCGAGAAAGAGAGAAAGAGAGAGAGAGTACACAATTCGGAGAGACGCAGACAGTCTAACAACCTGCGTCTCATAGAATTGCACACTCTCTCCGCTTTACAAAATAAAATTTACGTACTCAAAACCCGGTACTCCTATCAGAAGAGTCTTCGAGGGGTCCTCACGAAGAGACAATGCGTAACAGTATCCATCGAGAGCTCTTTCTGGCTCTTCGAGTTTTTCTAGTTTCAACTTGCTCTCCAACTTTTTATTGAGGTGATTTGCAAGTTGACCGCAGTGGATTTCGGATTTCAGGACTCCTTCATTGTTTGGAGCCAATTGCACAAATTTCACAGTTTTCGGTGTAGAATGAGTGGTGAGATGGATGAAGAGCTGGAAATAGTAACCTTCAACTCTGCATGCCAAATATCCAACGCAAAAATGCGGACTTGAAAACTATCCGCAATTTCTCGTCGGATATGCTGCTTACCACCGAGTTGTTGTACACCTTCCAAAGTCTCGGCACTTTCTCCCCAACATCTTTCTCATTGGCCGGGAGCTTTTGAAGAGCAAGGTAGTATCCTGAACATGGTTAGGGTCTTGAAGCAAATCGGCTAAATTTTGAAGAAAAATTCCTAAAAGTTCAAATTTTGAATCGAAAACTGTGATGAAAAAATTCAAAAAATTCAAAAATTTTTCGCTTGGCCGAAGTTTTTTGGTGGCCGTGGCCTAGTTTTCACACTAAATTTTTGCTGATTTTTTCGAAAAATTTGTTTGAAAATTTTGGTTTTTTGCATTTTTTTCTAGTTTTCGAAATATTTTCATAATTTTTATAACATTTTTCAGTTGAATTTCAAAAAATATGTTTCTCACCATCAATTTCATTCTTCCGCAGCTCTTCAAAGACACTTGACGTCGAATCATCGCCTTCAAAACCTGAAAAATCAAATTTTATTGATCAGTGCGGCAACGCGATGTCGCGCGACATCGCGCGACGCCGCAACCCACCTGTCACCACTACTGTGAGTCTCACCGCAGCTGGGGCTTTCTGAAAACTACATTTTTCATTGATTTTCCCTAATTTTTCGTTTTTTTTACCTTTTTATCATCATGATCTTGCTCTAGCATTGTTATCATGTCATGAATATCGCCTTCTACTCCTGCCTAGAATCATTTTTTTAATTTTTCAAAATTTTTCAACTTCTTTTTTTCAGGATCTCAACTCCGATCAACTTACCCCCATCATTTTGCCAATTCTGAATATCTGAATGCTAGTTCGGTCAATAAGTTGAATTTGACCCCAAAAAATTGAAAAAAGAAGGGATAGACAGTGTTGTAAAGTTGCGAAGGATCGGAAAAAGATAGAGGAGAAGAAAAAGAAGATAACATTTATTGGATCAAGAATTAAACTGGTTCACTTGTTCAACTGCACACGGATCAGCTCGCGGAGCACCTCGGCGATGGTTTCCACGGTGATTGTTTCGCTGAAAATAGGATAGTTTTGAAGTTTGGAAGTTTTCAGGTCTTACGGCGTCGCGACGTCGCGACGCCGCGCGACATCGTACTCACTCGAACTGCGGCACATTCACCAGAATCACGCCTTCTGGTTTAGATTGAAGAGAAGAATAATAGAGATTTGACTCCAGGGATCTAAATATTATATCATTACAATGCAACTTCGCTCCATGGTTAACCTCCCCGAATTTTCCGACTTTTCAATCCGAATCGCCTCGAATTTCGAAGAAAGTTGACCGGCGAGGTTCTCACAATCGATGTCAGTCTTCAGAACAGTTTCTTCATCTGCTCCAACAGCCTGTTGCTCCAGTTTCACTGCTCCGTCAGATTCCGAGCCAATATGAAGGACTAGCTGCAAAAAGTAGTGTTCACCAAAACCGTCATAACTTTGCTCCCAATCATCGGAGCCAAAATCTGAGCACAGGTTTAGAGAGCTCGTGAAATGCACTTTCTAACAATAGTAAATATGATACCTCCTTGAAGCCCATCTCGTCAACCTCCTTCATCTTCTCCTCGACGTCCTCAATAGTCCGTTCGATTTTCAAAGAGCGAATGAAGACTCCGACGACTCCATTTTTCTCAAGCTCCTCGACAATTGATGCGGTTTCAGTGAAGGCTTAAGTATCAGTATATTCTAGAAGGTGCAAAAAGGGGGCGTGGCTAAATGGGTCTCGACACGAAAACTGTATTTTTTTGAAATTAGACTATTTTTCTTCAAGTTTGATGGTTTTTTTTATTACTCACTTGTAACAACCACTGTTGGAATGAAAACGCACTGAAATTATCGATTTTTCTTCAAAAATTATTGATTTTTTCAAAACCTACCATCGAGTCATCCCTTGGCGGAACACACATCGTCAACATATCACTGATCTCCCCCATTGCATTTACCTGAACAATGCAATCGTGCTCCATTGCACACTTCCAACTTACCCCGATCATTTTTGGCGCCTTTTTTAGTTCAAGTTGCAGAAAAAGTTCTCAAAAGCGAATGAAAAGAATAGGAATGGACTATCGGTGTCGAGAAGACCTTGAGACAGATGTTTCGTATCACTGATTGTAATGCGGAAGTAGAATGTTTTGTTCGGAAAGTGCGAAAATGTTCTGTTTCTGAAATTTGCGAAAGGTGCACTGAATTTGACGACAATTTACAGACAAAATTGCGATTTTCATGGAATTGGCCGAAATTTTGGGTTTTTTGTGTGTTTTTCATTGTTTTTTCGATAGAAAACACAAAATTCATGCAAAAAACAGTTTAAAAGGTAGATTGGGTTGTTTTCAAACAAAAAATCGAGAAAAACTCAATTTATCGAAAAATTTCTAAGCTATGCGCCTTTAAACCTACAGTAATCTTTTTCAGCGTTTTCCCTCTTTCTTCAACTTTTTTCGAGCTTTTTTTTCGAAGAGTTTGAGCATTTCGTAAGCCGATTTTCAGATAATTCTAGTCCATCAAGCTCGGCGAGCCCGTCGGAAGCACAAAGAACTACAAAAACGTCGAGAAAACTGAAATTCCAGAGATTTTCTGTTTTTTTTCTATTATTTTCAGATTTTTCTGTTATTCAATAAACCTTCTGTGTGTCTGTGGATTGAAAATTTCTTGAAATTTTATTAAAAGTCTCCATTTTTCGAAAAAAAAAATCAAAAAAATGAAATTCTACAGTAACTTGTTGCAATCGTGTCGAGACCCTGTGCACATTTCCTTTATGTTCCTTGAAAACGCCCGCAAAATTTTTTTTTTGAATTTTTTTTTGAATTTCTTTGTCTTTTTTTTTTCTGATTTTTAATGATTTTCCGGTCGATTTTTCGTCTTTTTTCTTAATTTTTTGTGTAGTTTTATCGATTTTTTATCAGCAATTTTATCATTTCATCAGAACAGTTGATAAAATCTCCATTTTTCATTCCATTTCCATTCCTTCCAAAAAAAAAACTTTTTTTTCTCCTGTGTCACGCGAAAATCGAAATGTAAAAACGACGAAACCAGAGAAAAATGTGCGCCAAGCGCAACGAGACCGGGCGCGTTTCGGGCGCGGTCATTTGGTCAAGGCGCGTTTTCAGTGCGTCTGCACTTTTCGCCAAGTTTTTGTAAAATAAAATAATTGTTTTCTTTTTTCAACATTTTAATAGGAAATTTATGTTATCTGTGTGATTTTGTTGAATAAATATTGATTTTTTCTGTGTCTTGTGTTAATTTTATTGAAACTGTAGTGAAGTTCTGTTGAAATTGATTTGTGTTCCTCCTCCCACGTAGCGCCACGTTTGATTAGGGCTTCGTGGCAAAGTGCCAAGTAACGAAGACTATTTCTCGTAGGTCTGTCGTCGTCGGAATACTAGACAAGTAGGGTTCAGAATCCGCATCTGGATTCGTTCTGAAATTCTGAAATTCCACAGTTATATGAGCATCGTGGAGCTCGAGCCCATTCTCTCCAACATTGTCTGGCTCATCGTTGTCGTGCTCACCGTCGACGTCTTCTCTGACATCTTCATGCTTCCCAAGTTGCTCTTTTTCCTGTTTTCGCTAGTCCTTTCTATCATTTTCACCCTTTTTCGATAAAATTCTGAAGTTTCTTCTAAAAATCGCTGAAAACCCATAATTTTGAATGATTCAGATTCTGGAGCTTGTTCAAACAGAAGCATCGGAGCTCCGGGTGAGCATTTTCATGATTTTTATCAAAATATATTATGAAAATTCTAAAAATTGCAGGAATTCAACAAACCACCAACAACTAGAAGACAGTAGCAGAGGAATGGAAAGAAGACTAGCCAATTGTATGGGAAAAGCTACGAAATTTTAGATTTTCGACTTTTCTCATCATCGAAAATAGCCGAAAATGCTCTGAAAATCATAAAAATTATGATTTTCTTGCATTTTTCAACTATTTTTCACTGAAAACTTTGAAAATCATCAAAATTACTCGAAAATCCGAGAAAAATGAAATTTGATGATTTTACCTGGCCTAGAATCCTCCAATTTGATCTGGCCTACACTCCGACTTTTTTTCCGACGGTCAAGCCAAAGAAAAAGTGGGCGTGTTCAGCCTTTTGCAAACTGTGGCGCGGTTTGTCGCAGGGCCCTCGCACGGTTTTTAAAGCCTTAAGATTGATTTTGCAACGGGATGAGGCAAGATTTTCGAAAACCCTTCGGTGAACTTATTTGAAAACAAATTTATAAAATTTTAGTCGGAATACTTTTTATATTTTCATTTTCCATCGGCTGAAAAATTGACATGGAAGAGAAAATCGGGCCATGGAAGAGAAAACCAAGCGCCGTGTCGGGTTGCATTTTAAAAACTAGGCCATCCTTAATTCCAGAAGATGGGGGCAAAACCATGCAAACCTTTTTGGCAGTTAGGTAGATAATCAGTCACTAATTAGAATGTGTGGGCCGTTTTTTGATTAATGTTTTCATCCCGGAGAAAATCGCGAAAAACTAAAATGGCTTATCCTTAATTCCAGCACTTGGGGACATTCTGGTGGAATTCTGGTCTGAACAGATTGTTAAGCATCGATTGAAACTTTGGATGTGTGGGGCGATTTTTGAAAAACCTCTTCTTAGCCGAGAAAAGTCGAAACGAGTCCCCAAAAGTGGCCCTCGTTGTGAAAAATCACTGTGGCGCAAAATGTCGTGGAAGAGGATTTTCTCGGCCTCGTCGTAAAAAAGTCGCAGTGGGCCTAGTGGAAGAGGAAAAGTTTAGGTGCAAAAGCTAGTCCCTCAATTCGATTTGTAAATTTTCAACTTTATTAGGGTTTTTTTTCCGATTTCCCGTTGAATTTGGTGATTTTCAAGTAAAAACAAGTGTTTTGCACTTTTTTTTAGCTGGAAAAACCATAAAATTCAACTTGAAACTGAAAAGAATCCCCAAAAATTGAAAATTCACAAATCCAAATAAGGGGACTAACTTTTGCACCTCGAGTTTTCACTCTTTCCACTAGGCCGGATCAAATTGACAGATCCTAGGCCAGCTAAAATCGTAAATTTCTGATTTTCTTCTGATTTTTCTGCTGAAATGCTGATTTTCAATGTTTTACAGTGAAAAACATCAGAAAAGTGCAAAATATCATAATTTTCATGGTTTTTTGGGTATTTTTCGACTATTTTTGCCTGAAAACTCTGAAAAAATCAACAAAATTGAGTTTTTTGATGATTTTCAAGGTTTATCTATTAAAAATAGTTAAAAATACCAAAAACTAACATTTTCAGCAATTTTAGCTGAAAAAACCTTGAAAATCATCAAAATTGCACATTTTCCACTCAAATTACGCATTAGAAAGCGTGTTTTCCAACCTACCATTTTTTCCAGTCCGCGAGGTGACTGGCATCGACCCGGTCACCATCTCGCGGTTCGCCGACGACCTGGAGGAGCCGCCGCGGTTGCCGGATCGGCCGTCGCCTCACTGGCACGATGGCCCCCGCGATCACACTGTGCTCCCCGACATCATCGCCTCCACGTACAGCGATTATCGAGAGGAATCGTTAGTTTTTGGGAGATTTGGCTCAATTTTTCCTGGATTTTCAATGATTTTCAGTAAATTACAGCAAAAAATACTTTTTGAACATGATTTATCGACTTTTTTGCACATTTTTCATCTCAAATACTTTTTGTATTGAAAAATGATGAGTTTTATTGAAATCCAGGCATATTAAAGATAGAAAACATGACTTATGACACAAATATGTCATAAGTCTTGTTTTCTATCTTTAATATGCCTGGAATTCAATGAAACACATTATTTTTCAGTATAAAAAGTGTTTGAGATGAAAAATGTGCAAAAAAGTCGGTAAATCATGTTCAAAATGTATAATTTCGCTGTAATTTACTGAAAAACATAGAAAATTCAGTGAAAATCGAGCCAAAATGAGCTAAAACGGCGTCCAGAAGCCTTCCAGTTCTTAAAAGTGAGGTGTTTGACCATAAGGGTTGAAATGTTTACCAAATTTATACTATAGATAGCCGAGAGCTCTCTGAGCACATTCGTGGAGTCAGATTTTGCGGAATGCTCCTGAGAGCCGAGATTTGGGCCATGAAAGGTCAAAAATACAGTGAAAATGGCCTAGGGGTACTTTTTTCACTGTATTTTGGACCTTTCGTGACCCAAATCTCGGCTCTCAGGAGCATTCCGCAAAATCTGACTCCATGAATGTGCTCACAGAGCTCTCGGCTATCTATGGTATAAATTTGGTAAAAAGTTCAATTCTTATGGTCAAAAACTTCGTTAGAGCTCCATAGAGTTCCACGAGCTATCGCTTTTCCAGAGACTACGCGATGAAGCAGATGCTAGCGATTCTGGAGACGTTGCACCCGATCGACGAGTACCTGGAGCTGTTCGACAAGTCGTTGCACGCCATCGAACGACGTCTTCCCTTCAAACTGATCGTCGACGCCGCCGGCAAACCGGACTGGAAGGCGATTCGACAGCGTCTGACGAGCGAGCTGATGACGTCGACGACGACAGAAGAAGACGTGGAAGGGTTGAGCTCGCCGCAGTTGTCCGCTGTCTTCGATGCTCTTCCCTTTTTGTATGACACGGCGGCGTGCTACGAGCAGCTCCATCAGTATCAGAATATGCTCGCCATGCTGGTGATGATTGCGATGACTGGGAATTCGTTGGTAAGGAGATGTGGAAATTCTGGGGAGGGAGAAAGAGCTAAAATGATTATGTGCACCTGCTCTCGCCACGCCCACTTTTTTCTTTTATCCTTTTCCCCGTTTTCCCTTTTTCTATATGAATGTGGGAATATGACGTCTTCTGTCTTCTGACTCTAACTTTTTCTCGGTTCTTTTCTAGGAATTTGGAAGCTAGAGAAGCTAGAAGAGATTCTGACGAGACAATACCAAGAAACACAAGAAATACTGTGAATTCTGGAGAACTGGGCGATTTGCAATGTTGCAAGCACACAGATTTTTAAGTTTTCCTCGTTTTTCTGTAATTTTTTGTTGAATTTGATAAGTTTTGATGATTTTTCGAGGTTTTTTATTGAAAAAACCTTGAAAAGTGAGCAAAAATCATTAAAATCAGCAAAAAAACGCTGAAATTCCGAATGGCCGAAGTTGAAAAGCTAGACCATCTAAAGATGTTTGTATTTTTGCCTGTTTTCACTGATTTTGATAATTTTCAAAAGTTTCTCCAGTTAAAAATGAGTGTAAAAGTCATTTTTAACTGGAAAAACCTTGAAAAATCAGTAAAATCATCGAAGAACGCTAAAACTCGAGATGGCCGAGGTTGAAAACCTAGGCCATATTGTGATTTTTCACATTTTTGCCAGTTTTTACTGATTTTGATAGTTTTTCGAGTTTTCCACTGAAAAAAGCTCGAAAAATCATCAAAAATAATGAAAAGACTGAGAAATCCAGATGACCGAGGTTGAAAATCTAGGCCATATTGTGATTTTCAATATTTTGCCAGTTTTTACTGATTTTGATTATTTTCTGAAAGTTTTATGCGAAAAAACTTCGAAAAACCGTCAAAATCTGCTGAAAACGCTAAAATTCCAAATGGCCGAGGTTGAAAAGCTAGGCCATGTTGTGATTTTCCCGTTTTCCCCCGCGATTCCTTCAAAAACCAAAAAACCAAAATGACCCAACTCATTTTTCATAATGATATCAATCAAGTGCAAACTTTCATGTGCTCTCCATATAATCCATGTCCCAAGTGGCTCCTCACCCCCCGAAAGCTCGTTTTTCTCTCTCCAAATTTCGAGCGAAAGAAAAAACGCTCCACACACACACATAAACCGACGCGGCGCTGACTCTGTGCTGTTGCTGCTGACGAATGACGTTTGATTGCCCCCCTCTTCTTTTTTTTTCGCCCCTTCCTCGATGTGTTCCTCGTCTCTTTTGCGACCAAAGAGGAAGGCGAACAAAAAAAGAAAGTGTTGTGTTGCTGGGCGCTGCAAGAAATTGAAACGGAGAACTTTGGCCCCTGCTCGATATATATAAAAGAGCTCTCATTAGCAAGTCGCCGCCCTTTTTGGAGCTCGGCACGTGCTCTTTTCATATATATGCGTCGTAGTGAATGAGACTGAGGGAAGTGGCCTTGGCGCCGTCATTATCGCGGAGGGGGAACGTCTTCTGAAGGTTGAATTCGATGGAATGGGCATTGTTCGATGAATTCTCGTTTTTATATAATGGGAAGATGATGGAAGAGCCCTGAAAAGTACCTGAAATTTTAGTCCAGAAGCTCTTTTTTGGATGCGTGGGTTACGGTAACCCATTCATACAAAATTGAATTTCTGGACCATAATTTCAGTTATCTTTTAGGGCTCCGATGGCTTTGCACATTGAGAATCAGTGTCAATTGCAAAGTGTAAGAGAAAAAGACATTATTCGCAATTTTTGCAGGCTACAGTAACCCGTTTGCGGGAAAAAACTGATTTTGGACGAGAAAACCCACGGCCATCACTCGAAATTCTAGAAATTTTGAATAATGGCCGTGGATTTCCTCTTCCACTTTTCCATAGATCTATGGGTTCCAGAAAATCTGGACCAGAATATCCAAAATCAGTTTTTCCCACGGGTTACTGTAGCCTATAAAAAGTTTCGCATAATGTTCCTCTTCCACCTCGCCATCGAGCACCTGATTTTCGATCGTTTTCCATTTCGATCGTTACTGTGGCATTGTCCCTTCCACCTCCACACATCTCTCTCGCTTCTCATCGCCTCCGCTCCCTCTCCGCGATTTCCTCGGAACGGGCGGTCGCGATGATATCGGTTTGGTTGTGGCATCGGGGCGCCGCGAGATTGCGTAATATGTGTGTGTTTGCGTGAGTGTACGTTTCACGAGTGTGCGCACATGTACAAGACGATAAAAGTGCAAGTTGGGGGAGGAGAGAAAGAAGCGGATGTTCGCTGTACGGAAATTTGATAGGAGCAGCGAAAAAACGGAGGGATTGAGAGAGAACACGACAGTTGGTGGGGGGAATCAGGAGCCACAATGCACTTTTGGAGATCAGAAGATTGGGAGCACTTTGGGAAGGGATAATTGATAGTTGTTGGAGAATGATCTTGAAAAGTACTGATTGTGAGCAACGAGAGCATTTTCAAATGCTGAATTGCAAAAAGAGCTCGGAAAATGCACAATTTCAAGCAGAATGTGATCTTCTAGATGACGAGATGGAAATTTGAGCAGTTTCTCATGGTTTTATAGGCTCCAAAATCGTGTTGAAAGTTGCTCACAGAAAATTCGATTGAATTAGTGAGCAACACACTTTTTTGAAGCTTTATGAAATTTCAAGAGCAGAAATTGAGCCAAGAGAATGACAAAAATGCACAATTTCATCAGAATTTGATGTTCTAAATGACGTCTTCTGGATGATTCTGAAGAAGTTATCAATATGACTAGAATTTGTTGAAAATTAGCTCTTTCTGTCAGTTTTTCATGGTTACGATGAGCTCCAGGATATAAAGAGCTAGTGAGAATTTCGAAATTCCACGTTGCAATCAAGAAAGAGCCCAGAAAAGCTGAAAAATGCACAATTTCGTCCGAATTTGATGCTATAAATGACGTCTTCTAGATGATTCTGAAAAAGTCATCATGATGACTAGATTTTGCTGAAAATTTTCTCCATTCGACGCATTTTCATAGTTTTCTTGAGCTCCATGACATTGAGCCCAGAAAATGCTCCAATTTTTAAGTCAGAATGTGGTCTTCTAGATGATTTTGAAAGAGCCTTCGATATAATTTGAATTTTGCACATTCCATGTGATTTTTCGGCTCGTTTCGTCACTTCCTCATAGTTGCTCCAAGCTCCATCCAAAAGATCAATGCTCCAAGCTCCATTTCAATCTCCAAAAACACGCCAACCGATCGCACTTTGTTGGCACTAAAACGTTGTTGTTTTCTTCAGAACCCCTTTCCTCTTTTCTCTCTCTCCTTTTCTCTATGTACTGTTTGTGTGTAGAGAAAATGAGAAACGACAGAGAATTGTATATGTGTGTGTGCAGAGCCGGCGAGAAGAGAAAGAGAGAAGAAGAGAGGGCGCTGACCCCGAATACTGCGCCCCCCTCCGACCGATCGTTATGGGCCCAAGGTTACGGGCCGCGGGCAGAGGGCGCGACGACGAGGGGCGCCCCGCAATGCCACATCGCTGCGCGCGCTCGCTTTTTTTTGCTTCGTCTTTCTCTCTTTTCCGTTTCCCCTGCGGCACACACTGACTCACGGGGCGCACACTCACACACACATCTAGAGGCACAATAAACATCATGGTGTTGGAAAGGGGAAGAAGGAGGAAAGAAAAAAGTGGAAGATGATGGGGTGGAATATCAGGGTTATAGGGCTTGGTGAGCACCATCGGATTTTGAGGAATGGGAGAACTGACTAGTGAGATATGGAACGTTTAGGTTTAAAATCACATTGCAGAAAGTGCTATTTTGAACCTAAATGACGTAGATCTCGGCTCTCTGGAGCATTCGGATTCCATGAATGGGCTCAATGAGCTCTGGGCTACCTAGTGCTCCGGAAGAGGGTCGTGAAGGACTAGAAAAATGAGGCTGACAGCTCTTTTCTGAAATTTTCATGATTTTTGTCGATAACTCCTCAAAAAATCATGAAAATTGAAAGAAAAACCGAGTTTTTCTCAATTTTCATATCTTTTCGAGGTTTTTTGTTGAAAAATCCTCAAAAATTGTAAAAATTGGAGGATAAATCGAGTTTTTCTTCAATTCTTGTGATTTTTTAAGGTTTTTTGTCAGAAATTCCTCGAAAAATCATGGAAATCAAAGAAAAAATCTAGTTTTTCTTAAATTTTCATGATTTTTCTTGAATTTTTGTCAAAAAAACCCTCAAAAATCATGAAAATTGACGAAAAAACTGAGTTTTCCTTCAATTTTCATGATTTTCAAGACTTTTCAAAGTTTTTTGTTGAAAAACCTCGAAAAATCGTCGAAAAATGATGAAAATTGAAGAAAGTTGGCCTAAAATCCGACATCAAAATTTTTCTAGTCCCTGTCAAATCGCAGGCCCCACAGTGAAAAATCTGATGAAAATTTGAGCACAACATGAAAAAGAGCCTTCCAAAAAGAGCCTTGAAAAGAGCACAACAAAAATTTCCAGATCCGCCGCCAATGCATCTCCGCCATAACCGTTCTAATGGAGCGCAACCTGCTCAGCCAGGAGTTCATGAAGGACGGCGTCGTGCCGGGCCTCTTCTTCATCTACCAGTCGGGCGTCGCCTCCTTCCAGTCGAACGATCTGCGGATGGAATGCGTTCAGGTGAGCAAAACATGTAGGCGTCACTGGAGGGTGAGACGGTGAAGTCGGCGCGTCCTGCTGCTCGCCGGGAGGCTCCCCGACGAGCAGCACGTCGTGAAATGTGCACCAGTTGAGCCATCCTTTGATCTGAAAAAGTGGACGGGTTACGGTATTTCTGCTCCAAAGCTTTGTCGTGAGTGTGTGCGCTCACAAGAGACACAGAGTATGACGAAAAATTGCGGTGAGCGCGCGCGCCGCTCTCTTTCTCTGCCGTCTCTGCTCGTTGTGTGTGCACACACGTGGCCCCGAGAGCGAGAAAAAATGGGCGGCCCGCGATGGCCGAAGGCGCCGATGGCGCTGTGCCCTGCTGCAGCGCGCTCACCGTCTCGCGTCTCCTCGTGTCTTTTCGAAGTGGAAGGGAGGCGACTCCGCCTCTTTTAGTATGTGTTGTTGGGCTGACTGAGGCGCTCGCCTCCTCCTCGTCTCTTGTGTTGCTGCCTGCCGTCGCCAGTTGCCCTCCCCCCCTCTCCCATTCTCGGAGGGGTTTTTTCGGGCCCCATCCGTTCTTCTGGTATTCTGCTATTCCCGACGTCTTCGGCATCTTCATCGTCTTCTTCTACGTATTCTGAAGGCTAGGTAACACGTCACTCTCTTGCACACGGAGCAGCTCACTTTTCGCAGTGTTGTTGCTCCCCGGCTCTCTGCGTCTCTCTCGGAGCCAAACGGCAAAAACGGCAAAAAGTGCTCTTTTGATAAGCTCGTCATCTCAACCATGTCTCACTGTCGTCGGCGAATGCTTAAGCATTTAGAAGTTGAGAATCAGAATCAGAATCTAGAATGTAGAAGTGCGTCTGCTTGACGTTGAAAGACATGGGTAGTGAGACGTCGGAGCCTCGTCGTATCACTATTCTGTTTTTCGCCGTTCGGATCGTGACCCTCTCAATATCATAGGCGTTACTATGCCCGATTTTTGCAAAAAGTGCCACGTCACCCAAAAAAAAACGACATCTATCATGTTGTTTTGCCTTTTTGAATAAGAATGGAGAGGAACACGCCATCTGTCTCCTCTCCATCCTTTTTTCTCTCTTTTCTCCGTTTTTTTTCTTCTGGCGGCGCCCAGAAGCGCATCAGATTGCTGCCATATGCCGTGGCACCCGGCAAAAAACGAAAAAAAACGAGCGTCAATTTGACACGGTTTATTGAGAGGGGGAAGTGCACTTTGTGAGCATTCTAGAGGCTCTTTTCGCCCCGTTTTTGTCGATGATAAGTTTTGTGGACTGATAGAGAACACTGAAAATGTGCTGATAATGGGGCGGTTTTTTGAGAAGACAGTTTGGGAATTGTTGGGAATTCCTTATCATTAAAAATAGAGATGCTCCGAGAGCAGTGATGCTCTTTTCGGAGCAGTGTAGCCATGACTATAACTGTTTGGGTACGAATTATGATGGATTTATTATTTATCAGTAGAATCGAGGTTTTCAATTGAATACAGTACTCGTTGTCCGGAATTTGAAGTTAGAAAGCTTGTGGAGCTCTTGGGGCTGTTGGAGCTCAAGCTGGCACGATGAACTGAATGTGCTCATCAGGAGAACTCGAGATGAAGATCAGAAGCATCAAAATGTGCAAAATTCTGAAATCTGGAGTGCATGAGCTCATTTGTGAGACAGAATCAGTTTTTGCAAGATGCTCTATAGAATTTTGCTCTTTTCAAGCTTTCAGTGCTCTCAGAGCAGAGATCCCAATGCTCCGTATGATCCAAAAGCTCAGAAATGCTCTAAATGCTCCCAGAGCAGAGATCCCCATGCTCCAAATGATCATACGACTCTCTGAGCTACTAGATCAGAGCTCCAAATGCTCCAACTGCTCCTAGGACTTGAAATCCTCAAAGACATCCCAGAGCTACTAGATCAGAGCATCAAATGCTCCAACTGCTCCAACTGCTCCTAGGACTTAAAATCCTCATCAATCCAAGAGCTAGAAGATCAGAGCTCCAAATGCTCCTTGCCCAAGTGCAGAGCTCACAACAGCTCCACATGCTCCAACTGCTCCTAGATGTCGAAATGCTCTTCGATCCCAAAGCTACTAGATCAGAGCTCCAAATTCTCCACATGCTCTGAAAAATCCTAGAGCTCTCAGATCACTGCACTGCCCCAACTGCTCCTTGGCAATCCAGAGCTCCCACACCTCCCCATGCTCCAACTGCTCCACATTCTCCCAGAGCTCCCCTGAACTCTTCAACACACGAAGCCACATCATCCAAAAAAACCCCATTGTGTGTTCGCTTATCGATCAGATTGGACGACGAAAAGATGAGAGAAACATGCAACACACACACGCACACACACAAACACACGCTCACAGACGGCGCTCACACAACACAAAAGTGTGACGACGCCCCCGGGGGGGTTGGAAGGGAAAAGGTGCACAGACCGAGATGGGAATTGGAATTGTCTCGCGCCCTCCTCTGGCGCCACACTCTCTCGCCCCTCTTTTCCGTTTTTTTTTCGTCCTTCGTTCGTCTCTCTCTCGTCTCTAGTCTCTCTCTCTCTCTCGTGTTTCCATTTTGCCATTTCCTATCGGTTCTTCTCGGCAAAGAGACAGTACACAAAAGTAACGCGAAAAAATTGGAAAAAGAATGGGACAAAAGAAGATAGGGGGCGAGACAAAGAGAGTGGGCACCTGAAGACGTTTTTTCACTTTGATTCTTCTTCTTTTTTTTTGGTCTTTGGTTGACGAAGACGACGATTGGTTGGCAGAACGGAAATGTTGGAAGTTCGGGGATCGAATCGGTTTTTTGGAGGCTACAATAATGAACTGTTTTTGAAGTTGTGGGGATTCTGAACTTCTGCGAGGTTTAACGTCTTCTGCTTGACGTCTTCTGACCATTAGTCATCTGGATTCTGAGCATCGACGTCAGAAGGATCAGAGTTATTCTGGAAAATAGGATGATGCTCTCTGAAGTCAGTTTTCAGTAGAAGTTCTTGGAATTCTGGAGCTGGCTTCTACGTCTTCTGATTTGGCTTACAGTCATCTTGATTCTCATCTGAATTAAGCTGAAGCTACCGACTTCTGAAGTCAACGTCTTCTGATCTTGCACTCATCTGGATTCTCATCTGAATTCTGAACTCACAGCTTCAACTCTACGCCTTCTGATCTTACAAGCTGTCAGCTGAATTCAACTGGACCTATGCAAAATATATCCTTCAAACTTTACGCTCAGCCTCACCGAAATGTCTTCTGATTCTGAATACACTCATCTGGATCCAATGGGATCAACGTTTTTTCCAACTACAAAGCTCTCTGAATTCTGAAGTAAACTCCAACGTCTTCTGATCTTACATGCACTTTTCTGAGTTCTGTAAGATGAATACTCCGAATTCTGAATTCAACTTCAACGTCTTCTGATTCTGAAAACAGTCATCTGGATTTTATAGGATCACAACGATCTTTCACTACAAAATTTTTTGGATTCAGAAGTTATCGGTGACGTCTTCTGATCGTGTCATCTGAATTCAGTGTAAACGGAGCCGATTCCACAAAGTTGTGCTCTTTCTCAAGCTCCTAGTGCTCACAGTTCTCCAAATAAGCAAGATATGGTGTAATTCATAACTTTTGAACGTTGGATCTGGAAATCACTGAAAATCACTACATTTTATGGCAGAATTATGGTATTCCGTTGCCATTTGCTCACAGAGCTCGAAAAGAGCACAAAAATTATGCGTTCTGTATCAAAATCCATATTTGGTTCCATGAAATTCTGTAACTGTGACTTTTCAAAACTCATTTTCTGATTTTTCACGTTATAGTTTTTGTAGTCTAGCCGAACACATTTGAATTTGGAACAAATGATTTCATTCGTATAGTACTAGTTGCACGTGAAATTTTGGAATTTGATGAGCACAAACTATAGTAATGACTTGAATGTCAAAAACTCAAAATGTTGTTATCAGATAGTATAGTTCGAAAAAAAAGAGCACAGAAACATAAAGTGCACATTACTATACTGTTTCAAGGGAAACTTGTAGACAATGTGACTGTTATCAGTAATTGTATCAGTGAGTAATCAGGAGCAAGAAGAGAAGGATATATAGGGATCTGTGAGCCGGGAGCACTGATTGTGGAGCTTGGAAGTTGCTCCAAATGCACATTTCACTCATCAGATGTTATTCTACAAAAATTGAAGGCGTCAGAATCATCAGAATCAGAAGATTCACGTCTTCTGATGTCTACCTCGAGATTTCGTAGGAGCCCTGAGCCAACTTCCCTGAAAAAATTGAGCGTTTGATCTGATCATTGACGTTTTCGTTCCCTCCATCCGAATCTTCCCCATTATTCTCTCTCATTTCCCCCCGCCAAAATCCGCCTCGTTTTCGAATCGGCGGCCCCCCAAAGTGATTTACGTTTATGGCGTTGCACTTTTTGAGGCGGCATTGTGTAACAAAGAGAGGGTTTGCTCTTTAGGAGCCATTGTAATTGAGTTGAGTGGAGAGCCCACTAATTATGAGCCCACGGAGCCAAAGAGCACTGCTCTTGTAACTGGATAGGAGAAGGAACTCTGAATGCTCGTATTTCTGCACCCCTCCGACACCTGTCCGAAGAGACTTTTGAAAAGTGAAGGGGGAAAGTGAGAAGAGAGATATCATCTCGCTCTCACTTTTTGTGTCATTGAAGCGACACGTTGGTTTAGACGAAGAAAAAGGAAGAGAAGAAGCGGTTGTAAAAGTGCCCTGGGGAGTCGAAACGGTTTCGAAAGTGGGCATTGTTTGACGACAGGTGCGGAACCAGAATGAGAGAAATGAAAGAAGAGGAGCAGATGGGGTTTGCAATTCGATCTAGTTTAATTGGAGTTAGATCGACTAGATTTGGAGTTGAATCGATGAGATCTGTAGCTTGAACTGATTATTTGCAGCTAGATCTAGTTTGTTTGGAGTTAGATCGACTATATTCGGAGTTAGATCTAGTTTATTTACAGTTCGATCTATTTCGATCCAATTTGACAGTGTAAATTTGAAGTTAAATCTAATTCAGTTGGATTCAGTTCTAGTTCATTCGGCGTTCAATCGAGTAGAGCTACTGTTAGACGATCGATGTTAAATCTAGTTTATTTGGAGTTGGATCTAGCTAATTCAGAGTTCGATTTTATAAGATCGTAATCAGATCTAGTTTAATTAGAGTAAGATTTGATAAATATAGTTCATTTGCAGTTCGATCTAGTTTGTTCAGAGTTAGGTCTAGCTTGTTCGGAGGTGGGTAAAGCGTATTCGCAACTAGATATAATCTGTTCGTAGTTAGAACTATTTTGTTCGAAGTTGGATATATTTTGATCGTCCGTTTATGTCTGAAAATTCAGAATTCCAGAATTAGTTTTCCCCTGTCACCGTCGGCTTTTCAGTGATTCAAAATACGTCCCATTCATCTTCAAGTTCATTGTCTCCTTGGAAAAACTGTAGTCGCTTCCCTCAAAGGGCCCATACATGTCCTGAAACCGATTCAGAAGACGTTGATGCCTTAAAAGCCCTGCCGTTTTCCCTTTACGGCTCCTTCTCCCCTCTTCTCCCCCCTCGCCAAAAAGATTGATTTTCATTCGGACCACGACACTGCCGGGAGGTACTCTTTCTCTCTCCACAGTGAGACGCAGAACTTGGAGGCAAAGAAGAAGAAGAAGAAGAAGGCATCTGGCGGCGGAAAAGAGTGAGGGGGGAGAAAATGAGCGGGGCCGTCGAGTGGTGTGCCAGATGGTGTGGATGATGATGGTAACAGACGACACACGGAGGGCCTCTTTCTCTCTCTCACAGCAGGCGACACATGGCGCGAAGACAAAGGACACGTCTCTCACAGGGTTTTGACCGACGACAGCTGCCCTCTCCTCTTCGATTTTAAAGTGATCCCACAGTAGCGGTTGTGGAAAAGTGATAAGGAGGATGAGAGAGAGCCCCCCGGAAGAACACACTCTTGGAGGATTTCTCGAGTGCTCCCCGCTGAGCATATTTGAGCCGGTTAGCGCTGCGATTGACGAGAAGAACGAGTTCAACTTTTGTTCGGTGGGCAGATTGGAGAATGGTTTTTTGGGTGGTTTTGAAGGATTGGAAGTCTTGGGAAGGCTGAAAGTTGTTTGGGGCAATTTTTGGATGGTTTTGAGCAGTTTTGAGCAGTTTTAGAGAGCAAGATGGTCTGAATGTTATTTGGAGCACTTTTCTGCTGATTTTAGAAGGATTTTGGATGATTTCGAGCAGTTTGAGAGAATATGAAGGTCTGAATGTTGTTTGGAGCAAGTTTTGCATATTTTTTACGGGTTTCTGGATTAATTTGTGCAGTTTTGAAGGCCTTGGAACGTCTGAATGTCATTTGGAGCACATTGTGCTTATTTTTGACTAGTTTTGGATGGCTTTGAGCAGTTTTTGGAGCATCGGAAAGTCTGACATAATGAAAATGAGCCAAATGAGCAGTTTTTCTAAAAATCTTGAAGATTTTTTGACTAGCTGCTCATTTCTGCTCACTTTTGCTCATTCAGCACTTTTTGAATGCTCTGACTATCCTCATTTTGAAAAATTTTCGCATGGCCTAACTATACAAATGGTTTTCTAGTCCATTTTCGTTCGAATTTACGAAATTCTGTGCATTTTCGGATGAGAAATTAGAATCAGGGCTGGTGTTGAAAATCTAGGCCAGCTATGATCAAATTTGTCGATTTTTCGGCTATTTTTTCCGGAAAATAACGAAAAAACTTCGAATTTGATCATAGTTGGCCTAGCTTTTCAACATCTACCCCTAGTCTCGCTTCCCAGCCATGATTATACGGGATTTCGAAAATTCCAACTGAAATGGCCTAAAATCCATTTGTATTGTTAGGCCATTCAAAAATTGTTCAAAATGTGCAGGCTCCTTGGCCTAGAAAATCATTTCTAGACCATCCAAACCATCCAAAACCATATTTCTCATATGTCCCAATCGATCCAATCTGACCCAAAAATGTACACATTCTTGGAGCCCCCGCTGTGGTGCTCCGAAGGACCCTTTCCCTCGCTCCGCTTGTCAGCTGTTGTATATGTGTGCTCCGATGACGTCACGGACCCTCTCGGCTCGCGCAGCGCGAAGTGCTCCTCTGAAGAGAGGAGGGGAGAAAGAGCCGCCGGCGTTTTATGGACCGCTCTTTTCCCTCTGTCCGCCTGACCACACACACAGGGCTCTTTTCTTGGTGCGGGCTCACGGAGCAAATTGCGCAGGGACCCGAGTTACGAGCAGGGGGCCTTCTGCTCGGACGAACAGACGGCATATATGTGTACGCCAGATGGTGTTTTGATGATTGGTGGGGTAATGGTGGGCCTGGTGAGCAAGAGGACAATCCACAGGCCGAGTGGAGCCAATTTGGAGCATTCTCGGAGCCCATGGTCTCATGCATACTTGATGATGAGCATTGCGTGATGCTCATGTTGCTCACGGAGCTCTCTCGTTTTCTCGGCTGTTGAAAAGTAGTCGTGGGGCTCTTTTTTGGATTAGGATCGCACTTGCTCCGCCGTCTTCCTCTACGTCTTGCTCCGTCGTCTCTTCTCTCTCTCTTCAGGATGTGCTCTGGAAGTGGGCGTGTCGTCCGGAAGCACAGAGAGCATGTGGGATGGAGAGACGCAGAGAGTGCGAGGAGGAGGACCCCAACGGCGACTCCGCCCACTTTCTATCGGGGTGGCGAGTGCGCGCCGCTGTCTACTAGATGTGTGCCTCCGAGTGGGAGGAGGAGGTCGTCTCCTCTCCTCCTCATTCTATTCGTATTCTACTCGACGTCTTCTGACCGACGTCTTCTACTTTGCTGTATTCCGTTGAAACGTGGGGGAAGCTCGTCGAACTGCAGTTGATCTGCCGCTTTTATGGTCATATCACAGCCAGCTTTGATGTGCTACCCTTTCCAACGTTTCCCACTTTTCGCCTATATCGGTAGAGTTGTAGTAGTGCTCCAGGGGGAAATTGCTTTCCTCTATGATTGAAAACAATTCGGCCACGAGATTAATCCGCCCAGTAGAAGCCATAGAAGACGTGACGTCGTCAAAAAGAAGTGCAAAATTGCAGGCGCTGTGCCAAGTGATCTCGTACGACACGATACGCGACCGACGATGGCTCTTCGAGCACTTCCTGCCGCGCTTCTCGCAAATGCTCAAAGATCCGACGATGCACGTGAGAAAGGTAGGGGGGCTCGAAGAAGAAGGAAGATCGAATTAGGGATGGAGCAAGAGTGTTTTCAGATTTTCAGATGGGAAATGGATGTTAAAAGAGATGGGGTCAAAGGAAGAGGGATATTCAGAAGATATAGAATTCATTACTGACATCAGAAGTCACATTAGAATTCACATTCCGAAGATAAAGAAGAGCATTGAAATTGATGAAAAGAGGGATACACTACAAAATACAGACGTTTTGGAAATTAGCAACATTAGAATGACTCACGGGACCTAATAGATGTGCAATTTTCGTTTTCAAATGAAAGTATAGAGACTACAAACTAGATAATACAGTAATCTAGTGAGAAATGAGCAAAAGTAGGATAGCTCACGTTTTTATAAAATGAAACTAGAGACTACAAACTATAAGTTACAGTAATCTGAGAAATGAGCAGAATCTAGAAAAGCTCACGTTTTTATTATACTCGAATGTATCAATTTTAGAATGAGTTTGCCTAGACTACAAACTACAAATTGTAGTAATCTAAGAAATGAGCAAGAATGAGGGTAGCTCACGTTTTTATGATATTCTAAGTTCTGCGTTTTGAAATGAAACTATAGACTACAAACTATATAATCTACATTTTTTTAAATGCGCAAAAGTGGGATATCACGTGACATTATAATGCCACTTTTACAATATGAAATGAAATTTGATAGACTACATACTACAAGTTACAGTAATTTTAGAAATGAGAAAAAGTGGGATAGTTCACGTTTTTATAAAATAGAACTATCTAGAGACTACAAACTACAAGTTACAATAATTTTAGAAATGAGCAAGAATAAGGGTAGCTCACGTTTTTGACTATCTTCTAATTTAAAACTGTATTGACTACAAACTAAACTTTACAAATTCAAAGACAATTCTCATTTGAATCACAAAAATTGATATAAAAAAAAATGTTTAGGTAGAGATAAAGTTAAAAAACTAATCAACTGAAAACTCGGAAAACAAGATATATTTTCGGAGAAAAGACCAATCATTCCAGAGTGCTCTCCAAATTTTCGGAAACCTGGGCACAATGTTCGGCGAGAAATTCACCGAGATCTTCCTGGTGCCACACCTCATCACCCTCTCCTGCGATATGACGTGGGCGGTCCGGAAAGTGGCCTGTGAGGTACTCACCCAACACCCATTTTCTGGAATTTTGGTCACTGATACTTTTGACGTCGCTGATTCTGAATCTGAAGTCTGAATTTCTGTAATTGATCTTGTTTTTGAGAAAAAATGTGTCAAAGCCACTAGTAACGAGGAAACAGTGCTGAGAAGACATATCTTTTCTCAAAAACAAGGTCAATTACAGAAATTCTAACTTCAGATTCAGAATCAGTGGCGTTGAAAGTATCAGTGACCAAAATACGAGCTCCAACAAGCCACGCCCACTTCCAGATATTCGTAAAAGTTGCACAATGTGCATCAAGTGCCGTCCGCATCGATATCCTCTCTCCCAACTTTGTCCGTCTCCTCAACGACCCCAATAAATGGGTGGCCTTCATCGCCTATCAGCAACTCGGTCCCTTCATCTCCCTGTTCGCCGACCCCGAAGTCACAGGGCTCGAGCTCCGCGATGGACTGATCATTGTCCGGGAAATCAATGAGCCGAAGAGCGAGGAAGAACGAGCTCCCGAGCCCCCGAGCAACGGGAAGCCGTTCGAGTTCGTCGACCTTCCCGAGAATACGTGGCTCCCTGAAATTGACTATAATGACGATTTCGAGTTCAAACTGGCGCTGAATGATCCGCCGCCTCGGCCTACAATAGAGACGGTGAAGACGCCGAGAAGAGGCGAACGGGTTATGGATAGGTGCGAAGTTTGCTCCAAAATTGAACTGTAGCTCATTTGCAGTTAGATCTACTTGATTCTGGGTTAATTTGCTAAATTTGGAGTTTTTTTGGAATTAGATCTAACTCGGATGTAAAATGTGAAAATGCTTGGAATTAGATCGACTAACTTGAAATCATAGTTATATCTATTTCATTCGCAATTTTTATAATTGCCAATGAAATAGATCTAAATATGATCGACTAGTTTGATCTATTTTATTCGCACTTACAACAAATTGCGAATAAAGTAGATCTAATTATTATAGTCGATACAGTTACAGTTTCAAGTTAGTCGATCTAACAATAATTCCGAGAATTTTCACATTTGGCATCCGTATTAGATCTAATTCCACAAAAACTCGAAATTTAGCAGATCTAACCAGGATTCAAGTAGATCTAACTGCGAATGAGCTAGATCTAAACAAAAATGCTCCAACTCTCCGGCACTTTTCCAGCGTAATCTCGGGCATCAACAAAATGTTCTCGCCGTTCGAACGCAGCTCTCCCAAATCGAACCCGGGAAAGGAGATTGAAAAAATCTCGGCCACCTTCTCGAGCCCATCGAAACGCTCGCCACTATCGTTGCACAGCGCCGTCACCCTGATGGATAAGTGGAGCAAACGGAGCAACCCGAATAATCCACAAAGATTTCCCATTTTTGACTCGGAAAAATCGACTGAAAAGCCGCAAAAAGTCGAGGAAGAAGTTGGAATCGCAGCGAAATGCAATTCGACGGATGATCTGACGAAATTGGGGTTGGATGATGATGAAGATGGTGAGTTATTGGCGAATTGTTGATGGTGAACGTGGTGGTGGTGAATGTTCGTCCCTACACACACACACACACATGCGAAGACGTCAACTTCTGATTCTCGTTGTCACCTTTAGCTTCTTTAGCTCCTCCTCCTCCTCCGCGTGCTGCTCCAGAAGACGACGACGATGAGGACTCGACTCGAACGGCAAGCCCGCGCGGGCGGCGCATCGCCAAAAACGCGTGGTCGAAGCTCGACGTGCGTCAGAAGCTGTTCCTGCGTCGGCTCGGCGCGCTACCGCCGCCCGGCTCGCGACGCTGCTCGCCGAAGGCGTTGTCGCCGTCGCCGACGCGAAAAGGCAAGAAGCAGCCGAGGACGCGATTCGAATTCGCGGCGCCCGCTGAAATTCGTGGTTTGGCGACGTCGCCACGCCGTCGGAAAGTGCACCAATGTATGTAGTGGCCCCCTCCGTATGTGTGTGTGTGTCTCCGTCTGTCTGTCCATTGTTACTCTGCTATTTGTCTATCAGTATCAGTATATGCATGCGTTACTGCGAAGAATACAGTTTCTCTGTTGTTTTTTCACCGTTTTTATGAGAATTCTGTTAATTTTAGCATGCGAACTATGTTTTCATGATAAAAATAACAGTTACTGCTATTTTATCATGAAAATCAAGTTTCTCATGGTAAAATTGACAATTTTTGCTAATTTTAGCTTGAAAATCAAGTTTTCTCGCTAAAATTGATAGTTTCTGCTGATTTTAACATGAAAATCAGGTTTTCATGATAAAATTATCAGTTTTTGTCAATTTTACCATGAAAATCATGTTGTCTTGCTAAAATTGGCACCTATCGACGCAGAATTTCATGGAAATTCCATTTTGAAGAGCTATGAGCACTTTCAGAGCTCATAACTCTTCAAAACTCGATTTTCATGACATGAATTCACTGAATTCGTGTTCAGCGCGAAATCTGTGTCGATTGGTATAAAATTTCCACAACAATGTGAAAATTTCCAGCAGAATTACTGTAGTTTTCGTTTTTCGTGGCGAGACCCATTCAGCCACACCCCCTTTTCCTCATCCTTCCATTTTATCATTTAGCCCCCGAGCACCACGACGAGAATTCGGATGAGGAAGAGAGCAACCTGGACCAATCTTTTGCTCTCCCAGAAGAGGATGAGGACACGCCCCTTTCCATTGAAATCAAATCGTCCGTCTCGGAGACCGAATCAGTTTCGAGCAGCTCGCGGAGCCGCGAAGAGCCCAGCGAGTTCTCCTCGCTGACATACTGGTCGTCCAACTATGCCATCTCGTGAGTTTTCGCGGAGCTCTCATGCATTTATAATGCTCCTTGCAGCTCGATCGATGACGAGCTGAAGCCATTCGGCTCGGCGACATCTCTCACCAACTCGCCGACCTCCAACAACTACCTCGAGAGCCGGTTTGATGTGATGAAGGCGAGCACGTCGCCGCGAGCAAGGTCTTCCTCGTTTGCTGTCAATGGATCGCCGTTGGCGGTGTCGCCGAGAAGGTAAAAAGTGGAATTTGAAGCATTTGTTCATATAAAACTACAAAAATACTAGAATTTTTGAGCTTTTTCAGCGAAAATCTCCAATTTTTTCTCTTGATTTTCCAAGTTTTTCACATTTGTCCAATATCAAATCACAAAAATGTTGTTTTAACCTATTTTCAACCTGATTTATACCTGAAAAACTGACAAAACCCGCGAAAAAAGTGAAAAATTCACTTACAGTACCCTTTTCGCTACGAGACCCATGATATTTTGCATCGGCGAGGTTTAGTGGGTCTCACCGCGAAAACTCAATTTTTCGCTGTGAGACCCACTGGGACATGCACACTGTGAAATAATCTGGGTCTCGCAGCGAAAAGGGTACTGTAAGTGAATTTGTTTCACTTTTTGCGACTTTTGGCGATTTTCCGGTGTCAATCTGTTTTAAAATAGTTTGAAACCATATTTTTGTGATTTCATATTGAAAACCAATTGAAAAATATAGAAAAAGCTAAAATTTTGCTTAAAAAACTCAAAAATTCAAATATTTTCATAGTTTTATGTAGAAAAAACTATTAGATTTTGCAATTTTCGCTTTTTATCATCGAAAAAGAAGCCGTTACCCGTTCGAAAGTGATTCCAGAAAAGCGAACAGCACGTCAGAAGCGCCATCCCCACCAACAGCCACCTCATCCACCACCACGAGCTCCGACAGCTCCGACTCGGCTCCAATGCTCAACACAGAAGAGCGCGAGCAGCTCGGCATCCTGGACATGGACGATCTGAACATGTCGCTCTCCTCGAACAGCTCCATCCACGGAGAGCCCCCTCTCACCGAAGATTCAGATGTGAGCATGCTCTCACTGGACCACCCCGTCTTCCCACACGTCCCGCAAGACCTCGTCGAGTCGTACATGAAAGTGATGGGACCGATTCACACGGGCTCCAACTCCGTGGCCGCCTTCGACTCGTCGCTGTGCTCCGAGATATACCGCCATTGTGCGTACAACTTCCCGGCGGTGTGCTACACCCTTGGCCGCACCGCTTGGCCACGCCTCCGCATCATTTTCCGGAAGTTGGCACTCGATGAGCAGGCCAGAGTCAGACAGTCCATCTCGTTCTCCATCCATGAGATTGCTCACATGCTCGGCACGGAGATCACTGATGAGGATTTGCTCCCGGTGTTTTATGATTTGAGGTGCCTTTTTTTTGGGGTGTTTTTGTGTGGAGATTACTGTACTTTAAAGGCGCATATTAGTTGAGATTACTGTAGTTTTGAAGATGCAAAAGATTGTTCGAGATTACTGTAGGTTTGAAGGCGCCCAGCATAATGGGATTACTGTAGATTACTGTACTTTAAAGGTGCACAACATTTTCCAAGATTACTGTACTTTAAAAACGCAAAATATTACACAAGACTACGGTACTTTAAAGGCGCACAAAATTATTCAAAATTACTGTACCTTAAAGGTCCATAATAGTTGAGATTACTGTACTTTCCAAACGCAAAATATTACACAAGATTACGGTACTTTAAAGGCGCACAAGATTATTCAAAATTACTGTACTTTAAAGGTTCTAAATATTTGAGATTGCTGTACTCTAAAGGCGCCCAACATTATCCAAAATTACTGTACTTTCAAGGCGCACATTAACTTTCCAATCTCTCTTCCAGAAACGACCAGAACGCGGAAGTGCGCAGCGGCATTCTGCTTCACCTGTACGACTTTGTCAAGGTTCGTTTGTCTTCATCTGAATTCCTCTCAACGACGTCTCCAAATTGCAGTGTCTGTCTCCAGAGAAGCGTGGCGAGATGATCTTCTCTCTGCCGCAATTCTTTCCCATCGGCGCCCAACCGGGAAATCAGGCACAGAATGGGGACTGGCGGTCGCGTTTCGAGCTCATCTCGTGAGGCCACGCCCCTTTTAACATTAAAGAATGTGAAATTTGTTCAGACAGCTATCGAAACTGTGCTCACTGTACAGTATTCAGGACGTGAATTTGCACATGTCTGGAATTGCACTCACTCTTGCTGATGATCGAGTTGCTGAAGTTCGCCGGGAAGCTGTTGTGCTCGTGTCGACGATCGTCGGAGCCCTGGTGGCTGCTGAGTGGGAGAACATTCAGACGACACGCGACATTGAGAACGGTCATCTGGAGGTGAAGAGCAAGAAGGAGAAGACGTTCTTGTCGGAGCAGTTCGTTGATGATATTGTGTCGAGCTTTGCGAAGACGCAGAAGTGGACGAGAAGGCAGACGTGAGTGGGAAAGAGCATTTTTGAAGTAATAAAGTGAATTTCTGATGAAAATTAGAAAAATTACATATAATGCTGAAAAGCATTATATGACAAAATGAGCACTAAAAATGAGCCGTTTTCTTATCAAACTCAGTTTTTAAGCTAAAATCAACATTTTATAACAAAAAGAACATTTTCTCTATCATGAGCAAATCTTTAATCGTTTCCATTTCCAGATTCTCATTCATCTGTGCTCAAATCCTTCGCGACAAGGAGTGCAACGGCATCCAGTTCCGCTACTTTTTCGCCAACCCCCTTCAGCAACTCGTTCATGATAGTGAGTTTTTTTGAGCTCTCGACTTGGAGCTCAATTCTGAATTCAGAATAATGAGGAAGTGAGAGATGGGTCTTCAGAATCAGAAGGTTGATGCGAGCTAGTAAAATGAGCATTTTTAAAAGAAAATGAGTAATTTTTGAAGAATAATGAGCATTTTTCATGGAAAATGAGCATTTTAAGAAGAAAAATGTGCTTTTTCCTTCGAAAATCTGCAATTTTTTAAAGAAAATGTAATTCAGTGAAAATGAGCATATTAAAAAAAAGAGCACTTATCCACCTTCCAGATGTTCCCTAATATGAAAACATGAACTCGCGAAGGTCTTCAGAATCAGAACTCTAAAAAAAACCAAATTTTTAATCTCCCCTCCAACTTTCTCGTCTTCCAGAAGTGCCCAACGTCCGCCTCGCTTCCTGTGAAGCCCTTAGCATGTGGCGGAAGACACTCATCACCGCGCGAGCCCAAGAAAAACGGGGTCAATCCCCACTCTCCTCGCCCGCCTCGGAGCCCTCCTCCATCCGTCGTGACATCAATCTGGTGTCCGACCTTATGGTACGGCTCTCGAATGACGCCGACATTGACGCGGCGTACTCGGCGAAGAAGTGTCAGGGGCTCACCGACGAGCAGCAGCCGGTGGACGTCGAGTCGCGGACGATGCGGATGAGGGAGAGGGAGGAGCTCTTCTTTGGAGACGTCATTCTCACTGATGAGGCGGGCAGCTTGATTCGGGTTGCTGGCAAGGAGGTTAAGCAGATTGTGAGTGAGGGGAACGAGTTTTGGGAGGGAAAATGAGCATTTTGGTGTGAAAATGAGCAATTTTTCAGAGAAAATGAGCATTTTTCATCGAAATTTGAGCATTTTAGAGCAAAAAAGAGCATTTTTCATTAAAATATGAGCATTTTCTGTAGGAAATGAGCTTTTTTCAGTTAAAATTAGCATTTTTCAACAAGTTATGAGCATTATTCATTGAAAACAAGCATTTTCCAATCAAAAATGAGCATTTGCTGTAGAAAATTAGCTTTTCCCTTGCCACGCCCCTTTTTAGCGCAAGAATGAGCATTTTATCGGAAAAAAAACGGGTCATTTTTCATAGAAAATGAACATTTGTGGAGAAAATTAGCTTTTTTCAATGGCCACGCCCCTTTATAAAGATATAAATGCTCCAAAAAACATCAAATTTCACAATTTCTAGCTTCAAAACCATCTAAAATGGCATTTTTCAACTGAAAATTACAAAAATTGAAAAAAAAATAGTGAAAAATTGACTTAAAATGTGCCATTTTGTTTCACTGCACACAGTACGAGATCAAAAATTGCTCATTTTTTACTAAAAAGAGGCGTGTCCTAACCTCTCATCTTTTCCAGATCAAACGCGGCGCCACTGTGACAGAATCCCCTGAAAAAGAAGCTCCCATCCAGAAAATGGAAGAATTCGAGGACGAGTCACTCGGAGCATCCGACTGCTCCAGAGAGCCCGTCGAGCAGATCACAGTGCCTCCAGAAGTGGTCGTCCAGATGCTCACCGCCGGCTCAGCGGACAATCAGGACGACACGGAGCCCGTCGACATGGAGATTGACGAGGAGGAATCAGAAGACGTGCCACAGATTCAGAAGTCGGAAGAGGTGCCGATGGACCCGACGCCTTCTGCCGAGGAGACGTCAGAAGCGTGATAGAGCTCATTTCATTTACTAGACATCAATTTTTTGATTTTTTTTCGATTTTTCTTCAATTTTTCCCCTTTCATTCAGTTCCAATTCACTTTTCGCTCCGAAGCTCCGCCCCTTTTTTTTTTCGTATTTTTGCTCATTTTTTTCTCGTCGTCGCTGGCTCGACCACGCCCCTTTTATTGGTAGATTATTATTATAAAAGACCCCACTTGACTCACTTTCATGTTTTTCTTTCTGTGCTCGGTATAATACAAGTGATTCGTTCTTTTTTTGAAAATTTGATTTGCTCTCAGTTCCAGGGCTCATTTTGGGCTCTTTTCTGACGATTTTATTTCAAATTAACCTATTTTCAATTATTCAACTGTGCTGCTCCAAATGCTCCAAATGTGCTCCAAAATTCTGACTGCCATCGGATTTGACCTACCAGCCAAAATTGAGCCCAACATTTGACCCCCTTTGACCTATCAGTTAGGGGGCGTGGCCTACACTTTCGATTTCTGCGTCTCTCCATCGTCACGTCCCTCATTTAATCGATAACCCCTCATGTACGTCATCAATAAATGGGCGTGGCTTGTAACATACACTTTCGATTTTCTGTCCATCGACACATCAGTCAATACACCCCTAGTCTTTCAGATGGCTCATTCATAACAGTTTACCTCGTCGTGAATGGTGACTCTTTTTTTCTCCGTTTTTTCCTTATTTTTTTTCGCATTTTTATCACTCCCGACTTCTAAATTCTAAACTAAAACAAAATTTAATCAGTGAAAAAGCAATTTTGATGAGGAAAATTATCAGTGAACTTTAAAATTAGTTCCCACAAAAAGAAAATTTCAAATTTTCGTTCCCTTTTTCCGTTTCGTTTTATAAAAATTGATTAATCAAACAAATTTGGAATTCACGTTTCAGTATAGAATCCATAAAACTAATCCTATCGAAAATCCTCAAACTCTGTTGATCTTTTTATCCTTCGAAATCAAATTGAAAACACAAAAATTTAATCAATACCCCTCACATACGTCATCAATAGAGGGGCGTGGCTTGTAACATACATTTTCGATTTTCTGTCTATCGACACATCAATCAATACACCAGCTGTTTTCTAGTCGGCTCATTCGTACCAGTTTACCTCGTGGTGAACGGTGACTCTTTTTTATTTCTCCGTTTCTTTCCTTTTTCTTCCCGTTTTCTTGATCCGTTACGTTTCATCTTTGTTACAGACCGCTGGATGGATACGATGGATGAAAGGTTGGAATGCCAACTGACCTTTGATATGAAGTTATCATTCCGGACTGCAGTCCGGTTTGAGATCCCTCTGTGAAGGGGGATGAAAGGTTGGAATGCCAACTGACCTTTGATATGAAGTTATCATTCCGGACTGCAGTCCGGTTTGAGATCCCTCTGTGAAGGGGGATGAAAGGTTGGAATGCCAACTGACCTTAGATATGAAGTTATCATTCCGGACTGCAGTCCGGTTTGAGATCCCTCTGTGAAGGGGGATGAAAGGTTGGAATGCCAACTGACCTTTGATATGAAGTTATCATTCCGGACTACGGTCCGGTTTGAGATCCCTCTGTGAAGGGGGATGAAAGGTTGGAATGCCAACTGACCTTTGATATGAAGTTATCATTCCGGACTGCAGTCCGGTTTGAGATCCCTCTGTGAAGGGGGATGAAAGGTTGGAATGCCAACTGACCTTTGATATGAAGTTATCATTCCGGACTGCAGTCCGGTTTGAGATCCCTCTGTGAAGGGAGATGAAAGGTTGGAATGCCAACTGACCTTTGATATGAAGTTATCATTCCGGACTGCAGTCCGGTTTGAGATCCCTCTGTGAAGGGGGATGAAAGGTTGGAATGCCAACTGACCTTTGATATGAAGTTATCATTCCGGACTGCAGTCCGGTTTGAGATCCCTCTGTGAAGGGGGATGAAAGGTTGGAATGCCAACTGACCTTTGATATGAAGTTATCATTCCGGACTACGGTCCGGTTTGAGATCCCTCTGTGAAGGGGGATGAAAGGTTGGAATGCCAACTGACCTTTGATATGAAGTTATCATTCCGGACTGCAGTCCGGTTTGAGATCCCTCTGTGAAGGGAGATGAAAGGTTGGAATGCCAACTGACCTTAGATATGAAGTTATCATTCCGGACTACGGTCCGGTTTGAGATCCCTCTGTGAAGGGGGATGAAAGGTTGGAATGCCAACTGACCTTTGATATGAAGTTATCATTCCGGACTACGGTCCGGTTTGAGATCCCTCTGTGAAGGGGGATGAAAGGTTGGAATGCCAACTGACCTTTGATATGAAGTTATCATTCCGGACTGCAGTCCGGTTTGAGATCCCTCTGTGAAGGGGGATGAAAGGTTGGAATGCCAACTGACCTTAGATATGAAGTTATCATTCCGGACTACGGTCCGGTTTGAGATCCCTCTGTGAAGGGGGATGAAAGGTTGGAATGCCAACTGACCTTAGATATGAAGTTATCATTCCGGACTGCAGTCCGGTTTGAGATCCCTCTGTGAAGGGGGATGAAAGGTTGGAATGCCAACTGACCTTTGATATGAAGTTATCATTCCGGACTACGGTCCGGTTTGAGATCCCTCTGTGAAGGGGGATGAAAGGTTGGAATGCCAACTGACCTTTGATATGAAGTTATCATTCCGGACTGCAGTCCGGTTTGAGATCCCTCTGTGAAGGGGGATGAAAGGTTGGAATGCCAACTGACCTTTGATATGAAGTTATCATTCCGGACTGCAGTCCGGTTTGAGATCCCTCTGTGAAGGGGGATGAAAGGTTGGAATGCCAACTGACCTTTGATATGAAGTTATCATTCCGGACTGCAGTCCGGTTTGAGATCCCTCTGTGAAGGGGGATGAAAGGTTGGAATGCCAACTGACCTTTGATATGAAGTTATCATTCCGGACTACGGTCCGGTTTGAGATCCCTCTGTGAAGGGGGATGAAAGGTTGGAATGCCAACTGACCTTTGATATGAAGTTATCATTCCGGACTGCAGTCCGGTTTGAGATCCCTCTGTGAAGGGAGATGAAAGGTTGGAATGCCAACTGACCTTAGATATGAAGTTATCATTCCGGACTACGGTCCGGTTTGAGATCCCTCTGTGAAGGGGGATGAAAGGTTGGAATGCCAACTGACCTTTGATATGAAGTTATCATTCCGGACTACGGTCCGGTTTGAGATCCCTCTGTGAAGGGGGATGAAAGGTTGGAATGCCAACTGACCTTTGATATGAAGTTATCATTCCGGACTGCAGTCCGGTTTGAGATCCCTCTGTGAAGGGGGATGAAAGGTTGGAATGCCAACTGACCTTAGATATGAAGTTATCATTCCGGACTACGGTCCGGTTTGAGATCCCTCTGTGAAGGGGGATGAAAGGTTGGAATGCCAACTGACCTTTGATATGAAGTTATCATTCCGGACTACGGTCCGGTTTGAGATCCCTCTGTGAAGGGGGATGAAAGGTTGGAATGCCAACTGACCTTTGATATGAAGTTATCATTCCGGACTGCAGTCCGGTTTGAGATCCCTCTGTGAAGGGGGATGAAAGGTTGGAATGCCAACTGACCTTTGATATGAAGTTATCATTCCGGACTGCAGTCCGGTTTGAGATCCCTCTGTGAAGGGGGATGAAAGGTTGGAATGCCAACTGACCTTTGATATGAAGTTATCATTCCGGACTGCAGTCCGGTTTGAGATCCCTCTGTGAAGGGGGATGAAAGGTTGGAATGCCAACTGACCTTTGATATGAAGTTATCATTCCGGACTACGGTCCGGTTTGAGATCCCTCTGTGAAGGGGGATGAAAGGTTGGAATGCCAACTGACCTTTGATATGAAGTTATCATTCCGGACTGCAGTCCGGTTTGAGATCCCTCTGTGAAGGGGGATGAAAGGTTGGAATGCCAACTGACCTTTGATATGAAGTTATCATTCCGGACTACGGTCCGGTTTGAGATCCCTCTGTGAAGGGGGATGAAAGGTTGGAATGCCAACTGACCTTTGATATGAAGTTATCATTCCGGACTGCAGTCCGGTTTGAGATCCCTCTGTGAAGGGGGATGAAAGGTTGGAATGCCAACTGACCTTTGATATGAAGTTATCATTCCGGACTGCAGTCCGGTTTGAGATCCCTCTGTGAAGGGGGATGAAAGGTTGGAATGCCAACTGACCTTTGATATGAAGTTATCATTCCGGACTACGGTCCGGTTTGAGATCCCTCTGTGAAGGGGGATGAAAGGTTGGAATGCCAACTGACCTTTGATATGAAGTTATCATTCCGGACTGCAGTCCGGTTTGAGATCCCTCTGTGAAGGGGGATGAAAGGTTGGAATGCCAACTGACCTTTGATATGAAGTTATCATTCCGGACTGCAGTCCGGTTTGAGATCCCTCTGTGAAGGGGGATGAAAGGTTGGAATGCCAACTGACCTTTGATATGAAGTTATCATTCCGGACTACGGTCCGGTTTGAGATCCCTCTGTGAAGGGAGATGAAAGGTTGGAATGCCAACTGACCTTAGATATGAAGTTATCATTCCGGACTACGGTCCGGTTTGAGATCCCTCTGTGAAGGGGGATGAAAGGTTGGAATGCCAACTGACCTTTGATATGAAGTTATCATTCCGGACTACGGTCCGGTTTGAGATCCCTCTGTGAAGGGGGATGAAAGGTTGGAATGCCAACTGACCTTTGATATGAAGTTATCATTCCGGACTGCAGTCCGGTTTGAGATCCCTCTGTGAAGGGAGATGAAAGGTTGGAATGCCAACTGACCTTAGATATGAAGTTATCATTCCGGACTACGGTCCGGTTTGAGATCCCTCTGTGAAGGGGGATGAAAGGTTGGAATGCCAACTGACCTTTGATATGAAGTTATCATTCCGGACTACGGTCCGGTTTGAGATCCCTCTGTGAAGGGGGATGAAAGGTTGGAATGCCAACTGACCTTTGATATGAAGTTATCATTCCGGACTGCAGTCCGGTTTGAGATCCCTCTGTGAAGGGGGATGAAAGGTTGGAATGCCAACTGACCTTAGATATGAAGTTATCATTCCGGACTACGGTCCGGTTTGAGATCCCTCTGTGAAGGGGGATGAAAGGTTGGAATGCCAACTGACCTTTGATATGAAGTTATCATTCCGGACTACGGTCCGGTTTGAGATCCCTCTGTGAAGGGGGATGAAAGGTTGGAATGCCAACTGACCTTTGATATGAAGTTATCATTCCGGACTGCAGTCCGGTTTGAGATCCCTCTGTGAAGGGGGATGAAAGGTTGGAATGCCAACTGACCTTTGATATGAAGTTATCATTCCGGACTGCAGTCCGGTTTGAGATCCCTCTGTGAAGGGGGATGAAAGGTTGGAATGCCAACTGACCTTTGATATGAAGTTATCATTCCGGACTGCAGTCCGGTTTGAGATCCCTCTGTGAAGGGGGATGAAAGGTTGGAATGCCAACTGACCTTTGATATGAAGTTATCATTCCGGACTGCAGTCCGGTTTGAGATCCCTCTGTGAAGGGGGATGAAAGGTTGGAATGCCAACTGACCTTTGATATGAAGTTATCATTCCGGACTGCAGTCCGGTTTGAGATCCCTCTGTGAAGGGGGATGAAAGGTTGGAATGCCAACTGACCTTTGATATGAAGTTATCATTCCGGACTACGGTCCGGTTTGAGATCCCTCTGTGAAGGGGATGAAAGGTTGGAATGCCAACTGACCTTTGATATGAAGTTATCATTCCGGACTGCAGTCCGGTTTGAGATCCCTCTGTGAAGGGGGATGAAAGGTTGGAATGCCAACTGACCTTTGATATGAAGTTATCATTCCGGACTGCAGTCCGGTTTGAGATCCCTCTGTGAAGGGGGATGAAAGGTTGGAATGCCAACTGACCTTTGATATGAAGTTATCATTCCGGACTACGGTCCGGTTTGAGATCCCTCTGTGAAGGGGGATGAAAGGTTGGAATGCCAACTGACCTTTGATATGAAGTTATCATTCCGGACTGCAGTCCGGTTTGAGATCCCTCTGTGAAGGGGATGAAAGGTTGGAATGCCAACTGACCTTTGATATGAAGTTATCATTCCGGACTGCAGTCCGGTTTGAGATCCCTCTGTGAAGGGGGATGAAAGGTTGGAATGCCAACTGACCTTTGATATGAAGTTATCATTCCGGACTGCAGTCCGGTTTGAGATCCCTCTGTGAAGGGGGATGAAAGGTTGGAATGCCAACTGACCTTTGATATGAAGTTATCATTCCGGACTGCAGTCCGGTTTGAGATCCCTCTGTGAAGGGGGATGAAAGGTTGGAATGCCAACTGACCTTTGATATGAAGTTATCATTCCGGACTGCAGTCCGGTTTGAGATCCCTCTGTGAAGGGGGATGAAAGGTTGGAATGCCAACTGACCTTTGATATGAAGTTATCATTCCGGACTACGGTCCGGTTTGAGATCCCTCTGTGAAGGGGGATGAAAGGTTGGAATGCCAACTGACCTTTGATATGAAGTTATCATTCCGGACTGCAGTCCGGTTTGAGATCCCTCTGTGAAGGGAGATGAAAGGTTGGAATGCCAACTGACCTTAGATATGAAGTTATCATTCCGGACTACGGTCCGGTTTGAGATCCCTCTGTGAAGGGGGATGAAAGGTTGGAATGCCAACTGACCTTTGATATGAAGTTATCATTCCGGACTACGGTCCGGTTTGAGATCCCTCTGTGAAGGGGGGATGAAAGGTTGGAATGCCAACTGACCTTTGATATGAAGTTATCATTCCGGACTGCAGTCCGGTTTGAGATCCCTCTGTGAAGGGGGATGAAAGGTTGGAATGCCAACTGACCTTTGATATGAAGTTATCATTCCGGACTGCAGTCCGGTTTGAGATCCCTCTGTGAAGGGGGATGAAAGGTTGGAATGCCAACTGACCTTTGATATGAAGTTATCATTCCGGACTGCAGTCCGGTTTGAGATCCCTCTGTGAAGGGGGATGAAAGGTTGGAATGCCAACTGACCTTTGATATGAAGTTATCATTCCGGACTGCAGTCCGGTTTGAGATCCCTCTGTGAAGGGGGATGAAAGGTTGGAATGCCAACTGACCTTTGATATGAAGTTATCATTCCGGACTACGGTCCGGTTTGAGATCCCTCTGTGAAGGGGGATGAAAGGTTGGAATGCCAACTGACCTTTGATATGAAGTTATCATTCCGGACTACGGTCCGGTTTGAGATCCCTCTGTGAAGGGGGATGAAAGGTTGGAATGCCAACTGACCTTTGATATGAAGTTATCATTCCGGACTGCAGTCCGGTTTGAGATCCCTCTGTGAAGGGGGATGAAAGGTTGGAATGCCAACTGACCTTTGATATGAAGTTATCATTCCGGACTGCAGTCCGGTTTGAGATCCCTCTGTGAAGGGGGATGAAAGGTTGGAATGCCAACTGACCTTTGATATGAAGTTATCATTCCGGACTGCAGTCCGGTTTGAGATCCCTCTGTGAAGGGGGATGAAAGGTTGGAATGCCAACTGACCTTTGATATGAAGTTATCATTCCGGACTGCAGTCCGGTTTGAGATCCCTCTGTGAAGGGGGATGAAAGGTTGGAATGCCAACTGACCTTTGATATGAAGTTATCATTCCGGACTGCAGTCCGGTTTGAGATCCCTCTGTGAAGGGGGATGAAAGGTTGGAATGCCAACTGACCTTTGATATGAAGTTATCATTCCGGACTGCAGTCCGGTTTGAGATCCCTCTGTGAAGGGGGATGAAAGGTTGGAATGCCAACTGACCTTTGATATGAAGTTATCATTCCGGACTGCAGTCCGGTTTGAGATCCCTCTGTGAAGGGGGATGAAAGGTTGGAATGCCAACTGACCTTTGATATGAAGTTATCATTCCGGACTGCAGTCCGGTTTGAGATCCCTCTGTGAAGGGGGATGAAAGGTTGGAATGCCAACTGACCTTTGATATGAAGTTATCATTCCGGACTGCAGTCCGGTTTGAGATCCCTCTGTGAAGGGGGATGAAAGGTTGGAATGCCAACTGACCTTTGATATGAAGTTATCATTCCGGACTGCAGTCCGGTTTGAGATCCCTCTGTGAAGGGGGATGAAAGGTTGGAATGCCAACTGACCTTTGATATGAAGTTATCATTCCGGACTGCAGTCCGGTTTGAGATCCCTCTGTGAAGGGGGATGAAAGGTTGGAATGCCAACTGACCTTTGATATGAAGTTATCATTCCGGACTGCAGTCCGGTTTGAGATCCCTCTGTGAAGGGGGATGAAAGGTTGGAATGCCAACTGACCTTTGATATGAAGTTATCATTCCGGACTGCAGTCCGGTTTGAGATCCCTCTGTGAAGGGGGATGAAAGGTTGGAATGCCAACTGACCTTTGATATGAAGTTATCATTCCGGACTACAGGTCCGGTTTGAGATCCCTCTGTGAAGGGGGATGAAAGGTTGGAATGCCAACTGACCTTTGATATGAAGTTATCATTCCGGACTGCAGTCCGGTTTGAGATCCCTCTGTGAAGGGGGATGAAAGGTTGGAATGCCAACTGACCTTTGATATGAAGTTATCATTCCGGACTACGGTCCGGTTTGAGATCCCTCTGTGAAGGGGGATGAAAGGTTGGAATGCCAACTGACCTTTGATATGAAGTTATCATTCCGGACTGCAGTCCGGTTTGAGATCCCTCTGTGAAGGGGGATGAAAGGTTGG